>CP136060.1:651865487-652508344 GCA_032464435.1 Aegilops umbellulata
CTAGGCCGTGGTGGCGGTAGAGGCCGTGGTGGCGGTAGAGGACGTGGTGGTGGTAGAGGCCGTGGTGGTGGTCTTGGCCTTGGCGGCGGCCGTGGTGGAGGAATATTCACTTGGCTCGATGGACCATTGCCGTATGTGACTTATTATGATCTTGTTCTTTTGGCTCAATGCTTGTGTTGTCATTTTGCATTGTGTGACTAACTATTATATTGCCATTTTCATAGGTATGGAAACAATGAAGGGGGTGGAGGATACGGAGGGGGAAGGTGAGCTCCCTTGGTGGTCGGAGGAGGGAGAAGAAGAAGAGAGAAAGAAGAAGGGACAAGGACCGTGACCTTGTTATGAACCAAAATGACCACGTAAATGACTATGTCTTTTGGCTAAATGTTTGTGTATGACTATGTCATTGGACTACTCTATTGCTATGTGTGTATGAGTATGTGATTTGGACTACTATTTGTGCTATGTCTTCTTTCTGTGTTTTTGGACTACTACGTGTGATTTGGATATGATTATGTGCCATCTATGTGAATCACAAAACATAAAAAGCACTTTGTATTTCAAAACAGCAGAGAGTGCAGCGCCTAAGGCTGAGGCGCCACAGTACACGGTGCAGTGCCTCTCACTTAGGCGCTGCATACTGACTTAGTAATTTTTTTGGGTGTAAAAGCTACGGGAACGCTTCTGTTGCTCTCTGGACTGGCATGTCCAGCTGTGCAGCGCTCATGGGAGAGGCGCCACACAATACAGTGCAGCGCCTCTCCCTTAGGCGCTGCATAGCTGGACATGCCAGTCCAGAGAGCACAGTGCAGCGCCTCTCCCTTAGGCACTACACAGCTGGACATGCCAGTCCAGAGAGCAACAGAAGCGTTCCAGTAGGTTTGCACCCAAAAAAATGCTAAGTCAGTATGCAGCGCCTAAGGCAGAGGCGCTGCACTGTACTATGTGGCGCCTCTGCGTTGGGCGCTGCACAGTACAGTGCAGCGCCTCTCCCTTGGGCGCTGCACACTGACTTAGCATTTTTTTGGGTGCAAACCTACTAGAAACCTACTGGAACGCTTCTGGAATGGCATGTCCAGGTGTGCAGCGCCTAAGGCCAAGGCGCTGCACCGTGGTGTGTGGCGCCTTACCCTTGGGCGCTGCACATCTGGACATTTATTAGGCTGCACTCACCCTCCACCCACCCATCCCCACCCCCACACAAACCCGAAGCTCAGTGCCTCCCATCTGCCCTCCTCTCTCCCCCTCTCAAATCCTCCTCAGATCCGGAGTATTTGACCGTGGATTTGGAAGCCAACCCCTCCCTTAAGGTAATCTCTTCTGATCCCTTCGTTTTCATCCATACATTTTCTCAAATCTTGCTACTTTGGGGAAAACCTAGTTTTGGCTTGCATTTGCAAATTTGTGTTGAATGATGTTATGTTTCTTTGCTAATTTGGTATGGTTAGGCTTTCATAGTATGCTAGGGTTAGGGTTATGTGTGTTTGAGGTTGGTGTTAGGGTTATGCTAGGGTTAGGATTGTGGTTATTGTTAAGTGGGGTTATGGTTAACCAAGAATTCTCGATTTTGTAGGCATGGCTTCATCCGGTTCCATGACGAGGCCACCGTGTGCTAACCAAGAAGACATGCCGAACAAGTGGGAGGACGCATCTTTGGACAAGGTGAAGGAGAAAGATGTCAACATCCCGCCATGTTGGTGTGGAGATGTTTGAAAGGTGAAGGTGTCCACCGACCGAAATAAAGCATGGGCGGAAGGGCGGAGATATTTTGTATGCCCGAACTATGCTTATGATCGTGCACTTCCAACTAACGCCTATGACCAACCACCGGTAAGCTCGAGAAGTAAAATATTACCACAAATGTGAGTCAACACTAACAAAAAATTTGTATGCAGTCACCACCTCCTCTATGCAAGTACTTCACGTGGATAGATCTTGAAGTGCCAGAAGATGTCAAAAAGGACCAATACCAAGATTGTCTTAGGAGGCAACGGCAGTTCGAAGAATCGTTTCGAAGAGGCTTGGAGGAAGAGCGCCGTCAAAAGGAGAGGATGGAGCGGAAGAAACGAGAGGAGGAGAGGGCACACCAAGCGAAACTTGCTCGCGAGGAGGAGAGGGCACGAAAGCTTGCAAAGGCTCGCGAGGCGCAAGAGGAGGACTCGGCCCGTGACAAGAAGGGGAAATGGCCTCGCTCTACTCAGTAGGGACTTCGCTTCGGTGCACTCGTCGTCAACTATATATCTTCTAATGAATGTGTCGTGAACTTCTGAGGGCATGTGACATGTTGGTGAACTATCTTCTAGGGCAAGCTGTCATTTGTCATTTGTAATGAATGTGTCGTGAACCATGTCGTAGTAACGTTTGAATTGTCTTAAGTTATGAACTCATCGGCATAAAATTTGTGTTTGTTCAAATTGTTGTGATGCTGCAGTCATTGTAAGTATTATGATCTTCCGGTGAAATGAATGTGTTGTAAACTCTATTTTTCCAGTAAACAGCCGTGCAGCGTCCAGCACAGAGGCGCTGCACTGTACTATGCAGCGCCCAACGGATAGGCGTCACACAGTACAGTGCAGCGCCTGGCTCTTGGGCGTTGCACTATGACTTGGTAATTTTTGTGGATGGTCAGTGCTGAAAGCCTTCTGTGGCCCTTTGGATAGCCATGGCCAGGTCGGCAGCGCCTATGAGACGGGCGATGCACTGTACTGTGCAGCGCCTAGGAGTTGGGCACTGCATAGTATAGTTGAGCGCCAGTCTGTTGGGCGCTGCAGTGGTGTGTTCTGCCAAACTACAGAAACAGATGCCATTTTGGCCTCATGCAGCACTGACATAACTTGCTTCAACATAAATAAATGTAGACTGCACATACTGAACAAAGACAACTAATAACTTGAACATCACATCATTTAGGACAATTCAACATTACTACTAGTTCGCAAACACAAATACCACACTAGTAAGAATTCACCAACATATAACATAACCTCACAAGTTCATTGACCTAATGAAAAGGCTACAAGAGAACAAACAAACACAAGAGCACTAATGCCTTCCGCGGGTGTTCCTGGTGCCACGCTTGCAGGCAAGCTTCTTCTTCCTGGGTGGACGAGGCTCCTCTTCCTGCACTTCCTCCTCCGCCTCCGCCTCCGCCTCATCATCGAAGCTAGCCATCCGCGAGGTCCCTACGACCACCTTTGGGTTGCCTCTGTTGTCAAAGTCGTTGGGCGTGTACCGGCGTCTGGGCTGCCTAGGCTTGAACACATATGGGGACCAAAGTTGAGCGTCCGCCAAAGTCATGTCATCATCAAGCTCATCGCCCTATCAAACAATCAAACAATATGGTGAAGACCGGCATCGTAATCAAGTGAGAATCACATCTAAAGGATTAGTCATACCTCTTGGGTTACCGCACCCTCATCATCCAGATAAGCATATGAGGAACTCACATCGTCCCCCTGATGGTGATATGAGGGGTTTGATGGTGTACCAGACCTAGAGGCAGATGGTTCATCATATTCAGGATCACGACAACCGAGAAGATTCGATAACCGCCTTAACTTCCTGGCCTGACGCTCTAACATGAACAAGTGTGGAAGATATCAAACTCCGCAACATAGACTACCTCTCATAGTGAATGCGATTTGTACCTTGAGGAATGCTCGTAGTGAACCATCATCATTGCCTTTTGCAACCGGTGTGTTCTCCAAAATAGACTGGCTCTCATCAGCAGCTTTCTTGATCTCGGTACGCTGCAGATGAGAAATAATGAACACGTTAGCCATTCAAACATGTGTAATACGGCCAACGGGAAAGTAGGAAGGAACACTTTACCACATAGTTAATCACCAGAACAGTAGGGACTCCTTGCCCTAACTTGACATCTCTGTTGTACTTCCCCTTTGATAGATCCTCAAAGTTTATGGGTTCTTCAAGAATATCCTAATTATATGCCAGCGGGCATATCTCAACTCGAGTATTTTGAAGAATCCATCGTATGTAGTTATCAAAGGCAACTGGGTTATGCTCACGAAGCTGGGCACGTGCAGCGCTATGAGCTTGCTCCACGCAAAGCTGGAAGCGGGTGACATACGAAGCATGATGCTTGTCCCGGTCCTTTATCTTGCGTTGCTTTCTCCTGTCCAACCTGCATGGTACAATACCAAACATTAGCAAAATCAAGAGGGAGTGACGATGCTTAGTCAATACGCTCTCTTACCTATGAAGTGCTTTCTCCGTATCCACCCATTCCGGCGGGTGAGGCTGGAACAGACCAAACTGACGAAACACGCGATGTGGCAAATGAAACTCAACAGCCCAGTTGCATATCAATGGGCACCGCATAAGCCAGAGATCCCTATCCCGCAAGCACATCGGGTTGATTTTAAACTCTGAGGTGTACCCAAGGCTGTCATCGGCGCCATATGGCTGCCATTCCACCTATGAAATAGGGCAACAATGCAAAATTGGTGACTTTTGTTCAGGCAACATGAGAAATGACTGAAATAATGACCTCGTTACCTGCTCAGGCGTAATCGTGTCCAACTCGGCAACGTACTTCTGGTACATGAGATTGACATCGTTCGTCATCTCGGAAACCACATCCCACTTGTAAGCCCAAGTGGGGCGCCGTAATTCGTCATCTTCATCTTCATACCAAGGATTAAACCTGACGCTCTTCGGGCGTCCAACAGGCAGACGCTCCCAGCTCTATACAGAACGTAGAAGCATATTACCACCAATGCCTGCACTATCTGTGATCCTGCAACACGCATCGTCCAACTGCATATGAAAGAAAAACAATGTTAACTTGACAACAAGCTTGCATTGCTAACAAAGAAATGAGTTGATCACAAAACAGACCAACTACCTGTCGGTACAAGTAGGCAAGAGTAGCTGATCCCCAGCTCCATTTGCTATCGAAGACGGTCAACGCCTTCAGCCACATCCATGGAACGTTCTTGCCAGTGGAGTCAGGAAACAAAGTCCTAGACACAACATACCACATGTAGACACGAGCATGTGTCTGGATCACATCATTAGTGGCATCCGGAGGGCACATCACAAAGTGAGTTTGAATCCACGTGAAAGCAGCTCCAGCTGCTTTCCTTTCCCTCTTCTTCTTCTCTTCTCCCTCCTCTACATCAGCCTCAGCCTCGGTAGGAGCCATACCGATAAGAGCAATCATCTGCTCGCGCCACCCATCAGAATCGATGCTCATACAGAGAGGCCTCCCGTCGATAGCAAGACCGGTGATCAACGAGACATCCTCGAGCGTCACGGTCATCTCCCGAGTCCGAAGATGGAAACTATGCGTCTCTGACCTCCACCGATCAGCAAGAGCGGACACCAGTGGAGCGTTCAGATTCGGCGTGGACCGGCTGACCAACTGAATCCACGGGAGTAGTCCTGCCTGCTTGATGTACGGTGTGTACCGCTCATCGTAAGGCATGGCAGGACCAGAGACCCCGTGATACCGAATCTTCAAAGGTTCAAGCTTCTACAAAAAAAAAGTAATGACAAATCTTAGGGCATGTAAATTTCAACTTAAGGCAAATTTGCAAAATATTTAGATTACTCGTTATTACCATCTCCTTCTCGCGCATCATGTAGGCCCGGTGTTTCGTGTCGTAGACATTGTCGAGAAGCCACACCATCCTTACATAGTTCAAACAATAAACATATATGAGTTCATCTTCATCTCAAATATCGGTATACACTAAACATCTAATATGTGTTCAATTACAAGAATCTCAACATCTCCTTCTCACACAATGAATATGTCATATGTGTTCAAATAAAGTCAACATCTAATATTTCAAATAAAATCAACATCTAATATATATCTAAAAAAACAGATCATATATCTCTACAAAACTCAACATCTCATTGTTATCTATATAAATAGGCATCTCATTATATATATATATATATATATATAAACACTATTCTGATCACGGGATCAGAATAATATTCTGATCACAACCCGAACATCCCGAGTAACGCGCCTAACCTTCCCCGAGTACTAGGTTGAACTTCAGCTAAAAGATGTCCAAATGGGGCTTGCGATATACCATCGGAAAGCTATGAACATCAGTATCATCACCTAAGTTAAATTTTTGGCAAAATGTAAGCGGTTTAAGAGCAGTTTTGAAAATCGTTTTTTCTTCACACAAAAAACGTGAATCGTATTTTCGATCGCATTTTTAAACCGTTTATCGGAATGAGGCAAATAATATGGCGTTGGAAAGCTGCTGCAAAAGCGCTCCTTCCATATGTTGAAAGTTTTCTCTAACTCCCTATGGTTAAAGCGTAATTTGGAAAATCATAAAATTTCGCAAACCGAACAGCCGACTTCGTCTTTTCGATGTCATTTCTAAACGGCTGATCCAATTGAGGCAAATTATATGGCGTTGGAAAGCTTATGGAATTGCGCTACTTTTTCATGTCAAAAGTTTTTTCTAATTTTCAATGGTTTAAAATTAATTTAGAAAATGATACAAGTTTCTCCGAGTTCGTATTTTGGAGCTAATTTTTTAACAGTACGTCCAAATGCAGCAAATGATATGGCGTTGGAAAGCTTGAAGAAATGCGAAACTGTTTTGTATATATTGTTTCTCCTAATTCATTAAGATTTTATGTCAGTTTTGAAAATGGCTAAAAACGTAACATAATTTCTATAAATTTGATCGGAATGGGGCAAATAATATACCGTTAAAAAGTTAAGGAAAATACGAAACTTTTTCATGTTGATGGTTTTCTCTGATTCCCAGCCGTTTTCAACTAATTTCGAAAATGGCGGGCTCATTCGTTCTGCCTTTATTGCGAAACAGATCCTTCGAAAATGCACCACGTGAAGTACCTGAACTTCTCGGCGCGTGTACCTGAACTTCACTCTGTTTTTTCACGTGATTTTTTTGCTCGTAGGTCTCCATCCACTGCTCGTAGCTCTCTATCCATTCATCGGAATGGAGCAAGTGATACACCGATGGAAAGCTGTTGTAAACACGCAACTTTCCCGTGTTGATCATTTTTTTATACTCGCGACGATTTTAAAAGTTTTCCATTCTAAATTCATTCAGCGTAGTAGTTGAACTTCCATTTGTTTTCACGTTGAACTTCTGTTACGTATTTTTGTTTGTACGCGCGCCTGAACTTCTCTCTGTATGAACCCGACCTTCGGGCTATCTTCGCAACCGTGCCTTCTACCGCGGGTTTTGTTGGTTAGTCGTGTTCCATGTGATGTAAGTGTAATCTTCAAACAATTTTTAGCAACTAAATACTCGTTTTAGATAGGAATCTCGCTCATAGGCGGATTTTGCACTCGGGTCGTGAAGAACTCGCGTTTTTTGCGATTTTACTGCTTCAGTTGTTCGACCTGAACTTCCCCATGTGCTAGGTTGAACTTCCCGCAACATTGCCCAAATAGGGCTTGCTATATACCGTTGGAAAGCTATGGACACGAGTATCATGACCCAAGTTAATTTTTTCGCAAAATGTAAGCGGTTTAAGAGCAGTTTTGAAAACCGTTTTTTCTTCACACAAAAAACATGAATCGTAATTTCGATCGCATTTCTAAACCGTTTATCGGAATGAGGCAAGTAATGTGGCTTTGGAAAGCTGCTGCAAAACCGCTCCTTCCACATGTTGAAAGATTTCTCTAATTCCCTACGGTTAAAGAGTAGTTTAGAAAATCGTAAAATTTCACAAACCGAACAGCCGAGTTCGTATTTTCGATGTCATTTCTAAAGGGCTAAACCAATTGAGGCACAAGATATGGCGTTTGAAAGCTTATGAAAATGCGCTACTTTTTCATGTAAAAAGTTTTTTCTAATTTTGAACGGTTTAAAAGTGATTTAGAAAACGGTAGAAGTTTCACCGAGTTCGTATTTTTTGATATATTTTTTAACCCTATGTCCGAATGCAACAAATGATATGGCGTTGAAAAGCTTGAGGAAATGCGAAACTTTTTCGTATATATTGTTTCTCCTAATTCCTTACGGTTTTATGTAAAATTTGAAAATGGCTAAAAATGTATTTTCACCATATTTTCTACAAACTATATCGGATTCGGGCAAATAATATATTGTTGAAAAGCTATAGAAAATGAGAAACTTTTTCATGTTGATGGTTTTCTGTGATTCCCTGCCGCTTTCAAGTAATTTGGAAAATGGCGAGATCATTCGTTCTGCCTTTATCGCGAAAAATTCATCGCGTGAAGTACCCGAACTTCTCGGTATGAAACCTTGAACTTCACTCTGTTTTTCACGTGCTTTTTTTGCCCGTAGCTCTCCATCCACTGCTCGTAGCTCTCCATCCAGTGTAGTAATTGAACTTCCTGCTGTTTTCACGTTGAACTTCTTGTTTTTTTCACTGTGACGTATTTTTAATAACGAGGAAAACCTGAGTTTTCTATAATCATCGAACTTCTCCATCTTTTTAATATGGACTTCCTGGTTTTATTTCTTAATCTTTTTTTACAAAATTTTGAAGCGCTCTATTTATTAAAAGTTGAACTTCTTGTTATTTAATTTTTGAACTTCTTGTTTCCATTATTTAATAACGAGGAAAATCTGAGTTTTCTATAGTCACCGAACTTCTTCATCTTTTTAATATGGACTTCCTGGTTTTATTTATTTAATCCTTTTTTATCAATAAATTCTTATTAAGACACCAAAAGAACATTTTTGTGTGTGTTTTTGCATTGGTTTGCACATCAAACCGCGTCCTCTTTAGAAATTGAACTTCTCCTTTTCTTTTTGTTTTCTTTCAACATTGTTTAGCACGTCGAACCACGTCATCTTTAGAAATTGAACTTCTCCTTTCTTTTTGTTTTGTTTCAACATTGGGTTGCACGTCAAACCGCTTCATCTTTAGAAATTGAACTTCTCATTTTCTTTCAACATTGGTTTACACGTTAAACCGCGTCATCTTTAGAAATTGAACTTCTCCCTTTTGTTTTCTTGCATGTTTAAATTTATTTTGAACTTGCTGAGATAACACACTTGACCTTCTCGAACACAACATTTTGACCTTCGCAAAACATAAATTAAAGCCAAACTTTTGACGTACAGAGCATGTATAATTTTCTCCACTTTCTCAAGAATAAGCGCTGAATCACCCCATTAGTTTGACTTGAACTTCTACTGCACATGAATAAGCTGTTGAAAACACACAACTTTCCTGCTCGGTTACTTAAATTTGAACTTCTAGTTTTTTAAGAAACGGGATTTTTTTAAAACCTTTTACTTGTTCCTTTTATTCTAATTTGAACTTCTAGTTTCATAAAGGTTCAAGCACGAAGTTCGCCCTTAGGCCTCGGCTGGGCGCGGCAGTGGTCGTCGGGATTAATATTCACGGTTTGTACACAACAATTTTTTTATGTATTTTGGACATCTAAATACACGGTAAACTTCTCACACAAGATTTTTTTGAATTTTTCCTCGCCGAGCACTTGAACTTCTAGCAACCTTTTTTTCGTTTATGAGTTGTTTTCAAAACTGCAGAAAATGGCATTGTGTTTTTTATTTTTGAAAAGGTAAATCCTAGGTTTTAATAAACTCATAACTTCCGTGTTATTTCAATTTGAACTTCGCCTTTTTATATTTTGATTAAAGAATTGTATTCCATTTTTATACAAAAATACAAGGTGAACCTCTCTCACAAGGATTTTTGAACCTCCCCGGACAGAGCACTTGAACTTCTTTCAACAAACATTTTAACCTTTTATTTTCTATACTTTTATTCTCACCTGAAATGCATTCCTTACAGTACTTGAACTTCTCGTTGTTTTCACTATGAACTTCTGTCGCATTTTTGTGTATACGTCGAATTACACGCAATTGAAGGTTGGACGTCAATTTTTTGCCATTTTAAAACATGTAATTGGATGTCGGACATCCCGGAAATTAATTTCTAAACCGTGCACGGAGGTGCACGTGAACTTTTTGTAACAAATCTGAGTTTTTTATATAATTCGAACTTCTATGTTATTTTAAATTGAACTCCTTAGTCTTATTCATAGAAAAAATGTTTTCAAATAAGCATGAAACATTTTTTTTTAAAATTGAACCTCATACTTTCATTTTTCATAGAAATGGAAAGAATTTGAGTTTTCCGTAAACATCAAACTACTCCTTTTATTTTAATTTGAACTTCTTTACTTTTATTCTTTAGTAACGAAAGAAAACCTGTGTTTTTTTATAAATATCGAACTTCTCTATTTTTACAATTTGGAATTCTTATTTTCTCTTTGAAATCAAATTGCTCCCAAATAATAACTGACCTTCTTCGTGGATTGGGAGAATTATTTTAAGAACTTTTAGGTTTTTATTTTTCTTCGTTCACACCACATTTATCCAAATTTCTTGAGGAAAATTCCAACATGGTCTATGTTATTTGTTTTACGAAACTCTTGTTTCCTCTGCACTTATCTAGCTTATGTATTTGGGCTTACATACTTCAAAAACCTGAACTTCACATTTTTTTATCATTTCATAAGCAAACTTTTCTCACACGAATACACCAATTTCATAAGAAAACTTTCTCCCACAAATGCACGAGAATGGATTCTTTTTTCTTACCTGAAACTACCTACACGGGAAAGCCAAAGATAAGTTCTTTTTGTCTCGCTTAAACAAAAGTTCTTTATATCAGCCAACTAAAAAATTAAACACAACAAAAAATCTGTAGTTTATTTCCACCACACACCACCAAAAAAAGTGTTTTGCACTTTCAGATATAGTTGAACTTCAGACATCAACCAAAATCACTTAGAGAACAAATACAAGACTGGACAGGGGGGATCAACGCTTTGATCTGGATTCAGTTTAATGACAGCAGGAAGGAGCAACTTCAGACACCAATGAGGTCACCTGCCACAAGCATGGAATGGGGCATCAACAAAAAAGGAATCTGAAAATGGTGCTTTTCCATCTTCACATATAGTTGCCAACAATGAATTCCATAGCTTCTCCTTCCTGGCCATTTACACAAGCACTGATGAATACAAAAGCACACAAAATTAGCCATGGCAAACGTCTCGACAGAGCAGCGGATGCACTTGGTGCTATGCGGGGAGGAGAGAGGCATGCATGAACTTTTTGCTGCATCTGACCTTTTGAATATTGCATATATGAACTTCTCTGGCGAGACAAGATTGTTTCTTTTGACAACATGTCATGAATATGTCTCTATGCCTAAAACACTCAGAGCTTGGTTCAGAAAAAATGATGGATAATTAACAGCAAACAAACAGTTTAGCAATTGAAAGCCGAACATAGCTTCTCTGCCGCAGCTGCTGCTGCACTTCCTTTTCCTCCTCGGCTGCATCTAAGTGGCTCGATTTCGTCACAGGTGTTTGTGATGGTCGAGCAGATTATATGCGAGGCACACGATCAGCAAGGGAACTAAGCGAGCCCATCCATGCGGTTGTCACCCTGGCGGGGTGGGAGAACGACGACAATGGGTAGGAAGGAGGAGTCCGGGGAAGGCGCGCGGACAACTGCAGGTCATGGCCTCCTGCAGCTGAAGGTCGATGCCTCCACCAGCTGTAGGACAAACCTAACCCGAACGCGGGCTAGTGGTCGCCGGCGAGTGGAGGGCAGCGAAGAATCCTCACCGGATCTGGCGCTCCGAGGTGCTCCGAGGAGAGGGAGGGCATCCCCGCGGTTGAAGAAGGCTGCGGCGCACGGAGGTGAAGCAGTGGCGCGCCGGAAGGCCGGATGGGGGACGGCGGTGCGCGGAGGCAGGCTGCGGCGCGCGGGAGGTAGGGCGACGGTGCGCAGAGGCAGGAGGCGAGCGCGTGGGAGGCTGGTCGCGGCGGCGGGGGAAGCGGGGGACCACACCGCCGATGATGAGCACAGGTGGCGGCGGCGATTGGATCTTGGGGCGGCGGTGTGTCCGGTTGGGGCACGGCGGGGAAGCAACGGCGCCGCCGGTTGGGGATGGGGTGGCGGGCGCATCCCCGTTGGGGGCGGGAGGTGGGGGAGGTGGGGGATCGGTGGTGGATCTGGGGGCGGGGTGGGGTGGGCTTTTTTATTTTTTGCTGTCATCGCCCGGGTTCGGCAGTTCCGGAACATCCCGTCGGGCCCTATATAGCACGCTATGTGATCCAAATAACTATTCTGATCCCATGATCAGAATAGTGCCACTATATATATATATATGAAAAAACAAAACAATCTAGGGTTTCATTAACAAGAACTATATATTGTGAACTAAGCAACAACACTACGGTATTACCACTATGACTACACATCCTAAATCAAGCAAATCAAGGGTTCCATCAAATCTTGGACAAATCTCTAAAATGGCAACAAATTTACGGAGGAAAAGAAAGGGAACGGAGGAGTTTACCTAGTAGGATGGATTGGAGATCGAATCCACGGATCAAATCTTCAGATCTGAGAGGGATGTGGGGGGGGGGGGGGGGATTCGATGGGGGCGCCGCCGCTGCTCTCTGTCCAGAGAGCGGAGTGGGGAAGAACTGCCTGGCTAGGCTGGGCCGATGCGCTTTACCTCACTGTGCAGCGCCCAAGAGCTAGGCGCTGCACATTACAAGTGTGGCGCCTAAGACTTAGGCGCTGCACTGCTGTCTGTGGGACCGCAACTGGACCAGGGCTGCCACGCTGGCAGGAGGTGCGACGCCTAAGGCAGAGGCGCTGCATAGTAGTGTGTGACGCCCAGCTGTCGGGCGCCACACGAAAGTGTACGTAGAGTGAAATTTTTTCGAAACGAGATCAGTTTGTGATTTGATTTGGCCCTCAAGTTAAATATGTGATTTCTGCCACCGGTTCCTTACTTGGCAAGTTGAAAGTACAGTGTCAAGTCCTCGCGTGCCAGGCTAGGGCTGCACGGTCAGAGTAGACGTGCAGTGACCGTAGTACACCTAAATTCCTTTTTTTAGGGGAGTACACCTAAATTCGTTAACACCTTGAAAATGGAACCAGCTAGATTATCAAAAATACCAAAATGGGTGAACCATCAACGGAGTTGTGCATGACGGCGGTTGTCTTCGGGTGAGGACGGCGTGCTCGATTCTACACCAAATGTGGATTAACTAGATGCTCGGCTCGTTAAGCTCGTGCTCATTATGGCTCGACTCGTTAAGCTCTTTATGATTAACGAATAGAAACCATGCTCGGCTCGGTTCGTTGGAAACTTGTTAAACTCGTGAGCTCGTTAACAGATTCTGATGCGTTACGACCTACATGATGAGTGAGTTGATATAGTTTCTAAGAAGTAAGATGGTGACTGCAAAAGGAAATACACTAGTTTGTTGCCTCATATGTAAAATTAGATTGAATAGATGGTTCAAGTGCTATGAAAACTTTGTCATGTAAGATGAAAATGTGTGTTCTGTTGTTTGAAACGAGGCAAAAGACTTGCCATTTTAATTAATTAAGAAGGAGTGAGAATTGCATGGTTTATTGGTGAAAAACCGGACTAAAACCGATACAATCCAACCCACATAACATGGGTACCTACAATCCAACTCGTGTGTTCGGTTCTGTTGTTACTAACGAGCTACTCGTGAAACTCGTTAGCTCATTCGTTAAGCTCGCGAAGCTTAACAAGGTGAAATCAATGATTGGCTCTGTTCGTTAAGAAGCAAGCCACGAGCTTAACGAACTGAACTATCGAGCGCTCGTTAACCTCGTGAGCAACTGGTCAAGGTGATGTGTGTGAGCACAAGAAACCAAGTGGACAAGGTACATGGGTCAACAGGTCACAGAGCTCACTCGAGACACGTCGCTGGCGGCCGGGTTATCGTGGAGTGCAAAGGGTGGCGGTGGTCGGTCAAGTGGGTGGCTAGGCTCACCGGAATTTTCCCGGAGATTTCTCGGCAGTGGTAGCAATGGTGGTAATGTTGTGAGCAGCCTCGTGGCGCACCGCCTAAATTGGGAGAGGCGTTTGAGAGAGAGGGTTAGGGCATTTATATGAAAGAGTCACGGGGCTGTCTGCGTCCACGAGTAGCACGGCGAGTGGGGTACTCGTTGTAGGTTGGAAGCTAAGGGTGATGACGTGGTCTGACGGTTTGGGCCCGATGCCAATAAGACAGTGAGGGTGTGACGGTGATCGTCCGATCTCACACGGATGGCTAGGATTAGGTCGCGTATACCATTTCGTTTTTCTTTCTCTCGCTGGGGCGTGCCGGTGTGTTTGGGCTAGCTAGCCGTTGGGCTTTTTTCTCTTCTTTTTTTTCCTTTGTCTCTTCTCTTTTACTGTTTTCTGTTTTGTTTTATTTTTCTATTTTATTTCTGTTTCCCTTTTTAGCCCAAATTTTACTTATAGTTTGAATTACCAAAATTCAAACTATTTTCAAACCTTTGAACACAACAGAAAAATAGGGGAAATATATACCTTAGGAAATTCCTTTCCTAACCCAATGGGAATTTTGAAAAGAGTTTTATGGAGAAAAAAATCATTATGGCCCTTAATTAAACTCCATTTGCTTAGGGTTTAAGTATGGGTCAAGTTGATTTTGTTTGAACACCAAATATGCATTGGATCATGAATTAAATGCTTCTAGATGCACATCCTGAATTTGAATTTTTTTTTTGGGATGTAACATTACTATTCGTACCTATTCACTGCATTGAAGTAAAAGTTATCTTTCAAGTATTATAACTGTGGTGGGTACTGGAATCCAGGATGGGTTTGTTGGGCAGTAGGATTCCACCAGTGGCGGAGCTAGATGCAGATTACGCCTGGGGCTGTGCTATGTTGAGTGATAAACTTCTACGATTTTTTATGCTTTGCATGAAGAAATTACAAAGGAAGTTGTTTTTAGGCCTGGGGCTATAGCCCTAGCTGCCCCAGGTCTGTCTCCGCAACTGGATTCCACTGCACTGGTCTTAAGAACAAAAATCAGCAGGTATTCCAGCGCCATATAGATAGCGTTGACCACGAGACCTGTAATGGGACGGGGAGTTAGTGATGCCAACGCCTTGTCATACAATGTCATCGTTCGAATATCACCCAGAGCCCGGGGGAGAGGCATTGTATCCCCAACACATGGGCAAGCATTAAAAGCCCAACGCAAATTTACTTTCACATACAATGCAAATTAACTTTTTATCACTCTGGAAAATCTAATTTTTAATTTTTTCATGGCAAATTCATCTTCTTTTATTGCCATGACAAATGTACTTTACAACCATGGCAAATTTTCTTTCGATAGTTCATGGGAAAAAAAATCAATGGACCATGCCAAATTATTTTATTGCCATGTCAAATTCATCATGACAAAAAATAGTGTAATAAAATTCCTCCATGGCAAATTCATCCTTTCTATTACCATGGCAAGTTCATGGCATTTTTATTGTATGGACCATGGCACATTTTTTAATCAATTTCAATTTTTATTTCAACATTGGCAAAAAGAAATACTCGTAGCACGACAATATTTTTATGTGTTATTTTTCATACACGGAAAATTTCTCTTACAAACACATGGAAATTTAAATTAAAGTACCATGGCAATTTTTGTTATTGAATCTCCCATGGCAATATTTGATCAAACCTATACTTTTCATTTTCTTCATTCTATATTTTTTCCATGGTAATTTTTTCCATGTCATTTTTTGAACGTAATTTTTTTCCCATGGAAATTATAGGAATTTGCCATGTGATCATAATCAATGTTGTTGTTAGAATATTTCTTTTTATATGGATTGTATTTTTTTAGCTGGCCACATAAAAATATTCCCTAGTGAATTTTGTCTCATTCTTGTCTAATTTTTTGCTTAGGTAATTAGCGAGAGAACTGGGTAGTACATAAATCAGTGCTCAAACTCTCCATTTTTCTCATAGCTGTTCAAAATGAGGTAAAGTTTTATTTGGACCTTTTTTGCAATATAAATTAGCATTGATCAAAATATGTGTCATTGCAATTTCTGTTGGATTTTTTGTAGCTATTAAAAACATGGTCCAACCATCAATATTTAAGTGTAGAGGCGTGACAAATAACTGGGCCATTTTGCCCCAATTGGAGCTTGTCAATGCCGAGTCGAAGTTTTATTTTGTCCTGCACGGGTTAACTGTTCGCGCGGGGGCATGCGGCGAATTGTTCGCTCCAGCTCCTCCCCGAGATCGAATGAAAATGTTCGATGCGGTGATCACTCCATGACAAACAGTTCGTTCGTTCCCGGGAGACCAATAATTTGATGTCGGGAGATATCAATGACAAGTTTTTAGGGGGTTTTTCATGGGAAAACTTTCGATCTATTCATTATCAATCGTAGCAGACAAGGGCATTTTAGGTTAATGTGGCAAAAGCCGGATAGGGAGCTCATCACGTCATAAAGATGATTTTTTACATCTTTTAAATAAGAAAAAGTTAATATGGATGAAGGTATATATCCTCTTGTGTTGCCACGGCCTCCTCGCGGGCTGAATTCCACATGCATCAATACTCTTTGGACGTGCATGATTCAAGCTTGTGAAATTTCGTCCACCTATGAGGTATGCGTCGCACACTTGGCTTCGGTGCGTGTGCGTAAACGTTTATGTCCACACGTACGCCATTAGATAGAAGAGTTCAAAGCAAGCAAACTATGATATGCTAAACTCGTTGCTGCACAAAATTGCGTCGTTGTAGACTAGCTGAGTTCGACGGTTGGACTGGAGTAAATGGAGAGTTTTTTCACTGTTCTGACCCATGTGTGATAGTTTAGCACGATTTGACCCGCTTTTGAAATTTTTTTCGGATCTGACCCAAACCGAGACGTCAACATCCTTGACGTTCTGCTTGCACTGAAGACGCCGCGGGCCATGGCGTTTGGCACTGGCCCACCTCCCTGGTCAGCCAGTTTGACCGTCCGACGTGGCAAAGGGGTAAACGCCATGGCCCTTGGCGTTTACCCCTAGAAAGCAGAAAACCGTCCCGAGCCGGCTCGGGTGCAGCCCAACCCACCCAAGACGCAGGAGGCGTCTTCCTCCTCGCGGCGGCTCGCTACAGAAGCTCCGCTTCTCTCCTCCCCTCACCCAAATCAACCCCAAATCGCTTATTCTCTTCATCAAAAGTGTGGATCTGAGCCTCCCCATCTTGCTTGAGGTATTCTCCACCAGATCCTCCGATTATTTTGGGTTCAAAACTTGTATTTTGGCAGCATTAATTCATACTTGTTAGAACCCTAGGATTCGTATTCTTTGCACTTTTTTGAGAAAGGGGAGCCCATGGCTTGGTCATGTAGGTATGTTGTATACTTTAGAAGAGAAGGCATGTGTTTATATGGTAGGATTGGGAAGGGAAGGCATTTGTGGTAGGGTTGGGCATTTTAATTTTAGTTGCTATGTATATGGATTTAGATAGATGATTGCTTGAAATATAATTCTAACATATTTGTGTATTTTGTATGCTTGATTCTCATTGAGATATGGTCATATAATTAGGATGTTATATTGAGATTTTGTTATGTTGTGTTGCCATTGATATTTTGTCATATATAGATAATTGGTCTTGTTATCTTGACATTGAGATATGTTGCCCCGTGCATTCAGATTTTGTCATATATAGATAAACAGGTTTTGTTATGTTGCCATTGAGATATGCATTTATGTTGATGTTGTTATGCCAAATATATGATATGTAGGATGTTATATAGTGTTATGTATGTTTCATTTGTTCATGCTTGATTTGTAGGATGGCGGGTGAACGTTGGTACGACGGTCTTCATAAAGGGTACGACAAAGAGCATCGTGCGCGGGACATTGAGAATAACGGGGTAAGACTCAATCTATTTGAATTCTTGGTTATTACTTGTCAGTTTTGCTAGGCACTAACCATAACGCAATGCTATTTTGCAGGAACTAAAACCTATGCGCATGAGGGGTCATAGTGCCCACGACTGGCCGTGCGACGAGCAGTATGAGCCATACTTCGAGAGATTGGGCCTTCTCCCGTTCGTGCTTCAGTTCAAGTGACACGCTCCGTCGATCAACCATGGGGCGATGACCGCACTTATTGACCATTGGAGGCCAGAGACACGCTCTTTCCACTTGTCATGTGGAGAGATGACCGTGACCTTGGAGGACATGGCGATGATCAGCGGCCTTCCAATCAATGGAGAAGTTTTGACCGGCACCACCGTAAGTGCTAATTGGCGAGATCGTGTTGGCTAGTTGACAGGTGTTTTCCCCGAGCTTCCTGAAGAAGGCGAGCGTGACAGTGAGAAAGTGTTGCATCATTGGCTCCGAGAGGAGAGAGGAGTAGTATGCCCTCCGGACGCCAATGAGGTTGTTGTGCAGCAGCACGCCGAGCTTATCTGTGGTATCTGTTAACGAGGGTAGTGTTCCTAGATTCTACCGGTAATAAAGCCCAGTGGATATTCTTGGACCTACTAAGTGACTGGGACCGTAAGTACAGTTGGGGTTCAGGAGCACTAGCATACTTATATCGTCAGGTAATTAGTAACCAAATTGTCAATTTGTTTGCATTTTGCAATTTCGCGGACCTCTTGTCAACAATTTCTGAATTTGCAGCTCGACGAGGCATGTCGTAGGAAGAAGGGCACATCTGGTATGGGTGGCTTTGTTTGGTGCCTTCAGGTTTGGATGTGGGAGCGGATGCCCGTTGGACGCCCCGAGAAAAACAAGATACCTCCTGAAGGATGGGTCCCACATGACGGGAGGTATGGAGAAGATCCTTGCCGGTTTTCGACCGTCGCCTACTGTTGGGAGATGGCGAATGTGTACACAGGAAGCTCGGTTGCGCGATACAAATGCTACATCAACGAGCTGGATATGTTGACTCATAAGCAGGTAATGATAACTTACGTAAGAGCACATCAATTGTGATGGAACTGTGTACTTAACTAGTATCCTTGTGTTAAAGGTCGATTGGATGTCATATCATGCCGATTATGCTTTTCGGCTGAACGAGATGTGCACGCGTGACAGGAAGATTTGGCGGGCGAGATGCCCACTGATATGCTTCTATGCTGTCGAGTGGCACTACCCAGACCGTGTCGCAAGACAATTTGGGAGAAGGCAAGGGACACCAAGGGATGAGAGTTTCGAGACAAGCCAATTTCTGCATCGTTGAGATAGTTGTAGCTTTGGATATATAGTAGAGCATTATGAAAGACATTTCTTGCTAATGCTTTCATCTTGTACATAATTTGCAGAATTAGTTGAAAGAATAACCCGGAAACTTCGGCTTGGGCCATCAAGCACTCCGAGTGGATAGATTTGTGGAATCAAAGAGTGGCCCTAGTGGAGAAGGAAAGAAGACAACATAGTGATTCACTATACGAAGAGCATCTGAAGTGGCTTGCGGGATGTTACCGATTGAAGCTAAAGCCCGGTTGAAACCGTTCGGAATTGGAAGAGTTGGATCGTGAGAGCGGGTATATGGACTTCAATGTACAAACGAGAGACAACGAAGGGACACAACTTGACTACGCACAACTACACGACCGAGTGGTATGCTCCACACAATTAGAACCTACTTCGAGTGCATTTAAATGTACTTCAAAGATAATTTTTGTGATCTTCACTTTGCAGGGCATGGAGTTATTGCATTGTGTTAACGAGGCTGGTGTAGCACTTGGTGAAGATGAGGGAAATGGATCATCTGAAAAATCTCTTAGGAAAACAATGAAGGTATATGTTATCTCTATTCAAAAACCTTCATCTTTGCACACTTTTGACTTAGTCTAGTATTGCATCTTTGTTACGTTGCAGAGTTTCGTGAGTCGATTCCACAAGATGGCAGCTATGCTCTCTTGCCACGGAAGTAAAGCTGTCCTCACGGCTGGAGCTTCTACTAGCCGGGACAATAGACGGCGTCGTCGTCTTGTCTTGCAACAGGAACAACAAGAGGAGCAACTGCAAAGAAGAGCCAGAGCAAGAGGATGAGGAGGCACAACAAGATGAAGAGGAGTACAATCAAGATGAAGAGGAGCAACAGGAACAACGTCTAGTTCCTCCGGACCTTCATCATCCGAGTCATACGCATATGCACGACCATAGGGGATCTCACGGTCCATGTCCTACTGCCTGACAAATGCTTCCAACTCACCGATGTCATTGCCATGAATCTCATCCTCTTGCTCATCATCAGCACTGCATCCATCCTCTAGTGCAAGGCGAGCCCTTTCAAGCTTCCTAACTCTCTCCTCCTCTTGAGCCATTTTCTTGTTTTTGCATGCCATGTCCGCCTCACGCTTCCGCCGTTCCCTCTTCTCCTTCTCATTTGCATGAGTCTCATCCTCGTGCCTGTCATCATCATCACCACCATGACCACATTGGACATGACCATGACCATCAACTTTTGTTCATTAACTTTTTCAAGAGCATGCCCAACAATTTCATTTTCTTGGCTAGGTGGTGGTTGGCTAGAAGTACTGGAGGCATAGACCTCGGCACTATCCACAACACGAGCCACACTTCTACTAGGGCTCATAGCATGACACGGGGAGGACACTTGGCGGTTCAAGTCAAAGTCAAGCCGCGGACCTTGCCCCTTCGTAGCAAACAATTCAAGTGACATGTCTTCCGAGGCCGCAACTTTACCCTTGTATATCCCCCAATGCAACTCAAGATGATAGGCATATTCTTCAGTCGAGATTTTGTTCCCACCCCAACATCATACCTTCCTATTAATTCAACTTTTTCATTGGGGTCCATCCAATTCAACTTATCTCTTACTTTAATAACAACCTCATCATAACTAGGACTTGTGTCGAATACCAGCACTTCCTCGTTGTCACTTGCAGTTTTGTCACAAATGACGCTTTGTCCAAATAATGAACATTAACAAGTCTATCATCCATCTAAAAGGAACAACAAACAAGATGAATAAATGACAATTATAATGCATAGTTGCAAAAACTATGCAACTCTAATGAAGCAATGACAACTATATATTCCTAATGAGTTGTATCAAAAACAAATTAAAACTTATGTACTAACTAAATCATGTCATTTGCTTAACACATAACCTAACCCTAACCATCATATTTATCAATTCCATCATTTGTACCCACAAAATGCATGTCCCATTACTACTACCACAACTACATATTAATTAAAAGCCATCCAATACCAAAGGATTTGAATAAATCTAGAAACTAAGGTGCCACCTAGGGTTACATAATGCCACTAAAATAACAAGAAATTACCAACAAAATTTAGGGATCCGGGGGAGATTACCTCAAACAACAAGGGAGAGAAAGATCCACGAAGGAAAATCAAATTTGGAGCGGGATTCGAGTGAGCCTTGAGGTGGGAGAGAGAGGAGGGAGCTCTCCTTTGTTCTTCTTTCTCGGGATGAAAGATTGGGATTGGGAGAGTGTGTGGGGTGGGCCCCACACACTTTTCCCGTGACCACTTATCTCTCAAGGGGTAGACGCCAAGGTCCCCGACGTCTAGGGTCGAGGTCGACAATTGCCACGTCGGACGGTCAAACTGGCTGACCAGGGAGGTGGGCCAGTGCCAAACGCCATGGTCCGCGGCGTCTTCGGTGCAAGCAAAACGCCAAGGAAAGGATGTTGGCATGTCCGTTTGGGTCAGTTTCAAAAGCAGGTAAAATCGTGCTAAACTATTACACATGGGTCAGAACAATGAAAAAGTCCTAAATGGATGGATGGAATGCTAAACAGATTTCTTTTTTTCCAATTACTTCTGGACCTTCAATGCAGGACGACGGTTCCCGACGCACGACGGGACATGGCACTGCCATAGCTGCACCGCGCAGTCGTTGCCTCTCATGGGGGACTGTGTACGACTTTGAGGGTAGTAGAATTGTTTGTCCAGCAGCAGAAGCAGCTGGACTGGAAGAGGCAAACGTCGTGGACAAATCGTCTCTAGCCTTGGACTATAAGGCTGCTCATAGTGGGAGTAACATAGGTAGTAACATGCATGCCACATAGGCAAAAAATATGATGTGGCAAGTAATTAATGAGGAGAGATGCAAATGGAGTAACATAATATGTTACCATCACATAGCGGTTTCCAATGTAAAATGAGTCTATAAAGTAATAAATGAAGCGATCTATGTTACCACATCTATGACACTACCCACTATAGAGGTAGTAACATAGACTAGTAACATATGCATGTTACTAGTCTAAGTTACTCCCCACTATGACCAGCCTAAGAAGAAATTCTCTTTTTAATCCAAGGGCTCATGTTCCACCAGAGACCGGAAGATCTCTTTTCAAACTCACCCCATCCATCCTCGCAGCTTGGTGCTCACCCGAGTCGAGAGGTTTGCTCCTTTATCATCCTCTCCACGTCTCTCACTACGAGTAGTTCTTGTTTTGTTTTCTCCTCTTTCTTTCTTGTGCCTACGGGTGGCTGCTACTTCGAAATCAATAGCTGGTTTTGATTCATGTGGTTTTTGTTGCCCTGCTCCCAACAAGAAAAGATGGATCACGGCGGCAAGAAGGCGAGGCTCACTGACGGCGACATCCCGCAAGTCAAGCAAGAAGCCTCGGCGGGACGAGAAACCAGCGGAGCGACAGCGATGGTGGTGGTGGCCGGCGAGGACGCCGCCCCGATACCCAAGGTGGCCGTCGAGATCGACAAGCCCCTTCTTGACTGCCCACTCTGCTTTTCACCCTTGAAACCTCCCGTGCTCTCCAGGTATTATATTCGTCCCTCCATATTTTTGCTTCCTGATGATCAACGCATCCATCTTCCCCTTCTCCTCCGATCCATGCGATGTGTGGTAACTGGTAAGTATTTATTGATTCGACTTGATTTGTTTGCAGTGCGGGGCTAAGCACGCGGCGTGCGGCAGCTGCGCCGCCAGCCACTCCAACAACTGTCAGCTGTGCGCCGGCGGCGGCGGCGTGTACGAGCACGTCCACTGGCTGGACCCGTATGTCCTGGCGATGAAGGTGCCGTGCCCCTACGCGGCGTACGGCTGCCGGACCCGGGTGGCCTACTGCCTGGCCGCCGACCACCAGCTGGAGTGCCCGCACGCGCCATGCCGCTGCCCGGAGCCCGACTGCTCATTCCTCGGCTCCCCGCCGGCGCTCTCCGACCACCTCGCCTTGCACCACCACTGGCTCGTCACCGGCATCACATTCGGCAAGGCGCACGCACTCGAGATGCAGGCGACGGAGCGGCGCCGGTTGCTGGCTGCGGAGGACCCGGACGAGGGGGAGCAGCTGTTCCTCCTCGTCGCCAGCGAGCGCGCCGGGGGAGAGCGGGCCGTCAAGGTGGTGTGCGTTCGGGGGAGCGCGGGGACGGGTCGACCGTGGATGAACTGGTGCAAGGTGTGGACGATTCCGCCCATGGATCCGGAGAACGGCGGCAGGAGTCCGGTGTTGATACTGGAGGACTGGGCGAGGAGCTGCGCGGTCCTCTCCGAGGAGGCGGCCGTGGAGCTGGGTGGCAGGTACCTGACCGTGCCGCCCATGGACATGCAGCCCGGAGGAAGCGTTCGTCTCCGCGTCCGCATCGACAAGTACCGCCGAGACCCCGACGGACTAATCCACTCCCACCGCTGATTTTGTTTAATTACATTATTATTAATAATGGTTTAAGTAACTAGTAGCAACCAAATACTCCATGGAGTACTATATATGTAGCTCAGCTGTCTTCACGATGGTGAAGTGTTTTGATGCATGCTTGTATGTAATGCATGCAGATGCAATGATGAATCATCTCCCAGATGCAACAATGTGTAAGATACTAGAGTAGTCCATGTTAGTAGTGTCAAAAACGCTTTTACATTATGGAACGGAGGAGTATCTTCCAATTCGTTTTAAAATCAAATAAAATCAGAAGTGCAGGTTATTAAAACTGATTAAGGCTCATGCAAGCCAAACACAATCAATCACACATGGAAACCGAAAGAGTATGGAGCCCGAAATATGAAAATTACAAAAATCAAGTTTTTAGGTTCCTAAAAATACTGACACCACTTCTGGAAAAACACACGTTGCGAGTATCAATACGTATGCTGAGTGTCAAGACACGGGTTCACAACTTACATCCAAGTGAGCCGAGTGAGGAACAAGGAACATGCGGCAAAATCCACTAGTGATTTGAATATATGCCGAGTGGTCGTAAAAAAGGCATTCGGCGTACAAAACATACTCGGCATATGACGGGAAGACACTCAGCTTACAGCCAATCCTCGGCAAAGTTCGCCGTCACGGCGCCTCCTATAAGGCGAGTACCCCGATAAATGGCACTCAGCTTACTTTCCATAACCAGATTTTTTGTGTAAAAATTTGTTTTAAAGGTTGTCCATAGTAGTTATATTTACTTATTGCATTTTATTTCTTTCTCTTTTGCTTACATATTCTCTTAGTTAGTTTCATCGCCCTTTTGATATGCCAATTCCACGATCTCTCTGTCTAATTAATTACCACCGCTTTGCCACGTTAGGCTGGTCACAATGGGCAAGAACATAAACTAGTAACTTACACACTTCCATAGACTATGTTACTACCTCCATAGTGAGTAGGAACATCTATGTAGTGTCATGCAACGATATATTTATTAGGTTACAGACTCATTGTTTTTTGGAGTGTGTGATGTTTCGGTAACTTAGCTAGTTACCACAAGCACCTCTCTCTTCATTAAATATGTGCCACATAAGCAAAGTTGTATTGGAGTGTGTGATGTTACTCCTAAGTTCCTCCCCATTGTGACCAGCCTTAAAGTTGTGGGGTATCAAATTATACTATTCGCACCCCCCCTAGTATACCCATATTACGACTCGTCCCACCCACTTATCGTAACACAGACCAAGAATAATACACCCCGGCAGTGGCGTAGCTAAGCGGTGGCCAGGATGGTCCATGAACCACCCTGAAATTACCCCATAGCATGTATATAGTGTAGTAGAAAATATATTTACTTGAAAATAAGTAAATTTATTTAAATATTTCTACTATTGGACCACCCTAGCTAGCACACTGATCTTGCTACGCCACTGCACCCGTGTCAAACCCCTCTCGATGCCGGTCAACGCCCTAGATCGTCCGGGCTCACAGATGGGTGCGGCGTCGAAACCGTGCGAGGGAAGGTCCGAACACCACCACCACCTGCTTATATGGCTCAATTATATGTATAAAAGGGTATTGTGATGTTTAAATACACAACACACAATTTCGATGGGACACATGCCACAAAATTTCGATGTTTAACCCATCCGTTGGAAGGTTCCGGACGTAGGGTCCTCGTCCCCACTACGAGCCGGAAGCGGATCCTTTAACATCCTCAAGGGATGTCACGAAGCTATAGTGAAATGTGTGTCTAAAGCGAAGAAGGGATGTTAGGATTACTGTAACAACTACTGTGCGGATTTACTGTAGCATGTACAAAAATAAATCAAAAAATAATTTTATTGCACCATAATTTTGTTTGTATGTAATTTTTGTAAATGTATAAAGTAGATTTGTAATTTGTAAATTAATTATAATCATTTTAGGCTTAACCATACGGACGTGAAAAAGAAATGTCAGGGTTACTGTAGCTTACGTGACATCCTTGAGGATGTTAAAGGATCCGGTTCCCTATGAGCCGGCCGTGAATTCATGTGAACGCATGCGTTCAAAAATATTTTTGTCAATGGAAACACATGCGCTTAAACTTGTGATACGGCATCTCACCAACACCTGCACAAGGTCAAATCCACCGCAGGATCCTAAACGGACGTCCGGTTTGGCCGGATTTCGTCTCTTTGGGGCGGCAATGGGTTGGCCCATGTCCGCTTCTGTTCGTTGGTGCGCCTAACACGCGGTTGCACCCCAAATCATGTCCGTGTTGGACGTGATTAAAAAAACAGAAAATTTTAAATAAAATGCAAAAAGAAAGAAGTAAATAAACGCAAATAAAAAAACATAAAACATAAGTTAGGGTTAACGGCCACAAAACGGCCTAGTTTTACGGTTACATTGCCATAATTAACACAAAAATAAAATAAAAAAACGCTGCCGCACGGTCCTGCCGTGCCCGTCGATGCCGTGGCCGTGGCCGCCGGTGTCGTCGTCATCGCTGACGAGGTCGACGTAGTCCGGCGGCGTCCAGAGGCGGGCGGGCGGTCCGTGGTACGCGGCGGCGGGCTGGAACGCGGCAGGTGCCTGCACCATCTCCTCCCGTGGCGACGCGTCCCGCTTCGGTGACCGCGGCAGCGTGGGGCACCAGTTCACGCCCTCACGGCGTCGGCCATCTCCGGAGCCGTGCACGACCAGCTCCACTGCTGGCCCACATGGCCCCGGTGGAACGCGGCCACCGGCTCCTCCTCCATCACCTTCCCCGCTGTCACCATCTCCAGCTTGGGGATGGCGACGTTGCCGGCCGCAGAGAGGGCCAACGTCTCCTCGAGGCCCGGCCATTGGCGCTCATCGTGCGTGCTCATGGAGTCCTCCATGACACGTTGCATGAGTCGGGCCTCCTCCTCCTCCGCTGTCATGCGATGAGGTGGAGGTGGCGACGAAGATGGGAAGGCGACGGCATAGGCGTGAGGCCGCGCACCTGCGTACGCCCGAGCACTTCCCAATGTGGCCGCCGCAGCCCCGACACTGTGCCGGCGAAGTAGAAGACGCGCCGCACGTCGTGCTCGTCTTGGAGCCACGTGTCCCAGAGCACGGAGTCGGGGACGTACCTTTCGTCGTAGTAGAGGTCGTCGGGTAGGAGGCGGCGGCGGCGCTCGATCTCATCGCGGCGCGCACGACCGCTCATCGGGATCGGCGGGATCGGGACCCAGTCAGCGGAGAGGTGCCAGTTGTTGGGGAGGTGGGCATCGCTCCATGGGACCGGTGTCCTCGCCTCCCAATAGCGACGGCATACATCAGCGTTGATGTACTGCCGGTCGCGCTCGCCGGCGGCCCTAGGGCCGATGATGAATGGTGCAGGCGCGGTGGCGATGCGATCTCCTCTTTCACGGAGCCGCGGCGGCGTCCTGAGGAGGAGCCACCCTCGCAGTCGTGCTTCCCCTTGCGGCCGTAGTTCCATAGTCCCATGGCTGTGAGGCGGCTAGCCGGCGAGTTCGAGGCTAGGGTTTGAGGGTGTCGGGTTTCGAGGAGGCAGCGGGGTGGAGTGGGGAGTGTGGACGACGACCGGTCCACGGCCTCCCCATTTAAGAAGGACGGCGACCGTTCGTTAGGCAGATGGCAGGTGGGGCCACCCACGCGTGCACATTTATGTTGGCGGGTGGGAGGTAGGTGGCCGCCTGCCACACGGCCCCGACGCGAACGAGCGACGCGTCCGTTTGCTGTCCGCCGCGACCCAAATCAGGCGCATGTTTGCGGTTGAAATGGTTCGGCGCGAACACAAAATGAATCTGATTTGTTATTTTTACCCAACGGATGATGGAGTTGGCCTAACAGTTTCATTTTTCTTTCACAATTGCTCTTTCAATGCCGGGCGTGCGTCGCAAGCCATGCCTGTCACCGGCTGACGTTGCAGGACGACGATTCCCGAGACGCAGCAGAACCAGCTGGATTATCGGAAATTGTTGCAGCGCCAAACGTCGTGGATAAATCTGCTCTAGCCTTCCATAGTTTACAAAAAGTACCACTAAAATACTAGTTAGGACTATTCCTAAAAAAGGAATTAGGACTAAGACCAACTTGCTTGGACGGCCAGGATAGTGAATGCCGACGTCTAATTTCAGTACGCCAAAAAAAAATTCTTTTGCGGCTTACCAAAATACATAAAATATGGTTGCTAAGTTTCACAATCTTAGATCAAGTAAGTTAAGTTTAGTTTTGTTAGCCAAAGCATTAGTTTAGCTTCACTGCCAAAGTTCACTGTACTACCAAACCTAGAAAAAATTCCCGTATCACTTGGGTCAGTCGGATGTTTCCCGGTCATCCAGATGTCCCCGACACGATGACGGCAAGCTGCACTAGTATACAGTCGAAATGCAACGCACATAATGAAAGTTTCAATAAAACACAGGAAGGCTGTTTCAATAAAACCTACAAGTCTGAAAAAAAAATGCCTTGATTGTAGAAGAACTGAATTTGAAAAAATGGTTGGAGTAGATGATTAGAATCGTGTGGAATTATAAGGTGTGTACAGTCATGAAATCATAAAAGAGGGTCGAAAACATTGTTCAAGCACGATAAATATCTTGTATTCCAAAATTTGGGTTGTTGGATCAAAATGTAACCTCTGTTAATCGAAAAAGATTTCCCCGCTTTATATATGAAGCAACTATCATCAAGTTACCAATACAAAACACGCCGACAAAACACACATCTGAGTCAGGATACAAATACACCATACAACTCCAAGCCAACAAATATGTGGACAATATGCATCACTATGGAGTGTCGGGGCACACAACCATGGACATGACATCACAATGAGACGAAGCCTTGGATGACGAACCATGGGCTCCAAGGTGGCGCCCTCAAGAAGGGAACGACAACGAAGCGCCACCACCTCCCAATCCGAAGACCAGGGTTTCCTCGGAGGACCACAACAAGCAGTTAGTACCCATGACTACGCCTATAAGAAGGGGACGACGAGAGAACGCCGCCCCACTGACTTGACAAGTCAGGATGGTTTTTCACTCCGTCCAGCACTTACCGTCACCGAATTGAGCTATGGTCTACCGCACCACCGCCACCGAACGTCACACGCTGGCTACCATGCCGCCCACACAACCATAGTCATCCAACAACGGCTAAGCTGCGTGCTCCGCCCCTAGCAACACGGTTCCAAGCACCAAGGTCGCCGCTCCTAGTTACAAGCCACTACACAACCCCCACCCACCCACCCGCGCTCGCCATTAAAATGTGCCTTTGATTGTAGAGATAAACATGAAAAGACTCGATGGAAATGCATACTCGACATAGTAAACATCAAAAGAGTCAATGGAAATGCTTATTCAAGATAGACGTTTTCAGATTAACAAGCTTTTTTTTAGTAAGACTTCATGATTTCTCCTTTTTGAGGGTGTATTTTCACTAAAGTCTTTTGCAACAGGTGGGCCCTCCGTTCCAAATTACTCGTCGTGATCAAATTTAAACTAAAACCACGACGAATAATTTGGAACGGAAGGAGTACTCGATAGTGCATTTTTTAACAGAGCGACATTGCCTTCATAAACAGCCAGACAGCATTTTTAGGTCAGGTAGCATCCATTAGATCGCATTATGCTACAAATAAAAATCGTCTCTAAACTGTCGTGTGTAGAGTAGTTCCGATCACCAAAATAGTACTACTACTAGTAGTGATCACCAAAATAATCATTTGTTCGAACACTAAACCTACATCTTCTATCATTAGATTTGGATTTGGATCGAGCGAAGAGAGCGTTAAATCTTGTCAATGCGGACATTGAGAGGCACTAGCTTGGAGTTGGACACCCCAGCAGCCCCAACCCGATAATACGTCGGCGGCACGGTCAAGAAGGACGCGGCGGCCACCGCGCCGGCCGACGTGCTGCTCGTCACCTTGGTTTTCACCACGACGAGGTCCTGGCTGGGCGGCATGATCGACCACATCTTGCACGAGTACTGCGGCAGCAGGATGGCGCTGGCGCGGACGCACACGACCGACACCGCGGTGGCCGCGCCGAGCGCGCCCACGGAGAGGAGGAACGCGCGGCCGTCGTCTCCGCCGACGAGCAGCCGCCGTGACGGCTCCGACGCCGCCACCTGGAGCCCGAAGTCCTCCCCGTACCGGAACTTGTGCGCCGGCATTGAGTGCCGGACGAAGAGATGGACGAGGAGCGCCCGCGGCGCGGCGTCGAAGCTGCAGCCGGGCTCCGGGCAGGAGCAGGGCGCGCGCGGGCACGCGCTCCGGTGGTCGCAGAGCTCGTGGTAGGCGACGTAGGTCCGGCAGCCGTCGTGGGGGCACGCGACCCTGGCCGCGGAGACGACGGCGTCCATCGCCGTGCTGCGGACGTCAAAGCCGCCGCCGTGCTCGCACCTCCGGCACGGCTCGGCTCGGCAGCCGCCGCAGGCCACGTGCCCGCCCTTGCACTGCACAGACCGGAGAAATTTGTACCAACGGGCAGAAGATCGATCGAGTGTCGAGAAGAAATGTACTATTATGAGGAGAAAGGAACCTGCAAGACGGGAGGCTTGAGGGGGAGGGTGCAGAGGGGGCACTGGAGCACGCGCATGTCCATCTTTACGGCTCGCCAGGAGCCTGCCGCCGGCACGACGACCGGGCCGGAGCCGCCACTTCCTCCTCCTTCTCCGGCGTCGGTTGCTTCGTGCGCAACTAGTTTGTCCGCCGTCGCCGGCGAACCCCTGTTCCGTCCATCAGAGGAAGAGCAAGCAGCAACCTGCCGCATCCTCATGAACCACGGACAAAGACGCAACGGCAGGATGGAGGGGGATACACACGGAAGAAGAAGATAATCTTTTGGTTGAGGTCCTCTCCTCACCTTCTTTCCTGCCCAAATCACACGAGTTGTGGAACAGTGGAAGGCAGAACACAAGAAGAGCAAGAACCTGGGGAAAATAAGCGGCTGAGTTAATGCCTGCTTGCTTGCTTGATTGATTGATTGACAGTGGTCACTGGTATGTGTAAGATTGTGGCGTGCGTCCCTTGCACTGACGGAATGACAAGGCATGACTTTTTTTGAGTTGTTTACATTGCTTACCACATGTATCACGTGGTGAATGACAAGGCATGACTTGGCAAGGGAAATTACATCTTTGTATTGCATGTGTATTCTTTTAGATGATTTTAACATAATTGCTAAATTACATCTACACTACAACTACACTAGTGTCAACAACGCTACATTAGTGTCAAGAACGCTCTTATATAATGGGACAGAAGGGGTAGATGACATTTAATTATCTCACATCTAAGCTCAAAACCATCCGATCAATTTTCTTTGATATTTGCGCAATGTTGATCACGACGCGTGTGTCAGTGGAGCGATCTAGCGTGTACCCCCTCCCTAGACCGTTCGCACGGTGGACCGGCCCATATTCCGGGATTTAGCAGCACCGGGTTTTCCCTTTTTTTTTCGAGTTTTTTTTTCTTTTTTTTTCTGTTCTCCTCTTTCTTCTTTACCTTTTCACTTTTTTTATTTTTTTGTAATTTTTTGAATATTTTTTTGAATATTTTTTTGTTCATCAAATTCAAAAATATTTATTGAATTCAATTTTTAGTTGGATTAATTTTTTTATCAAATTAAAAGAAAATTATTGAATTAAAAATATGTTCATCAAATTTGAAATGTGTCCTTTCAATCTCAATTTTGCATCAAATTCAAAAAAAATCATCTAATTCAGAAAATGTTCATCAAATTGAAAATTTACTCACCCATTAAAAAAATCTCGATTACAAATTTTGTTTTTCAAGTTCTAACTTTTTTTCATTATTTTTTTTCATCAAATACAAAAAATATTGGTCGTCAATAAAAAAATGCTCATCAAAATTGTTCATCAACAACAACAAAGTCTTTAGTCCCGAACAAGTTGGGGTAGACTAGAGGTGAAATCCATAACATCTCGCAACCAACTCATGGTTCTGTCACATGGGTAAAAAGCTTCAACACACTCCTGTCTATGGCTAGTTCTCTGATGTCGAGACGGTTACACCCCAATAAAAAAATTTCGGGTTTCATCTCCATAAGTGGCTAGGTTTTGACGTTAACTCGTCAAGCCTATCACAATCCTCCTCCATTACCCGGCCTTGGAACCGGCTATGTTGAGACAACATAGGCGAAGTTAAAAAATTGTTCATTAAATTTTAAAAAATGTTCATTCTTTTGAAATCGTGACCATTTTGAATTCAAGAACTGTTTTTTAAATTTGGTAAACATTTTTCCGAATCCATGATGTTTTTTTTGGAAGTCCGAACATTTTTTGAAATCTTGAAAAACAAGTAGGGGTCACTTCTCCCCCACATGGAGCGGCTGAGAAGGTCGCACGGCTGAGGGGGTGCGCACACGACCGATTTCCACGCGCTGGGGTCGCAGAATAGGATTTTTCTGATGTGTCCCATCCGAGGCCTTTTTCAAATACCGACCCGCCTTGCAACTTTGGGGTTTTCCCTTCTTTTTTCGTTTTTTCGGTTTGTTTTACATTTTGTTTCTTTATTTTTTTACTTTTTAAATTCATGATTATTATTATTTTTGAATATTTTTATAAAATTTGGAAACAAAATTTTAATTTATGTGAACACCTTCTAAATTCGTGCATATTTTTTTGTACGGAATTGCTAAATCACATCTAGATAATTTTTAACGATGTCTCATCTAAGTGTTGTGACTGACATACAGTCTGGAAACATGAACAGGTGAAGGAAAAAAAAATCAGAGAGTGGGTAATCGAATTCATACGTGACTACATGCATATAAATGCAACCAATGTGAATTTTTAGCATCAACCATACCGTTGAAAACGAGCTTTTTTATATATAGAAAAAAAATAATCATAAACCATGAATATACAATTCGGAGCCAGAGCTCATCTACACTGTATGAACAGTAAAATCAACACAAATACTAGAGAAGTTCAAAAAATCTGATTTTTTTTGGAGTGAAAGATGCTTGAGCTTGAGCGCATTCGGACATCTGAGTAGCTCCCGGCGAAAAAAAATCAGGTCAAAACAGTGAACTTTTTCACAAACCCGATTTTTTTTTGGCTAAGAGATACTCAGATCTCCAAATGCTCTGATATTTGGCAGGAACATCATGCACTCAAGCATCTTTCATTACAAAAATATGAGGAATTTTTTGATTTTTTAGTGAATTTGCAGTTCGCTCCCGGGCGGGATGAGCCCGGGAGCAAAAACGCCTCATCCGCTTTCTTTACATGGAAAACTTACATAGTTGTACATTTGCTTGAAACTCTGTAAATAACTCATGTCGCTTGAATCAAATGTTTACTGCAAATTTTGAGACCAAACGTGCCATCGCAGGATTGGCCAAATGATATGCTTATTCATATAATTTTTTTGTAAATAGCTTTTCTGGTTTACAAATTCATATGATAATGTTGTGCATACAAACTTTGTAAATAACTCGTGTCGCTTGAATCAAACAGGTGGGAGTTTACATATGAATCTTATTTCGCCATCAAAAAATGATGTGCTTACATACATGCGCAAAAATGTTGACTCCTACCACGTATTTGAGTCTGTTCATCACGTTGACCTCCAGGAGGATGGTAGCTATTGCATATCACATTGTGTATCCACGGGTCGGTCGTCCACTTTTACCCTACGAGTAACCTAAACGTCAGAGAAAAGGCGACGTCTGAAGCACAAGTCGCCCAGAAGGTATCCAAGATTAAGCATATCTCCAATGAGTTCTCCAGTTCTCAGTTAGGCTGTCAAGTGGCAATCTGACAACTTATCAAACTACCCATTGCAAACGGCACCTACCAAATATTCATTGCCCATGATTTGGCTAGCCAAAACTTTGCTTGCTCATGATTGGCCAATTTTGACAAAACGGGGCTGGATTTTCAGAAAGTTCGCTCTTCAATTTTTGAAAGTTGCCAAAAAAAGAAATCAAATCAACGCATTGAATTCCCTGGAATGGAAAGTTCACCGTTGTCGGGAAGTGCCCGCCAGCTTCTTAACCGGCGGGTGGCCGCCGATTAGCACACGCATAAAATTAAATTTGTTGATCATCGATGTACAATGCGAAAGTTTTATTATTTCAAGTTTACCATCGGCCCCCAACAAAAGGTTGGATGTTACAGGTTTCTCCACTAAAAAGGAGATTACGAATAAACAGGTTCAAGTTGTTAAGACGATTTCAACTCCAAGAACTATCTTTCCACAAACTTCAAGGGTCACTAGCCAAAATTTTAAAGCAAAGAAAAAACCAAGAACCAAGCCCACCCTTGCCTATTTTGGGACGTGTTACACAATGTCGAGCATCGTGGATATGTGCGGAGGGAACGGGGGCACGTGGCATGCTACAAAGTAGCCTACGTTAGCGGGCACCTTCCAAATACAAACTTTAAATTATCTATACTTGCATTTCGAAAATGTAATTTGATCTGATTAGCATGGGAGAGATAGTTTCAAAAATTGCAAAACACACACACACACACACACACACACACACAATAGGAGTTTCATTTTGGTGACAATATTCTGCTTGGAAACTTAAAATACATTCAAGTAATTAAAATGAGCAAATTGTCATTTTGGGTACATCATCAACGAAAAATAACTAGTTGAATATTCTGGAGTATGCCTTGCCACTGCGTGACCCATTTCCTACCATTTCACCGTTGGTTTTTATCTGTGGTGTTGATAGTATCAGCCCGGTGTGCATATCAACACGTTTTTATCAAGAATCTATATACGACATAATGTGTAATTTCAGACCGACTGAATCACAAGTAATGACTCAATCGCAAAAGAGTCATTAGCTTTCCTCTAAAGTTAGGAAGGGGATTGAAATTGAGAAAAAAAAACATGAAGCATCATGGTAGGACAAAAATCAACGCCGGCAATAGAATTTTGAATTATACATGAGTTCGCTCCACGGCGAGTAATTACTTGCCAATTGAATCAAGAGTAACGGCTCGAGAGCCAAAGAATCATTAGATTTTGGAATTAAACGAGTTCGCTCCACGACGAGTAATTTCTTACCGATTGAATCAAGAGTAACGGCTCGCGTGCCAGAGAGTCAGAGGGTGCTTGGATACGTTTTAGTCCCATGACTAAAAGTAGTGGGACTAAAACTTGCTAGCCTCACCCATGCTTGGATCCAAATACTAAAGAGACTAAAATCAAGTTATTGAGCATTTATTATCCTCCAAACCATCCAATCCGGAACTCGCATGTGTTAAAGTAGAGGAATTAAATGAGGAGGGAGAGGGCTAATACACATTTTAGTAGGTTTCTCATGACTAAGAGGGTGCTTGGATCCAAGGGACTATTTTTAGTCTGACTAAAAATAGTCTTTTTTAGAGGCTAAAGTTTCAAGCATCCCTGACTAAAGAGAGGTTAGGACTAGTCTTGAGGCTAAAATTTTTTAGAGGGTGCTTGGATCCAAGGGACTATTTTTAGTCTGACTAAAAATAGTCTCTTTTAGAGGCTAAAGTTCCAAGCACCCCTGACTAAAGAGAGGCTAGGATTAGTCTTGAGGCTAAAATTTTTTAGTCATAGGAAACCTACTAAAATGTGTATTAGCCCTCTCTCTCCTCATTTAATTCCTCTACTTTAACACATGCGAGTTCCGGATTGGATGGTTTGGAGGATAATAAATGCTCAATAACTTGATTTTAGTCTCTTTAGTATTTGGATCCAAACATGGGTGATGCTAGCAAGTTTTAGTCCCACTACTTTTAGTCATGGGACTAAAACGTATCCAAGCACCCTCTTAGTCATAGGAAACCTACTAAAATGTGTATTAGCCCTCTCTCTCCTCATTTAATTCCTCTACTTTAACACATGCGAGTTCCGGATTGGATGGTTAGGGTGCTTGGATACGTTTTAGTCCCATGACTAAAAGTAGTGGGGCTAAAACTTGCTAGTCTCACCCATGCTTGGATCCAAATACTAAGAAGACTAAAATCAAGTTATTGAGCATTTATTATCCTTCAAACCATCCAATCCGGAACTCGCATGTGTTAAAGTAGATGAATTAAATGAGGAGAGAGAGGGCTAATACACATTTTAGTAGGTTTCCTATGACTAAAAAATTTTAGCCTCAAGACTAGTCCTAGCCTCTCTTTAGTCAGGAGTGCTTGGAACTTTAGCCTCTAAAAGAGACTATTTTTAGTCAGACTAAAAATAGTCACTTGGATCCAAGCACCCTCTAAAAATTTTTAGCCTCAAGACTAGTCCTAGTCTCTCTTTAGTCAGGGGTGCTTGGAACTTTAGTCTCTAAAAGAGACTATTTTTAGTCAGACTAAAAATAGTCCCTTGGATTCAAGCACCCTCTCATTAACTTTCCTCTAAACTTAGGAAGGGGGCTGAAATCGGAAGAAGAAAAACGTGGTGCTTCGTGGTAGGTTCAACCATCGTATGTGGCATTACATTTCCAAAGTATATACGAGTCATTTACTTCCCTCTAGAGATGGGAACGGGCGTCAAAACTAGAAATGTGGCGGATGGGGGTAAGTAATGAAATCGACCACGACGTTCGATTTTCAAATTGTACACGAATTCGCTCCGCGTTCGTCTTACAAACCCGAGCGGAGGGGATAACAACAACGTGGGTTGTCCCGCGTTTTGTCCAGCTAAGCAATCGATGACTAGCTAAACTTAGGTGATGGTGTCACACCTCCCCTCCCGTTAGAGAACCCGTTTCTTGCCGTTTGATCGGACGCCGTATGCTCAACCGTCAGATCTCAATCCGCGCCTTATATTTTGCCTTATATTTTGGGAAGGAGGGAGTACTGTATAAGTATAAGTATAGTGCGAAGACGGGCAGCAGAGGCACGACGCAATCTCTCGTAGGGGAAGCCGTTTTGTACTCCACTCCGTGCCCGTCCGTGTAAACCGGTGGGATCTTGTTGGGGGCGTGAGCTCGGTCACAAGGGGGGTAGTTAGTTGGATCGAGGGAGACATGGCCGGGCAGGACAAGAGGTGTTTGCCGTCGATGCCGGCGTGCAACGGCGAGCACGGCGGCAAGAAGGCGCGGCACCAGGCCCTGGTGCCCGTGGTGAAGCAGGAGCCGCGGCAGGAGGCGCAGGAGGAGGAGGAGGAGGTGGAGGAGTGGGAGGAGGGGGAGCTGACGTCCCATGGCGGCAGCCCGGGATCGGCGGCTGCGACGGAGGCCCTGGTGGGGGCGGCGCCCGCGCCGGCGCAGATCGACGTGAGGATGGACGTGGCGCTGCTCCACTGCCAGGCCTGCTTCCTCCCCCTCAAGCCCCGCGTATACAAGGTACGGCATGCATGCATAGATTTGTTTCCAGATTATTACAAGACATGGAAAATCTTGGCATTCTTTCCGACGATCTTGTTCTTGCCGTGGCTGTGATGAACCGCAGTGCGAGACCGGGCACGTGGTGTGCGGCTACTGCCGCGGCGCGCACGGCGAGGCCTGCGGCCGCGCCGACACGCACTGCCCCGAGCTGGACGCCGTCGTGGGCGCCACGAAGCTGCCGTGCGCGTACAGGGACTTCGGCTGCGACCGGTTCGTCGTGTACCACGGCGCGGCGGAGCACAAGCGCGTGTGCCCGTGGATGCCCTGCTCCTGCCCGCAGCCCGGCTGCGCCTTCCTCGGCCCCCCGGCGGCGCTCCTGGACCACTGCTCGGCGGAGCACTCCCGGCCCATCATCCAGGTGCGCTACGGCCGGCCGTGGACCCTCAGCCTGCCGCTGGCGCAGCGCTGGCACGTGGTGGTCGGGCAGGAAGACCGGAGCGTCTTCCTCGTCTCCCTGGCCGAGCTGGGCGTGGGGGCCACCGCGGTGTCGCTGCTCTGCGTCAGGCCCGACGGCGCCGCGGCGCTGCCCGCGGCGCCCCACTTCTGGTGCAAGCTCTCGGTGGAGCACCCGCGCGGCGACAAGGACGAGATGGTCATGATGGCTTCGGTCATGAGCAGCAGCCCCCTGTCCGCCGGCCCGCCGGTGCCGGGGCAGGGGATGTTCTTGGCGGTGCCGCACGAGCTCATGTCCGGCGACGTGCTCGCCATCAGCGTCCGCATTGATCAGCTCCAGCCTCCTCCTCCTCCTGCTGCTTCCACTGCTGTCGCGGCCAGGGCACCGGCGCCACCACCACCACCCCATGCTAGTGCTAGGACAACAACCAGGAGGCTCCAGTGACAACTCTGCTCTTCTTCTTGACCATGTTGTGTATGTTTTGGCTTTGGCATGTTACCAGTATGCGTTTGTGTAGGCCGCTAGGGCATGTTTGGCCTGTGTCCAAAACCAATCATGTCAATTTTTTAAATTCAATCAAAACCAGAAAGTTTTGTTTCAAGGCAAAACCAAAAAAGTTTCGGAATTTGCTAATTCACATCTAGATGTTTTTTAGTTATGTCACATCTAAGTTATCCATCACACATTAAAACTGCAAGATTTGTAAAAAAAAAGTTTTTATTGACGTGTGCGCTACACTGGTGTCCCATTGTCACCCTTGTTTTCTCGTGCCAAGGTTGTGGCACGCGCACACACGGAACCGACCAGAAAGACCGAGAGAGAACACGTGTTCCCAGAACTTTGCGCAAAACCCCTCCAGAAAATAAAATCACATTGAAGACCATAGGTATTCCGGCAACCGCCATCGCCACCGCTACCGTCGCTGAATTCGGAGGAGAATCATAGCCTAGAAGGGCGTTGTGAGTCGATGAAGAAGCCTGCCGAGGACGAGGCCATTTATCGGTGTGGCGTGTCAACCGGGGATCTTCCCCATCCTCCTCGAATTCCGGAGCTACTTAGGCGAGGACGAGAACTTGTAATTTTGTTGTGAAAAACAACGCACCGGAAAAGTAAAAGAATCAATTATTATCTATTTAGCCATCCTTGTTTTTCTTTTTGTTTTTCAACAAAATTTTTAATGCGTGTTGTAACTTTCTGTGAATGAAAGTTCCTTGTTCATTCTTTTTGAAAAAAAATCTTGTTCGTTTTTTTACATACTAACTCTCATTTTGGATGTTCACTGTCAAAACACAATTTGCACTCTTCAACTTAGATGCATGTCCACTATTAACACACAATTTGCCAAAAGTAAAAGAAACAGTTATATGTACATTTTAGGCAGGTAATTTTTCCCGACCACAACCAGTTACATGTCCACCTAGGTACAATACTTGCTCGACCGCCCTAGTTGCATATTCATCATCAAAACCGACCTAGTTGCATGTCCCCCTTTTCTTTTCTTTCCTTTTTCTTTTCCTTTTTTCTGTTTCACCATTTGTTTCAAATTATGAACTATTTTAAATACATGCTTTTTCAAATTATATTATCTATTTTCTCCATTTTCATTTTTTTCTTTGTTCCTATTTTTTTCTTTTTTCTTCCTCATTTGTTTGTTTTCAATTAATGTATTTTTCATTTTGTCATCTATTATCTTCAAATGTCGTGAAAATATTGATCGTGGGTTACTTTGTCTCGCGCGTCATGTGTCGCGCCGTGCATTTGGTGTCTACTTGTGGACGTGCTTGTGTGTGTGTGTGTGTTTGTGTGTCTTCTGTTTCACCGTTTTCACGACGCGATCTAAGGGGCCCATTTTGGATTTGTTTTTGTTAATTCTCGTCTAGATGAGAGTTAAGAATGTATCATCTAACTCACATATTGTTAGATATACATGCTTTCTAAGTTCTCACAAACTAGATCATGTGCACCTGTGTCAAATCTTTCTTTGCTGTCGCCCGTCCTCATGTGTCGTTTGTTTTGTGTCGGCATGTTCTCGTGTTTATTTTCACATGGGCCTATATTTTTCGTTGGGAGGGGGGGTCTTTTTTGTTTGTTTTAGCTCTGTGTTTTTTGTTGACTGGTGGGGAATTTGTAGTCCACCCTCGACTCGCAAATAGGCTCGTAGTTGTCCTAGCTGCAAGTCCACTCTCGATTTGCAAATTGGGCATGTGTTTTATTCTTCCTTCCAGTTGCAAGTCCATGCTCGACTCACAACTGGGCTCATAGTTGTCCCAATTGCAAGTCCACTCTTGAATCACAACTGGGCATGTATTTTTTCTTCATCCCAGTTGCAAGTCCATGCTCGACTTGCAACTGGACTCGTACTCAAAGTTACAATTTCACCCTTAGCTTCCAAATGGTATAGTAGTTTTATGTAGTTGTCCTCGTAGGAATTCCACCCGTGGCTCGCATCTAGGCCCGTAGTTTGTTTCATCCCAGTTGCAAGGCCATCCTTGACTCATAATTGGGCTCATAGTTTCATAGTTGTCTCAGTTGCAAGTCCATCCTCAACTAGCAACCGGAACCATAGTTTTTGTTGTTGTCCCGGTCGCATATCCACTCTTGACTCGCAATTCATATCATAGATTTTTGTAGTCGTCCCAGTTGCAAGTCCACCCTCGAATTGCAACTCATAACATAGTTTTGTTTAGTTATCCGAGCTGCAAGTCCACACTCGACTTGTAACTAGGCATGTAGTTTGTTTCATCCCAGTTGCAAGACCATCCTTGACTCACAACTCAGCTGGTGTTTGTTTTTCGTTACAGTTTGCAGGTCCACCTTTAATTCGCAACTGAACCCCTAGTTTCATTTCATCAAGCTGCAAGTCGACCCTTGACTTGTAACTGGGCTCGTAGTTTCATAGTTGTCCCGGTTGTAAGTCCACCCTTGACTCGCAACTGGGCTCATAGTTATCCAAGTTGCAAGCCTACCCTCGATTCACAACTGGAGCATGTGTTTTTTGTTTTTCATCCTAGTTGCATGTCCATCGTTGACACGCAACTAGGCACAAAGTTTGTTTCATCCCATTTGCAAGTCAACACTTGACTCACAATTGGTCTTGTCATTTCATAGTTGTTCCAGTTACGAGCCCACCCCCGACTCACAAATGGGCTCATAGTTGTCCTAGTTGCAACTCCACCCTCGAATCGCAAATGGGCTTGTAGTTGTCCCTAGTTGCAAGCCAACCTTGACATGTAACTGAGAGTGGGGGCGACCTTTTTTCTGTCTCGGCTGCAAGTTCACCCTCGATATGCAACTCTAGGGGGGGGGGGGGTAAATTTTTGTCCTAGTTGCAAATCCATTCGACACTCAACTCGGGGAGGAGGGGGGACTTCGTGTCTCAGCTGCAACTCCACCCTCGATATGCGACCAAGGGCCCGACCCACTTTTTCCTACCTGCAAGTCCATCCTTGACACTCAATTGGACCCGACCCATTTTTTGTAGTTGCAATTCCACCATCGACATGCAACTGGGGGCGGGGGCGGGGTGGGGGCAACCCCTTTTTGTCTCAGTTGCAACCCCGATTCGCAACTGGGAGGGAGGCAACCCATTTGTCCCCCGGTTGCAACTTCACCTCGACATACAATAGGAGGGGTTGCCTCTTTTCTCCTAGTTGCAAAGCCCACCCTTGTTACGTAACTCAGACCAACCAAATTTTTTTTCCGGTTTTGCAAGTCCACCATCGACATGCAACTTATGGGGGGAGGGGATTGTGTCCCTGTTGCACCTCCACCCCCGACATGTAATTGGGGTCCCCCGCCATTTTTCTTGTCCCGGTTGCAAGTCCACAATCGACATGCAACTGGAGACCCAACCCATTTTTGTCCTAGTTGCAAGTCTAAGTACAACCCAGAATGATATTGGGGCCCCACGTTTGGATGGCAAAACACGTCCGGACCATACAATCCAGACGGTTGAGGGTGGTTCGAGGGTCCGCTTTGAAGGTGCCCTTATTCCCATAGAGGTACATCATCGCCGCTTCACACAACCTCAACGAAGACGCTAAACCTAACTAGAACGAGAGTAGGGTCCCTTCCATCGGCATAGGCCGTGGTCCTCTGCACCTCAATGGCCGGTACTTTTTGCACCATAAAGATATTAATATCAACTATTGTTATGTGCTTGACATAGTTGAGTGATATCATAAGTTTAATAAATAGGGAACCTGTCCCCGTGCTAAAACAAAATGTTTCAGGTCGTCGCTTCGGCGTTTCTTGATGGGTGTGTGGCTGCTAATCCTTATGGTTAACGTTGTAATTGCCGAAAGACGTTGTACTCGACTTCTTTGTCGCTTCTTCTCAAATACAATGATACGCATACTTATGTATGTATTTAGTAAAAGCACTTGGGCTAGGCTAAGATACGCGGGCCAGATGCACCACCCACTAGTCCTTCCTACTCTTGTTGTGGTTCCCATGAAGATGGAGCAGCGACTGTTGTCATGGACGAGCAGCAGAGCGACACGCGCTCCCGCCCGAATCATGCATGTGTGGAACAGCAGAGTCGCCAAAGCCAAAAAGCTTTGCGGGACAAGTTGAGCTGAGCAGCTAGAAAGAAATCAAGAAAAAGGGCTTCAAAGTTTGAACAGACAGAGAAGAGAGATTCTGCAGACTACAGTGCCTCATCCAGACCCCATCCTTCACGTGCATACACGGCCACACCACCCCACCCGTGCCTTGCTCATTTCATTTCAGGGAAAAGGCTTGGAGGTAGACTAATACTATCTCTCTGTTTTGTAATGCAGTGTGTGTAGATTTTTGGAAAAAAAAAATTATAAATTTTTGTTAAGGTTAAAGAGAAAACTATTTATATCTAGAGTAGGAATGCCGTTGCGGATATGAAAAATGTCTTTCGTGTCGCAGAGTCCCGCTCCAACGAAGGCCTTCGCCTCCTCCGTGACGCAGGTCTCCCCCGAGCTCGCACATGGAGGCGCGCGACCACGCCGTGGCCGTGATCTCATGCCCTTCCGCAGGGGACGCGCGCTTCGTCTCTTGCTTGCAACCACCCTTCGAGCACCCATTCACCAGCACCATCGGGCGCCTCTTGCCCCAGACCCTCTCGTCTAGGCAGCGCCACCGGTGGCAGCAAGCGGAGGCATGGTGGATAGGGTCGGCGGAGGACGTTAGATCGCCGATCAGGAGGCTCCTTTTTTTTACATTGTGTGCTTGATGGCGTGAAACTTTATTTATCATTGCAAATATATATTTTTGCGAGGGTGCACAATGAGTTTTATTCATCTATGTTTTTATTAGATTAGTTTGGATTACTTACCAGTTACCACATATATATATGTCATGTTACATTCTGGTGGTTCACACAAGCACCAAGCGGTGTGTCTCTTTGCTCTACCACAATCCTTGTAAATATTTGAGTATTAGTTCTCCACAACTATACAAAACCAAAGACCCCAGTGTACGTATACATCTCTCTCACAAAAACTGTCACTATTTTGACCAACCAAAGGTTGTGGAGATATGAAGAAGACAAAATTGTTGCTAGGTTCATGTTGCTAGATAAAAAACAACTTAAAATTATTTCGAAAACTTGAAAGAAAATTTCAAGTGTACATGTGCGGATAATTTACCGACCATGAATGTTTGATGAAGAAATAATTAATTTGTGGTTTCGTAATGAAAAACCTGACTTCATTTTGTATCACCAACCACATGTTGGATGACTAACCAACCAATTTGTAAGATCAAATCCCACATTGTCAATTTGGTAAAGCAACAAAAAAAGGGAAATGATTAAAAAATTTAGTCCTCAGCTCTTTGAACAGTCAAAAGTAAAAAACAAGAAAAGCATCCAAGGCTGGCTGCACGGCCTCAAATTATTGTCCTGTTTCTTTCCGTTTTGAGGTATGCTCTGCTGCACGGCATTTCTTTCCATTTTTACTGCATCATCACCTAATACACACACACACACGCTGCAATCAGAAATAATAACAATGGAGGGTGCGGAGAGCTGCGGCAAGAGCGTGACGAGTGTGGGGGAGGTGAAGCCGGAGTGCGAGGAAGGAGAGGTGATGATGATGCAGGAGCAGGACGGAGGTGCGGTGGCTGCGGGGGCGGAAGCCATGGCGCCGGCGCAGATCGACGTGAGGATGGACGTGGCGCTGCTCCACTGCCAGGCCTGCCTCCTCCCCCTCAAACCCCCCGTCTTCAAGGTAATTTCTCCTCTCCTCTTCTCTTCTCTTCTCTCACCAGAGAGATCCATGAATCTGCTTGTTTGCCAAGATCACAAGTTTGTTTGGAAGAGCCAAAAAACCCTCGTTCCATCTCACTTTTTGATTTGATGCGGCCGGGCCGTGAGAGGATTTCTCTTTGTAGCTAGATTATTACACATCTACTGTATTTATCTGGAAAATCTGGAAGAAATTCGTCATGTTTTCCGTATCTTCTTGCAAGCAGAATTATGGGAGTTGAAATTTTTTCTGAAAGAACCAAGAAAACCCTCTTTCCATCTCACATTTTGAGAGCAAGGATTTCTTTGCAAGCACGAGAAAGAAATTTGAGAGGAAGCTGATGGATGATTTGGGGGTGGCTGTTGCGTCTCTGGTCGCAGTGCGAGGCCGCCGGGCACGTGGTGTGCTGCTTCTGCCGCGCCGGCCACGCGGGGCTCTGCAGCCGCGCCAGCGCCCACTGCGGCGAGCTGGACGTCGTCGTCGGCGCCGTCAAGGTGCCCTGCCCCTACAGGGCGTTCGGCTGCGAGCGCTACGTGGTGTACCACGACGCCGCGGACCACCAGCGCGCGTGCCGGTGCGCGCCCTGCTCCTGCCCGGAGCCCGGCTGCGCCTTCGTGGGCTCCCGCGCGACGCTCCTCGGCCACTTCGCCGCCGGCCACCAGCGCCCCGCCGCGACGGTCCGCTACGGCCGGGCCTGGAACCTGAGCTTCTCCCTGGCGCACCGCTGGCACGCGCTCGTCGGGGACGAGGACCGCAGCGTGTTCCTCGTGTCCCTCGGCCCGCTCGGCGCGGCCACCGCCGTGTCGCTGCTCTGCGTCAGGCCGGACGGCGAGGCCGCGGCGGCCCCCCGGTTCCGGTGCAAGCTCTCCGTGGAGCGCCCGGCGGGCGACGACAAGGACAACCTGGTCCTCATGGCCTCGGCGGTGAGCAGCAGCTCGCTGTCCACGGGCGCGCCCGCGCCGGGGCAGGGGATGTTCTTGGCGGTGCCCCAGGAGCTGATCTCCGGCGACACGCTCACGCTCAGCCTCCGGATTGACCTGATCCAGCCTGCCGCTGCCGGCGGCGCTCCCAAGTCCGCTACACCGCAGGCCAGGACGCCGAGGAGGATGCAGTGACTGAAGTATCTGATGGTTAGCTTGTTTGATGCAGTGTCAGTTAGTAGTATGATGAACAGTTTCATTCAGTAGTAGAGCAGCTAAGCTATGGATGATTAGTAGTATGAGTGTATGAGACTATGAACTGTGTGGGCTTGTTAAGCTACATGGCTTCTCATCAGTAGCAATGCAGCTAAACAAGGGCAGCAGTAATTAATGTAGCTAAGCAAGGGTAGGAATGTTCTGATTGAACAAATGGCACTCCTAAGAGTACTAGTAATGCAGCTATTGGTTTGTAGTACTTGATCTGAGTCAGTGCAACCAATTGAAGTTAATTTGAAGATCCTGCACCCAGATCATATTCTATTTTTCATAACCTGCAGCAGAGTATGTATACATTTTGTGGATCGTTTTGTTCTAGCTGCTTTTACTGTATCAGGCAGAGGATGCAGTCAAGTATGCATCTCATCCTGACCTGCTGCATGTTATGGATGGTAACTATGCATGATCTGGTGCAGTACTAGATAAGTTTAATTTAGTATTATAGTAAAAATGCAGCTATGCAAGGGAAGGATTATTGAGCAGCAATGCAGGTAAGCAGGGGTATCAGTAATGTAAGGGTAGGAATGCTTCACCATTTGTTCTGAACAAGTGGCCTCAGTAGTAGTAGTAAATTCAGCTACTGCTTTGTATTTGATCTGAGTTAATTTCAGTTGTGCAACCAATTGAAGTTAACTGGAAGAACCTATACCAGAATATGTTCTGTCTTTTTATAACCTGCAGCAGAGTATGCGGAGTGAAAAATGCATTTGGTGAATCGTTTTGTTCTAGTACTACTCCCTCCGTTTCAAAATAAATGACCAAACTTTGTACTAAAGTTAATACAAAGTTGGGTCATCTATTTTGGAACGGATGAAGTAGCTGTTATTACTGTACCAGGAAATTTACTATGTGGCAGATTCTTCTGCGAGTTTTTTTTTTGGCATGAAGGAAGATGTTGCGAATCCTTCTTTTTTGGTCAGATTGGATTATTGAGGCGGTCGTAAATGCAGCCCTTATAAAAACCAACATCCATTTTTCATTTCTTGCCTGAGCAAGCTGGACCTGATGCTCAAAGGAACTTCAGGTTCAAACTAACAGGGTCACATTTCAAGTGTTTTGTTTTTTATTCTTATGAGACTGGCGTGAAGTTGTGTGTTATTGTGTCTTAGAAGAGCACCTGAAAGGTGAGAAATAGTACTACAAACTGGGGGCAGAGGATCATGCATCTAAAGTTCGTATCCATGGTTCACATAAATCCTGCTGTGTTACCATCTTTTCTGAACCATAGTAACAGCTATTGGGTCCGGCATAACATCATATACATGCATTTCAGCGTCAATTAATATGGGACGAAGGAAGTAGTACATGTGAGATATTCATAACGATGTATCTACACATTTTGTTGCTGCTGAAGTGAGGATATGTTGTGTGAAAGTGTAAGGTTATGTTCATGGTTAGAGCTTCATGCAAGTAGCACCGACTCCTGTTGTTTGTTAAAAAATGTTATGCACCTAGATGTTATTGTGGATTCATCTGTGAACACGAGTAAAATGTACTATCTCTGTAACTTAAAGTAAGATTTTTTTGCAGTTTAGCTTTTACATACCAAACCGTCCAATTTTCACAAATTTTACAATGCAGTTAGGCTTACAAATTTCAGCCAATTGCTTTTGCTTTCAACCTTCAACATGTTGGCTATTGGGTTACATCGACGAAACATGGCAAACTCAACTACTTAGTCATATCAACCTGATAATTCGAAGCACAAAACAAGTTTACCATCTTTTTGTGGCACTCAACTGGGAGCAGTAGCTTGGGGAAATGCAGAAGCAAATCGACAGTAGTTTAACCAACATTCACCTACATAGTATACAACAGAAAAAAAACAGAAAGATGACTGTCTTCTGCCTACATTATCAAACTTACATTTCTTTGGAGAAAAATAAGGTTCCTTAGCTGTCGACAATCCTACAAGCTTACGGTTCTTATCATGCAAATATGTTGTTAGCTCTCATTTCAATGGATCATCATTCATAAGCGTGAAAGCTAGCGTGCACCACAAAGCTAGGTTTCTTTTTAACGATGGAAAAAACACTCCATCTCCTCAGTTCTTATTTGGAGGCGTCAGTGAGGTTAAATTCTCAAAAATGGCCCAGAAAAATCAAGAGAAAAGTATGTTTTTGGTCCCTCGAGTTTTCCAAAAGTATAGACTTGGTCCCTCAAGATTTTCTGGTATACATTTGGTCCTTCAAGTCTCAAAACCGGATAAGCTTGGTCCAAAACCAGATTTTAAGCATGTTGAGTGGGTTTGACCAGGTTTGACAGATGAACAATAAATTCAAAAAAATAGAAAAATAAATCAAATAAATATGAAATTTTGTGACAACCAAGATGCTTGGGTGCGCTAGGTGTGTGAAAATTTATGTGGTATTTCGACATTCGAGGAGCTCGTGGCAAAAAGAAAACAAGTTTTAGCTCACAAAAAAGCAAAAAAAAAAAATTGCTAGAGCTCCTCGGATGTTATTTGATCACAAAAATTTACACGCACCTAGCGCACCCAAGCATGTTGGTTGTCACGAAATTTCAGGGTTTTTTTAATTTGTTTGCTGCTTTTCTGAATTTACTGTTCATCGGTCGAACCTGGTCAACCCGGTAAAATCCCGGTCAACATGCTCAAAATCCAGTTTTGGATCAAACTTATCCGGTTTTGAGACTTGAAAGACCGAATGTATACCAAAAAATTTCGAGGGACCAAGTCTATACTTTTGGGGAACTTGAGGTGTCAAAAACATACTTTTCTCAAAAATCAAGTATGTACGAGCTCTACTGCCTATAACATATTAAACTGAACTCCATAACCTTAAGACATCAACAAATCCGACACCGAGGATGCTGCGTGCACACAAGACGACACCAGGCGCCCATCGCCGTCCAATCTGACGAATGAAACCTAGGGTTTCCCCAGGCGCTCAAAGAGGGACTCAGAAAGAGTCCACGGCAACGCTTCCAAGAAGCGAACGACACTCGTGAGTGTCGCTGCTGCCAGCACCGGCAAGCCAAGCAGGGATTTCTCCCCGACCTGGGCCTGAGGAATCCCATAGCAACCGGATCAGAAATCGGGAGTCGAAAGTAAAACGTAGGTCAAAAAAAACCACCACCAAGAAGGGGAGCCACGCCAGGCACGCGGGCCTTGACATGACAGGCGCAGGGCAACAAGGTGTCCTGGGTTGGGGAGGCGGCGGGGCGAGGGGCCAAAGCAGGGGACGCGACGACCGATGACGCCAGAAAGCCAAGAACTAGAGGGGGTGCATCACAATTTTGAGGGAATTCATTAAGCAGGAAAGAGTGGATGCAGTTCACAAGGAAAACCGAATCAAAAACATCACATAGCAGCGATGTTTTTTATTGCAAAATTGGGCTAAAAGCGGGTGTCGCAACTCAATTATGTTTGCTACATCGCACGCGCATCTACGGCCGGTGTAGCGGCGTAAAGAATCTCACCAAGCAAACGCTCGAGGGCGAGAGCATCGGAGACAACACCAAGGTGAGACATATTGGCGATCCTAATGGACTTGTAGTGCTCCTGCCTCGGGTCTCCACCCATCACCGTGTCCAGCGCAAGTATGCTCGCCAAGTTCACGACGCCGTCGCCGTCGCCGTACACCACCTCCGGGGCCGCGCCGAGGCCGCCAGGGCCCGGGTAGACGAGCTTCTCCACTGTCGGCACGCCACCGCCGTTGACGCACGTCATGGGCACCAGCGGCGGCCCGAGGCTCAGCGCCACGGGAAGGGCACGCGTCTCGTAGAGCCATACCGCCTGTGGCGGCAGCCCCGCCGCCGCGAGGAACGCAGGCATGTCACGCGCGGCGTAGCTCCGGTTTGTAGTGACCACTAGCGGCGTGTCGTCGCCGAAAGCGACGGGAGACGGCAGTGCCGAGAAAGTGCCGGGGAAGACCATCCTCACTTGCGGCAGCGAGAGGACGCCGGCAGGCGAGGCTGAGGTGGAGCTGCCGCTTGAGGGGAGGAGGGTCTGCATTAACAACACGAACCCGCCGGCGCCCGTGGAGGCCATGACGAAGTGCTTCACGAACCTCCTGCGCCATGGTAGCGGGCTCCGGTTGAGGAAGTCGAGTGCGAAGTAGCCGCCCTGGCTGTGCGAGACGAGGATGACCGGTTTGTCACCGTTCGTCCTGCTCGCGTGCTCCACCAGCTCCCCGAGCCGCCGCCGGAACCGGGACACCTCCCTGTTTGCCGTCCCCGGCGGGGCCGGCGCGTACCGGAAGTCGTAGGGCGCGCCGAAGAGGGTCTCGCCGTCGCTGTACCCCGCTCGCTCCAACGCCTCCAACAGCTTTCCCATGCACAGCTCCCTGGCAGATTAAACAAGTTGCCGTTTATTGATGTGAATATGTGATGCCGTATACTATATTCGTCCTGATTTATTGGTTTCATTAGTATTTTATGGCTACGTGCATTAATATTTTATTAGTTAAATTTAAGATTAAACTTTAGCATAAAATACGAAGGGGACCAATAAACCACGACGAAGCCCGTACTTACTTGTCGGCAGGGTCGTCGGCAAGGAAGCCGCTGGTGGAGCCGAAGGAGACGGCGCGGGTCTCGACGCCCGGCGCGTTGCGGTAATCGCCGGCGGCATCGTCGTACACCAATCTAAACTGATCGGCGAAGCACGGGGCGTCGGCATCGGGAGCAGCCGCATTCTTCCATAGCCGGTGCCACTGGCCGTCGCCCTTATGCGCGGCGCAGAGCGGCGACGGCGGCTCGTAGGCGTCCGTGAGGCGGGCCTCGATCTGGCTGCACGTGCTGCCGGGCAGCAGCACCACAGGGTGGAGGCCGGAGGCGTGGTCGAGAGTCCACGGCAAGGCGGCGGCGTGGCTGAGCAGGAAGAAGGAAGGGTGGGTGAGCAGGAGGAGCCATGGCAACCGTTGGAGCTTGGTGGCCATGGCCATGGCGAGAGATACGTGGCCTGCCTTGCTTGTAGGTAAGGTGCTGGTTTGCTCAGAAAGAGCGAGGGTGGATAGGATTCCTGCGTTGTCGGCACCTCACACGTCTCCCTCCTATCAATCTCCTGCGCCGTGAGTGAGCTTCTGCGCGGTGCAGCCGGAAGTATCACTAAAAATTAAAAAGAATACCACCAAAATTTCCATTGCGAGTATGACACTGATTTTTCTTTTTGGAAATGCAACTTTTTTTAAAGGGTGTGGCTAGGTCTCAGTCAAGTGATATAGTGTATAAAAAGAGGAAAAAAACAAAAATAATTTTTTTTACGAATCTCATGCAAGATCAAAGGAATATAGCATCGACTGAAACATAACGAAGTCATATCGACTAAGACTTAGCAAAACTGTTTTCTAAAAGTAACTCTAGAATTGCTGAAAGTGGGAATGACGCAGAATTTTGTTGAAAGTGACACCAAAATTTTGTTTCGAACCGACTATGAAATTTGGTGAAAGTGACCAAAAGTTGTTACAAAGTTATATGACAAAAGTTTGATCCAAAAAGGAATTAGAAAACTTTATTAATAAATAAATTACTACAACGTAATATTACGAATCCTACAATCTGGATAAGGAAACAATAAGCTTTATTTATATAAATACAATCATTATGAATTTATATTGGATAAAACAAAGGAAATAGAAGTCCTAAACTAAACCTAGTTAACTACAGCTTCATCTTCATTTCTTCTTCTTCTTGATCAAGACCCGCAGAGCAATCATAAAACAAAAAGGGTGTTTATGAGCTGGTTTATTAGGAGTCCAAAACCCTTTGAAAAACGAAACATTTTTTCAAAACTCCAAACAATTTTTTGCAAAATGCGATTTCTTTCAACTTCAAACATTTTATTTTAAAATCCAAACATTTTTGAGAGCGCAAACAAATTTTGAATATTTTTTGAAATTTGTAAAAAAGTAAAAAAGGAAAAATTAAAAAATAAATAAAAAAGAAACTTAAAAAGAAAAAAAGAAGGAAAAAGAAAAATAGTAAACCAGAAAACCCGGTTCAGGATCTTCTAAGTGTTCCCAAAACCGGTCAAAAAAAAGGAAAGTGAGCCGGGCCATGTACGTCGACAACTTATCGCAGAATGTGGCAATTAGGGTTTTCCGTGGCTGATCACTGTCCGTTGACACGTCCAGACCGGTATGTGGATGTTTAAGAGGCTGGATTAGCTAGGTCCGACATTTAAATTCTAGGTTTATAGCCCATCACTATGCTTGTGCGCAACCCGAATTAATGTGCTCCAGTATCCACAGTTTAGTTCTAACACTGCTGCCTGTATCCGCTTTGCGAGTGGAAGCGGTATGTGCTAGGCCAAAGGAAGACCACGTAGGAGCTGAGATCCAACGGCTGTGATTGGCCTGTTGGCCTAATCGTGCAGTGCCGAAGCTGGCCGATCAGAGCCCGGCGCCGGTCGACCGACGCAGAGCGTCGTCCAATTTTTTCTGAGGCATGACATTTTCTGGCTTCGCTAGGAAACCTCACTCGCTCTTCTTCCCCCTATTCCACGGCTGCGCCGCTCCACTCCACTCCAGCCGCCGGCGACCGGCGCCGCAGCTCGCCGCTGCCTGCTAGACGGCGGATCCATTAATTGGCAGCGAGAATCCGCTCCTTTTCTGCTCGATTCCCCCCCGGGTTGGCCGCTCACAATCTCGACCTCGAACCCTAGCTACGCAGGCAGCAATGCGCTTCAATCCCGCCGCGCCTGCGAATCCCAGCGGGAGCAGAAAGCGGGGGCATTACAATTCCGCCAACAAGTCCCGCCGGAAGGTAAATCCCTCCCCTTTTCTTCTTCCCGCATCTAAATGGGCTGGACCGGATTCAGCTCACTTCAGTAAATCCCTCTGCTTTATTCAGTTCAGCTCAGCTCACATCTAGAGTAAATACCTTCAGTCAGTCGCTTGTTTAATCCACTGACTCATACTACCTTGTGTGTAGGGCGACACGGCGTACAGGTGCTCGCCGCACCTCATCCCGCCGATGATGAAGCTCCTCAGCGACGAGCAGAGAGGGTTTGTGAGAAAGATTGGGTTTGGGAGCATGCTGTCCATGGCAGACTTCGAGATGGACAGGGCCCTCACCCTGTGGCTGATCGACCGGTTCAGCTGCGACACCGAGGCGCTCGAGTTCGAAGGCGGCGTGTCGGTCCCGGTGAGGCCGCTCGTGGCGTCCGTCCTCGGGATCCCTTCCGGCCCCATCCAGGTCGTGGCCGGCCTCCATGTCGGCGACGCTCTCCGCACTCGGTACCGCTCTCTTAAAGGGAAGAACGCCGAGAAACTGGCCGAGGAAATGCGCGGCATGACCGAGGAGGAGCCCTTCTGTATGGCCTTCATGATGGTGATACTTGCGGTTTATCTAGCACCGAACACAACCAAGCTTGTCAACAGGTACTTGTTTGGGGCTGCTCAGCAGGTTGGCAGCCTCAAGCAGATGGACTGGTGCGGTTTCGTCGCTGACTATCTCTTCAGAGGAATCAGGAAGTTCAAGGAATCGGAAGCACCCTTTGTTTTTGTGAAGGGCTGTGTGCACATCCTGAACGTAAGATACATTCCGACCGCACTTGTGGAAATTACAACCTGCTTGAATGTGCTGATGTCGCTTGTTTGTTTATTAATTTTGTTCCCATTCATTGTCCTTGAAATGCAGGTCATTTACGTTGATCTTGTGAAACACGCTGCATTTGAAGTGCCAAACGGCTTTCCACGCTTGGGCGTTGTCACTACAGAGCATAACAAATGGGTAGCTTCACATCCCTTTGGGAGCTTGCCGGTAAATTACTCATGTACTACATTCTGCAATCAAACTGGCTGTGATGCACTATTTTTTTTATTATGTGACATATGCCTTGTTCAAAATAATGGCATGCTCTATGCTGCTACAAGCATTGCCAGTCTTGCAACCCACATTCATCCAGCGAGTAGCATTTATTTACCAAATCTTGACCGATCAAGTTTATTACTTACACGGAATAACATTTGAGTGACCTCTTTCAGAAGTAATTTTGTTTTTATGAAGTGGCATGTAATGTTTGCTCAATCAGTAACTTTATGCGCATTCTGATGCAAATAGGTGCGTCGTCTAGAAGAGTCTGTCTATGCTCCCGTGCTCAATAACATGGTAAATGGTAACATTGTTGAAGGCGGAACATGTGCTGATTCTGATACAAATACTGACGCTCTGGCCAATCAGTTTGCTATCACTGTCACCCATCAAAATAACCCGCATCCGATTTCAGCATACCCTGGCCCTGCCAGAACAACCCCTGATGTAACGAGCTTGGCCGGTGTTGAACATGTAGCGTTAGAGACATCAGCTCGATCTGCAGGTACAAACCAGATACTTACTCCTATTACATTATCTATAGCCAGGTTATAACAGATTTTACACAAGCATTTTCAACCATTAATTGGCATGACTTGTCCCGGACAACATGTATGTAACATGCTGTAAACTCTGTATTCTTCAACTTTGTTACCCTTGTACAAGATCCCTACATATTCATGAAATGGAAACAACTGTTTTCTTTAACATTATGTTTGTATATCTCAGACAAAATTGTAACATGTATTCTTTTTTCTTTTGCACATAATTCTACAGTGTATTCATTTAACACTCACAGAGTTGAGGGGTGCGTTTTCTTGGAAGAACGCGTAGTTTTTCCAAGAAGCCGCGAGCAATTGCAGTCTGCTGGGCCTTCTTCACCGTGTTCTGCACAAGTTTGTTGACACTTCACTTCTGTGACATTATTTTTTTAATTACGCTATGTTATGGGTTCCAATTCCACACGGCATGGCATGGCAGTAATTCAAATAATGTGTTTCCCTCTGATTCCTTTGCAGATTGCGGAGAAGACGCAGCTTGCGCCAGAAGCCACTTTGGGGAGGAACAGGGGCTCGCCAAAGGACGATCGGACGCCCGAGAAGGCGAGGGTGGAGCTGCCCAACAGTGGGCAAGTAAAGCGAGCCGGAGAAGGCACCATAAGGATGGACATGAGTTTGCTTAGTTGTCGCGTCTGCTACCATCCCGTCAAGCCCCCTGTCTTCCAGGTTAATTTTTTCTCAAAGAATGCTCGAATAATTTCCTGCTCCATTCAGCTGAGGTCGGAGCATGGCCGTATCTGATACAATTCTGTGCAGTGCAATGTCGGGCATTTAGCTTGCGGCACATGCCTCGCGGAGCTCCCCGGCGAGCAGTGCCCGATCTGCGAGCACGGCGGTGGCTTTAACCGCTGTCCAGTGATGGACGACGTCGTCTTGTCGAGCGAGATGAAGTGCTCCTACGACGGCTGCCAGAGCTACGTCCCCTACCACGAGCTCGACGCCCACCAGAGAGTGTGCCCACACGCGCCCTGCTTCTGCACGGAGCCCGGCTGCGGCTTCTGCGGCCCTCCGCCGGCGCTCCTTGGCCACCTCACCGCGGTGCACTCGGTGCCGGTGCAGAAGGTCCAGTACGGCAACGTTCACCGGCTCCGGCTGTCGGAGGCGCGGTGCCTGCTCCACGCGGAAGAGGACGACAGCGTGTTCCTCCTGGCCGTGGGGGCCGTGGGCGCGCTCGGCATGGCCACCGTCGTGTCTGCGGTGTGCGTCTGTGCGGGAGCGTCACTGGAGCCGCGGCACGCGGTCAAGCTCCGGGCGAACGGCCCGCCGCCGCCGAGCAGCGCGGCGGGCAGCGTTTTGTTGGACATGAAGGCGGTGACGAACAGCAACAGGCCCGGCGAGGTGGCCGTGGAGGAGCTGCCGTCGTTCTTGATGGTGCCGCCTGCGTATCTGGTTGGATCTGGCGCGTCCGAGGTGTCCCTCGACGTTCGCATTGACAGGGTGTGATCTGGGGCATAATTTCTTCATGGAAAATACACTGGTGTAATGTAATTGCTGCTAGATGTTACTCCTGATGGAAGATGTGCACTGAACTTGCCGAGTGGATGGAAAAACGCGGTGAAGGTGTTATCTTTTCACCATGGGTGCAAGGGAAATTCACCATGAAATATCTTCTTTTTAGAGAACCATGGGGCCGACAAGCTTCCACCAAAATGGGGCTGCGCGCGCCACCCAAAACTCCCAAACACGAAAAGGGGAACCTTCTCCCCCTTTTTGGAACATTGTGTTTTGGCGCGAGTGTCCCCTCCAGGAATATTTCGGGAGGTTCCAGAACTTTTTTTGGCACCCCACCAAAAACTATGGACGCATTTCGAAACTTTTCTGCCTTTATGGTTTACTCCGAAACAATTTTTGGTTTCTTCAAACCATTTTTGGTTTTCCATCTGACACATTTTTGTTGCCTCCGAAACTTTCTAAAAACTTTCTCTCAGACTCCTTTTCTACTTCCTCCGTTCCTAAATATTTGTCTTTCTAGACATTTGATTTCTAGACATTTCAAATGACTACTACATACGGATGTATGTAGACATATTTTAGAGTATAGATTCATTCATTTTGCTCCGTATATAGTCACTTATTGAAATGCCTAGAAAGACAAGTATTTAGAAACGGAGGAAGTAGTACTCAAAGGGATTGAAAACACGGGTTTGGAACAAAATACGGGAAATAGAAAGGAAGTGAGATGCAAAATAGGGGAAAATAAAACTTTGTGGGAATCGACACAGTCGTGTTCGGAATGCAGGACAAGCAACCCACGAAATCAACAGATGTGGGTCCCCTGCATTGATTTTTAACTATTTACTGCATGCTGCCTGGGTGGCTTCGATGTGTACAGATCAATATTTTTTATAGCCAAAATGTGGGTCGCAGGATGCACGGTTCGGTGCCCTTTTCCTTCCACTGTCTCGGGCCTCCGCGAAAAAATTGGCTGGCCCAGAAAACTTTCCTGCGGATCGGGTAACAACAGATTCCTTTGTTCTGAACGGTAGAAAAGGGAGCAGTTCCTTAGGAATAGCTTTCCTTTCGTTTTCCCACATTTTTCCTCTGTCCTGAACAGGCCCTAAGAGCAACTCCAACCGGCCAACCCAAACGAATGATGATTTTATCCGTTTTTTATCCGTTGGGTTGGTCCAGCGGACACTCATGTCCGTTTTCACGTTTGGGTCGGCCATTTTTAGGTCACGGAAAAAAATAGAACACAAATATTTCAAAATAAAAAATATTAATTAAACATTAAAGCCGACCATAAAGGCCGGCAAGAGTCCACGCGTCCACATCTATATTAACTAAACATTAATTAAACTACATAAAACTACGAAGCGGCGTGCTGTCCTAGGCGTCCTCGTCGTCGTCGTCAGAGCTAGTGAGGTCAATCAGCGATGGCGTCGGGCCAGCCCAAGGGAACGCCGTCTCCCAGGCTACGACGACGTCCTCCGCTGCTGGCTATGCTGCTGCCGGCTGGGGTGCCCCACCACGGGCACGACGCTCCTCCTCAGCCTTGCGGGGGCTCCTCCTCGGCGACGGGCTCCAGCTGCTCGAGGTACTTGCCCTCGCGGCGCTCCTTGGCCAGCCTTCGCTGTCGCCACTGCTCGAGGTAGGCGCGCTCCTGCGCCTCCGTCGCCCCCATCCAGACCGGTGGCGCGCTGACCCACTCGCGCACCACCCCGGTCCAGGAGTAGCGCTCGATGGGGATCAGCTCCGGCTCGGCCTTGGCTGGGGCCAGCGGGGCCAGCGGCGGCTCAACACAGTCGCCGGTCGTGGAAAGCGCCATGGCCTCCGCCATGCGCACCTGGTAAGCTGCCTTCTCCTCCTCGCTCTCTCGGAGGATAGCCGCCAGCGCCGCCTGGTAGGTGGCCTCCGCCTCCTGGTCCTCGTCGCGCACGACGAGGGGCGGCAGCGGCGGGGAGCCATGCGAGACGTCGCGGACGCCGCGCATCTTGCCCTCCTCATGCTCGAAGGTGAACCACCGCTCCCAAGCGGGGGAGTCGAAGTCGTAGGCAGGGTCGGAGCGCTGCTCCGGCGTTAACAGCGCCCGCTGGCGCCGCACCTCCTCCGCGTGCGCCCTCGCTGACCTCGACGCCGCCTGCACTGGGATCCTCTCCGGATCCAAATGGCAGTCGTGCGGTAGCGTGACGTCCGGGTAGGGGAGAGGGACGCATTGCTCCGAGTGCTACTTCGCCTGGTGCACTGGGACGTTCGCGCGCTGGCGAGGCTGGCGGGAAGACGCCTGCGGAGGCGGGCGGGCGGGGGGGGGAGGGGGGAGGAGGGGGGAGGGTGAGGGGCGGCGGGGGCCTTGGCCTTGCCTTTGCCGGAGAAGAAGCCCATTTTGCAGCGGCTGTGGTGGCTAGGGTTGTCGCCGACGCGGGAATAGAGTGGTCGCGGGATGGGGACGAGGGGCTTCTGGAAGCGAATGAGGACGCTCTCCCCCACCGCACGCTTGGATTAAAAAAGGCTGACCGCCGTCGCTGACACGTGGGCCCAAGGTGGGCGGTCGTCATTAATTTAGTTGACCACGGTAGTTGGGCGGCCGCTAGATGGGGACGCGGCGGACAACGAGAAGGCATGCAACGCATCCGCTTCACGTCCGCGCCGACGCATTTCTGCCGCAAATGGGTCCGCGCCGACATGTTTTGCGAATGGGTCGGCACGTTGGACCTCATTTTTGTCCGCACCGACCCAAACAGACGGTGGCGGACGAAATGGGTACCAGCGTTGGAGTTGCTCTAAGCGTGTGATCCTGTAGGTACGGTGAAATATAGATGAAACTCTTTTCGATCAATGATCAATGATCCTGTAGGTACGGCAATAGTGACACTAACAGCAGTTCTCCGGTCAGGGCAATTCAGGCCTCTCATGTTCCACCACAAGGCATCAACATTTTGAGCATGCATTGGGAAACCAGACAAGTCACCTACAGCTACAGGCTAGGAAGTTTAATTAGTGTCACCTACTTCCATCAGCAATGGCATCTAAGCAGCGATTACATCCCATGTTACGCCATGAATTGCATCAATCAGCATTGGACCATGTCACATCCTGTCAATGCGAACGTCGAGGGACACCTCCTTGTACGCCCCACAGTCAACCAGGTATGCCGGCGGCACCATCAGGAACGACGGCAGCTCCTCCACCGCCACCTCGCCGGGCCTGGCGATGCTCGTCACCGCCTGCATCTCCAACAGAATGCTGCCCGCCGCGCTGCTCGGCAGCGGCGGACCGTTCGCCCGGAGCTTGACCGCGTACCGCGGCTCTGGGGATGCCCCCGCTCTGAGGCACACCACGGACACGACGGTGGCCATGCCGAGCACGCCCACAGCCAGGAGGAACGCGCTGTCGTCCTCCTCCGCGTGGAGCAGGAACCGTGGCTCCGACACCCGGAGCTGATGAATGCTGCCGTAGTGGACCTTGTGCACCGGCACTGAGTGCAGGGCGGCGAGGTGGCCGAGGAGCGCCGCCGGTGCGCCGGCGAAGCTGCAGCCGGTCTCCGTGCAGAAGCAGGGCCCGTGTGGGCACGTGCTCTGGTGGTCGTCGAGCTCGTGGTAGGGGACGTAAATGTGGCAGCCTTCGTGGGAGCACTTCATCATGCTCGACAGGACGACGTCGTCCATCACTGGACAGCGGCTAAAGTCACCGCCGTGCTCACACATCTGGCACTGTTCGTCGGGGAGCTCGGCAAGGCATCTGCCGCAAGCTAAATGCCCGACATTGCACTGCATAAAATTGTATCAGATACTGCCATCCTCAGACCTCAGCTGCAAGAAATTAATCAGAGCATATTGGAGAAAGAAACTAACCTGGAAGACAGGGGGCTTGACGGGATGGGAGCAGACGCGGCAACTGAACAAACTCATGTCCATCCTTATGGTGGCTTCTCCAGCTCGCACCATTTGCCCATTATTGGGCAGCTCCACCCTTGCCCTTTTGGCGCTCCGATCATGCTTCTCCATCGTCGACGGTGAATCCCTGTTCCTGCTCTCGGCGGCAGCCGCAAGAACCTCCAGCCCGTTCAGAATCTGCAAAGGAAAAACATCACATCATGAATTGGTACCCATAATCTACAGATGTTTCTTCTGCGCAATTCAAAGAATAAGGCATAGACAAACTTGTGCAGAAAACGGTTCAGAAGAAGGCCCAGCAGACTGCAATTGCTCGCCACTTCTTGGAAAAATAATGTGTTCTGCAAAAGTTACATCAATACATGGAAGAATTTTGTCTCAGATACATATAACCAATGTTGAAGAAAAATAATTGTTTTCAACTAATGGCTACGTGCTTTACATCTTTTAGGCAGGCTTCTGAATGTAGAGATTTGTACAAGGATAACAGAGTCAGGAGAATACAATACATAATTTATAGCATGTTACATACATGACATGTCAATTAACGGTTGAAAATGCTTGTGTAATATCTTTTATAACCTGGCTATAGACAATGTAATAGGAGTCAGTTATAATGGTTTGTACCTGCAGATTGAGCTGATGTCTCTAACCCTGTAACAATGAGCAAGCTGCCAGGACCTGGTGAAACCGGATGCTGGTTATTTTGATCATTGTCGGTAGCAGACTGATTGGACAGAGCATCAGTATCTGTATCAGAATCAGCACATTCTCCGCCTTCAACAATGTTACCATTTCCATTATGAAGCACAGGAGCATAGACAGACTCTTCTAGACGACGTACCTATACGAATGAGAATACGCGTAAAGTTACTGATTGTAGCAATCATTATATGCAACTTAAGAAAAAGAAAATTACTTCTGAAAGAGGTCACTCCAATGTAATTCCATGTAAGTAATGAACTTGATCGGTCAAGATTTGGTAAATAAATGCTACTCATTGGATGGGTGTGGGTTACAAGACTGGTAATGCTTGTAGCAGCATAGAGCATGCCATTATTTTGAACAAGGCATAATAACGAATAGTGTACAACAACAACAAAGCCTTTCAGTCGCAAACAAGTTAGGATGGGCTAGAGTTCAAACCCACAAGATCTCGAAACCCATAATAATGAATGGTGTGTTTCAAATAAATAGCGTGTCACAGTTTGATTGCAGAATTTAGTGCATGAGTAATTACCAGCAAGCTACCAAAGGGATGTGAAGCTACCCATTTGTTATGCTCTGTAGTGACAAAGCCCAAGCGTGGAAAGCCGTTTGGTACTTCGAATGCAGCATGTTTCACAAGATCAATGAAAATGACCTGCATTTCAAGGACAGTGAATGGAAATAAATTTATAAATAAACAAGCGACATCAGCACATTCAAACAGTTTGTAATTTCCGTAAGTGCAGTCGGAATGTTTCTTACGCTCAGAATGTGCACACAGCCCTTTAGACAACCAAAGGGTGCATCTGATTCCTTGAACTCCCTGATTCCTTTGAAGAGATAGTCAGCAACGAAACCGCACCAATCCATCTGTTTGAGGCTACCGACCTGTTGAGCAGCTCCAAGAAAGGACCTGTTGACAAGCACGGTTGTATTTGGTGCTAGATAAATCGCGAGTATCGTCATCATGAAGGCTATACAGAAGGGTTCCTCCTCGGTTATGCTGCACATTTCCTCGGCCAATTTCCTGGCGTTCTTGAATTTAACAGTGCAGTACTGACTGAAGAGACCATAGTCAACATGGAGACCCTGCACGACTTGGATGGGGCCCGAAGGGATGCCAAGGACAGACTTGACGAGTGGCCTCACCGGAATCGACAAGCCGCCTCCAAACTCAAGCGCATTGGTGTCACAACTGAACTTACCAACCAACCAGAGGGTAAGGGCCTTGTTCATCTCGAAATCCGCCATGGACAGCAGGCTCCCAAACCCGATTTTTCTGACGAAGCCCTTCTGCTCCTCACTGAGAAGCTCCACAATCTGCGGAATGAGGCGAGGGGAACATCTGTACAACGCGCTCCCGCTCTGCAAGGTATGAGCGGATCAACTGAGGAGATTCAGGCGTAATGTAAACTGAAAAACGCAGAGCAGAGGAGTGGAGGGATTCCAGGATCGTACCTTCCGGGGCCTCTTGGCAGATCTACTTGGTGGACTACCACCATCCATGGCACTCCCCTGCTTTCCGTTACTGCTGGGATTAGCATGAGCAGCAGGATTGGAACCCATGGCCCCGTGAAGATGGTTTGTACCTGCAGATTGAGCTGATGTCTCTAACGCAACAACAATGGACAAGCTGGCAGGACCTGCTGAAACCGGATGTTGGTTATTTTGATCGTTGTCGGTAGCAGGCAGAATGGCTAGAGCATCAGTATTTGTATCAGAATCAGCACATTCTCCACCTTCAACAATGTTACCATTTCCATTATTAAGCACAGGAGCATAGACAGACTCTTCTAGACGACGTACCTATGTGAATGAGAATACGCATAAAGTTACTGACTAGCAATCATTATATGCAACTTAAGAAAAAGAAAAATGCTTCTGAAAAAGGTCACTCAAATGTAATCGCGTGTAAGTAATAAACTTGACCGGTCAAAATTTGGTAAATAAATGCTACTCATTGGATGGATGTGGGTTACAAAGACTGGTAATGCTTGTAGCAGCATAGAGCATGCCATTATTTTGAACAAGGCATATGTCATATAATAACGAATAGTGTACAAAAACAACAAAGCATTTCAGTCCCAAACAAGTTGGGGTAGGCTAGAGTTGAAACCCATCAGATCTCGAAACCCATAATAATGAATGGTGTGTTTCAAATAAATAGCGTATCACAGTTTGATTGCAGGATTTAGTGCATGGGTAATTACCAGCAAGCTACCAAAGGGATGTGAAGCTACCCATTTGTTATGCGCTGTAGTGACAACGCGCAAGCGTGGAAAGCCGTTTGGTACTTGGAATTCGGCGTGTTTCACATGATCAATGAAAATGACCTGCATTTCAAGGAAACAAATTTATAAATAAACAAGCAACATCAGCACATTCAAGCAGTTTGTAATTTCCATAAGTGCGGTCAGAATGTTTCTTACGCTCAGAATGTGCACACAGCCCTTTAGAAGAACAAAGGGTGCATCCGATTCCTTGAACTCCATGAGTCCTTTCATGAGATAGTCAGCAACGAAACCGCACCAGTCCATCTGTTTGAGGCTACCAACCTTCTGAGCAGCTCCGAGCAAGGACCGGTTGACAAGCATGGTTGTGTTTGGCGCTAGATAAATCGCGAGTATCACCATCATGAAGGCTGTACAGAAGGGCTCCTCCTCGGTTATGCCACACATTTCTTCGGCCAGTTCCTTTGCCTTCCTCACTTTAGTAGAAGAAAAGTGACTGTAGGGAGACTGCACGACCGGGATGGGGCCTGAAGGGATCCCAAGGACAGACTTGACGAGCGGCCTGACCGGAATCGAGACGCCGCCTTCAAACTCGAGCGCCTCGGTCTCGCAGCTGAACCTGCCAACCAGCCACAAGGTGAGGGCCTTGTTAATCTCGAAGTCTGCCATGGACAGCAGGCTCCCAAACCCGATTTTTCTGACGAAGCCCTTCTGCTCCTCGCTGAGAAGCCCCACAATCCGCGGGATGAGGTGCGGGGAGCATCTGTACGACGCCGTCCCGCTCTGCGAGGCACGAGCGGATTCAGCTCAGGAGACTCGGATGTAATATGAATGAACTGAATGAATGAAGCAGAGCAGAGCGGAGCAGAGGAGTTCATACCCAGCCCTTTGGGAGAAGAGCAGAGGACTTCTTGGCAGATCTGCTTGGTGGATTGCCACCGTCCATGGCATCCCCCCGCTTTCCAGTCCTGCTGGGATTGGAGCGCGCGGCGGGACTGGAACCCATGGCCGTGTGGCTAGGGTTTGGGATGGAGACGGTGGCCGGCCAAATGGGCGGGGAAATCGATCGGAAAAGGAGCAGATTCTTGCTACCAGTTAGTGGATCCGCCGTATGGCGGGCATGCGCGAGCTGCGGCGCCGGTCGCCGGCGGGGTACGCCGGCTGGAGTGGGATGGAGCGGCGGCGGCGGCGGCGGGGTTGTGGGGGGAAAGAGGAGAAAGGGGGGGAAGAAGAGCGAAGCCAAAAAAATGCCAACGCCTCGAAATATTTGGACGACGCTCTCTGGCGCGAGCCACCAATCGGCCCGCTTCGGCACAGCAGGATAAGGCCAACTCGAACCCCAACGCACCACCCCAATACACGAGTCGTTTGAGCCTCAACGGACGCAAAACGTAACCCAACGCACGGAATCAAACAGACAAATATCTGATCTTCGTCTGCTTTCGACTCATTCTTGGCGTAAATTTGGGTTGCGCTTGCGTCGAGATGGATAGAGCGCGGACAGGCGAGACGCGCGCCCTTGTCCTCCCCTGGACCGCCCATCGGTGGCACATACGTCCATTTTTCTCTTCCCCTGCCCCTCCCTCTGCCCCCGCCATCGCCGCAATTACCTGTCGGCGCCCATTTTCCCGGACGCCTTCCTCGCTTTCCTGCCAGGCCGCCCAAATCACCACCACGCCATGCCATAGCGGGCTCAAGCCGCGTTTTGGAGGGCTTTTTGCCAGCGTTCGTGGTTCTTTGTTGTTGCAGCCGGTGGGATAGAAGTTACGGCCCCTGACGACGCCCATCAACCTCAACACCTCCCGGCAGGCGCTGCATAGCCGCAGGGTGCCGCCCGCCAACTTCAACCTTGCATGCTGCCTATGAGGGGAGCTCGAGGTGCTCTTCCCGACCGCGTCTCCTTGTGGGTCATCAAGACTTCTTTCTGGCGTCGTTGCCGGGGAGTGAAGCGCCTTTGATGAGTGGAATTTGGTAAGGAAAAACTTATATTGTGTGCTAAAATTGACTGTCACTTGTTACTATAGAAAATAATCCTTTGAGAGGCTTGTTCGGGGTATCTTCACCCCGACCGAAAGAACAAATAGTTGCTCCTCAACCTACTGAACCTACTAAAAATATTTATTATGAAATTCCTTCGGGCATGATAGAGAAATTGCTAGCTAATCCTTATGCAGGAGATGGAACACTACATCCTGATATGCACCTAATCTTTGTGGATGAAGTTTGTGTATTATTTAAGCTTGCAGGTTTGCCCGGAGATGAAGTCAAGGGGAAGGTCTTTCCTTTATCTTTGAAGGGAAAGGCATTGACATGGTATAGGCTATGTGATGATATTCGATCTTGGAATTACAACCGATTGAAATTGGAATTTTATCAGAAGTTTTATCCTATGCATCTGGTTCATCGTGATCGGAATTATATATATAATAGTTGGCCTCATGAAGGAGAAAGTATCGCTCAAGCTTGGGGGAGGCTTAAGTAAACGTTATATTCATGCCGCAATCATGAGCTCTCAAGAGAAATTATTATTCAGAATGTTTATGCTCGGCTTTCTCGTAATGATCAATCTATGCTCGATACCTCTTGTATTGGCTCCTTTATGAAGAATACTATTGAATTCAAATGGGATCTTTTGGAAAGAATTAAATGCAACTCTGAAGATTGGGAGCTCGACGAAGGTAAGGAGTCAGGTATAAAGCTTGAATTTGATTGTGTTAAATCTTTTATGGATACCGATGCTTTTCGTGAATTTAGCACTAAATATGGACTTGACTATGAGATAGTAGCTTCTTTATGTGAATCATTCACTCCTCATGTTGATCTCCCTAAGGAGAAGTGGTTTAAATATCATCCTCCCATTGAAGTGAAAATAGTAGAACCCATTAAGGCTGAAGAAGAAATCATTAATTATAATGTTGATTCTGTTATTCCTACTGCTTATATTGAGAGGCCACCTTTTCCTGTTAGGATAAAGGAACATGCTAAAGCTTCAGCCGTAGTCCATAGGAGTTATACTAGAACACCTACACCCCCCGAAAAAATTAAAGTTTAACCTAGTATTTCTATTATTGAAGATCTCTTGGCCGATAATATTGATGGGCATGTTATTTATTTCTGTGATGAAGCTGCTAGAATTGCTAAACCCGATGAAAAAGATAAACATAGACCCGTTATTGGCATGCTTGTTGTCTCTGTTAAAATAAGAGATCATTGTTATCATGGCTTATGTGATTTGGGTGCTAGTGTGAGTGTAATCCCTTTTACCTTATACCAAGAAATTATGAATGATATTGCACATGCTGAAATAGAAGATATTAATCTTACTATTAAGCTTGCTAATAGAGATACTTTCTCACCAATTGGGATCGTTAGAGATGTTGAAGTCTTGTGCGGGGAAATAAAATATCCTACTGATTTTCTAGTTCTTGGTTCCCCGCAAGATGATTTTTGTCCCATTATATTTGGTAGACCTTTCTTGAACACTGTCAATGCCAAGATAGATTGTGAGAAAGAAACTATTAGTGTAAGTTTTGGGGATGTGTCTGATGGTGTCGCTAATACTACGTCGGTATTTCCCGCAAGAGGAGAGGATGATGTAGCACAACAACGGTAGGTATTTCCCTTAGTTATGAAACCAAGGTATCGAACCAGTAGGAGAACCAAGCAATCACAACGTAAGCAACACCTGCACACAAATAACAACACCTCGCAACCCGACGTGTTAAAGGGTTGTCAATCCCTTTTGGGGTACGGCGCCTGAAGATAGGCAAACAGACGTGAGGAAATTGTATTGGATTGAAATAATAGATCACAAATAAAATAAAGTGCATCAAGGTATTTTTGTATTTTTTGGTTTAATAGATCTAAATAAAAACGCAAAGGAAAAGTAGATCGCAAAGCAAATATATGAGAAAGAAGACCCAGGGGCCGTAGGTTTCACTAGTGGCTTCTCTCGAGAAAAATAGCAAACGGTGGGTAGACAAATTACTGTTGGGCAATTGAAAGAACTTCAAATAATGATGATGATATCCAGGCAATGATTATTACATAGGCATCACGTCCAAGATTAGTAGACCGACTCCTGCCTGCATCTACTACTATTACTCCACACATCAACCGCTATCCACCATGCAACTAGTGTATTAAGTTCATGGAAAAACGGAGTAATGCAATAAGAACGATGATATTATGTAGACAAGATTCGTTTATCTATATGGGGGTAGATATTAGTTGATGTCTACTACACAACCTTCTTCTTGTAGACATTGTTGGGCCTCCAAGTGCAGAGGTTTGTAGGACAGTAGCAAATTTCCCTCAAGTGGATGACCTAAGGTTTATCAATCCGTGGGAGGCGTAGGATGAAGATGGTCTCTCTCAAACAACCCTGCAACCAAATAACAAAGAGTCTCATGTGTCCCCAGCACACCCAATACAATAGAAATTTGTATAGGTGCACTAGTTCGGCGAAGAGCTGGTGATACAAGTGCAATATGGATGGTAGATATAGGTTTTTGTAATCTGAAAAATATAAAAACAACAAGGTAACTAATGATTGAAGTGAGCACAAACGGTATTGCAATGCTTCGAAACAAGGCCTAGGTTCATACTTTCACTAGTGCAAGTTCTCTCAACAATAATAATATAATTAGATCATATAAAAATCCCTCAACATGCAACAAAGAGTCACTCCAAAGTCACTAATAGCGGAGAACAAACGAAGAGATTATTGTAGGGTACGAAACCACCTCAAAGTTATTCTTTCCGATCAATCCATTGGGCTATTCCTATAAGTGTCACAAACGGCCGTAGAGTTCGTAGTAAAATAACACCTTAAGACACACATCAACCAAAATCCTAATGTCACCTAGATACTCCAATGTCACCTCAAGTATCCGTGGGTATGATTATAGATATGCATCACACAATCTCAGATTCATCTATTCAACCAACACAAAGAACTTCAAAGAGTGCCCCAAAGTTTCTACCGGAGAGTCAAGACGAAAACGTGTGCCAACCCCTATGCATAGATTCCCAAGGTCACGGAACCCGCAAGTTGATCACCAAAACATACATCAAGTGAATCAATAGAATACCCCATTGTCACCACGGGTATCTCACGCAAGACATACATCAAGTGTTCTCAAATCCTTAAAGACTCAATCCGATAAGATAACTTCAAAGGGAAAACTCGATCCATTACAAGAAGATCTAGAGGGGGAGAAACATCATAAGATCCAACTATAGTAGCAAAGCTCGCGGTACATCAAGATCATGCCAAATCAAGAACACGAGAGAGAGAGAGAGAGAGAGAGAGAGAGAGAGAGAGAGAGAGAGAGATCAAACACATAGCTACTGGTACATACCCTCAGCCCCGAGGGTGAACTACTCCCTCCTTGTCATGGAGAGCTACGGGATGATGAAGATGGCCACCGGTGATGGATCCCCACTCCGGCAGGGTGCCAGAACAAGGTCCCGATTGGTTTTTGGTGGTTACAGAGGCTTGCGGCGGAGGAACTCCTGATCTAGGTTTCTTTCTGGGGGTTTCTGTATTTATAGGAATTTTTGGCGTCAGTCTCACATCAGGGGGGGCCTCGAGTCATCCACGAGATAGGGGGCGTGCCCTCCACCCTCGTGGATGGCTCGGGACTCTTCTGGCCCAACTCTTTTACTCCGGGGGCTTCTTTTGGTCCATAAAAAATCATCAAAAATTGGCACATCAATTGGACTCCATTTGGTATTCCTTTTTTGTAAAACTCAAAAACAAGGAAAAAATAGAAACTGGCACTAGGCTCTAGGTTAATAGGTTAGTCCCAAAAATCATATAAAACAACATATAAATGCATATAAAACATCCAAGATGGATAATATAATAGCATGGAACAATAAAAAAATAGATACGTTGGAGACGTATCATTAGTCTCGTCTTTTTATCCTTAGTAGCAACGATACATACGTGTCGGTTCCCTTTCTGTCACTGGGATCAAGCACCGTAAGATCGAACCCACTAGCGGGCACCTCTTCCCATTGCAAGATAAATAGATCAAGTTGGCCAAACAAAACCCAAATATCAGAGAAATACGAGGCTATAAGAGATCAAAGAAACTCAAATAATTTTCACGGATATAAAAAGATATAACTGATCATAAACTCGAAGTTCATCAGATCCCAACAAACACACAGCAAAAAGGACTTACATCATATGGATCTCCAAGAGACCATTGTGTTGAGAATCAAGAGAGAGAGAGAGAGAGAGAGAGGAAGCCATCTAGCTACTAACTACGGACCCGTAGGTCTACAAAGAACTACTCACACATCATTGGAGAGGCACCAATGGAAGCGGTGAAACCCTCCGTGATGGTGTCTAGATTGGATCTGGTGGTTCTGGACTCTACGGCGGCTGGATGAATATTTCGTCACCTTCCCTAGGGTTTCTGGAATATTGGGGTATTTATAGAGCGAAGAGGCGGTCCCGGGGGCACCCGAGGTGGGCACAACCCACCAGGGCACGCCTGGGCCTACTGGCGCGCCCTAGTGTATTGTGCCCCCTCGGGGCACTTCCCAGGTGCAACCAGGGCCCATTGTCTTCCTTCTAGCCCATAAAAATCACAAAAATAGTTTCGGGGCATTTGGACTCCATTTGATATTGATTTCCTGCGATGTAAAAAACATGGAAAAAACAACAACTGGCACTTGGCACCATGTCAATAGGTTAGTACCAAAAAATGATATAAAATGATTATAAAACATCCAAGATTGATAATAAAACAACATGGAACAATAAAAAGTTATAGATACGTTGGAGACGTATCAGTGTCTCATGAGTTTAATTTCTCCAAATTTTGTAGACAACCTCATGATAAAGAATTAACTAGTAAAGATGGAATTGTTGGTCTTGCTTCTATTTTTGTGCCTCCTACTGATCCTTTATAACAATATTTGCTAGACCATGAAAATGATATGTTCATGAATGAAAGAAACGAAATAGATGAAATATTCTTTAAACAGATTCCTGTTTCGAAACACAATTTGCCTGTTGAGACTCTTGGGGATCCTCTACCACCCAAGAGTGATCCCGTGTTTGAACTTAAGCAATTACGTGATACCTTGAAATATGCTTATCTTGATGAAAAGGAGATATATCCCATCATTATTAGTGCTAAACTTTCAGAGCATGAAGAAAAGAATTTTTTGAAAACTCTGAAGATGCACCGTGCCGCTATTGGATATACTCTTGATGATCTTAAGGGCATTAGTCCCACTCTATGTCAGCATAAAATTAATATGGATCCTGATGCTAAACCAGTTGTTGATCACCAGCGACGGTTGAATCTGAAGATGAAAGAAGTAGTAAGAAATGAAATATTAAAGCTTCTGGAAGCATGTATAATCTATCCTATTGCTGATAGTAGATGGGTGAGTCATGTTCATTGTGTCCCTAAGAAGGGAGGTATTACCGTTGTTCCTAATGATCAAAATGAGCTTACCCCACAGAGAATTGTCACGGGTTATAGAATGGTAATCGATTTTAGAAAACTAAACAAAGCTACTAGGGAAGATCATTATCCTCTACATTGTATTGATCAAATGCTAGAAGGACTATCAAAACATACAGACTTTTGCTTTCTAGATGGTTACTCTGGTTTCTCTCAAATTCCTGTGTCACAAGAGGATCAAGAAAAAACTACTTTTACTTGCCCTTTTGGTAGTTTTGCTTATAGACGTATGCCTTTTGGTTTATGCAATGCACCTGCTACTTTTCAAAGATGTATGACTCCTATATTCTCTGACTTTTGTGAAAAGATTGTTGAGGTTTTCATGGATGATTTTTTCATTTACAGAACTTCTTTTGATGATTGCTTAAGCAACCTTGATCAAGTTTGTAGAGATGTGAAGAACTAATCTTGTCTTTAATTGGGAGAAGTGGCAATTTATGGTTAATGAAGGTATTGTCTTGGGGCATAAGATCTCCGAAAGAGGTATTGAAGTTGATAAAGCTAAAGTTGATGCGATTGAAAAAATGTCGTGTCCTAATGATATCAAAGGCATAAGAAGTTTCCTTGGTCATGTTGGTTTCTATAGGAGATTTATTAAAGACTTCTCTAAAATTTCTAGGCCTCTTACTAATCTCTTGCAAAAATATGTTCCATTTGTTTTTGATGATGATTGTGTAGAAAGCCTTAATCTCTGCACCTATTATTCAACCACCTGATTGGAACCTACCCTTTGAAATTATGTGTGATGCTAGTGATTATGCTGTTGTCCTAGGACAAAGAGTTGATAAAAAGTTAAATGTTATCCATTATGCTAGTAAAACTCTAGACAGTGCTCACAGGAATTATGCTACTACCGAAAATGAATTTTTTGCAGTTGTGTTTGCTTGTGATAAGTTCAGATCCTATGTTGTTGATTCTAAAGTTACTGTTCACACTGATCATGCTGCTATTAAATACCTTATGGAAAAGAAAGATGCTAAACCTAGACTCATCTGGTGGGTTCTCTTGCTACAAGAGTTTGATTTACATATTATTGATAGAAAGGGAGCTGAGAACCCCGTGGCAGACAATTGTCTAGGTTAGAAAATGTTCTTGATGACCCACTAGCTATTGATGATAGTTTTCTTGATGAACAATTAGCTTTCATAAATGCCTCTCATAGTACTCCTTGGTATGCTGATTATGCTAATTATATTGTTGCTAAATACATACCACCTACTTTTACATACCAACACAAGAAAAAGTTTTTCTATGATTTAAGGCATTACTTCTGGGATGACCCACACCTTTATAAAGAAGGAGTAGATGGTGTTATTAGACGTTGTATACCTGAGCATGAACAGGAACATATCCTACGCAAGTGTCACTCTGAGGACTACGGAGGACACCATGCTAGTGATAGAACTGCACACAAGGTATTACTATTTGGTTTTTATTGGCCTACTCTTTTTAAGGATGCTCGTAAGTTTGTCTTGTCTTTTGATGAATGTCAAAGAATTGGTAACATTAGTAGACGACAAGAAATGCCTATGAATTATTCACTTGTTATTGAACCATTTGATGTATGGGGTTTTGATTACATGGGACCTTTTCCTTCCTCTAATGGGCATACACATATTATAGTTGTTGTTGATTACGTAACTAAGTGGGTAGAAGCTATTCCAACTAGAAGTGCTGATCATAACACTTCTATTAAAATGCTTAAAGAAGTTATTTTCCCAAGGTTTGGAGTCCCTAAATATTTAATGGTTGATGGTGGTTCACACTTTATTCATGGTGCTTTTCGTAAATTTCTTGCTAAATATGATGTTAACCATAGAATTGCATCTCCTTATCATCCTCAGTCTAGTTGTCAAGTAGAATTACGTAATAGAGAAATAAAATTGATCTTGCAAAAGATTGTTATTAGATCTAGGAAGAATTGGTCTAGAAACTTGATGATGCACTATGGGCATATAGAACTGCTTATAAAAATCCTATGGGTATGTCTCCGTATAAAATGGTATGGAAAAGCATGTCACTTACCTCTCGAATTAGAACATAAAGCTCATTTGGCAATTAAAGAGCTCAATTATGATTTCAAACTTGCCGGTGAAAAAAGGTTATTTGACATTAGCTCATTTGATGAATGGAGAACCTAGGCCTATGAAAATGCCAAGTTGTTTAAAGAAAAGGTTAAAAAATGTCATGACAAAAGGATGCAAAAACGAGAATTCAATGTAGGTGACCATGTCTTGCTATACAATTCTCGTTTAAGATTTTTTGCAGGAAAACTTCTCTCTAAATGAGAAGGGCCTTACATTATTGAGGAAGTTTATCGTTCTGGTGCCATCAAAATCAACAATGTCGAGGCCACTAACCCGAAGGTGGTAAACGGACAAAGAATCACTCAGGTACTCCCATAAATGTTGAAACCAATATTATTAATACCATAACGCTGGAGGAGTACATAAGGGAAACCTACCAGCACACGCCAGAACCTTGGTGTAGGTATGTGATACGGTAAGTAAAGTGACTCCAAAAGTCTTCTAAAGGCAATTTACTCCGTTTTGGAATATTTAAAAAATTAGAAATATAAAAAGTAGTCTGAATAGTGCACGAGGAGGCGACAAGCCTTGGGGGCGCACCCTACCCCCTAGGTGCGCCTCCTAGGCTTGTGGCCACCTCGTGTGCCCTCCGCACTCCGTTTTCTTGTAGGATACTTCTTTTGGTCGGTAAAAATTCATTATATAATCTCCCGAAGGTTTTGACCACTTTACCACGGCAATATCCTATGTTTTTGTTTTTAGCTATTTTTGCAACAGATTTAGAGCAAGATGTCTTTGCAAGAATTGGTCGGGGAGAGTTGGGTCTCTCACCCGATACTGGACCCAAGAGCATACAGCGAGGTTGATCACTTTGGGTGGTCAACCGAGGAAGAGATGGAGTCCGACCTGAAAAGAGTGGATACCATGGAGGAGGATCAAGAAGTCACCTCTCGCCTTAATCCTGGAGCCATGCTTGAGGAACTACAAAGCTCAGCAATACCAGATTCGGTCATACCTCCCAATGCTAAATTTCTCTCTTACAATAACATGAAAAAGAGTGTTGCTTTCTCCCCCGCAGCCAAAAAGCATCCATGGGTGAATGGTGCTCTAACCGTCACAAGCAAACTCCATAAGGAAATAATGGATCTCAAGCAGCATACCAATAGGCTCGAGGAGGAGAATCACATTCTAAGAGGCATCACCGCTAAGAATATCACACCACCACCTCCGAAGAAGGAGACATGAGTACATGGGCACGGGCACTCCCCTTTGCTTGTGCCAAGCTTGGGGGAGGTGCCCCGGTATCGTATCACCATCACATCTTTATCTTTATCGTTAATCTTAGTTCGATCCTTTTGGTTATATCTTGATATAGTAGAATAAGAGTTTTAGTATGATCTAGTTTCCGAGTTTTTCTTTGAGTTCCCTCTATGTAATCGAGTCTGAGAGTTATATAATAAATAGTAGTTTTGAGTAAGGGCTTTGCTTTCTCGTTTTGATCTTGGAAAAGAAGAAAAAGAATAAAAGAAATAAAAGATTATATAATAATCTTATGGAGAGTGATGACTTCACATATAAGAAGTATGAGGATTGAAACTTGTTGTGGGTTGACAAACATAGTTTTGGTCATTGTTGCAATGAATAGAAAGTAATAAAGAGAGAGAGAGGTTCACATATAAATATATTATCTTGGACATATTTTATGATTGTGAGCATTCACTAAAATATTATATGCTAAGAAGTTGATGTTGGACAAGGAAGACAACATGATGAGTTATGTTTACTTATTTCTGAATAGAAGTTATATTGTCATGGATCCTCTAACACGTGATGCTTGCTTCCACCTCATACTAGCCAAAACTTCTGCACCAAGTAGAGATACTACTTGTGCACCCAAACACTCTAAACCCAGTTTTGCCATGAGAGTCCACCATACCTACCTATGGATTGAGTAAGATCCTTCAAGTAAGTTGTCATCGGTGCAAGTGTCGGTGTCAAAACCGGCAGACCTCGGGGTAGGGGTCCTGAGCTGTGGATCTGAGATTGATGGGGAACAAGGGACGATGAACACAGTGTTTACCCAGGTTCGGGCCCTCTCGAAGAGGTAATACCCCACGTCCTGCTTGATTGTATTGAATGTATAGTATGATTATAGAGTAGATCTACATCGAGATCAGCATGAGCTAAAACCTAAGGAGATGAGGTGATGGATGTAGCTCTCTCCCTAAAGACTACAACCCTCGGTTTATATAGACACTGGTAGGGTAAGGGTTACCGAAGATAGATTACAATGAGAGGTAAACAGATCCTGCCTATCCTTGACTTGGAGGACACACCACGACTTCATAGACTTTCTGTCATTATGCGGCTTCACCAGTCCGACCCATATTCGATGGGCCGACGCCCTAAGGACCCCTCAATCTTAACTCCCTCAGTAGCCCCCGAACTAGCCTCCAATGCCGGGGATTGTTCACTGGAATCTTCATATCATTGGCTTGCGAGACAAGTTCTTCCATTCCTTTATTTGATTTGGAGCCGTATCAATCTCGTTGGATACTATCCGGAACCCGGACTAATATCATGTTCGGGCCTAGACAGTCTCAAGAATCCAGGATCCGAAGACATCTCGAGATTGAGGTGGGACCGTCAGAGTTAATCACCATACCTCGGGGCAAGACCGTCAGAGTTAACCCACTCCCAGGCGATTGGTCGAGCTATTCAGTTTCACACCTTCAGGTGAGTCGCCTGCAGACGCAAGGCTTCCTCCCTCCAGCAGATTTGGTTTCCGTCCGCGCCGGTCTCATCTCCGTTGATGGCCACGCCCTCATCGAGAACTCCCCTGCTCCGGGCAAGGAGGAGAGGGTATGTCTCGTTCCCTTCCTTCTAAGATGTTTGGGCTTCCCCATCCATCCCATTTTACAGGGTTTGTTGGAGTTCTATGGGATCCAGCTCCACAACCTCACCCCGGGGTTCATATTGCACATTTTCGGCTTTGTGGTCCTTTGAGAGATATTTTTGAGTTGCGAGGTTCACTTTGACTTGTGGAGGAAGTATTTTTGTATTGTCCCTCACCTCCGGGGAGGATCCATATTCGAGGTGGGCGGCGCCGAAGTATGGCGGATAGCCGGGACAGGGTACCCAATTGGAACTCCACGAAAAGATCCCGAAGGATGGACCTCAGAGTGGTTTTATATTGAAGACATACCTCTCACTGATCCGATTCAGCAAGGGTTGCCTAAATACTCAAATGAGCCGCCTATAAAGCGGTTCAACTGGCGACCCAAAGGCCCTTCCCAAAAGGCCAGCGAAGAGGTGCGCTCACTGGCGACCAAAGTCATGCTGCTAGCTAGTAGTAAGCTCACCATGATCGAAGTGATGGCTATTGCCATTGCCCGATGCGTGCAACCCCTCCAGCAAAGGGGCCATTCTTTATGGTGCTATAATGGGACTAGTGACGTAACCCACTACCAGCGACAAGGGCTAGACGATCAGGCGGCTCTGGCCAAAATATTGGCCAATCTCTTAAAGGGAGAGGAGGCAGATTTTGTTCAAATGAGTATCCGGGAAGGTTACTCCGGATACAATCCGGAAGAATGGGTAAGCCACAATCCACTATCTTGAGCTCACAGATTACGCCCGAACTCTGACTGGTTGTATTTGGAAAGGGATGGAGGCGGCAAGTTGCATCCATTAATAGCCCTCCTCCTCAACCGGAGGATCATTCCCGTCACTACAAAAAAATACACTTCCGTGATGATACGTGTTTGTCATAGTAGGTCACGTTTTTTGTCATGCATGTACATCCATGACAAATTTATGACAGAATCAAGATAGTCATACCTGTGCTGTCGTAGAAGTGTTCCATGAAATTACCAAAATTATCATCACGGAAGTGTCCACTTCCATGACGATAAATCGCGCGTCACAGAAGTGCTTTCGTCAAGGGTGACCGACACGTGGCATCCACCGTAACGGAACGCCGTTAAGCTATCGGGTCCGGTTTTGGATCCGATAACCCGTTAACAGCCCCGACCAATGGGGATTTTCCATGTGTAAAATCATCATTGGCTGGAGGAAACACGTGTCGGCTCACCGTTGGGACAGATGTCATCCACTCATTGGACCCAAGGCGCCTATGATACGTCGACCCATGGCACGGCCCAAGAGAGGCCCATTCCTGTGAAAAGGCCGGCCTATTTGACTTGGTCAAAAGGTGGCAGGCCGGCCCACAGAAAGCCTGTTAACGGTCTGTTCGCATATAGCCCATTTACAACCCGCTAACCCAGGGCCCGTTACGACCTCTCCGAATTAGGCCCAGTACCATCATCTGGGCCATCCAATATGATTCCAGCCCATTTTAACTTCCGGCCCATGTATGGCCCATGACGTCTTTCGGCCCATATGAGGCCCTTTGTAACTCTTGGCCCATTAACGGCCCGTGGTGAAACTGGCCCGTAATGAACAGTGTATCACTTCATACCCATTAATGGCCCATTATTCTACTGGGCCGTTTCGAGCCCATGTTATCTTTCGGCCTTCTCAGGGCCCATTTATTCTTTGGCTCATTTCCAGCATTCAGTTACTTACGTCCCGTTACTATCATTTTCTGCTTGTGGGCCAAATTCAGCCCGTGGTTATAGTCGGCCCGTTTGTGGCCCGTTAATACGTTGGGCCATTTTCATGTCAAAAAACCCGTTGGGCTGTTTTCATAGAGTTATCAAATACAGCCTATTAACGCCCCGTTATGGTCCATGAATAGTATGACCCATGATTGGCGAAATGATGATACACCCCGTAGAAGGCCCATGGATCCTACGGCCCGTAAAAGGCCCATGGATTGTACGGCCCGTAGAAGGCCCATGGATCCTATGGCTTGTATAGAAGGCCAATGGATCCTACGGCCCGTAGAAGGCCCACGGATCATACGACCCGCAGGAGGCCCGTGGTTACAACAGTCCGTGTGTTGCCATGATTATTTTGGCCTAGTTTCCAAAAATAGGTTATTGTGGCCACTAGAAAAACACAGAAAAAGAACTGCAGTGACTACAAGCAAACAACTAAACAAGACAATAAGGAAATAAATAAGCAAGCAATTAACGCTAGCCTATTACCGCTATTACACATATTACATCCACTGGGCATCAAAGTTCGCCACCAGTGCAAATATAGGGAACAAAGCATCATATTACATACACTAGCCATCAAAATTGGCCACCAGTGCAAATAAACGCGGCAGCAAAACAAGAGCATAACTGAAACAACTTCAAAAGAGCTCAAGAAACGTTATCCTGGGTATCCACCATGCTGGCAATAAGCTTAGCAAGCTTATTAGCTTTGTCCTGTTTGGCGCTAAAATCCTCCAACGCTTGCTGTTGCAGCAGAAAGTATGCATCTGAATGCTCCAGGGACTTCCGCAGTCCTTCCACTTCTTGTTGTAGCACAACTGATCGATGTCTTTCAGCTTGTAGTTGAGACTCAAGAAACCGAACTGATTCAGACAGTGAGTTTGAATAGCTTGTGCAAGCGGTAGTGGCCAGTAACTCGAACAGTAAACCAAGACAGGACTTTGGGGTTGTCTCACTGTCTTCGAGATAGTCTTCCTTAGATGTTTTATCAGCTTTGTTGGAGACCAACAAGGATGTGTCACTATCCTGAACCTTATCTGCATTACTTCCTTTACCATTGCTTAATAAGGCACTCTTCCTCAATATTCTGTCAGCATTCTAAAAGAAGAAACAAGCAGACACATAACAGGTTTAGCATGTACTAGTATATGAAACTCATTTCGGTGAACCAGTTAATTAGTAAGGTGGACATGATTAAACTACCAAGTCTTTTATTGCCAAGTACTAGTACATAATAAAAGCATAAAACAAACATATATCTATATCCTATGGTCACTGGATTGTCTTGCCAAATCAAAATAGAGACACGGTTCAAATCATATCAGTTCAAGACAAAGCAGCAGTGAAAGAATACAAAGCGTGGGAAACTACACGTCACAACAAGATTTCAGATGGGTACCACGGGTCTACATGTACAACAACACTATTGGCTCTGTTGTGATGCTAGTAATGTGCATGATATGAAAAGTCAACTGTATACACAATTGAAATTGAAATCAACAGAGCTATTGATAAGAGCAAACCTGTTAAAGAAACATGCATGAAGATACCTGCTGTGCCATTGGAGTCTCGATTGGACCTTCAATTTAAAAAATAAGTTTGTATGAGTAAATACAGTGATACAAGAGCAAAGCAGTATGCACGATAGCAATCATAGTTAAAAAAGGCGCGCCTAAGAGAGTGCTTAAGTGCGCCTAGGCTCTATGCGTTGGAAAAATGCATTGCGCATAACTACGCTTAATCTGTGCATAACTGCGCATAAGCATGCGCTTTGGTCAGTAAAGCGCAAGGCGGTGGCAGAACGCACAATTAATGCCTAGCGCTTTTTTGAACTATGATAGCAATGGAATCTTAAATTAGAACAGTTGTTCTTCAGGTTTAGGCACTTGTTCTACATGAACAGAGTACAATAAGACACAAGAATATAGTACTTAAAAATAGAAAATGAGCTCATAGACCTTACCACATTCTTGGTTCGGGACCAGTACAGAACAAGGCGTTCCCAGTCATCGTCCAGTAAATGTGTCTCAGGAGAACGTAAGGGAATTTGATGAGTTTCTTTGCCAGTGAAGTACGTTTTCTTCAGGTAATTCCGATACTGCAACCAAGCATTCTTGTAGATAGCAGAGGTATTAGCACAGGTTACCTCATCCTGAGTTTCCAAATCGGTCCTTCTCTATAGAGAAAAATGGGAAATTTTGTTGTATTATAACCATCATGGAGGTAGGTGTATGGGACGAAGCAAAGTAATTGCCATGAATAACATTACATACACATAACTCCTGGACAAACACCTGCAACTGGCATTTTCCTTCATCTTCAGTATAATAATTCCAAGATGGGAAGATACGCACATATGATTTAACAACATCAAATGCGATAGATGCTAAACTACGACTAACTGGTTGTGCTTCCTCCACAGGAATAGGCATACTAACTGGTGGAGTTAGGGTTCACCGTGATAGTACTGGCCCTTTGGGCACTGGAGCTGCCTTACTAACTACTCTTGTTTGGGAGCTCTGTGGTGGAGATGGTGTTGTGTCAACAGGAACTGGGTTACTATTGGTTGGGGTTGGGGTTAGATTGGGTGAAGCTGGTTCTCTGTCCATCGCAGTAGGGGTACAATCTGCGAGAGTGTGTGGTAGGGCTGGTTCTTGTGCATGTACAACCGGGGTGCTATCTCCACCAAGAGGTAGCACTATTTTATTTGAAGACCGTGTTTTTAGTCCGCTAGATACTGGCATCACCCGCTCCAATTCAAATGGCTAATAAACAGGAAACATAGTTGAATGTACAGACATTGTATGAGAGACAGATGCAATAGATAGTGTGGAAAAAAGAGGGCATGAAATAGTTGACATGTATATTGTTTAACTAAAACGGATAGCATGACATAATTTCACATATATGATGTCTATCTAAACTGGATAGCATAGCATAACATAATTCAAAGATATGATGAATAACTAAATAGGATCGCATGACATAATTCACCTACATGTTATCTAAGTAATCATGATCGCATCATTTAATTCACATATGTGATTTATATGCTAAACAGAGGGCATTCGATATGATGTCTGAACTAAGAACATGGTGTTGAATATTGTGTATATGATGTCTAAACTATGCAATGCAAGACACCGTATGCATGATATGAGCAGTATAACCGTGCCAAGTTATAGCATACACTTCAGTGGGGGAATAGGACTGGTCATCTGTCTCTGAATCCATCTCTGAGGAGCTATCGGAATCCAACAAGAGATCTGCTTCGACAGGTAGCACTGTCTGCTCTGAAGGCCTTGTTTTCACTCCAGATTTTTCCATCTCCCACCCAAATGGCTGATTCACGGGAAGAGTAGTTTAATGTACAAACATTGTCGACAAATGGAAATGTAATGAAGAAAAGGATGGGCAAGATATCATTCAAATATATGATGCCTGGTTAAACAGGATGGCATTGCACATTTCACATATATTATGGCTGGCTAAAAGACATGAGACTGCATAATTCCCATATATGATATAGAAACTAAACAGGTGGCATTACAGAACATGTCTAAACTAAGCAGATGACATATATGATGTCAAAAGTAGGCACTGCAAGGCAACATATGCATGATATGACTAACATCATCATGCCAAGGTAGAGCAAACAGCTTGGGGGGTAAATAGGAGTGGTCAGCGGCGTCTGAATCCGCCTCAGAACAGATATCTTCCTCTGGATTACAATCTGGAGAGGGGTGGGGAGGGTTTGCCATTGAACCCACCATGGAGCGATGTCTGCATGACATCGTATTGCCGCGCAAAACTCTTCTCTTTTTCTCTACATGTTCAGCATGACCGTGTACAATATCTAACATGCATACGAAAAAATATGATGAGATTATGTAAGGAGAGCATGCAGAAATTTAGAGTGATGGTAACAACCAGTGGATCAGCGTTTTTACGTTGAACCAAAATAGCCCTAATGGATCGACGTGAATGTATAGTAATAAGTGATGCAACAAGTGTACAACCTCTTTGCCGTAGCCGTGTCGACCTCAGCATCATTGGGTTGGTCGCTGAAGCAGTTGAGGCAGAGGTGGCTGTCGGAGGTGTGGAGGAAGATCCGAGGAATCTGTAGACGGCGTCCAGGGCACTGCTCTGTTGTGATGGATCGTTCTGTCGTTGGAGCAGCTCCGGTGAGCCGTAAGACGTCAAGGCTGAAGCAGCACAAGACAGACATCGTCAATCTCAAGTGGGATTCTAATAGCATCTCCAATAGATGATGTAAATGGATGTAAAATTAACATCACCAAAAACCACCTGACTGCAACATATGAGGTAAAAACTGTTGACTCTGAACTTAACTGTCGAAACTGAAATTTACTGTGGAATCTGAATGCTACTGTCAAAACTGAACGCAATGGTAGCAGAGAGGCACTTGACATGTAGTTTAGGGAGGGCCTGCAGTTCATCTTCAACCTGCACCCCCTAAGCCGCCAGCTACCACCGGCCCCAGCGCCGCCTCGCCGCCCCGAAACAACTCGCCACCGCCACCCCGGCCAGCCCTCTAGGCCCCCCGCCCCCACCCTGAACTCTAAGATAGATAGTGTGGGACCTCTCCGGCGAGCCCCCGTCCCCACTACGGGTGGTTCTTCCTTAAGTCCGGCGAGCCCCCCAACCCCTGAAAATCGACTGACCCAAAAGTCGATTAAGTCGACTGAAGTGTGGCTTAATTGGAGCAGACCAGCAACACGAGCGAGGGGGAGAGCAGCAGCAACAGCTAGGCGAGCGAGCAATCGAGCGAGAGCTGGAGCAGCAGCAGCAGCGCGAGCGAGCGAGCAAGAGCCGGAGCAGCAACAACAGATCCGACTGGTATGGATGCCGCCGCCGAAGGGGGCTCGCACTGGGGGAGAGCCGCCGTGGAGATGTCGCCCGCGGCGCCGGCTTCAAGGTAGCCGCTCCATGGGGGTGCGGGATGGAGCACCGTTGGCGCCGGGAGGTCGAGTTAAGGAGAAGGTGCGATGCGATGAGTGTACAACCTCTTTGGTGGCGCCGAGTAGGCCTCGGCTTCGTCCGAGGAGTCGGTGAGGATGTTGTGGTTCCGGTGGAGCAGGTTAAGGCGACGCTGTGGGGATGGAGCAGCCGCGATAGACGAGGCGATCGTCGGAGCAGCTCCTTGGAGGTGGAGGACGGGGCGGCTGAACCGGTGGGACAGCGAGATGGACGACGGATCCTCATCCGGGGAGGTGGAGGAGGGACGTCGAACTGTTGCGGTGGACGACGTCGTCGGGGAAGAGGCTCCGGCTGGGCAGCGGTGACGTGGCGGACGAAGGAGGGTGGGGTTTCGCGGCTGGAGCGGAGAGGTTATGGCGGCCTGGGATTTCGAATGGCGAAAAGGGGGTGATGGGAGGGGGTGAAGCATGACTTAGGGACGCGCTTGTCCAAAATGTAGGGTGTGTTACAAAAGTACCCCCCACTGATTTGAACTAGCGGCCCTTTCGTCTCAGGGTTAGAAGTGTGATTTCGCGTGTTGGGATTTGGCAGCTGGAGGGAGTTTTCGCGCGCGTTGTAATTTCGGGATAGCAAGGCGCAGGTTGTGAAGGCGCCAGTTTTGGGAGCACGATATCTGAATTTTTGGGATATAACAAGACGCGGGTTGAATTTTAGGGACAAGCCTAACATGTAGTAATATTGTACTTGTACGTACCAAATCAATTCGCACTTCTCTCAACCAAAAAGAAAACGAAAAAAATAAAACTATTCACACCACACAAAGAGAGAGTCTTGCCCCATTTTACTATACAAATGCTATTCAAAGCTACTCCCTCCTTCCATCTATATAGGGCCTAATGCGTTTTTCGATGCTAACTTTGACCAAATATTAGAGCGATGATATATGACATGCAACTTACACAAAGCACACTGTTAAATTCATCTGTGAAAGGTTCTTTCAATGATATAATTTTCACATTGTGCATGTCATGTACTATTAATCTTGTCAATAGTCAAAGGCGGTCTTAAAAATCTCATTACGCCCTATATAGATGGAAGGAGGTAGTATGAATCCATGTTATGTCCGATTAATTTTTTTCGCTTGATGTATAATGCATGTAACCTACTCATACCAACATTTTAGTGCATTCCAAATGTCTATACTACCGCTGCAATTTGAACTAAATTTGAATTCATTTCTCTATTTCAATAAGAATCTACAATCATGATTGTTGCCAACTTCAACCATCATAGTTTCCTTGCTATCTGCCAGATATAAATCGAACGGCCCATAGTGCAGGATGGCAGGCACACCATCATCAACGACTCCATTTTTTATAAGAGTAGAGATAAAATATATTAAATGTAGTATAACAAGTTCATAACCACACCATGTGTATCACCGTTATATATATTCACACATGCGTCGGTTTGAAACACTCTGATAAATTCTTCAAATATTCGAATTCGCTTTTTATAATGAAGTATATATGATCTCTATTCGTCTTTTACACCCACACAACCCTCTTATCTTTGTAGCTAGCGCTAACTTTCTCTTGTGCATGCACACGCCCGCATCCCTCTCACCCTCCCTCAGCATTCTCTAGCTCCATCGCGCAAATTCGTCTTTTCATTTTAGGTCATTCACCCACGGTGTGTAGGCCCCCAGCTCCTTCTTTACGGCACACATCGATCGATATGCCTCTCTAGCCAGGTGTGCCTAGCACAAACACAAGCTTCCCCTCTTCTCTTGTCACCATCCATGCCTCACTCCCACCACTCTTTTCATCGTTCTCGTACTCACACACTCCTCCCCCTCGATATAGTATGCCTCTCGTACCACCTCCTACATGCATCCCTCTCTCTCTATCCTTCTCCTCGTGCCTCATTTGCTTCTAACACACACATGCATGTATACCGATCGATCTCCCAACATATACCTAGATCGACTTTAACTACCCCCCATCGATCGACGTACCTCACAAGTTATGTCTCTCCTTTCTCTAACAAAGGGCGATTGATCTTCCTATGTAGTTACGTCTGCTTACCACAGCCACATCGCCCCCCTCATCATTCGGGCATGCCTCCTGACCCGTCTCTCACACGCACGTGCACAGACAACAAACAGCCATCTCCTCTCTTATTGATATTGCGGGCGTGCCCTCCGTTTGTCTAGCAAGCCTATCCCACCATTTGTTAGAAGCAACTCCACTACCACCCCCTCCAACACTCTAGCTCTGTCTCTCTCCCAACCTTATTACTCTCCTGCACATATGCATGGATGCCGATCGATCTCCCTTAATACATGAGGCAGATCGATCTCCTTAATACATGAGGTAGGCCTCTCTCCTCCTCCACACATATACCAACCATTGTACCTCTATAGTTAATTAGGCCTCCCTCTTCCCCCACCACACACCGATAGTCGAGCGCTGCAGGTAGGTATCCATGCCACAGAGGCAAACTGCACATGTCCCATGTGACGCCCTCGATTCAACCGTACACTAATCATACACGCAAATGTGTACGATCAAGATCAAGGACTCACGGGAAGATATCACAACACAACTCTAGACACAAATTAAAATAATACAAGCTTTCTATTACAAGTCAGGGGCCTCGAGGGCTCGAATACATAAGCTCGGATACAGAAGAGTCAGCGAAAGCAACAATATCTGAGTACAGACATAAGTTAGACAAGGGTGCCTTAAGAAGGCTAGAACAAAAGCAACATCGATCGAAAAGGCAAGGCCTCCTGCCTGGGAGCCTCCTAACTACTCCTGGTCGTCGGCGGTCTCCACGTAGTAGTAGGCATCCGTGGTGACATCTGGCTCCTGGGCTTCGACATCTGGTTGCATCAACCGGAAGGAAGAAGAAGGGGGGAAAGGGGGAGCAAAGCAACCGTGAGTACTCATCCAAAGTACTCTCAAGCAAGGATCTACACTACATATGCAACATTATCAAAGCAAGGATGTATATGTGGACTGGGCTTCAGAAATACCAGAATAGAGAGAAGGCCTAGTCCTACCGAAGACTAGCATCTTCTGGAAACCACCATCTTGCAGCAACAGGAGGGAGTAGAGTAGCATAAAGTAAAGTAGTAGAAGTGTTATCAACCTCGGCCGGAGATCCTTTCTCGACTCCCTGCGAGAAAGGCATCCCAGAGCCATACTATCCGGTTATCATCACAATCAAATCCTCATCACCATCCAGTTCTCATCACAAGTATCCAGTTCTAGTTGTATCGATCGGGATACAACTCCAAGTGTCCGTTACCGTAGGACAGGCTATCGATAGATGTTTTCTTCCCTGCAGGGGTGCACCAACTTACCCACCACGCTCGATTAACTCCGGCCGGACACACTTTCCTGGGTCATGCCCGGCCTCGGCCAAACAATACGCCGCAACCCGACCTAGGCTTAATAGAGAGGCCAACACGCCGGACTAAACCTATGCCCCCAGGGGTCATGGGCCATCTCCCCGGGAACTCCTGCACGTTGCGTACGCGGGCGGTGAGCAGACCTAGCTACCTCCTTCAACAAGGCAGGCGCTTACGCAGTCCAACCCGACGCGCGCCACTCAGTCGCTGACGTCTATTAAGCTTCGGCTGATGCATACGACACAGAACGCCCATACTATGCCCACGTGATGGTTAGTGCTATCAGGCCAGAGGCCCCTCGGATCAAATATCCAAATCGTAGTGGATTAGGAACGCGCGGTAACAAGTAGAGACTCACGAAAGAGGTGACCCCGTTGCCCCGTCTCGAGGACTTGCGGCAAGGGCTAGGAATGCCCGGCCACGCCTCGTAATTATCTCGCGGGCACCTTCCAGGTCCGCCCGACTCCACATCACTCGCAATTAAGCTCGCGCGGGTACCCCTCAGGGTCGACCCGTCTTTCCAAGTAACCGTGGTAAAGTCCAAGTATCCGTGTGTCCAAACATCAAGGGGGAAACCCGAGGAATCACCCCCGATGAATCCCACTAGATGTAATCATCAAGGTGAACGTAAGAGGAATCACCCCCGTGGTTCACACTTGAGGGGTTGCACGACAGAGTCGTATCGGAAGTGGTTAAGGAGGAAATCACCCTCGATGACTACGACCGAATGACTACACTACATTATTAACATCAGAAGTGCTGAAGAGGTTCACCCTCGGTACTTGATAGTAACCCAGTAGTGTCGAGCAACTAAGGGGAAGTGATGTGCGGTGTTGGGGCCTGGTCTTCGATCACGTAGATCGAGTCGTCGATGATGAAGCAGGGGCAACAAGGACAAGTGGGGGTCACTAATGGATCGCTAACCAACCTATGCTAAGCAGTTTAGGATAAGCAGGTAAGGTACAACCGCAGATACAAAAGCAGGCTATGCATCAGAATAGGAGCAATCAATAACAGTAGCAAAATCTAATGCAAGCATGAGAGAAAGGAACGGGCGATATCGGCATGATCAAGGGGGGGGGGGGGGGGGCTTGCCTGGTTGCTCTGGCAAGGAGGGGTCGTCGTCGACGTAGTCGATCACAGGGGCGGCATCAGTCTCGGGGTCTACCGGAGAGAAGAGGGGGAAGAAACAGTAAATACACACAAAGCAATGCATAACAAGACAATAAGTGGGGCTAGAAGGTGATCTAACGTAGCGTTAGGCGATACTGGCGAAGGGGGAAACATCCGGGAAAGTTTTCCTGGTTCCGGACGTCTGTGCGAAAGATGAACCAGAGGGAAAAGTTTGCATGTTCGCTATGCTAGGGACGTGTGGCTGGCGAACGGATCGCGTGTTCAGATTCGTCTCATCATTCTGAGCAACTTTCATGTACAAAGTTTTTCGATCCGAGTTACGGTTTAATTTCTATTAATTTTCAATGTTTTAATAATATTCTGAAATTAATTTAATTCGAAAATAAATGCTAAAAAGCTAGGCGCACCCAGCACAGTGTACACAAAAGTGTACCGAGTGGCTGACAGGTGGGCAAGGGGGGTCCCGGTTGACCAGTCAACGTTTGACTGGTCAACAGGGGGTGGGGTCCCCCTGTCATAGACTCATCTAACTAATTACAAATTAGGTAGTTTAATTAGCAGGTTAAGTTAGCTAAGTAAACTTAAATTAATTAATTAATTAAATATATACTTTCATTTATTTTTATTTTAGAAAAAAATGGGCTGGTGGGGCCCCTTTGGCAATGACCCAGGGGCTAGCGGGGCGGGGCGGTACTAACAGGCAGCGGGCGGGGGATGTGGGCGCCCGCCCGAACGAAGCACGGGCGCGTGCGTGCGTGGGGTGCCGGCGTCGGGCGCGTGGTCGGCGGCGCGGCTCGCCGGCCGGCCGCGGCAGGCAGAGGCGACTCAGGGAAGCGGTGCACAGGCGCTAGGGCGGCGGTGGTGCGGGCGCAGGCCGGATCCGGCAACGGGGAGAGAGGAGGGCAGACGGGGCTCACTAGGAGGGTCGCGTGCGAGCTTGAGGAGGTGCAGGGGCGGCCCGGCGACGGAGAGGCGGGGCGGGGCAGTCCGACGAGCGGCGAGGTGGCTCGTCGGGGTCGAGTCGGAGACGGCAGACGAGGGCGACGGGGTCGGTGTAGCGACAACGTAGGCGAGGTGACTCCGGGTCGGCGAGCGACGACGTCGGGTGGCTTGGGGTGGCCGGAGTTCGCGACGGCGAGGCGAACGGCGTCGGGGAAGGCCATCGCCGTCGGTCGGCGCTGGGCTACAGCGGCGATGGGGGGAGGGCGACAGGGCGATCCGGCGAGGGGGAGGTCCGAGCGGCGGTGGGGTCGGGGCGCGCCAGGGTCGCGGGGCCGGCGAAGGTCGCTGCCCCCAATCTGGATCAGGGGAGGGGGCAGAGGGAGCGAGAGACGTGGGAGGGGGGATCGTGGGAAGAGTGGGGGGTCGTGGGGAGGGGGTTAGGTTTAGTGGGTGGGGGTAGCGGCCTTAGCAGGCCAAAGAGAGGTGGGTGGCCGGCTGGGCCGGGGTGGGCCGTGCCCGGCTGCTGGCTGGACCGAGAGGCCCGGGGGAGTGGGGGGGGGTCGTTTCCTTTTCTTAGCATTTCCCCCTTTTTTAAACGAAAAACATTTTCTGTTTTCCTTATTAAAGGGCATTTAAGCACTTTATAAAAGGTTGGTCCCACCACCAAAATTAGTTAGGGATTATTTGCCACCTGATGAACATTTTAGATTTCATGTCTGAGCATTCTTGAATTTCACACAGTAATTGAATTTGAATTCAATGGGAATTAGAAAAGAGATAGGATCAAAGATGATCGTGCATTGTTTAGCAAAAAGATTAGATTAAACCCAGGGGGTTACTGTAGCCTGATACTCGGGGTGTTACAAATCTCCTCTACTACAAGAAATCTCGTCCCGAGATTTAAGAGGTGGGGTAAGGGGGAAGCTATAAGGACGAATGTCTGAAAGGATCAACATCCGTTAGTTATCTCAAGGAAGGAGGTTTTAGAAGCACCAGGACGTATCGAGAGTGCTATACGGAGATTCAACAAGTTTTAACCAGGTAGGCATCTAGCCGATGGCTAGAATAGGTGATGAAGGGGTTCAGAGCAAAGAAGAATAATGTTGTCTCTGATACCGAAATGAAACATGGTGAGGAAGTTAGCTCGTGTATTACATACAAAGCCGAGTGGCAAGAATATTTTGGAATCAAGGTTGTACAAGAGAGTCAAGTTTCGATCCTGTGGAACTGCGGGTTATGGGCCCACCTTGTGGTTCAAAAGTAGGAAGGACGTTGACATGCTGCACGGTCATGGTAGCAAGGCATGTCGGAGGATAGCCGGTCAGTTATGTTGGCAACAACGTTGGTACTAAGGGCGAGGGACGAATAGAACCATTTTCCTGCTCGTTAGGACGAGGCGGACCAATAGGCAAAGTTCTCATCCATCGGTGGTTACCGGAATGTCATCAACAATAGTAACAGGGTCTCACTGACAAGGTAGTACATCGGGGTGTTTTATAAGCAGGGAATATTTCTGCTTATATCATAAAGATCACAAGAAGGTTAAACAACACAATGGAAAGGAAGATGTAATTGTAAGATTAAATAGAACAATGGAAAGGAAAAATGTGTATAAACAAAAATATCAAGGGCATATCTTTTCCCAAGGACAAAAAGAGTATGGTATACAGGACAGGACATTCAGTACATAACCATTTAGATAAAGGGGCAACAAGGAACATGAGGTTTACCCATACAACGGTGTTTGGATAATAGATCAAGAAACATTCGACAATGTGCTTCCAATGTTCTTGTTGATATGCGGAAAACCTCAGTCATGCTTCGAGGTAGCATTAACATGGTGTTCCAAGTAGGGGTTGGAGCCGAAGATCACAAGAAATACTCAAAGAACAATTGCAGGAATAGTAAGGAGTCCAAGGTATAACCAAGACATGACCAATTATGTGTTGGAAAGAAGACAAGGGGGTTGTCGATGACAACTCAAATCATCGAAGGTCAAGGATGGTATTTCTCATCATGAATTCGATTGATAGCCTGAGACAAGTCAGTATATTGATGGGGATCACAACAGATTTTTTCGAGGTACTATGAAGAGGCCATCGAACAGCGACGACATCAAGCAAAAGGAATGATGAAGCGAAAGGTTATTGGAACCACGGATGCGACACAAGCTCGAAATCAAGCTTGTTGTTTGAGGTGAAATGATAAGATGAGGAAGATCGACGTCAGCTTAGCTCGTCGTCGGAAGTTGTGCTCCGTGAAGAAGGACCGGGTAGCACAGTTAAAATTAGCACGATAATGATATAGTCGATCAGGATAAGAATGATGTGATGGAGTATCATTCCAATGGGAATTCACAAGAGGTGGTGCAATGACACAATATCCTCGAGATAACAGGGGGCAATACTCGAGGTAGATCAAAATAGAGGTTGGACAGATGAAATGACTTGCAGGAGACAAGTATTTTAACTTGTCCGGGAAATGGAATTAAGGAGAAACTGTGGTCGGAATCATGTTTATGAATGATCAAACCACCGATACAAGATGAACTTATAACAAGGGGTAAAATATTTTTACGAGCAGCTTCCACGATAAGTTCTACATCGGGTCCATGGGCATGAACACAAAGTTCAAGGTCGACTCCCACTTCTTCAATGCATAACCTTTCATTCACTTCTCATTTTCGAAGAAATTGTAGTGCTGAAAATTTATCTGGTGAAGTACCAGAAGAGTAAGACTCATGAGAACTCTCAAGTTCACACGGAAAATGAAAGGCATAAGTTCAACCCATCGGGGCATTTTTACGAATCTATACAACCATCAACCAAGCAAAAGATACGAGTTCGAAAGTAGAGTATCGAAGTCAAAGCAGATGATACAATTTACCGAAGGTATTACGTATCAGGGAAAAACTCACAAAATCTAGGATGTGAAGGACACTGTCGGATAACAACCCAGTAATGGATCTAGTGATTCACGACGGAGTTGATGTGAGTATCAGTATTCAACCAGAAGAAGAAGAAATGCAAAGGCATCGGCTTATAGAACGCCCGAATGATTCGATGCTTGGGTACAAAGGAATTATGATTTCAAGACGAAGGATCAGAAGCAGAGGCTTTGATCAAAAGATGAGTAAGTTGAATAGACTTAGACGTGTACCCGATCAATTCTGGATTGGGCAAGAACCAGCTCATATCTGGAAGGATGTCTGAGCCAGAAAGAAAATTTCCAAGGATTAATTGATGATTGCGAGTATTCGCTCACACGTTGAATCCATAGGGACAGAATGACCATCACAAAGAATTTTAAAGAATATTGCTAGACATATGGAATTAATCCTACTGCAAGCAGGCAAGGAGAATCAACAGCAATAGGCTGCAGAGGATTTTCAGAAGATCAGATAGTATTTCCAAGTATTTTGGAAAGCATATGAACAACTGGGGATGAACAGACCCCGGTTAAGTGAATTATCCGCAGTGTAAAAGGAAGCCGCAAAGCAGAAGGCACAAAGGATTCTCGAAAGAACGAAGAATTTCGGGGCATCTTGTAATAACAAGAGCATCGAGGAATGATTGTATGGACGGCAAGTGTATGTAGCTATCCATGAGGATTTATCGGTGGTAGGGGAAGGCAACGGCGAAGGGCACAAGGGTCTCGGAAAAACATCGAGGAGTATCTGCAAAATCTTCTGGCGAAGCAAGCGATCATCTGTAGTGAAGAGGCTCTCCGGGAGGAAGTGGTTACGAGACCCTAGAGTCAGAGTTAGTAAAATCTTTAACCCGAATAGACGAGAGATCAGAGTCCCGGAGTATAGATGAGGAATAAAAAGATCCTAATACCACCCAATGGCGACGTGGGCCGGTAAGCCACACAGCCAAGTTAGTAAAACAGTTTTGGATGACTAGACTCAACTTCGGCTAAGGAGTTGGAAAGGGGGCTACCTACAGGCAGTCGGCTCTGATACCAACTTGTGACGCCCTCGATTCAACCGTACACTAATCATACACGCAAATGTGTACGATCAAGATCAAGGACTCACGGGAAGATATCACAACACAACTCTAGACACAAATTAAAATAATACAAGCTTTCTATTACAAGTCAGGGGCCTCGAGGGCTCGAATACATAAGCTCGGATACACAAGAGTCAGCGGAAGCAACAATATCTGAGTACAGACATAAGTTAGACAAGGGTGCCTTAAGAAGGCTAGCACAAAAGCAACATCGATCGAAAAGGCAAGGCCTCCTGCCTGGGAGCCTCCTAACTACTCCTGGTTGTCGGCGGTCTCCACGTAGTAGTAGGCATCCGTGGTGACATCTGGCTCCTGGGCTTCGACATCTGGTTGCATCAACCGGAAGGAAGAAGAAGGGGGGAAAGGGGGAGCAAAGCAACCGTGAGTACTCATCCAAAGTACTCGCAAGCAAGGATCTACACTACATATGCAACATTAGCAAAGCAAAGCTGTATATGTGGACTGGGCTGCAGAAATGCCAGAATAGAGAGAAGGTCTAGTCCTACCGAAGACTAGCATCTTCTGGAAACCACCATCTTGCAGCAACAGGAGGGAGTAGAGTAGCATAAAGTAAAGTAGTAGAAGTGTTATCAACCTCGGCCGGAGATCCTTTCTCGACTCCCTGCGAGAAAGGCATCCCAGAGCCATACTATCCGGTTATCATCACAATCAAATCCTCATCACCATCCAGTTCTCATCACAAGTATCCAGTTCTAGTTGTATCGATCGGGATACAACTCCAAGTGTCCGTTACCGTAGGACAGGCTATCGATAGATGTTTTCTTCCCTGCAGGGGTGCACCAACTTACCCACCACGCTCGATTAACTCCGGCCGGACACACTTTCCTGGGTCATGCCCGGCCTCGGCCAAACAATACGCCGCAACCCGACCTAGGCTTAATAGAGAGGCCAACACGCCGGACTAAACCTATGCCCCCAGGGGTCATGGGCCATCTCCTCGGGAACTCCTGCACGTTGCGTACGCGGGCGGTGAGCGGACCTAGCTACCTCCTTCAACAAGGCAGGCGCTTACGCAGTCCAACCCGGCGCGCGCCACTCAGTCGCTGACGTCTATTAAGCTTCGGCTGATGCATACGACGCAGAACGCCCATACTATGCCCACGTGATGGTTAGTGCTATCAGGCCAGAGGCCCGTCGGATCAAATATCCAAATCGTAGTGGATTAGGAACGCGCGGTAACAAGCAGAGACTCACGAAAGAGGTGACCCCGTTGCCCCGTCTCGAGGACTTGCGGCAAGGGCTAGGAATGCCCGGCCACGCCTCATAATTATCTCGCGGGCACCTTCCAGGTCCGCCCGACTCCACATCACTCGCAATTAAGCTCGCGCGGGTACCCCTCAGGGTCGACCCGTCTTTCCAAGTAACCGTGGTAAAGTCCAAGTATCCGTGTGTCCAAACATCAAGGGGGAAACCCGAGGAATCACCCCCGATGAATCCCACTAGATGTAATCATCAAGGTGAACGTAAGAGGAATCACCCCCGTGGTTCACACTTGAGGGGTTGCACGACAGAGTCGTATCGGAAGTGGTTAAGGAGGAAATCACCCTCGATGACTACGACCGAATGACTACACTACAGGATTAACATCAGAAGTGCTGAAGAGGTTCACCCTCGGTACTTGATAGTAACCCAGTAGTGTCGAGCAACTAAGGGGAAGTGATGTGCGGTGTCGGGGCCTGGTCTTCGATCACGTAGATCGAGTCGTCGATGATGAAGCAGGGGCAACAAGGACAAGTGGGGGTCACTGATGGATCGCTAACCAACCTATGCTAAGCAGTTTAGGATAAGCAGGTAAGGTACAACCGCAGATACAAAAGCAGGCTATGCATCAGAATAGGAGCAATCAATAACAGTAGCAAAATCTAATGCAAGCATGAGAGAAAGGAATGGGCGATATCGGGATGATCAAAGGGTGGGGGCTTGCCTGGTTGCTCTGGCAAGGAGGGGTCGTCGTCGACGTAGTCGATCACAGGGGCGGCATCAGTCCCGGGGTCTACCGGAGAGAAGAGGGGGAAGAAACAGTAAATACACACAAACATATGCATAACAAGACAATAAGTGGGGCTAGAAGGTGATCTAACGTAGCGTTAGGCGATACTGGCGAAGGGGTAAACATCCGGGAAAGTTTTCCCGGTTCCGGACGTTTGTCAGACAGATGAACCAGAGGGAAAAGTTTGCATGTTCGCTATGCTAGGGACGTGTGGCTGGCGAACGGACCGCGTGTTCAGATTCGTCTCATCATTCTGAGCAACTTTCATGTACAAAGTTTTTCGATCCGAGTTACGGTTTAATTTCTATTAATTTTCAATGTTTTAATAATATTCTGAAATTAATTTAATTCGAAAATAAATGCTAAAAAACTAGGCGCACCCAGCACAGTGTACACAAAAGTGTACCGAGTGGCTGACAGGTGGGCAAGGGGGGTCCCGGTTGACCAGTCAACGTTTGACTGGTCAACAGGGGGTGGGGTCCCCCTTTCATAGACTCATCTAACTAATTACAAATTAGGTAGTTTAATTAGCAGGTTAAGTTAGCTAAGTAAACTTAAATAAATAAATTAATTAAATATATACTTTTATTTTAGAAAAAATGGGCTGGTGGGGCCCCTTTGGCAATGACCCAGGGGCCAGCGGGGCGGGGCGGTACTAACAGGCAGCGGGCGGGGGATGTGGGCGCCCGCCTGAACGAAGCACGGGCGCGTGCATGCGCGGGGTGCCGGCGTCGGGCGCGTGGTCGGCGGCGCGGCTCGCCGGCCGGCCGCGGCAGGCAGAGGCGACTCAGGGGAGCGGTGCGCAGGCGCTAGGGCGGCGGTAGTGCGGGCGCAGGCCGGATCCGGCAACGGGGTGAGAGGAGGGCAGACGGGGCTCACTGGGAGGGTCGCGTGCGAGCTCGAGGAGGTGCAGGGGCGGCCCGGCGACGGAGAGGCGGGGCGGGGCAGTCCGACGAGCGGCGAGGTGGCTCGTCGGGGTCGAGTCGGAGACGGCAGACGAGGGCGACGGGGTCGGTGTAGCGACAGCGTAGGCGAGGTGACTCCGGGTCGGCGAGCGACGGCGTCGGGCGGCTTGGGGTGGCCGGAGTTCGCGACGGCGAGGCGAACGGCGTCTGGGAAGGCCATCGCCGTCGGTCGGCACTGGGCTACAGCGGCGACGGGGGAAGGGCGACAGGGCGATCCGACGAGGGGGGAGGTCCGAGCGGCGGCGGGGTCGGGGCGCGCCAGGGTCGCGGGGCCGGCGGAGGTTGTTGCCCCCAATCTGGATCGGGGGAGGGGGCAGAGGGAGCGAGAGACATGGGGGGGGGTCGTGGGAAGAGTGGGGGGTCGTGGGGAGGGGGTTAGGTTTAGTGGGTGGGGGTAGCGGCCTTAGCAGGCCAGAGAGAGGTGGGTGGCCGGCTGGGCCGGGGTGGGCCGTGCCCGGCTGCTGGCTGGACCGAGAGGCCCGGGGGAGTGGGGAGGGGTCTTTTCCTTTTCTTAGCATTTTCCCCTTTTTTAAACGAAAAACATTTTCTGTTTTCCTTATTAAAGGGCATTTAAACACTTTATAAAAGGTTGGTCCCACCACCAAAATTAGTTAGGGATTATTTGCCACCTGATGAACATTTTAGATTTCATGTCTGAGCATTCTTGAATTTCACACAGTAATTGAATTTGAATTCAAGGAGAATTAGAAAAGAGATAGGATCAAAGATGATCATGCATTGTTTAGCAAAAAGATTAGATTAAACCCAGGGGGTTACTATAGCCTGATACTCGGGTTGTTACATCCCATCTCACGTTCCAGTAGGCCAGCCACTCTATATCTTTGACGTGGGCACACACAAATTCGATGGCACTCTTTATCGATCGCGCGCGCACACACACATCATCCCTCTCTTCGATTCTATGGACACCTCAAGCCGATGATACCTCCACTCTCTTCTCGTGGATCGCCCCCTCTATATATATGTTATATCCAGGACTCTATTTCACACACATTGCATATTTACATTTTTTTGATTGACCCCCCCCAAAAAAAAACTCTCAAGAAGCAGACTAAGGCATAGCCTAGTGGTGGGAAGGGCTGATGCCTGCCCACCCACCCAGGTTCAAGGCATGGTACTTGCAATTTGGGTTTGTTGCATCAATTATACTGTAGGGGGTTACCTTACAGTCTTTCAGTCAAAAAAACTCTCAAGAACCCACACACTATATCTCTCTAGGTTTGTATCTCTCTCACACAACCCCACGTAGATGGTGTACGTATACAAGAAGAGAATAGGTGCACCGTGCACGTACTCACGCTTCGTGCCCAGCCACACCCGCGCGGGTACATGATACGTCTCCAACGTATCTATAATTTTTGATTGCTCCATGCTATTTTATCTACTGTTTTGGATTATATTGGGCTTTATTTTCCACTTTTATATTATTTTTGGGACTAACCTATTAACCGGAGGCCCAGCCCAGAATTGCCGTTTTTTGCCTATATCAGTGTTTCGAAGAAACAAAATATCAAACGGAGTCCAAACAGAAAAATCCTTTTTGGAACGTGATTTTCTTCCCGATTATGACACAGGAGACTTGGACCCTACTCCAAGAAGTACCGGAGGCGACGAGGGTGGGGGCGCCCCCCCTACAGGGCGCGCCCCCTGCCTCGTGGGCCCCTCGGTGCTCCACCGATGTACTCCTTCCTCCTATATATATCCACGTACCCCCAAACGATCAGAACAGGAGCCAAAAACCTAATTCCACCGCCGCAACTTTCTGTATCCACGAGATCCCATCTTGGGGCCTGTTCCGGAGCTCCGCCGGAGAGGGCCGTCATCACGGAGGGCTTCTACATCATCATAGCCTCTCCGATGAAGTGTGAGTAGTTTACCTCAGACCTTCGGGTCCATATTTATTAGCTAGATGGCTTCTTCTCTCTTTTTGGATCTCAATACAATGTTCTCCCCCTCTCTTGTGGAGATCTATTCGATGTAATCTTCTTCTTTTGCGGTGTGTTTGTTGAGACCGATGAATTGTGGGTTTATGATCAAGTCTATCTATGAATAATATTTGAATCTTCTCTGAATTCTTTTATGTATGATTGGTTATCTTTGCAAGTCTCTTCGAATTATCCGTTTGGTTTGGCCAACTAGATTGGTAGTTCTTGCCATGGGAGAAGTGCTTAGCTTTGGGTTCGATCTTGCGGTGTTCTTTCCCAGTGACAAAAGGGGCAGCAAGACACGTATTGTATCGTTGCCATCGAGGATAACAAGATGGGGTTTATTTCATATTGCATGAATTTATCTATCTACATCATGTCATCTTGCTTAAAGCGTTACTCTATTTTTAACTTAATACTCTAGATGCATGCTGGATAGCGGTCGATGAGTGGAGTACTAGTAGTAGATGCAGCATCGTTTCGATCTACTTGCCACCGACGTGATGCCTATATACATGATCATGCCTAGATATTCTCATAACTATGCTCAATTATGTCAATTGCTCAACAGTAATTTGTTCACCCACCGTAGAAAACTTATGCTCTTGAGAGAAGCCACTAGTGAAACCTATGGCCCCCGGGTCTATTCTCGCCATATCAATCTCCATCACTTTAATCTTGCTTTTTTTTACTTTGCCTTTTACTTTTCACTTTGCGTCTTTATATAAAAAATACCAAAAATATTATCTACCAGATCTCACTTTCGTAAGTGACAGTGAAGGGAGTGACAACCCCTAATCGCGTTGGTTGCGTTGAGCTCTTTGTGTTGTGTAGGTACGAGGGACTTGCGCGCGGCCTCCTACTGGATTGATACCTTGGTTCTCAAAAACTGAGGGAAATACTTACGCTACTCTGCTGCATCATCCTTTCCTCTTCGGGGAAAACCAACGCAAGCTTAAGAGGTAGCAAGAAGAATTTCTAGCGCCGTTGCCGGGGAGTCTACGCAAAAAGTCAACATACCAAGTACCCATCACAATCCCTATCTCCCGCATTACATTAGTTGCCATTTGCCTCTCGTTTTCCTCTCCCCCACTTCACCTTGCCGTTTTATTCGCCTTCTCCTTCTCCTTCTCCTTCTCCTTCTCCTTCTCCGTTTGCCTTTTTCTTGCTTGCCTTTTGTTTGCTCGTGTGTTGGATTGCTTGTTTGTCGCGATGGCTCAAGATACTACCAAATTGTGTGACTTCACCAATACCAACAATAATGATTTCCTTAGCACTCCAATTTCTCCTCTTGCCAATACTGAATCTTGTGAAATCAATACTGCTTTGTTGAATCTTGTTATGAAAGATCAATTCGCCGGACTTCCTAGTGAAGATGCTGCTACTCATCTGAATAGCTTCGTTGATTTATGTGATATGCAAAAGAAAAAAGATGTCGATAATGATGTCGTTAAATTGAAGCTATTTCCTTTTTCGCTTAGAGATCGTGCTAAAGCTTGGTTTTCGTCTTTGCCTAAAAATAGTATTGATTCTTGGAACAAGTGCAAAGATGCTTTTATCTCTAAGTATTTTCCTCCCGCTAAGGTCATCTCCCTTAGAAACGATATTATGAATTTTAAGCAACTTGATCATGAACATGTTGCACAAGCTTGGGAGAGAATGAAATTAATGATACGTAATTGCCCTACTCATGGTTTAAATTTGTGGATGATTATAGAAAAATTTTATGCCGGATTGAATTTTTCTTCTAGAAATCTTTTAGATTCGGCCGCGGGAGGCACTTTTATGGAAATCACTTTAGGAGATGCTACTAAACTCCTAGATAATATTATGGTTAATTATTCTCAATGACATACTGAAAGATCTTCTACTAAAAAAGTGCATGCGATAGAAGAAATCAATGTTTTGAGTGGAAAGATGGATGAACTTATGAAATTATTTGCTACTAAGAGTGTTTCTTCTGATCCTAATGATATGCCTGTGTCTACTTTGATTGAGAATAACAATGAATCTATGGATGTGAATTTTGTTGGTAGGAATAATTTTGGTAACAACGCTTATAGAGGGAATTTTAATCCTAGGCCATATCCTAGTAATCCTTCTAATAATTATGGAAATTACTACAACAACTCTTATGGAAATTATAATAAGATTCCCTCTGAATTTGAGAATAGTGTTAAAGAGTTTATGAATTCACAAAAGAATTTTAATGCTTTGCTTGAAAAGAAATTGCTTAAAGTTGATGATTTGGCTAGGAACATTGATAGAATTTCTCTTGAGGTTGATTCTTTAAAGCTTAGATCTATTCCTCCTAAGCATGATATCAATGAGTCTCTCAAAGCTATGATAATTTCCATTGATGAGTGCAAGGAAAGAACCGCTAGGATGCGTGCTTCAAAAGATTCCTTTATTAAAGCGTGTTCTTCCAATACCTATGAAAATCAAGATGAAGATCTAAAAGTTATTGATGTGTCCCCTATCACATCTTTGTTTTGTAATATGAATCTTGATGAAAATGAATATGATCTTCCTTTACCCAGAAGGCGTTCCAAAAATTCGGAGTATTTAGACCTTTATGATGAAATTGATGAAAGTGGGATTGAAAGAAATAAAAATTTAGATGTTGCTAAACCCACTATATTGGATTTCAAGGAATTTAATTATGAAAGTTGCTCTTTGATTGATTGTATTTCCTTGTTGCAATCCGTGCTAAATTCTCCGCATGCTTATAGTCAAAAGAAAGCCTTCACCGAACATATTGTTGATGCCTTGATGCAATCTTATGAAGAAAAACTTGAGTTGAAAGTCTCTATCGCTAGAAAACTCTATGATGAGTGGGAACCAACCATCAAAATTAAATTTAAAGATCGTGAGTTTTATGCTTTGTGTGATTTGGGTGCTAGTGTCTCCACTATCCCCAAAACTTTGTGTGATTTGCTAGATTTCCGTGATCTTGATGATTTCTCTTTAAACTTACATCTCGCGGATTCTACAATTAAGAAACCCATGGGAAGGATTAATGATGTTCTTATTGTTGCAAATAGGAATTATGTGCCCGTAGATTTCATTGTTCTTGATATAGATTGCAATCCTTCTTGCCCTATTATTCTTATTAGACCTTTCCTTAGAACGGTTGGTGCGATTATTGATATGAAGGAAGGGAATATTAGATTCCAATTTCCAATTAAAAAGGGCATGGAACACTTTCGAAGAAAGAAAATAAAATTGCCATATGAAACCATCATGAGAGCCACTTATGGATTGCCTGCCAAAGATGGCAATACTTAGATCTATCCTCGCTTTTATGCCTAGCTAGGGGCGTTAAACGATAGCGCTTGTTGGGAGGCAACCCAATTTTATTTTTAGTTTTTTGTGTTTTTCTTGTGTTAGGGAATAAATAACCCATCTACCCTCTGTTTGGATGTGGTTTTGTGTTTTAGTTAGTGTTTGTGCCAAGCTAGACCTATTGGATCTTCTTGGATGATAGTTATTTGATCTTGCTGTAATTTCCAGAAACTTTGCGTTCAGTGCCCGAATTATTAAAAATCATCAGAACGAGATAAAATACTGATTCCAATTGCTGCTGGTCAATAAACAAATTGTGTAGGTCGTCTAATTTTGGTAGATTGTTTGGAGTTCTAGAAGTTTGCGTTAATTACAGATTACTACAGACTATTCTGTCTTTGACATATTCTATTTTTTGTGTTGAAGCTGGCGGCTCAGGGGGGTGCAGGTTGAAGATGAACTACAGGCCCTCCCTAAACTACATGTCAAGTGCCTCTCTGCTACCATTGCGTTCAGTTTCGACAATAACATTCAGATTCCATAGTAAATTTCAGTTTCGATAGTTAAGTTCAGAGTCAACAGTTTTTACCTCATCTGTTGTAGTCAGGTGGTTTTTGGTGATGTAAATTTTACATCTATTTTACATCATCTATTGGAGATGCTATTAGAATCCCACTTGAGATTGACGATGTCTGTCTTGTGCTGCTTCAGCCTTGACGTCTTACGGCTCACCGGAGCTGCTCCAATGACAGAATGATCCATCACAACGAAGCAATGTCCTAGACTGCTTCAGCGACCAACCCAGTGATGCTGAGGTCGACATGGCTACGGCAAAGAGGTTGTACACTTGTTGCATCACTTATTACTATACATTCATGTCGATTCATTAGGGCTATTTTGGTTCAATGGAAAAACATTGCAATAGGGAATTTTCCAATGGCACTCTATTGTTCAATTATTCATGCATTTTGTTGAAAGGAATGAAGCAAAACATCCACCTGGACCTACTTTTCAAAATCCTATGCATGAAAACAAGACCAAGTGCATTAGTGGCAGAATAACATTCTAACTGTACACGCTTTCATATGGTTTCACTTTATTTTGGCCATGTTTTTTGCATTCCTCTACTCTTCCAATTCCTGTAAACCAAACACCCAAGTTGACAGAAATCCTGTGTTTACAAATGCTCTGTTTACCATGTGCATTTCTATCCTATTCCGGTGTTTTTCCTATCCCTGCGTTTTTAGAATCATGCAAGCCAAATGAGCCCTTACAGAATTACTTCAGTTACAGGTAGGTGTCTGATACGTCTCCAACATATCTATAATTTTTGATTGCTCCATGCTATATTATCTACTGTTTTAGGCACTATTGTGCTTTATTATCCACTTTTATATTACTTTTGGGACTAACCTATTAACCGGAGGCCCAGCCCAGATTGCTGTTTTATGCCTATTTCAGTGTTTCGAGGAAAAGGAATATCAGACAGAGTCAAAACGGAACGAAATCAACTAGAGAAGTTATTTTTGGAAGGAAAGCAACCCAGGGAACTTGGAGTGCACGTCAGGGGAGATACGGGCTGCCCATGAGGGTGGGGGGGGGGGGGGGCGCCCACCCCCCTAGGGCGCGCCCCCTGCCTCGTGGGGCCCCGTGGCTCCTCCGACGTACTTCCGGATCCCATATATATCCACGTACCCTAAAACTTCCAGTACAGAGGTTAGATCGGGAGTTCCGTCGCCGCAAGCCTCTGTAGCCACCAAAAACCAATCAGGACCCTGTTCCGGCACCCTGCCGGAGGGGGGAACCCTCACCGGCGGCCATCTTCATCATCCCGGCGCTCTCCATGACGAGGAGGGAGTAGTTCACCCTCGGGGCTGAGGGTATGTACCAGTAGCTATGTGTTTGATCTCTCTCTCTCTCTCTCTCTCTCTCTCTCTCTCTCGTGTTCATGATTTGGCACGATCTTGATGTATCGCGAGCTTTGCTATTATAGTTGGATCTTATGTTTCTTCTCCCCCTCTTCTCTCTTGTAATGGATTGAGTTTTCCCTTTGAAGTTATCTTATCGGATTGAGTCTTTAAAGATTTGAGAACACTTGATGTATGTCTTGCCGTGCATATCTGTGGTGACAATGGGATATCACGTGCCACTTGATGTATGTTTTGGTGACCAACTTGCGGGTTCCGCCCATGAACCTATGCATAGGGATTGGCACACGTTTTCGTCGTGATTCTACGGTAGAAACTTTGGGTACTCTTTGAGGTTCTATGTGTTGGTTTGAGTAGATGAATTGAGATTGTGTGATGCATATCGTATAATCATACCCACGGATACTTGAGGTGACATTGGAGTATCTAGGTGACATTAGGGTTTTGGTTGATTTGTGTCTTAAGGTGTCATTCTAGTACGAACTCTAGGGCTGTTTGTGACACTTATAGGAATAGCCCAATGGATTGACTGGAAAGAATAACTTTGAGGTGGTTTCGTACCCTACCATAATCTCTTTGTTTGTTCTCCGCTAGTGGCTTTGGAGTGACTCTTTGTTGCATGTTGAGGGATAGTTATATGATCCAACTATGTTATTATTGTTGAGAGGACTTACACTAGTGAAAGTATGAACCCTAGGCCTTGTTTCCTATCATTGCAATACCGTTTACGCTCACTTTTTCCGCTCGCTACCTTGCTGTTTTTATCTTTTCAGTTTACAAAAACCTATATCTACCATCCATATTGCACTTGTATCACCATCTCTTCGCCGAACTAGTGCACCTATACAATTTACCATTGTATTGGGTGTGTTGGGGACACAAGAGACTCTTTGTTATTTGGTTGCAGGGTTGCTTGAGAGAGACCATCTTCATCCTACGCCTCCCGCGGATTGATAAACCTTAGGTCATCCACTTGAGGGAAATTTGCTATTGTCCTACAAACCTCTGCACTTGGAGGCCCAACAACGCCTACAAGAAGAAGGTTGTGTAGTAGACATCAAGCTCTTTTCTGGCGCCGTTGCCGGGGAGGCTAGGTAAGTGAAGGTATATCTTTAGATCTCGCAATCGAATCTTTTTGTTTCTTGTTTTAGCACTAGTCTAGTTTATAAAAGGAAACTACCAAAAAATAGAATTGAGTTTGTCTCATACGCTTCACCTCTTTAATATCTTTCGTGAGTATGATGGAAAAGAAAATTGTGCCAAAGTGTTAGAAGAAGAATGCATTAAAATGTTTGGCATAAAATATGTGAATGATGAGCATGATTGCAATGTTGTTAGTATGAATTCCTTGAATATCCATGATGCTAATGATATGCAAAGCCACAAGCTTGGGGAAGCTATGTTTGATGAAGATGATATTTTTTGTCCCCCAAGCTTTGATGAGCAAATTTATTATGATGATAGCATGCCTCCTATTTATGATGATTATATTGATGAAAGTGGGTTTGGAAGAATGTCAACTTTAGGAAGTAATGATCCCACTATTTTGGAGGATGTTGAATATTATTGTGATAATTATGAAAGTGGATTTGGAGAGGTCATGACTTTATTTAGTGATGAATCCACTATTTCAGAAGAGGTTCCAATTGATTATGAGAACAAACTTGTTATCTATGATGATTATCGTGATGACTTGTATGCTATTAAGAATAATGATAACCATGAAACTTGTCATCATGAATTTAGTTTTCAATTGGATTATGCCTCACATGATAATTATTTTGTTGAGTTTGCTCCCACTATTATTCATGAGAAGAATTTTGCTTATGTGGAGAGTAGTAAAAATTATATACTTGTAGATCATGAAAAGAATGCTTTAGGTGCTGGTTATATTGTTGAATTAATTCATGATGCTACTGAAAATTATTATGATGGAGGAATATATGCTTGTAGGAATTGCAATAATACAAAGTTTCCTCTCTATGTGCTTAAAGTTTTGAAGTTATGCTTGTTTTGCCTTCCTATGCTAGTTGATTATTGTTCCCATAAGTTGTTTGCTCACAAAATCCCTATGCATAGGAAGTGGGTTAGGATTAAATGTGCTAGTCATGTTCTTCATGATGCTCTCTATATGTTTCAATTCTTATTTCTTATGTGAGCATCATTGAAATCATAATGCCTAGCTAGGGGCGTTAAACGATAGCGCTTGTTGGGAGGCAACCCAATTTTATTTTAGTTTCTTGCTTTTTGGTTCTGTTTAGGAATAAATAACCCATATAGCTTCTGTTTAGATGTGGTTTTATGTTTTAATTAGTGTTTGTGCCAAGTAGAACCTTTGGGAAGACTTGGGTGAAGTCTTTATGATCATGCTGTAAAAAACAGAAACTTTAGCGCTCACGAGATTAGCTAGAACTTTTTACTGGAGAGTGATATTTAGTTGATTCTTTTTGCAGATGATTACTAGACAAATTACTCAGGTCGAACAATTTATTTTAGAATTTTTGGAGTTCCATAAGTTTGCGTTAGTTACAGATTACTACAGACTGTTCTGTTTTTGACAGATTCTGTTTTCATTGTGTTGTTTGCTTCTTTTAATGAGTCTATGGCTAGTAAAATAGTTTATAAACCATAGATAATTTGGAATACAGTAGGTTTAACACCAATATAAATAAAGAATGAGTTCATTACAGTACCATGAAGTGGTGTTTTGTTTTCTTTCGCTAACGGAGCTCACGAGTTTTCTGTTAAGTTTTGTGTTGTGAAGTTTTCAAGTTTTGGGTAAAGATTCGATGGACTATGGAATAAGGAGTGGCAAGAGCCTAAGCTTGGGGATGACCAAGGCACCCCAAGGTAATATTCAAGGATAACCAAGCGTCTAAGTCTGGGGATGCCCCGGAAGGCATCCCCTCTTTCGTCTTCGTTCATCGGTAACTTTACTTGGAGCTATATTTTTATTCACCACATGATATGTGTTTTGCTTGGAGCATCATTTTACTTTCTTTATCTTTGCTTGATGTTTGAATAAAGTACCAAGATCTGAAATTATTAAATGTTAGAGAGTCTTCACATGGTTGCATAATTATTCGACTACTCATCGATCTTCACTTATATCTTTCGGAGTAGTTTGTCATTTGCTCTAGTGCTTCACTTATATCTTTTAGAGCATGGTGGTAGTTTTATTTTGAAGAAATAGATGAAATCTCGTGATTCACTTAGATCATTTTGAGAGTCTTAAATATCATGGTAATTTTCTTAAAATCCTAATATGCTAAGCATAAAAGATTTGTAAAAATTCTTATGAGTGTGTTGAATACCAAGAAAAGATTGAAGCATGATAATTGTTTTGAGATATGGAGGTGATAATATCAGAGTCATGCTAGTTGAGTAGTTGTGAATTTAAAGAATACTTGCGTTGAAGTTTGTGATTCCCGTAGCATGCACGTATGGTGAACCGTTATGTAATGAAGTTGGAGCATGATTTATTTATTGATTGTCTTCCTTATGAGTGGCGGTCGGGGACGAGCGATGGTCTTTTCCTACCAATCTATCCCCCTAGGAGCATGTGCGTAATACTTTGCTTTGATAACTTCTAGATTTTTGCAATAAGTATATGATTTCTTTATGACTAATGTTGAGTCCATGGATTATACGCATTTTTCCCATCCTTCCACCATTGCTAGCCTCTCTAATACCACGCACCTTTCGCCGGTATCATACACCCACCATATATCTTCCTCAAAACAACCACCATACCTACCTATCATGGCATTTCCATAGCCATTCCTAGATATATTGCCATGCAACTTTCCACCGTTTCGTTTATTATGACACGCTCCATCATTGTCATATTGCTAGCATGATCATGTAGTTGACATCGTATTTGTGGCAAAGCCACTATTCATAATTCTTTCATACATGTCACTCTTGATTCATTGCATATCCCGGTACACCGCCGGAGGCATTCATATAGAGTCATATCTTGTTCTAAGTATCAAGTTGTAATTGTTGAGTTGTAAGAAAAATAAAAGTGTGATGATAATCATTTTTAGAGCATTATCCCAAGTGAGGAAAAGGATGATGGAGACTATGATTCCCCCACAAGTCGGGATGAGACTCCGGACGAAAAATAAAATAAAAATAAAAAAAAGAGGCCATAAAAAAGAGAGAAGGCCCAAATAAAAAAATTAAAAAATTGAGAGAAAAGAGAGAAGGGACAATGCTACTATCCTTTTACCACACTTGTGCTTCAAAGTAGCACCATGATCTTCATGATAGAGAGTCTCCTATGTTGTCACTTTCATATACTAGTGGGAATTTTTCATTATAGAACTTGGCTTGTATATTCCAATGATGGGCTTCCTCAAAATGCCCTAGGTCTTCATGAGCAAGCGAGTTGGATGCACACCCACTTAGTTTCTTTTGTTGAGCTTTCATATACTTATAGCTCTAGTGCATCTGTTGCATGGCAATCCCTACTCACTCACATTGATATCGATTAATGGGCATCTCCATAGCCCGTTGATACGCCTAGTTGATGTGAGACTATCTTCCCGTCTTTTTGTCTTCTCCACAACCACCATTCTATTCCACATATAGTGCTATATCCATGGCTCACGCTCATGTATTGCGTGAAGATGGAAAAAGTTTTGAAAATGTTAAAGTATGAAACAATTGCTTGGCTTGTCATCGGGGTTGTGCATGATTTAAATACTTTGTGTGGTGAAGATGGAGCATAACCAGACTATATAATTTTGTAGAGATAACTTTCTTTGGCCATGTTATTTTGAGAAGACATAATTGCTTTATTAGTATGCTTGAAGTATTATTATTTTTATGTCAATATGAACTTTTGTCTTGAATCTTTCGGATCTGAATATTCATATCACAATTAAGAGGAATTACAATGAAATTATGCCAAGTAGCACTCCGCATCAAAAATTCTTTTTTATCATTTACCTACTCGAGGACGAGCAGGAATTAAGCTTGGGGATGCTTGATACGTATCCAACATATCTATAATTTTTGATTGCTCCATGCTATATTATCTACTGTTTTAGGCAATATTGGGCTTTATTATCCACTTTTATAGTACTTTTGGGACTAACCTATTAACCAGAGGCCTAGCCCAGATTTGCTGTTTTATGCCTATTTCAGTGTTTCGAGGAAAAGGAATATCAGACGGAGTCAAAACAGAACGAAATCAACTGGAGAAGTTATTTTTGGAAGGAAAGCAACCCAGGGAACTTGGAGTGCATGTTAGGGGAGATACGGGCTGCCCACGAGGGTGGGGGTGCGCCCACCCCCCTAGGGCACGCCCCCTGCCTTGTGGGGCCCCCGTGGCTCCTCCGACGTACTTTCGGCTCCCATATATATCCACGTGCCCTAAAACTTCGAGAACAGAGATTAGATCGGGAGTTCCGCCGCCGCAAGCCTCTGTAGCCACCAAAAACCAATCGGGACCCTGTTCCGGCACCCTGCCGGAGGGGGGAACCCTCACCGGCGGCCATCTTCATCATCCCGGCGCTCTCCATGACGAGGAGGGAGTAGTTCACCCTCGGGGCTGAGGGTATGTACCAGTAGCTATGTGTTTGATCTCTCTCTCTCTCTCTCGTGTTCCTGATTTGGCACGATCTTGATGTATCGCGAGCTTTGCTATTATAGTTGGACCTTATGTTTCTTCTCCCCCTCTTCTCTCTTGTAATGGATTGAGTTTTCCCTTTGAAGTTATCTTATCGGATTGAGTCTTTAAAGATTTGAGAACACTTGATGTATGTCTTGCCGTGCGTATCTGTGGTGACAATGGGATATCACGTGCCACTTGATGTATGTTTTGGTGACCAACTTGCGGGTTTCGCCCATGAACCTATGCATAGGGGCTGGCACACGTTTTCGTCATGATTCTCCGGTAGAAACTTTGGGCACTCTTTGAGATTCTATGTGTTGGTTTGAGTAGATGAATTGAGATTGTGTGATGCATATCGTATAATCATACCCACGGATACTTGAGGTGACATTGGAGTATCTAGGTGACATTAGGGTTTTGGTTGATTTGTGTCTTAAGGTGTTATTCTAGTACGAACTCTAGGGCTGTTTGTGACACTTATAGGAATAGCCCAACAGATTGATTGGAAAGAATAACTTTGAGGTGGTTTCGTACCCTATCATAATCTCTTCGTTTGTTCTACACTATTAGTGGCTTTGGAGTGACTCTTTGTTGCATGTTGAGGGATAGTTATATGATCCAACTATGTTATTATTGTTGAGAGGACTTACACTAGTGAAAGTATGAACCCTAGGCCTTGTTTCCTATCATTGCACTACCGTTTACGCTCACTTTTTCCGCTCGCTACCTTGCTGTTTTTATCTTTTCAGTTTACAAAAACCTATATCTACCATCCATATTGCACTTGTATCACCATCTCTTCGCCGAACTAGTGCACCTATACAATTTACCATTGTATTGGGTGTGTTGGGGACACAAGAGACTCTTTGTTATTTGGTTGCAGGGTTGCTTGAGAGAGACCATCTTCATCCTACGCCTCCCGCGGATTGATAAACCTTAGGTCATCCACTTGAGGGAAATTTGCTATTGTCCTACAAACCTCTGCACTTGGAGGCCCAACAACGTCTACAAGAAGAAGGTTGTGTAGTAGACATCAGTGTCGAAGGGAACTTTGTGTGGTTTGTCCTGCTCCTGTCGCAACGTCGTCCACCTCACTTGAGCTGCTCCATCGACAGAAACATCCACCAAACCAGACATCACGACTCCTGACCGTCTTTCGCCGCTTCAGATCTCCTTCCCTACTGCCGGCACCCACCGCAACGGCATCACCATCATCGACTCAGTAGATGAACCTCAGGAGTACACGGGTCCACAAGAGAGGTCGAACTCTTTTGTTTCTTCTTATGTTATGCATTGCTTAAAATTACCTGCTACTTTATCGTCCTGTTCACCTCTTGGACTCCAAGTCAGGTCCAAATTAATGTTCAAACTTGAGTTCTAAATTAGTTGTGGGGCACATATCGAGGAAGCAATGAATAGTATCTCTATCTAATATCTGGTTCACCTAGGGTATGCCTATGTTGTCCATCTTGGGTGGGAAACAAATAGTAAAGCAATCATCATCTGTCTTTTTATTAAATTAAAGCAATCATCAGCCTACTATCATTATTTTTGGATCCATCCACTGGTTGTTACCATCACTCTAAATTTCTGCATGCTCTCCTTACATAATCTCACCATATTTTTTTCGTATGCATGTCAGATATTGCACATAGTCATGCTGAACATGTAGATAAAAAGAGAAGAGTTTTGCGCGGCAATACAATGTCATGCAGACATCGCTCCATGGTGGGTTCAATGGCAAACCCTCCCCACCCCTCTCCAGATTGTAATCCAGAGGAAGATATCTGTTCTGAGGCGGATTCAGACGCCGCTGACCACTCCTATTTACCCCCAAGGTGTTTGCTCTACCTTGGCATGATGATGTTAGTCATATCATGCATATGTTGCCTTGCAGTGCCTACTTTTGACATCATATATGTCATCTGCTTAGTTTAGACATGTTCTGTAATGCCACCTGTTTAGTTTCTATATCATATATGGGAATTATGCAGTCTCATGTCTTTTAGCCAGCCATAATATATGTGAAATGTGCAATGCCATCCTGTTTAACCAGGCATCATATATTTGAATGATATCTTGCCCATCCTTTTCTTCATTACATTTCCATTTGTCGACAATGTTTGTACATTAAACTACTCTTCCTGTGAATCAACCATTTTGGTGGGAGATGGAAAAATCTAGAGTGAAAACAAGGCCTTCAGAGCAGACAATGCTACCTGTCGAAGCAGATCTCTTGTTGGATCCCGATAGCTCCTCAGAGATGGATTCAGAGACAGATGACCAATCCTATTCCCCCACTGAGGTGTATGCTATAACTTGGCACGGTTATACTGCTCATATCATGCATACGGTGTCTTGCATTGCATAGTTTAGACATCATATACACAATATTCAACACCATGTTCTTAGTTCAGACATCATATTGAATGCCCTCCGTTTAGCATATAAATCACATATGTGAATTAAATGATGCGATCATGATTACTTAGATAACATGTAGGTGAATTATGTCATGCGATCCTATTTAGTTATTCATCATATCTTTGAATTATGTTATGCTATGCTATCCAGTTTAGATAGACATCATATATGTGAAATTATGTCATGCTATCCGTTTTAGTTAAACAATATACATGTCAACTATTTCATGCCCTCTTTTTTCCACACTATCTATTGCATCTGTCTCTCATACAATGTCTGTACATTCAACTATGTTTCCTGTTTATCAGCCATTTGAATTGGAGCGGGTGATGCTAGTATCTAGCGGACTAAAAACACGGTCTTCAAATAAAACAGTGCTACCTCTTGGTGGAGATAGCACCCCGGTTGTACATGCACAAGAACCAGCCCTACCACGCACTCTCGCAGATTGTACCCCTACTGCGATGGACAGAGAACCAGCTTCACCCAATCTAACCCCAACCCCAACCAATAGTAACCCAGTTCCTGTTGACACAACACCATCTCCACCACAGAGCTCCCAAACAAGAGTAGTTAGTAAGGCAGCTCCAGTGCCCAAAGGGCCAGTACTATCACGGTGAACCCTAACTCCACCAGTTAGTACGCCTATTCCTGTGGAGGAAGCACAACCAGTTAGTCGTAGTTTAGCATCTATCGCATTTGATGTTGTTAAATCATATGTGCGTATCTTCCCATCTTGGAATTATTATACTGAAGATGAAGGAAAATGCCAGTTGCAGGTGTTTGTCCAGGAGTTATGTGTATGTAATGTTATTCATGGCAATTACTTTGCTTCGTCCCATACATCCTACCTCCATGATGGTTATAATACAACAAAATTTCCCATTTTTCTCTATAGAGAAGGACCGATTTGGAAACTCATGATGAGTTAACCTGTGCTAATACCTCTGCTATCTTCAAGAATGTTTGGTGGCAGTATCGGAATTACCTGAAGAAAACGTACTTCACCAGCAAAGAAACTCATCAAATTCCCTTACGTTCTCCTGAGACACATTTACTGGACGATGACTGGGAACGCCTTGTTCTGTACTGGTCCCGAACCAAGAATGTGGTAAGGTCTATGAGCTCATTTTCTATTTTTAAGTATTATATTCTCGCATCTTATTGTACTATGTTCATGTAGAACAAGTGCCTAAACCTGAAGAACAATTGTTCTAATTTAAGATTCCATTGCTATCATAGTTCAAAAAAGCGCTAGGCGTTAATTGTGCGTTTTGCCACCGCCTTGCGCTTTACTGACCAAAGCGCATGCTTATGCGCAGTTATGCACAGATTAAGCGTAGTTATGCGCAATGCGTTTTGCCAACGCCTAGAGCCTAGGCACGCTTAAGCGCTCGCTTAGGCGCGCCTTTTTTAACTATGATTGCTTTGCTCTTGTATCACTGTATTTACTCATACAAACTTATTTTTAAATTGAAGGTCCAATCGAAACTCCAATGGCACAACAGGTATGTTCACGCATGTTTCTTTAACAGGTTTGCTCTTATTAATACCTCTGTTGATTTCAATTTCAATTGTGTATACAGTTGACTTTCATATCATGCATATTACTAGCATCACAACAGAGCCAATAGTGTTGTTGTACATGTAGACCCGTGGTACCCATCTGAAATCTTGTTGTGCCGTGTAGTTTCCCACACTTTGTATTCTTTCACTGTTGCTTTGTCTTGAACTGATATGATTTGAACCGTGTCTCTATTTTGATTTGGCAAGACAATCCAGTGACCATAGGACATAGATATATGTTTGTTTGATGCTTTTATTATGTACTAGTACTTGGCAATAGAAGACTTGGTAGTTTAATCATGTCCACCTTAGTAATGAACTGGTTCACCGAAATGAGTTTCATATACTAGTACATGCTAAACTTGTTATGTGTCTGCTTGTTTCTTCTTTTAGAATGCTGACAGAATATTGGGGAAGAGTGCCTTATTAAGCAATGGTAAAGGAAGTAATGCAGGTAAGTTTCAGGATAGTGACACATCCTTGTCGGTCTCCAACAAAGCTGATAAAACAGCTAAGGAAGACTATCTTGAAGACAGCGAGACAACCCCAAAGTCCTGTCTTAGTTTAGTGTTCGAGTTATTGGCCACTACCGCTTGCACAAGCTATTCAAACTCTCTGTCTGAATCAGTTCGGTTTATTGAGTCTCAACTACAAGCTGAAAGACATCGATCAGTTGTGCTGCGACAAGAAGTGGAAGGACTGCGGAAGTCCCTGGAGCATTCAGATGCATACTTTCTGGTGCAACAGCAAGCGTTGGAGGATTTTAGCGCCAAATAGGACAAAGCTAACCAGCTTGCTAAGCTTATTGCCAGCATGGTGGATACCCAGGATAACGTTTCTTGAGCTCTTCTGAAGTTGTTTCAGTTATGATCTTGTTTTGTTGCCGTGTTTATTTGCACTGGTGGCCAATTTTGACGGCCAGTGTATGTAATGTGCTGCTTTGTTCCCTATATTTGCACTGGTGGCGAACTTTGATGCCCAGTGGATGTAATATGTGTAATAGCGGTAATAGGCTAGCGTTAATTGCTTGCTTATTTATTTCCTTATTGTCTTGTTTAGTTGTTTGCTTGTAGTCACTGCAATTCTTTTTCTGTTTTTTTTCTAGTGGCCACAATAGCCTATTTTTGGTAACTAGGCCAAAATAATCATGGCAACACACGGACTGTTGTAACCATGGGCCTCCTGTAGGCCGTATGATCCATGGGCCTTTGTCCAGCTGTAGGATCCATCGGCCTTGTATACGGGCCTTAGGGTCCATGGGCCTTCTACGGGCCGTACGATCCATGGGCCTTCTACGGGACGTACTATCCATGGGTCTCATATGGGCCATAGGATCCATGGGCCTTCTACGGGGCGTATCATCATTTTGCCAATCATGGGCCATACTATTCGTGGACCATAACGGGCCGTTAATAGGCCATATTTGATAACTCTATGAAAACAGCCCAACGGGTTTTTTTTGACATGAAAACGGCCCAACGTATTAACGGTCCGCAAACGGGCCGACTGTAACGACGGGCTGAATTTGGCCCACAAGCAGAAAATGACAGTAACGGGCCGTATGTAACCGAATGCTGCAAATGAGCCCAAGAATCAATGGGCCCTGAGAAGGCCGAAAGATAACTTGGGCTGGAAACGGCCCAATGGAACAACGGGCCGTTAATGGGTATAAAGTGATACACTGTTCATTACGGGCCAGTTTCACCACGGGCCGTTAGTGGGCCAAGAGTTACAAAGGTCCTCATATGGGCCGAAAGAAGTCATGGGCCACACATGGGCCGGAAGTTAAAATGGGCTGAATCATATTGGACAGCCCAGATGACGCTACTGGGCCTAATTCGGATAGGGCGTAACGGGCCCTGGGTAAGCGGGTTGTAAATGGGCTATATGCGAACAGGCCGTTAACAGGCTTTCCGTGGGCCGGCCCGCCACCTTTTGACCAAGTCAAACTAGCCGGCCTTTTCACAGGAATGGGCCTTTGTTGGGCCGTGCCACGTGTCGCCGTATCATAGGCGCCTTCGGTCCAATGAGCGGATGACATCTGTCCCAACGGTGAGCCGGCACGTGTTTCCTCCAGCCAATGATGATTTTACACGTGGGAAATCCCCATTGGTTGGGGCTGTTAACGGGTTATCGGATCCAAAACCGGACCCGATAGCTTAACGACGTTCCGTTACGGTGGATGCCACGTGTCGGTCACCCTTGACGAAAGCACTTCTGTGACGCGCGATTTATCGTCATGGAAGTGGACACTTCCGTGATGATAATTTTGGTAATGTCATGGAACACTTCTATGACAGCACAGGTATGACTATCTTGATTCTGTCATAAAATCGTCATGGATTTACATGCATGACAAAAAACGCGACCTACTGTGACAAACACGTATCATCACGGAAGTGTATTTTTTTGTAGTGTAGTATGGAAAATATTGGCCACCCCTCACCACCTCGCGAGCAGTACGAGCACACAAAAGAGAAATTTATTTTGAAAATTAGAGATGCCACATACAAATTTGCTTAGATCGTCAAAAGAATACCACATATAGGTAGGTATAGTGGACTCATGTGGCAAAACTGGTTTAAAGGATTTTGGATGCACAAGTAATGATCATACTTAGTTCAAAATGAAGGCTAGCAAAAGATTGAGAAGCGACCATCAAAGAAAAGAATAATCTCATAAACGAGCATTGAGCATAATTAACATCGAATAATGCACCACAATTAGGATGTAATTTCATTGCACAACTATTGACTTTCGTGCTTGCATAGGGAACCACAAACCTTAACACCAATATTCTTACTAAAGCGTAATTACTCATCAACATGACTCACATATCACATCATCATATCTCAAAACTATTACAAGGAATCAAGTTTATTTTGTCCCATGATCTTCATGAAAGTTTTTATTATATCCTTCTTGGATATCTATCACTTTGGAACTAATTTTCATATGTTGCTTTTGATTAGCTCAAACAAATATAAGTGAAGATCATGAGCATAATATTTCTTTCTCTCAAATTAATTTAAGTGAAGCAAGAGATAATTTCTTCAAAAATACTAAGGCACACCGTGCTTAAAAAGATATAAGTGAAGCACTAGAGAAATTCCATAGAAAAGATCTTTGTTGACGGGATGTGAGTGCCGCTTACCTAGCCTCTCTAGCAACTATTTGAGGACTCTATTTTATTTAAAAACTTTCAGTTCTAAGTATTTTATTAAAACATCAAGCAAAACAAAAACAAAATGACATTCCAATAATAACACAACTCATGTGAAGAAGCAAAAACTTAGGCCCAACCGATACTAACTGATAATTGTCGAAGAAGAAAGGTGGGATGCCTACCGGGTCATCCCCAGGCTTAGATGCTTGATACTTCTTCAAATATTATCTCGGGGTGCCTTGGGCATCCCCAAGCTTGAGCTTTTGTGTCTCCTTAATTCCTTTTATATCACGGTTTCCCTAAATCTTAAAAACTTCATCCACACAAAACTCAACAAGAACTTGTGAGATAAGTTAGTACTAGTAAAAGGCACGTGACATGCACGTGTAGACTTAAGGGTTACTGCAAAATGTTGTATGTCGAGAGGAATTGAAGGCATTTTTACTTACTACTATATATAATTAGGTTGTTAGTACTTATGAACTTACTTTTCTTGAAGTAAAGTTCATACACGTGCATGCATACAGTGATTAGCCAGTCTAGTTGAGTAGATGCTTACGTAAAAATTTATTGGTGATAACAATGGGAAAGCTGGGTCATAATATTTGTAAAACGAATTTACAAGAGAAAGTAGAAAAATGGAGAGGCCGAGCTTCTTTTATTTTTAAAGAAAGTAACAAACAACCTTTGGGCTCTCAAGCACCAGTGCTCCTTGTGAGAGAAAATATTTTTCAAAATGCCTAGTAATAATAATGATAATCATGCATGTAGAGTGGGTTGTTCTATAGCATAGCAAAAGGTTTTAAAAAATGGTACCAAGACTTGCATGTCGTACAAAACAGAAAGCAACGGAGGTAAAAAAAAGCTAATTCAAATCAATATAAACACGCCAGAGTTCTTATTTTTACACAGGCCGTATTCAATAAAATTATTTTAGAAAAATATCAGTTTGGTAAACACGCAGATTACATGTGTTATTTTTTGACAAATAGACATATGAATAAATATTTTTGGCACCAAAAGTAACAAAGCTGTTTAGTTACAACTCATATTAATCTTCTAGTTTACTTGTCGTTTATAATCTGCTAAATGCATCAATACCGAGGCTGCATGTTGCATGTGTCTTGCTCTCCTCCACCACGTTGCATAGCTTTTTTTATTTAGGGAAATCACGTTACATAGCTTGACAGTATAGTGGGGCAGCTTTTTTCATCACGTACCAGTGCCGGTGGAAGAATCGAGAGCCTGCCGGTACTCTGCCATGATGGCAGTCAGCACGCAGATAGGCCACCACCGCAAATCCCTGCGTGTTGGGCCGTTAGATTGCCCTATCCTATGGTCCATATATGGCCACGTAGTCATCTATCCAAAGCAAGTGAATCTGAGCCATTCGATTACAAAGATCCAACGGTCTATATAACTTGATACTGGTATACTATATAGGAGTATAGATAAACCACTGCAAAAACCTTATCATTCTCTACTGTAGAAAACCACTAAAATTATTATTCAACATTGCATACTAAATGCCTCTGCATATTTAATACTCCCATCCTCAAATAGAATCATTAAACAGGCAAACATATGCAAACAATGCAAACATAACAGCAATCTGCCAAAACAGTACAGTCTATAAAGAATGCAAGATTCATCATACTTTCCCAACTCCAAAAATTATGAAAATTTACCACACTATAGAAAATTTATCAGAGCTTACTTTGCAAAAAGTTTCAACATTTTATCATATTCTGACTTTTCTAGGGAATTTTTGCAATAGCGATAAACTTTCTGTTTTGAAACAGCAACTTATATAATTGCAAAATAAGCATGGTAAAGGCTATCCCTGACATTTTTATTGAAAAGAAAGACACAAAACATTATTCTAAATAATAGCAAGAAAATCCTAACAAAATAAAATGACGCTCCAAGCAAAACACATATCATGTGACGAATAAAAATGTAGCTCCAAGTGAGGTTACCGATAATGCTGGAGACGAAAGAGGGGATGCCTTCCGGGGCATCCCCAAGCTTAGTTGCTTGGATCTTCCTTGAATATTAACTTGGGGTGCCTTGGGCAACCCCAATCTTAGGGTCTTATCGCTCCTTATTCTCCTCATATTGATACCTCATCCAAAACTTGAAAACTTCAATCACACAAAACTTAACGGAACTTCGTGAGATGCGTTAGTATGATAAAGAGCAAACCATTTCACTTTGGTATTGTCAAAGACAAGATTCACACAATTCCTACTGTAGCATATCATTTCCACAATTTATATTGAGCAATATAAGCCATAGGAACTAGAAAACAAGCAAACTATGCATTGAAAATAGAATCTATCAAAAACAGAACAGTCTGTAGTAATCTGTCGTCCAACCATACTTCTGCTACTCCAAAAATTCTGAAAAATTAGGAAAACATAGAGAATTTGTATATCTATCACCTGTAAAAATTTCAGATCAAAAGCACATTCCAGTGAATATTCAAATTTCGTGGACTGAGCGCAAAAGTTTCTGTTTTTGCACAGATTCAAGTCAACTATCATTCACACTATCCCAAAGGCTTTACTTGGCACTTTATTGAAACAAAAGCAATAAAACATGATTACTACAGTAGCATAATCATGTGAACACATAAAAACAGTAGATAAAAGTGTTGGGTTGTCTCCCAACAAGCACTTTTCTTTTACGCCTTTTAGCTAGGCATGATGATTTCAATGATGCTCGCATAAAAGATATGAATTGAAACATAACAAGAGCATCATGAAACACAAGGCAAGCAAATTTAAGCCTAACCCACTTCCTATGCATAGGGATTTTGTGAGCAAATAATATATGGGAAAAAGAATCAACTAGCATAGGAAGGCCCAACAAGCAAAACTTCAAGATTTTCAACACATAGAGAGAAAACTTGATATTATTGCAATACCTAAAAGCATATGTTCCTCCTTCATAATAATTTTTAGTGGAATCATGAATAAATTCAACAATATAACTATCACATAAAGCATTCTTTTCATGATGCACAAGCATAGAAAATTTATTACTCTTTATGGCATAGATGTCATCATAATAATCATCATAGATAGCAACTTTATTGTCCTAGTCAATTGAAACCTCTTCCAAAATAGTGGATGTATCACTAAATAAAGTCATGACCTCTCCCAATTCAATTTCATCAATATTGTAATAAGATTCAACACCCTTCAAAATAGTGGGATCACTACTACCTAGAGTTGACACTCTTCCAACCCCACTTTCATCAATGTAATCATCATAAATAGGAGGCATGCTATCATCATAATAATTTTTCTTATCAAAATAGAAGGAATCAAAGGATCATATTCATTAAGCAAAGCATCCCCAAGCTTAGGACAAGCATTATTTCCAGCAAATAAATCTTCAAATATTTCATACTCATTAAACATAGCATCCCCAAGCTTGTGGTTTTGCATATCACCGAAATCATTCTTATCAATAGCATGAATGGCACCAATAGTATAGCAAATTTTATTATCATATTCTTCCAAGCAAGTGCCAAAAAGATTTCCAAGATTATAAGAAGTATCATTATCATCCCAATCATAATCATCACAACAAGCAATAGGCACAACAAAATCATCATCAATAGTGCTCTCGGACATTTTGCCATAAGACATAGAAGCAATATCATCATCAAGTTCATCATCTTCCACAATAATTTTTGATTCATTTTCATGGGGCACAACAATAATAGGAGCAACATTATTTGGGAGAGATACCTTTTTACCTCTATTCTTTCCTCTTTTCTTCTTCTTCACCACATCATGTGTGGGTTCAATTAATTTTTTCGAGCTCCTTGTTGAAGAGATTGATTGGATAGGAAGTTCCTCCTCGTTACCTGATTCATCATAATAAACACTAGGAGGGTATTGGGAAATATTTTCCCTTTCATTAGTACTCTCTTCATATTCTATTTCTATTCTTGTCTTTAGATAGTTGGCAATATAAGTATTCTCAATGCAATTTACCGCACAAAACATATAAATTTCCTCTAGATCAAAATCAAGAAATCTCTCGGAATTTGGAAAACCCTTAGTTATACGTTTCATTTCTTCATACCCCAAAAGAAGACTAAGCTCTTTATGATGCTCCAGGGTAATCAAGTTATCACAATTTTTTACATGGTTTGATCATGAAATAATTTGCATTGGAGATTTAAATGACCATGTTCATTGCAAAGTTCGCAAGGACGGCGAAAAAATTACATCTTTCAGCAAAATCATCTATCCTCTCTTGCAACTTTTTCGTTTCTAAATATTTATGCTTCTTACAAAATCTACCTTCCCTTTTTGGTGTGCAATTGCACCCCCAATTCACTCCGCAAAAATTGACATGCTTATAAGACACATTTTTGTCATGACTTGTGCAATCACCATTAGCATTTTGGATATTCAAAGAATTCATACTAACAACATTGCGATCATCCTCATCATTCAAATATTTTGTGCCAAACATTCTATTGACTTCTTCTTCTAACAATTGAGCACAATTTTCCGATCCATCATTTTCAAGAAAGATATTATAAAGATGATCAATAATATGATGCAACCTCAATTCCATTTTTATGTAATTTTATTTTATACACCAAACTAGTGATAAAACAAGAAACTAAGAGATTCAATTGCAAGATCTAAAGATATACCTTCATGCACTCACCTCCCCAGCAACGGCACCACAAAAGATCTTGATGTCTACTACACAACTTTATTCTTGTAGACTCGTGTTGGGACTCCAAGCGGAGAGTTTTGTAGGACAATAGCAATTTTCCCTCAAGTGGATGACCTAAGGTTTATCAATCCGTGGGAGGTGTAGGATGAAGATGGTCTCTCTTGAACAACCCTGCAACCAAATACAAGAAATCTCTTGTGTCCCCAACACACCCAATACAATGGAAAATTGTATAGGTGCACTAGTTCGGCGAAGAGATGGTGATAAAAGTGTAATATTGATGGTAGAAATATATTTTTATAATCTGAATAAATAAAAACAGCAAGGTAGCAATTGATAAAATGGAGCAAAAATGGTATTGTAATGCTTGAAAATGAGGCCTAGGGTCCGTACTTTCACTAGTGCAATCTCTTAACAATGCTAATGTAATTGGATCATATAACCATCCCTCAACATGCAACGAAGAATCACTACGAAGTTCCTGTCTAGCGGAGAACATAAGAATAAATTGTTCGTAGGGTATGAAACCACCTCAAAGCTATTCTTTCCGTTCGATCTATTCCAGAGTTTGTACTAAAATAACACACAACTATTCTTTCCGTTCGATCTATCCTAGAGTTCGGACTAAAATAACACCAAAGAAAATTCATATTCGTAATACTCAATCCAACACAAAGAACTTCAAAGAGTGTCCCAAGATTTCTACCGGAGAAACAAAGACAAGAACGTGCATCAACCCCTATGCATAGATTACCCCAATGTCACCTCGGGAATCCGCGAGTTGAGGGCCAAAACATATATCAAGTGAATCAATACGATACCCCATTGTCACCACGAGTATTCAATTGCAAGACATATATCAAGTGTGCTCAAATCCATTAAAGTATTCAATCCGATAGCAACAAAATCTCAAAGGGAAAACTAAATTCATCACAACAAGATAGAGAGAGGAAAACACCATATGACCCGACTATATTAAAGCCCGCGATACATCAAGATCGTGAAATCTCAAGAACACGAGAGAGAGAGAGAGATTAAACACATAGCTACTGGTACAAACCCTCAGCACCGAGGGTGGACTACTCCCTCCTCATCGTGGTGGCCACCGGGATGATGAATATGGCCACCGGTGATGATTTCCCCCTCCGGCCAGAACAGGGTCTAGATTGGTTTTCGATGGCTACAAAGGCTTGCAGCGGCAGAACTTCCGATCTAGGGCTGCCCCGAAGGTTTTGGAATATTTGTGAATTTATAGGGCGAAGAGGGGGTTCGGGAGGCCACCGAGGTGGGCACAACCCACCTGGGCGCCCCCTCGGGGCACCCCCAGGTGTTGTTCTGGCCCATCCTGGGTGTTCTAGTCCATAAAAATTCTCCAAAATGTTTTGTGGTGTTTGGACTCCATTTGATATTGATTTTCTGCGATGTAAAAAACAAGTAGAAAAATAGCAATTGGCACTTGGCACTGTTGGGGAACGTTGCAGAAAATTAAAATTTTTCCTACGGTTTCACCAAGATCCATCTATGAGTTCATCTAAGCAATGAGTCATGGGAGACTGATTGCATCTACAACTTTGTAGATCGCGAGCGGAAGCGTTCAACGAACGGGGATGAGGTAGTCGTACACGATGTGATCCAAATCACCGGAGATCCTAGCACTGAAAGGACGGCACCTCCACGTTCAACACACGTACGGTCAGCGTAACGTCTCCTTATTCTTGATCCAGCAAGGCAAAGGAGAGGTTGAGGAAGATGGCTCCAGCAGCAGCACGACGGCGTGGTGATGGTGGAGCTACAGTACTCCGGCAGGGCTTCGCCGTGCTCTACGGAGGAGGAGGAGGTGTTGGACAGGGAGAGGGAGGCGCCAAGGACCAGGGGGGCGGCTGCCCCCTCCCCCCCTTTATATAGGAGGGCCAAGGGGGGCGCCGGCCCTAGGTGATCCAATCTCCTTGGGGCGGCGGCCAAGGGGAGGTTTCCCTCCCCCCAAGGCACCTAGGAGGTGCCTTCCTGTCACGACCAGTTTTTCCGGACATTAATTTCCAGAAAATGGCCGTTGTGCTCACCAGCCCCAGGATTACTGTTACCTGACGAGACACCAACTTGATACAGAAACCCCAAGCAAGAGTACAAAATATGCAGTACAAGACTATTGTGGCCTATGAGTACAACAAATGGTTTCCAGTGGTTGAGGGCGGAAGCGGTTTGTGGATCACCACGGTTATTGGACTCCATTTTCCCACGGGAACAGCTGACCAGGATAACTCCTATCTTCGCAAGGCTGCTATCACCGTTGCTTAGGTTACGAGGCTGTCGTCGCAACGCTCCTCTCCAAGCAATCAAACTGGCCAAGACAATAGCTAGGGACAAGCCAGTGAGTACTTTGAATGTACTCGCAAACATTAAGAACACAGGTATATCATATCCACAGATAAACATGTTTCAAAATATTGTGTGATTACTCTGAACATTATGGAATAAGGTTCATGATGTATGCGAGTAAATATATAAGGAATGCACGGGCAATCAAACAAGTAAATGAAATAATAAAATGTGCCACAGTCGGGCGTCTGGGCGACACCACCTAAAGGGCTTTAAGAGAAATGCCTCAGTCGGGCGTCTGAGCGACACCACATAAAGGGCTTTAAAAGAAATGCCACAGTCGTGCGTCTTAGCGACACCACATAAAGGGCTTTAAAAGAAATGCCACAGTCGGGCGTCTGAGCGACACCACATACAGGGCTTTAAAAGAAATGCCACAGTCGGGCGTCTGAGCGACACCACATACAGGGCTTTAAAAGAAATAATCATAGTGAATATCTCAGAGGTAGAACCATCCCGGGGATAATCGACAATAATAATAATAATAACACGGTTAGCCAATAATGATAATAATTCATGAATATCACAAGTCACAGGTAGTAATTCCAGTTCCTGTTAGACAATTTCACCTCCGAAGACCGACACCAAGACCAACACTTGACCCATCCCAGACTATAATCCTTAACCATGGACCCGGCTATTCGAATAGGTTTAATCTCTGCAGAGGGTGTACTCTTTACCCACGAGTAACGGATTCCTTTAGTCCATCGGGACTAATTCCGTCTACGGCCTTTTAGTTGAAAACACGCCTAACTTGCACACACCAGCTTAACTCATCGGTGTCTGGAATCACCCACGACACTTGTTAAGCAAAACTCTAAGTGGGGAGGCTACAACCTCGCGTAGCATGGGATCAAATTTATATCGCGCGCTCTAAGGGGTGGCCTCCCCTCTCGGTCCCAACCAGAAAACACCCATGCCCCCTGACCAGGTAGCATGCCTACTGGCTACAACCGATATCTTCCACCATGGCCTCTCTGTACGGTGTGTGCTGGAAAGGGGTTGACAACTTACTAAACCGTACCCTACCTGCGGCAGGGACGAGTGGTAGTACGAGGCAAGTATGGGGGTTACTAGAACAAGACTTGATCTATGGTCGACTCAGGATGTTTATAAGTTCCTGCATGACATGTATATCAAATATATTTCAACTGAAGAAATCACCACTCAATGTACCTTACCATGCCATACCGGACACAACCGTCCCGACGGGGACCGGCGACAAGCTCACGCCTACCCAAGGCCGAGGCTTTCCCGGATTCCTTTCCGGCATGCGTGCAAGGCATATGAGGATGATTACCATCACAATCATTTTCATATCCAACAGCAAGGAAATCACTAATATGCTTCCATGCAAATGATCATGTCACATGAAATAACAAGTCATCTGAAATAAGGTGGTGTTATAAACGTGTCAAATAACACACCAAAAACATTATGCCAGGGTTCAGAATGCTTGCCTTTAAGTTGTGGAGGGGTGAGGTGCTCTCCAAAACTTTGAAAGTTTCTTCTCTCTCTCCAAAATCCTATTTTAAAAATATATTTGAATTAACACACATTTCAAAAACAGTATAAAAAGTTGTTTGGAAAATTTTGAAATAAATCTTAAAATAAACTAGAACAAATTTGAAGAAGGTAGGAAAAAGAATCAACTCATTTGGAGTTGTATTTAAAAGGTTATAGGCAGTCAAAGTTCTGGTCAAATTTGTGTTTAAAAATAAAACAGAAAAGAAAACGTTTCAGGGGAAAAATACGCTTTCGGAGCGAAGGAAACGTACTGGGGAGTTATACGCCTTCACTTAAACATGTGGACCGGTGCGGGGGTCACTGACAGTGGGCCCGCCTGGCCCACTGGTCAGGTTTGACCAGTCGCCCGCGTCGTCTCCCTCCTCTACCCGAGAGGAGCGGGGCTCCGGCGATCATCGCCGGCGAACGGTGGCTCCGTTGGGAAAGCTGAGACCACCAGCGGATTGAGGGGGCCGAGGTGGTCACTCCGGTGGTCGTTTTGTTCTCTGGGGTAGACGGAGCTGTCGACGGCGAGCTCCGCGGCGGACGGTGGTCGTTGGAAAAAGTGAAAACTTGCCCGCGGCGAGTCTCGATCAAGATTGAGTAGTGGAACGGGCTCACAGGAGGATGTGGGGGTTCCTGGTGGAGAGAGTGGAGAGGGGGAGACCCTGGTAGCACCGGAATGGTCAGGGCAATGGTGGCGGATGGAGCTGCCGGAGAGGAAGAAGACGACTCCCTTCCTTCGATTGACTGCAAAAGGGGCAAGGGTGAAGTGGTGTGAGACTGCCTGCGCACGGGTTTGAGCTCGGGCCTCTTTTATAGCACAATCGAGTCGGTTTGCGGCGGCCGTGGATAAGCTCTCCGGCGAACCGCCTCTCTGTAGCTAGGGCGACGTGGCGGCGACGAGGGCTAGCAGACACGCTTGCGGATGAGTTCGCACTGCTCCAGGGGCCAGGTGGCGAGCCCGGGTGGCTCGGGCGGCGCCGACATGAGCAGGGGCTGTCGGGCGGCCGTGGCGTGCCGCCAAAGGGACTCTGGTGGCGGCGCTGTTGGCTGCTAGGGCGGCTTGGCGCGTTGCTGCGAGGAGGGTAGCGCGTGGCGTGGCGCTGCAGAGCGGGCCAAAACCAGGGGGCCAGCGTGTCGGCTCGGGCGCGGCATCGTGCAATACGCACGCTCTGGGCGCGTCCAGTGCACGCACGGGAGATGTTCGACACAATGCCACGGCATGCTACAGGTCACAGGTGAGTTTGGGGCTTAGCAGATCGAGGTTAGGAGCAACTGGGAGTCTAGTGGACGTGCTAGTTTGATCAGAGGTGCAAGATCATAGTGCAATGACAAGAATCATGCCAAAACAGATCATGCCCACAAGGTGTTTGACAAAATGCCAAGGGCACTTAGGCAAGTCTTGGAGTGGTCAAAAACTCCAGATCAGTGTCTCCTTAGATGCAAGAGAGAGTGGTGAGGTTAGTTTGGCAAAAGGAGAAACTTGTTAGTGCAAGTTTTGCAGAATTTCAATTCTGGACAGGAAATAAATGGGATCATTTCATGAACCAAAAATGATCCCAAGGGTGCATGCTCCTGGGCTTAAGGGTTTAACATGGAGGACTACAAGTAGGAGAAAGAATCAAGGGCTAAAGAGCAAGCAAAAATATGGTTGTTGTACAAACCATCAAGTTGGCCCAGAATGAAAATGAGGTTGATTCACTCAAAATTTGCAAATAACATCACTGGGTTTTCACATAAAGTTGAATCATATGCTGCTACTAACATCCCAAAATTTTGGTGGAGGCTAGAAAGGAATATTTAAATGGGTTGTAGTGCAAAAATGCCCACTGGACCAGAGAAGAAATTTAGGTGTAGAGCTCAATTTATTTCAAGAATAAAAGATGTTTTTGCATACAACTGATTTAATAACATCACATGACATCTCCAAATTTTGGTGGGATTTATGAGATAATTTATCACATGGTTGTAGTTCAAAATATGGTCATATAGACAAGGGAAAATATTTTTCAAGAAAATAAAGACCAAGCAATTTAATTATGTGATAGGTCCTGCTAAAAGAAAAGTTTTTCTTGAGAGGTTTAAACAAGTTCAATCACATGTTTGAAAAGTTTTCACTTTGGGGGAAAACTCCATAATAACCAAGTTCAAAATCAAAAGGAAGCTTAGAAATAAAAGTTTTAATTCCTGGCAAAATTTTAACTAATAAAACATGGTCAAATTTTTTTTGGGGTGTCACAACACTACCCCCCTTAAGAAAAATCTCGTCCTCGAGATTGGCTAAGGGTTGCTTTGAAAAACAAATTCTCTCGGGGATCTGTCGCGAGGGGAGAACGGTTACCAATAAAGGGGCATAAGTCACATCAAAACTATTCATATTAGTAGAAACCAAATAACTTGCAAGCTCAGGTTACCACGAATAAGTCACAATACATAATTAAATGTTGCAACAATGAACACAGCAGCGATGCTTAAAATGGAAACGGTAACTGGACGGGGTCCTGCGAGAACGTTTCTGGTACTGAGACACATTCCTCCTCTATCGGGGAAAAAGGGATTGACCAGTCGATGAATGCGTCTCTCTTGGTCGGGCCTCAGTGATCTGCCGATGGCGATCTGAGGATTTAAATCCGCGAGACTCTAGAGATAACCCATCACACGTTGGGTGAAGCGTTCTTGAGCGATGACATACTGGACCAGGCATTGTGGCTCGGTTTAGGATAGCGGCTGTGTTGTGCTGGTTTGGGGCTAGCGTGCCCTTTTTATAGGAAAAAGGGGACGGAGTCTTCCTTCGCACGCTTGCGAGAAAGACTATTCAGGATTCGGCCACGGGCGCATGATTGACGGCTATGTTGGTAGGTTGGGCACCGACTGCCAAAAGGTGTCGGGTCACTGTGGGGCTATCTTGCAGGAGAAGCTTGGCTGGGGTTTTGGTTATGGCTTGGTGGGTTGGTTTACCTAAGATTTTTGACCTGGCTAGGATAGAATTGGCCATTGGTCAGCCTGGCTCTGATACCAAGTCTGTCACGACCGGTTTTTCCGGGCATTAATTTCCAGAAAATGGCCGTTGTGCTCACCAGCCCCAGGATTACTGTTAGCTGACGAGACACCAACTTGATACAGAAATTCCAAGCAAGAGTACAAAATATGCAGTACAAGACTATTGTGGCCTATGAGTACAACAAATGGTTTCTAGTGGTTGAGGGCGGAAGCGGTTTGTGGATCACCACGGTTATGGGACTCCATTTTCCCACGGGAACAGTTGACCAGGATAACTCCTATCTTCGCGAGGCTGCTATCACCGTTGCTTAGGTTACGAGGCTGTCGTCGCAACGCTCCTCTCCAAGCAATCAATCTGGCCAAGACAATAGCCAGGGACAAGCCAGTGAGTACTTTGAATGTACTCGCAAACATTAAGAACACAGGTATATCATATCCACAGATAAACATGTTTCAAAATATTATGTGATTACTCTGAACATTATGGAATAAGGTTCATGATGTATGCGAGTAAATATATAAGGAATGCACGGGCAATCAGACAAGTAAATGAAATAATAAAATGTGCCACAGTCGGGCGTCTGGGCGACACCACCTAAAGGGCTTTAAGAGAAATGCCTCGGTCGGGCGTCTGAGCGACACCACATAAAGGGCTTTAAAAGAAATGCCACAGTCGGGCGTCTTAGCGACACCACATAAAGGGCTTTAAAAGAAATGCCACAGTCGGGCGTCTGAGCGACACCACATACAGGGCTTTAAAAGAAATGCCACAGTCAGGCGTCTGAGCGACACCACATACAGGGCTTTAAAAGAAATAATCATAGTGAATATCTCAGAGGTAGAACCATCCCGGGGATAATCGACAATAATAATAATAATAACACGGTTAGCCAATAATGATAATAATTCATGAATATCACAAGTCACAGGTAGTAATTCCAGTTCCTGTTAGACAATTTCACCTCCGAAGACCGACACCAAGACCAACACTTGACCCATCCCAGACTATAATCCTTAACCATGGACCCGGCTATTCGAATAGGTTTAATCTTTGCAGAGGGTGTACTCTTTACCCACGAGTAACGGATTCCTTTAGTCCATCGGGACTAATTCCGTCTACGGCCTTTTAGTTGAAAACACGCCTAACTTGCACACACCAGCTTAACTCATCGGTGTCTGGAATCACCCACGACACTTGTTAAGCAAAACTCTAAGTGGGGAGGCTACAACCTCGCGTAGCATGGGATCAAATTTATATCGCGCGCTCTAAGGGGTGGCCTCCCCTCTCGGTCCCAACCGGAAAACACCCATGCCCCCTGACCAGGTAGCATGCCTACCGGCTACAACCGATATCTTCCACCATGGCCTCTCTGTACGGTGTGTGCTGGAAAGGGGTTGACGACTTACTGAACCGTACCCTACCTGCGGCAGGGACGAGTGGTAGTACGAGGCAAGTATGGGGGTTACTGGAACAAGACTCGATCTATGGTCGACTCAGGAGGTTTATAAGTTCCTGCATGACATGTATATCAAATATATTTCAACTGAAGAAATCACCACTCAATGTACCTTACCATGCCATACCGGACACAACCGTCCCGACGGGGACCGGCGACAAGCTCACGCCTACCCAAGGCCGAGGCTTTCCCGGATTCCTTTCTGGCATGCGTGCAAGGCATATGAGGATGATTACCATCACAATCATTTTCATATCCAACAGCAAGGAAATCACTAATATGCTTCCATGCAAATGATCATGTCTCTTGAAATAACAAGTCATTTGAAATAAGGTGGTGTTATAAACGTGTCAAATAACACACCAAAAACATTATGCCAGGGTTCAGAATGCTTGCCTTTAAGTTGTGGAGGGGTGAGGTGCTCTCCAAAACTTTGAAAGTTTCTTCTCTCTCTCCAAAATCCTATTTTAAAAATATATTTGAATTAACACACATTTCAAAAACAGTATAAAAAATTTGTTTGGAAAATTTTGAAATAAATCTTAAAATAAACTAGACCAAATTTGAAGAAGGTAGGAAAACGAATCAACTCATTTGGAGTTGTATTTAAAAAGTTATAGGCAGTCAAAGTTCTGGTCAAATCTGTGTTTAAAAATAAAACAGAAAAGAAAACGTTTCAGGGGAAAAATACGCTTTCGGAGTGAAGGAAACGTACTGGGGAGTTATACGCCTTCACTTAAACACGTAGACCGGTGCGGGGGTCACTGACACTGGGCCCGCCTGGCCCACTGGTCAGGTTTGACCAGTCGCCCACGTCGTCTCCCTCCTTTGCCCGAGAGGAGCGGGGCTCCGACGATCATCGCCGGCGAACGGTGGCTCCGTTGGGAAAGCTGAGACCACCGGCGGATTGAGGGGGCCGAGGTGGTCACTCCGGTGGTCGCTTTGTTCTCTGGGGTAGACGGAGCTATCGACGGCGAGCTCCGCGGCGGACGGTGGTCGTCGGAAAAAGTGAAAACTTGCCCGCGGCGAGTCTCGATCAAGATTGAGTAGTGGAACGGGCTCACGGGAGGATGTGGGGGTTCCTGGTGGAGAGAGTGGAGAGGGGGAGACCCTGGTAGCGCCGGAATGGTCGGGGCAATGGTGGCGGATGGAGCTGCCGGAGAGGAAGAAGACGACTCCCTTCCTTCGATTGACGGCAAAAGGGGCAAGAGTGAAGTGGTGTGAGACTGCCTGCCCACGGGTTTGAGCTCGGGCCTCTTTTATAGCACAATCGAGTCGGTTTGCGGCGGCCGTGGATAAGCTCTCCGGCGAACCGCCTCTCTGTAGCTAGGGCGACGTGGCGGCGACGAGGGCTAGCAGACACGCTTGCGGATGAGTTCGCACTGCTCCAGGGGCCAGGTGGCGAGCCGGGGTGGCTCGGGCGGCGCCGACATGAGCAGGGGCTGTCGGGCGGCCGTGGCGTGCCGCCAAAGGGACTCTGGTGGCGGCGCTGTTGGCTGCCAGGGCGGCTTGGCGCGTTGCTGCGAGGAGGGTAGCGCGTGGCGTGGCGCTGCAGAGCGGGCCAAAACCAGGGGGCCAGCATGTCGGCTCGGGCGCGGCATCGTGCAATACGCGCGCTCTGGGCGCGTCCAGTGCACGCACGGGAGATGTTCGACACAATGCCGCGGCATGCTACAGGTCACAGGTGAGTTTGGGGCTTAGCAGATCGAGGTTAGGAGCAACTGGGAGTCTAGTGGACATGCTAGTTTGATCAGAGGTGCAAGATCATAGTGCAATGACAAGAATCATGCCAAAACAGATCATGCCCACAAGGTGTTTGACAAAATGCCAAGGGCACTTAGGCAAGTCTTGGAGTGGTCAAAAACTCCAGATCAGTGTCTCCTTAGATGCAAGAGAGAGTGGTGAGGTTAGTTTGGCAAAAGGAGAAACTTGTTAGTGCAAGTTTTGCAGAATTTCAATTCTGGACAGGAAATAAATGGGATCATTTCATGAACCAAAAATGATCCCAAGGGTGCATGCTCCTGGGCTTAAGGGTTTAACATGGAGGACTACAAGTAGGAGAAAGAATCAAGGGCTAAAGAGCAAGCAAAAATATGGTTGCTGTACAAACCATCAAGTTGGCCCAGAATGAAAATGAGGTTGATTCACTCAAAATTTGCAAATAACATCACTGGGTTTTCACATAAAGTTGAATCATATGCTGCTACTAACATCCCAAAATTTTGGTGGAGGCTAGAAAGGAATATTTAAATGGGTTGTAGTGCAAAAATGCCCACTGGACCAGAGAAGAAATTTAGGTGTAGAGCTCAATTTATTTCAAGAATAAAAGATGTTTTTGCATACAACTGATTTAATAACATCACATGACATCTCCAAATTTTGGTGGGTTTTATGAGATAATTTATCACATGGTTGTAGTTCAAAATATGGTCATATAGACAAGGGAAAATATTTTTCAAGAAAATAAAGACCAAGCAATTTAATTATGTGATAGGTCCTGCTAAAAGAAAAGTTTTTCTTGAGAGGTTTAAACAAGTTCAATCACATGTTTGAAAAGTTTTCACTTTGGGGGAAAACTCCATAATAACCAAGTTCAAAATCAAAAGGAAGCTTAGAAATAAAAGTTTTAATTCCTGGCAAAATTTTAATTAATAAAACATGGTCAAATTTTTTTTGGGTGTCACACTTCCCCCCTTGGGACTCCTTCCCTTTGACACCCTAGGCGCATGGGCCTCTTGGGGCTGGTTCCCCTTGGCCCATGTAGGCCAAGGCGCACCCCCTAGAGCCCATGTGGCCCCCCGAGGCAGGTGGCCCCACCCGGTGGACCCCCCGGGACCCTCCGGTGGTCCCGGTACAATACCGATAACCCCGAAACTTGTCCCGATGGCCAAAACAGCACTTCCTATATATAATTCTTTACCTCCGAACCATTCCGAAACTCCTCGTGACGTTCGGGATCTCATCCGGAACTCTGAACAACATTCGGGTTACTGCATATACATATCTTCACAACCCTAGCGTCACCGAACCTTAAGTGTGTAGACCCTACGGGTTCGGGAGACATGTAGACATGACCGAGACAGCTCTCGGGCAATAACCAACAGCGGGATCTGGATACCCATGTTGGCTCCCACATGCTCCACGATGATCTCATCGGATGAACCATGATGTCGAGGATTCAATTAATCCCGTATACGATTCCCTTTGTCAATCGGTATTTTACTTGCCCGAGATTCGATCGTCGGTATCCCAATACCTCGTTCAATCTCGTTACCGGCAAGTCACTGTACTCGTACCGTAATGCATGATCCCGTGATCAAACACTTTGATCACATTGAGCTCATTATGATGATGCATTACCGAGAGGGCCCGGTGATACCTCTCCGTCAAGCGGAGTGACAAATCCCAGTCTCGATCCGTGTCAACCCAACAGATACTTTTGGAGATACCCGTAGTATACCTTTATAGTCACCCAGTTACGTTGTGACGTTTGGCACACCCAAAGCACTCCTACGGTATCCGGGAGTTACACGATCTCATGGTCTAAGGAAAGGATACTTGACATTGGAAAACTCTAGCAAATGAACTATGGGATCTTATGCTATGTTTAGGATTGGGTCTCGTCCATCACATCATTCTCCTAATGATTTGATCTCATTATCATTGACATCCAATGGCCATAGTCAGGAAACCATGACTATCTATTGATCAACGAGCTAGTCAACTAGAGGCTTACTAGGGACATGTTGTTGTCTGTTATTCACACATGTATTACGATTTCCGGATAACACAATTATAGCACGAATAAAGACAATTATCATGAATAAGGAAATATAATAATAACGCTTTTATTATTGCCTCTAGGGCATATTTCCAATAGTCTCCCACTTGCACTAGAGTCAATAATCTAGTTACATTGTGATGAATCGAACACCCATAGAGTTCTGGTGTTGATCATGTTTTGCCTTAGGGAGAGGTTTAGTCAATGGATCTGCGACATTCAGATCCGTGTGCACTTTACAAATTTCTATGTCTCCATCTTGAACATTTTCACGAATGGATTTGAAGCGACGCTTGATGTGCGTGGTCTTCTTGTGAAACCTGGGCTCCTTGGCAGGTGCAATAGCTCCAGTGTTGTCACAGAAGAGTTTGATTGGCCCCGACGCATTGGGTATGACTCCGAGGTCGGTGATGAACTCCTTCACCCAAATTGCTTCATGTGCTGCCTCCGAGGCTGCCATGTACTCCGCTTCACATGTAGATCCCGCCACGACGCTCTGCTTGCAACTGCACCAGCTTACTGCCCCACCATTCAAAATATACACGTATCCGGTTTGTGACTTAGAGTCATCCAGATCTGTGTCGAAGCTAGCGTCGACGTAACCCTTTACGACGAGCTCTTCGTCACCTCCATAAACGAGAAACATTTCCTTAGTCCTTTTCAGGTACTTCAGGATATTCTTGACCGCTGTCCAGTGTTCCTTGCCGGGATTACTTTGGTACCTTCCTACCAAACTTACGGCAAGGTTTACATCAGGTCTGGTACACAGCATGGCATACATAATAGAACCTATGGCCGAGGCATAGGGGATGACACTCATCTCTTCTATATCTTCTGCCGTGGTCGGACATTGAGCTAAGCTCAATTTCACACCTTGTAACACAGGTAAGAACCCCTTCTTAGATTGATCCATATTGAACTTCTTCAATATCTTATCAAGGTATGTGCTTTGTGAAAGACCTATGAGGCGTCTTGATCTATCTCTATATATCTTGATGCCTAATATATAAGCAGCTTCTCCAAGGTCCTTCATTGAAAAACTCTTATTCAAGTAGGCCTTAATGCTGTCCAAGAGTTCTATATCATTTCCCATCAAAAGTATGTCATCTACATATAGTATGAGAAATGCTACAGAGCTCCCACTCACTTTCTTGTAAACGCAGGCTTCTCCATAAGTCTGCGTAAACCCAAATGCTTTGATCATCTCATCAAAGCGAATGTTCCAACTCCGAGATGCTTGCACCAGCCCATAAATCAAGCGTTGGAGCTTGCACACCTTGTCAGCATTCTTAGGATCGACAAAACCTTCCGGCTGCATCATATACAATTCTTCCTTAAGGAAACCATTAAGGAATGCCGTTTTGACGTCCATTTGCCATATTTCATAATCGTAGAATGCGGCAATTGCTAACATGATTCGGACGGACTTCAGCTTCGCTACCGGTGAGAAAGTCTCATCGTAGTCAATTCCTTGAACTTGTCGATAACCCTTAGCGACAAGCCGAGCTTTATAGATGGTCACATTACCATCCGCGTCTGTCTTCTTCTTAAAGATCCATTTATTTTCTATGGCTCGCCGCTCAACGGGCAAGTCAGTCAAAGTCCATACTTCGTTTTCATACATGGATCCTATCTCGGATTTCATGGCTTCCAGCCATTTGTCGGAATCCGGGCCCGCCATTGCTTCCTCATAGTTCGAAGGTTCACCGTTGTCTAACAACATGATTTCCAAGACAGGGTTGCCGTAACACTCTGGTGCGGAACGTGTCCTTGTGGACCTTCGAATTTTAGTAGGAGCTTGATTAGAAGTATCTTGATCATCATCATTAATTTCCTCTCTAGTCGGTGCAGGCACCTCAGGAACGTTTTCTTGAGTTTCGCCATTTTCCGGTTCAAGAGGTAACACTTCATCAAGTTCTACTTTCCTCCCACTTACTTCTTTCGAGAGAAACTCTTTCTCTAGAAAGGATCCATTCTTGGCAACAAAGATCTTGCCTTCGGATCTGAGGTAGAAGGTATACCCAATAGTTTCTTTAGGGTATCCTATGAAGACGCATTTTTCCGACTTGGGTTCGAGCTTTTCAGGTTGAAGTTTCTTGACATAAGCATCGCATCCCCAAACTTTTAGAAACGACAGCTTAGGTTTCTTCCCAAACCATAATTCATACGGTGTCGTCTCAACGGATTTCGACGGAGCCCTATTTAAAGTGAATGCGGCAGTCTCTAAAGCATAGCCCCAAAAAGATAGCGGTAAATCGGTAAGAGACATCATAGATCGTACCATATCTAATAGAGTGCGATTACGACGTTCGGACACACCATTACGCTGGGGTGTTCCAGGCGGCGTGAGTTGTGAAACTATTCCACATTTTCTTAAGTGTGTGCCAAATTCATGACTCAAGTATTCTCCTCCACGATCTGATCGTAAAAACTTGATTTTTCTGTCACGTTGATTTTCAACCTCACTCTGAAATTCCTTGAACTTTTCAAAGGTCTCAGACTTGTGTTTCATTAAGTAGGTATACCCATATCTACTCAAGTCATCAGTGAGGGTGAGAACATAACGATAGCCACCGCGAGCCTCAACACTCATTGGACCACACACATCGGTATGTATGATTTCCAATAAGTTGGTTGCTCGCTCCATTGTTCCTGAGAATGGAGTCTTGGTCATTTTACCCATGAGGCATGGTTCGCACGTGTCAAATGATTCATAATCAAGAGACTCTAAAAGTCCATCTCCATGGAGCTTCTTCATGCGTTTGCCACCTATGTGACCAAGGCGGCAGTGCCACAAATATGTGGGACTATTGTTATCAACTTTAACTCTTTTGGTATTCACACTATGAATATGTGTATCATCACGTACGAGATTCATTAAGAATAAACCATTAACCATCGGAGCATGACCATAAAACATATCTCTCATATAAATAGAACAACCATTATTCTCGGATTTAAATGAGTAGCCATCTCGAATTAAACGAGATCCAGACACAATGTTCATGCTCAAACTTGGCACTAAATAACAATTAATGAGGTTTAAAATTAATCCCGTAGGTAAATGTAGAGGTAGCGTGCCGACGGCGATCACATCGACCTTGGAACCATTCCTGACGCGCATCGTCACCTCGTCCTTCGCCAGTCTCCGTTTATTCCGCAGCTCCTGTTTTGAGTTACAAATGTGAGCAACTGCACCGGTATCAAATACCCAAGAGCTACTACGAGTACTGGTAAGGTACACATCAATTACATGTATATCACATATACCTTTTGTTTTGCCGGCCTTCTTGTCCGCTAAGTATTTGGGGCAGTTCCGCTTCCAGTGACCACTTCCCTTGCAATAAAAACACTCCGTCTCGGGCTTGGGTCCATTCTTTGGCTTCTTCCCGGCAACTTGCTTACCGGGCGCGGCAACTTCCTTGCCGTCCTTCTTGAAGTTCTTTTTACCCTTGCCCTTCTTGAACTTAGTGGTTTTATTCACCATCAACACTTGATGTACCTTGATTTCTACCTCTGCTGATTTCAGCATAGCATATACCTCAGGAATGGTCTTTACCATCCCCTGCATGTTGTAGTTCATCACAAAGCTCTTGTAGCTAGGTGGAAGCGACTGGAGGATTCTGTCAATGACCGCTTCATCCGGGAGATTAACTTCCAGTTGAGTCAAGCGGTTGTGCAACCCAGACATCTTGAGTATGTGTTCACTGACAGAGCTATTTTCCTCCATCGTACAGCTAAAGAATTTGTCGGAGACTTCATATCTCTCGACCCGGGCATGAGCTTGGAAAAGCATTTTCAGCTCTTCGAACATCTCATATGCTCCATGTCTCTCAAAACGCTTTTGGAGCCCCGGCTCTAAGCTGTAAAGCATTCCGCACTGAATGAGGGAGTAATCATCGGAATGTGACTGCCAAGCGTTCATAACGTCTTGTTCTGCAGGGAGAACAGGTGCGTCACCCAGCGGTGCTCGTAGGACATAATCTTTCTTGGCAGCTATGAGGATGATCCTCAGGTTCCGGACCCAGTCCGTATAGTTGCTGCCATCGTCTTTCAGCTTGGTTTTCTCTAGGAACGCGTTGAAGTTGAGGACTACGTTGGCCATTTGATCTACAAGACATATTGTAAATATTTTAGACTAAGTTCATGATAATAAAGTTCATCTTAATCAAATTATTTAATGAACTCCCACTTAGATAGACATCCCTCTTCTAGTCATCTAAGTATTACATGATCCAAGTCAACTAGGCAGTGTCCGATCATCACGTGAGACGGACTAGTCAACATTGGTGAACATCTTCATGTTGATCGTATCTTCTATACGACTCATGCTCGACCTTTCGGTCTTCTGTGTTCCGAGGCCATGTTTGTACATGCTAGGCTCGTCAAGTCAACCTAAGTGTTTGCATGTGTAAATCTGTCTTACACCCGTTGTATGTGAACGTTAGAATCTATCACACCCGATCATCACGTGGTGCTTCGAAACAACGAACTGTCGCAACGGTGCACAGTTAGGGGGAACACTTCTTGAAATTATTATGAGGGATCATCTTATTTACTACCGTCGTTCTAAGTAAACAAGATGCAAAACATGATAAACATCACATGCAATCAAATAATAACCGTGACATGATATGGCCAATATCACATAGCTCCTTTGATCTCCATCTTGGGGCTCCATGATCATCTTGTCACCGGCTTGACACCATGATCTCCATCATCATGATCTCCATCATCGTGTCTCCATGAAGTTGCTCGCCAACTATTACTTCTACTACTATGGCTAACGCGTTTAGCAATAAAGTAAAGTAATTTACATGGCGTTTCTCAATGACACGCAGGTCATACAAAAAATAAAGACAACTCCTATGGCTCCTGCCGGTTGTCATACTCATCGATATGCAAGTCGTGATTCCTATTACAATAGCATGAACATCTCATACATCACATATAGATCATTCATCATTCATCACAACTTTGGCCATATCATATCACAAAGCACTTGCTGCAAAAACAAGTTAGACGTCCTCTAATTGTTGTTGCAAGTTTTACATGGCTGAATTAGGGTTCTAGCAAGAACGTTTTCTTACCTACGTGAAAGCCACAACGTGATTTGTCAACTTCTATTTACCCTTCATAAGGACCCTTTTCATCGAATCCGCTCCAACTAAAGTAGGAGAGACAGACACCCGCCAGCCACCTTATGCAACTAGTGCATGTTAGTCGGTGGAACCGGTCTCACGTAAGCGTACGTGTAAGGTTGGTCCGGGCCGCTTCATCCCACAATACCGCTGAAGCAAGATAAGACAAGTAGCGGCAAGAAAGTTGACAACATCTACGCCCACAACAAATTGTGTTCTACTCGTGCAATAGAGAACTACGCATAGACCTAGCTCATGATGCCACTGTTGGGGAACGTTGCAGAAAATTAAAATTTTTCCTACGGTTTCACCAAGATCCATCTATGAGTTCATCTAAGCAACGAGTCATGGGAGAGAGATTGCATCTACATACCACTTTGTAGATCGTGAGCGGAAGCGTTCAACGAACGGGGATGAGGTAGTCGTACACGACGTGATCCAAATCACCGGAGATCCTAGCACTGAAAGGACAGCACCTCCGCGTTCAACACACGTACGGTCAGCGTAACGTCTCCTTCTTCTTGATCCAGCAAGGAAAAGGAGAGGTTGAGGAAGATGGCTCCAGCAGCAGCACGACGGCGTGGTGATGGTGGAGCTATAGTACTCCGGCAGGGCTTCGCCGTGCTCTACGGGGGAGGAGGAGGTGTTGGAGAGGGAGAGGGAGGCGCCAAGGACCAGGGGGTGCGGCTGCCCCCTCCCCCCTTTATATAGGAGGGCCAAGGGGGGGCGCCGGCCCTAGGAGATCCAATCTCCTTGGGGCGGCGGCCAAGGGGAGGTTCCCCCCCCCCCAAGGCACCTAGGAGGTGCCTTCCCCTTGTGGGACTCCTTCCCTTTGAAACCCTAGGCGCATGGGCCTCTTGGGGCTGGTTCCCCTTGGCCCATGTAGGCCAACGCGCACCCCCTAGAGCCCATGTGGCCCCCCGAGGCAGGTGGCCCCACCCGGTGGACCCCCCGGGACCCTCCGATGGACCCCCCGGGACCCTCCGGTGGTCCCGGTACAATACCGATAACCTCGAAACTTGTCCCGATGGCCAAAACAGCACTTCCTATATATAATTCTTTACCTCCGAACCATTCCGAAACTCCTCGTGACGTACGGGATCTCATCAGGGACTCCGAACAACATTCGGGTTACTGCATATACATATCTTCACAACCCTAGCGTCACCGAACCTTAAGTGTGTAGACCCTACGGGTTCGGGAGACATGCAGACATGACCGAGACGGCTCTCGGGCAATAACCAACAGCGGGATCTGGATACCCATGTTGGCTCCCACATGCTCCACGATGATCTCATCGGATGAACCACGATGTCGAGGATTCAATTAATCCCGTATACGATTTCCTTTGTCAATCGGTATTTTACTTGCCCGAGATTCGATCGTCGGTATCCCAATACCTCGTTCAATCTCGTTACCGGCAAGTCACTTTACTCGTACCGTAATGAATGATCCCGTGATCAAACACTTTGATCACATTGAGCTCATTATGATGATGCATTACCGAGAGGGCCCGGTGATACCTCTCCGTCAAGCGGAGTGACAAATCCCAGTCTCGATCCGTGTCAACCCAACAGATACTTTCGGAGATACCCGTAGTATACCTTTATAGTCACCCAGTTACGTTGTGACGTTTGGCACACCCAAAGCACTCCTACGGTATCCGGGAGTTACACGATCTCATGGTCTAAGGAAAGGATACTTGACATTGGAAAACTCTAGCAAACGAACTATGCGATCTTATGCTATGTTTAGGATTGGGTCTCGTCCATCACATCATTCTCCTAATGATGTGATCTCGTTATCATTGACATCCAATGCCCATAGTCAGGAAACCATGACTATCTATTGATCAACGAGCTAGTCAACTAGAGGCTTACTAGGGACATGTTGTTGTCTGTTATTCACACATGTATTACGATTTCAGAATAACACAATTATAGCACGAATAAAGACAATTATCATGAATAAGGAAATATAATAATAATGCTTTTATTATTGCCTCTAGGGCATATTTCCAACAGGCACTATCTCAATAGGTTAGTCCCAAAAAATGATATAAAATGATTGTAAAACATCCAAGAATGATAATATAACAGCACGGAACAATAAAAAATTATAGATACGTTGGAAACGTATCATTATGTTATATTACTGTTTTACGTAAGAAACATCTTTCGATGAAAATAGTTCCTCCAAGGGTTCCTTTCTTTGGACAAAATTATAGTCCGGATACGTAAGATCAACGGAAACCAATGGCTTAAAAAACCCTGGTGGTGAACGCGAGGCCATATTCACTTCCCTTGGGTCAACTTATTATATTCTGTAAGAACGATAGCTTTCGGCTTCACCCATCTGAGGTACGGTCCCGGATGACCCGGTTGTAACAATCGGAGGTGCTCCCTTTACTCCCTAGCCGAACAATCGGGAACTTAGGGGTAACCATAGGAGCCAGGCAACCCATCTTGGCAAAGATCTTAAGTCAAATAAGTGCATATGTTGGCTTAACATGTGTGAGAAGGATGCAATCGGTACGAATGCGGTTTATACATTATTCGGCTCTTCTAAGGGAGCCCACATGCAAAGCTGGGTGGTACATTCAATGATGTACATAGTACGAGCTTGGTATGGTTCGGTTTAGCCGAACGCTCACCATGTCGAAAAGAAAGAAAGAAAAACAAAAGAAGGAAAAGGTAAGGATGTATGTCAAACTCAGGCGTAAAAGCGCCGTAGCCGGGCTGCGGTCCACGGGTTCGGCTCGAGGCAGTCATCGGACGGGCGGCGAAGGCAATATGCTCCTCCTATAAGTACTTCATCGATGATGTACGGTCCCTCCCATTTGGGTGATAGTTTTTTCTTCTGTTTTTCGGGGTGTTGGAGGATGAGGTCTCCCACGTTGTATGTCTATGCCTGGACTTCACGGTTGTGGTAACTCCGTGCTTGCTGTTGATAGAACGCGGATCGATCCCAAGCTATATCCCGTTCTCCTTCCAGAGCATCCAGATCATCTTGCCGATCCAGGTCGGCTTCCTTTTCTTCGTACATGCGCACTCTAGGCGCGTCATGGATAAGGTCGCATGGGAGGACAACTTCCGCACCGTATACCATAAAAATGGTGTGTATCCGGTTGACCGGTTAGGAGTAGTGTTTAACCCCCATAGTATGGAATCGAGTTCCTCGACCCAATGGCAGTCTGATTGTTTAAGTGATCGGACTAGGCGAGGCTTGATGCCGCTCACAATGAGCCCGTTGGCCCGTTCTACCTGTCCATTGGTTTGCGGGTAGTATACTGAAGCGTAATCGAGCTTTATGCCCATTTTGCCACACCAGTCTTTGACTTCCTGGGCGGTGAAGTTGGTACCATTATCGGTAATTATGATATGGGGGACACCATAACGGTGTACGACGTCGGACAGGAAATCGACGACCGGTCCAGATTCTATCGAAGTGACGGGCCTTGCCTCGATCCACTTGGTGAATTTGTCAACCATGACCAATAGGTACTTCTTTTTGTTTGTCCCCTCTTTGAGTGGCCCGACCATGTCGAGACCCCAGACCGCGAAAGGCCATGTTATTGGTATCGTTCGAAGAGTTGTGGGGGGCATGTGGCTTTGATTTGCGAACAACTGGCATCCAACGCAATTGGACTAACGTCCGGGCGTCCTCACGGGCGGTAGGCCAGTAGAAACATGCTCGGAAAGCCTTGCTGACCAAACCCCGAGCTGCCGCGTGGTGTCCGCCCATGCCCGCGTGTATTTCTGCCAGGAGCTGCTGCCCCTCTTCTTCGGAGATGCACCTTTGTAAAATTCCTGTGGTACTCTTCTTATAGAGTTCATCTTCATGGACCTTGTATGCTTTAGAGCGCCGAACTATACATCGTGCTTCTGTCTGACCCTCCGGAAGCTAATGTTGTGTGAGGTAGGCTAGCAGGGGCTCTGTCCAGGGTGGGATTATGACCATGACTTCATGGGCGGAAGGTGTTTCCTCGAGTGCGGAACCGCCGATGACATGATCGTCAGGTTCATTTTCTGGTGAAACATTGTGAGCGGGCTCATTGGTTGGTGCGCCGATGACGTTGTCCCGCCACACCACGGAGGGCTTAAAGAGCCGCTCAAGGAAGGTGTTTTTGGGAATCGGTTTGCGCTTGGCGCCCATGTGGGCGAGGACGTCCGCTGCTTGATTGTTGTCTCTAGCGACATGGTTGAATTCTAGGCCCTCAAATCGGGCCGATATCCGGAGGACCGCGTTTCTGTATGCCACCATCTGGGGTCCTTGGCGTCGAATTCGCCATTGACTTGGGAGATTGCTAGGTTTGAGTCTCCCCTAACCTCAAGGCGCTGCATTCCCATTGACGTGGCCATACGAAGACCATGTAGTAGCTCTTCATACTCGACTGCGTTGTTGGAGTCCATGTACATTATTTGTAGGACATACCGAACAGTGTCACCTGTAGGGGAGATTAGGATGACCCCAGCCCCCAGTCCGGCTAACATTTTTGAGCCGTCGAAATACATTGTCCAGTGCCAATATGTACTATACTCTCGGGTAGTTCGGCTTCGGTCCATTCGGCTATGAAATCGGCCTGCACCTGAGATTTAATAGCTCGACATGGTTTGTATGTTATCTCGAAGAGAAGGAGCTCAATGTCCCATTTGGCGATGCGTCCCGTGGCGTCCCTGTTATTGATTATATCATTCAAGGGGGACTCTGATGCCACTGTGACCGAACATTCTTGAAAGTAGTGTCGTAGCTTTTGGAACGCCATAAAAACTGAATAGGCTATCTTTTATAGTGCGGGTATCGTGATTTGCATGGCGTAAGTACCTCGGACACATAATAGATCGACTTCTAGACTTGGAACTTGTGGCCCTCAGACCCCCGTTCCATGATGAACACCACGCTAACCATCTGATTGGTGGCTGAAATGTATAGTAGCATGGGTTCGCCGATGCTGGGTGCGGCCAGGATAGGGTTGCCAGCAAGAAGTGTTTTAATCTCCTCGAGCGTCGTAGTTGCTTCGTATGTCCATTGGAAATTCTTGGTATTTTTGAGCAGTTTGTACAATGGCAATGCCTTTTCTCCGAGGCGAGATATGAAGGGCCCAAGGCTGCCATGCATCCTGCCAGCTTCTGGACATGCTTGAGCTCTGTTGGTATTGCGAGCTGAGACAACACTCTGTTTTTGGCCGGATTGGCCTCGATTCCTCTATGGGAAACGATGAACGGAGCAACTTTCCGGCAGGGACCCCGAAGACACACTTTTCTGGGTAGAGCCGTATGTCGTAAGCTCGCAAGTTGTCAACAATTTGGCGTAGGTCGTCTACCAGTTGGTCGATGTGTTTGGTTTTGATAACCACGTCATCCATGTATGCCTCGACCATTCTGCCAACTTGGTTTTCGAGGCACGTTTGAATCATGCGCTAGTATGTGGCTCCTGTGTTTTCAGCCCGAACGTCATGGTGTTGGAGCAGAAAGGCCCGTAAGGAGTGAAGAATGCGGTTGCTGCCTGGTCGGACTCCTTCATCTTGATCTGGTGGTATCCATAGTATGCATCAAGGAAGCATAGCGAGTCGTGTCCGGCGGTGGCGTCGATGATCTGGTCTATTGTTGGCAGGGGAAAGGGTCCTTGGGGCAGGCCTTGTTAAGGTCTTTAAAATCGACGCAGAGCCGCTAGGACTTGTCCTTCTTGGGTACCATAACCAGATTTGCTAACCACTCAGGGTGCTTGATTTCGCGGATGAATCCGGCCTCCAGCAATTTTGCGAGCTCTTCGCCCATGGCTTGCCGTTTGGGTTTAGAAAATTGGCGTAGAGATTGTTTCACCGGCTTGAAGCCTTTTAAGATGTTCACGTTGTGTTCTGCCAGCCTGTGTGGAATTCCCAGCATGTCTGAGGGGTGCCAGGCAAATATTTCCCAGTTTTCACGTAGGAATGTTCTTAGCGCCTCGTCGACTGCGGGGTCCAGTTGTGCTCCTATGGATGTCGTTTTATTGGGATCTATTGGGTGCACTTGAAATTTTACGATTTCATCTGTTGGCTTGAATGATGTGGATTTTTTTCTTTTACCGAGGACCACATCATCCCTGTCGACTGTAGTGCACAATGTTGTCAACTTTCGGTCGTGAGGGCTTCGGATAGTGCCTCTAGGGCGAGGGATGCCATCTTTTTTCGGCTCGCAAGGCTTTGCTCGGGTCGCTTTTAAGTGAGATTACCCCGTTGGGCCCTGGCATTTTGAGTTTCATATACCCATAATGTGGTATGGCCTGAAATCTCGAACATGCCTCGCGTCCTAGCAGAGCATGGTATCCACTGCGGGAGGGCAAACAATGTGAAACGGCAAGGGTTCAGATCTGTAGTTATCGGGTGTGCCGAACACCACGTCCAAGGCTATGCGTCCCGAGCAGTGTGCCTTCCTACCGGGTATTATACCTCGGAATGTGTTGTGGTTGCGTTTGATGTAAGATTAGTTGAACTGCATCTTGTCGAGAGTATCTCATAGATGAGGTTGAGGCCGCTGCCTCCGTCCATCAGCACTTTAGTCAGCCGAAAACCATCGACAATGGGGTCGAGGACCAGTGCGGCCGGTGCGTGATTGCTACGGGGACTTGGCTCGTCCTTCTCGTTGAAGGTGATTGATGACCCACAAGTATAGGGGATCAATTTTAGCTCTTTTCGATAAGTAAGAGTGTCGAACCCAACGAGGAGCAGAAGGAAATGACAAGCGGTTTTCAGCAAGGTAATGTCTGCAAGTGCTGAAATTATAAGTAACAGAGTAGTTTGATAGCAAGATACTTTGTAATGAGCAAGTAATGATAATAGTAGCAAAAGTGCAGCAAGGTAGCCCAATCCTTTTGAGGCAAAGGACAGGCCAAAACGATCTCTTATAGTAATCAAAGCGTTCTTGAGGGTACACGGGAATTTCATCTAGTCACTTTCATCATGTTGGTTCGATTTGTGTTCGCTACTTTGATAATTTGTTATGTGGGTTGACCGGTGCTTAGGTGATGTTCTTACTTGAACAAACCTCCTACTTATGATTAACCCCCTCGCAAGCATCTGCAACTATGAGAAAAGTATTAAGAATAAATACTAACCATAGCATTAAACTTTTGGATCCAATCGGTCCCTTACGGAATAGCGCATAAACTAGGGTTTAAGCTTCTGTCACTCTCGCAACCCATCATCTAATAACTAATCCACAATGCATTCCCTTAGGCCCAAATATGGTGAAGTGTCATGTAGTCGACGTTCACATGACACCACTAAGGGAATCACAACATACATACTATCAAAATATCGAACACATACCAAGTTCACATGATTACTTGCAACATGATTTCTCCCGTGACCTCAAGAACAAAAGTAACTACTCACAAATGATAATCATGCTCAAGATCAGAGGGGTATTAAATAGCATATTGGGTCTGAACATATAATCTTCCACCAAGTAAACCATATAGTAATCAACTACAAGATGTAATCAACACTACTAGTCACCCACAAGCACCAATCTATAGTTCCAGTACAAAGATTGAACACAAGAGATGAACTAGGGTTTGAGAGGAGATTGTGTTGTTGAAGATGTTGATGGAGATTGCCCTCCCCAAGATGGGAGAGTTGTTGGTGATGATGATGACGATGATTTCCCCCTCCGTGAGGGAAGTTCCCCCAACGGAATCGCTCCGCCGGAGGGCAAAAGTGCTCCTGCCCAAGTTCCACCTCGAGACGGCGGCACTCCGTCCCAAAAGTACTCCCCTTATTTTTTCTAGGTCAAAATGACTTATATACCAGAAGATGGGCATTAGAGGTGGGCCTGGGTGAGCACAGCCCACCAGGGCGCGCCCGGGTGAGTTGTGCCCACCTGGTGGGCCCCCTCTGGTACTTATTGGCTCCAATATTCCTCAAATATTTCATAAAAAATCTTCGTGAAGTTTCAGCTTGTTTGGAGTTGTGCAGAATAGGTGGCCTGACGTATTTTTTCCAGGTCCAGATTTCCAGGTGCCGGAATTCTCCCTCTTTGTGTGTACCGCATATTATGATAGAAAAGGCATTAGAATTACTCCAAAAAGCATTATTATGCATAAAAACATCATAAATAATAGTAGGAAAACATGATGCAAAATGGATGTATCAGTGATAGGCACGGCTGCCCACGGCTGTGCGACCGTCACTTGATATATCTGTCTGAGCTCTCGAAGAGCCTTTTTCATTTTACTGTCTGCAGCGAACGTCTCGTAGATCCTAAGGACATTTTTGCCCTGTGGCGAAGCCGCGGACTGCTTATTTGGAGGTGTAAGGTCCAAGATTGACTCGCCATGTTTGGCCACTTGTCTTACCACCCAACAGGCTCGAAGTCTGTGGGTTGGGTTTGCGTTTAGCAAGACCGAGTGTATTGGGTAAGGTTTATCCAGCAACTTGTCCAACACTAATCTATGTCTGGTTTTCTTCTCGTCGGGTTCGTATTCTGGCGACCGATGTGTGTATGCTCGTTTGACGCGAGACATTCCGTGCTGTGCGGCGGGTGGTGACCCCATGTTCCTCTGTTGCGCCCTCCACGTGTTTTCCATGGCGCAATACTTGCGTACCATGTCTGATAGTTCGGTGAAGCTTTGAACTCAGCGACGAGCGAGGGCTTTCAAGAGGCCCTCGTCCTTGCAAGTGAACTGGAAAGCTTCGATTACCTCTTGGTCGCAGCAAGATGCCATCCTGTTTTTCACAAGGAGAAATCTAGCCCAATAATGATGGACTGTCTCGTTTGGCAGCTATTTGACATACATGAGGTCCCATATGTCTGGACTTCCCGAATCCAGGGAGTATTCCGCATGGTGGGTGGGTGGGATTTTTTTGGAATTCCCACCTGTGGTGGACCCGGATTATCCTCAATAGGAGGTTGAGTTGCATCCAGTCTTGATCGCGCAGGGTTCGGATCCGGACTGATGTGCGGCTGGATCAGCTCGAGGCCGGACCCAGCTTTAGGGCTCAAGTCCGGACGTATTTCTGGGCTGGTGTCTGACTCCGAGCTAGAGACTGAGTGTACATTGTTTTTAGCTTATAAGGTTGTGGCCCCTCCCGGGCCTCTTCAACGGTGGCGACGAGGTGCGTGACCAGAGGGGTGTTAATTTCTTGGTTGTTGGGTTCAAGCCCGACCTGATCATAGGCCGTGTGCCTGATAACGGAGATTCCCATCGCGTGGAATAGACTTGCAAGGTTGGTCTGCCGGCTGGGCACACGGGGGTGTCCAATACTCCGGCGATTCGGCAGGGGTTCTTGTGAACGATCGTCGAAGTCAGGCTTCAAGGCCGGAACCTAAGAGACACTTGATTCTTTTAGGTCCATTGGCAACGGGGTTGATGCCCCCGAGCCAATAGGTCCCTCCATGGGGGCGAAGCCTTCGATAACTAAGCAAATGAATCTATTACATAAGATGTAGAAGTTTCAGTTAAGACTGTAACAAAGTGCAAAGGTCAGGAAAGATCATTGAATCTACTGAACATTTCATGTTGGAAGAAGATGAAGCCTGCGCATTACCAGGAAGCAGTGATATCTCCCAGCTAAGTAGATATTACTTAAATAATTTGAAATCCAAAAAGAATTCCATATACAAGGAACAAGTCTTGAACTTGATGAAACCTCCAGAAGATGTATAAATGGATCTTTGAATGATCATGGATAATGATCCTGAAAGAAAAGTCTTACAAAAAAGTTTTGTAGAAAAAGGAAGAGTTGATCTTGTCAAATCTTCATCTTATTACCAATACTAAAAGTATAAATGGATTACAATGATGAGTGTTATTTATATAACAAACAAGACTGATTTGAAAGAGGGTTCAAAAAGAATGTACATATGATACAATTAAAAGGTTTTGCCGGGAATGTCGGAATGATATAAATATTTCTAGTCATGGGTATGATTTGAAATAATGTATCAAGTAGCAAGTAATTGGAGAATTTGTAGTTTATCAAGAAGCTTGTGCATACAAGAAGTTTAGTGGGAGCTCTATGACATTTCTGATTTTACATATGTATGACATATCACTTGATTAGAAATTATATAAAGTATATTAGCACAAAAGATTAAAATCATGTTTCTAAAATGACTTGGAATTATTGGATGAAAATTTGTAGAGACAGATTCAAAACATCTGATTATACTAAGACATGTATTGTGACAAAGTTTTAAAGAAGTTTAAAAGGAGAAAATTATTTTCTCAAAAAGTCACGTAGCATAGCAATGTGCAAAATCAATAGTTGATAAGCATGTGTGGATGAATAGAGTTCAATTTACTTCAGAGGTTGAATTCATCATATATGCTATGAAATGTACAAAGCCATATGTTTTGTAAATACTAATCATTAATAATACCATAGTGATTCTAGTAGAAATTCACTAGGGTTATTACTTAAAGATTGACTACCTCAATTGGACAAAGCTTTTCTTGTCCTTAGAGGAGATGAAGAAATTATTGTAACTAGATGATGCCCGGCGCGTTGCTGCGGAAATGTGGATGTACATATCTATAGATTTAGAGATAAAAAGTAATTAAATATTGAAACATACAATAACGAAGAAAACCATTTGCTAGGTTTCTCGTGGATTGACACAGGTGTATAACGAATCACATGCATAATAAGTCTCAAATACAAAGAAATGAACCAATTATCCAGATAAAAAAGTGGTTCAAATACTTGTAAAACGTGGCTCAATGTTACTATTTGTCATGATCCTTCTCACTCTGGATGAAGAACCATCCTATGAATGTGAAAGTATCATGTTATCTATAATAGAACAAAAAGTTTCAGTTAGGAACTTTGGATCGGTACCACTAACAACCACAACTAACTTGGAACTGCTTTAACAAAAAAAAGTTTGCAACTAAGTTCTAAAAAAATGTGGAATCTACTTTATAAGAACAATTATATATTAATATATGGAAGTATTATAACAAAATTAAGTGATACAATATTTTCACAATAAAACTTATTCGAGCATGTTTCAACTATGAAGCAGGAAATATTGTAAAGCATCGTGTAGCCGTACAATCGCACTATATGATAAAAAAGAGCATGATCACATTATACATATTACCCATGTAGTTAAAATGACAATAATACGAATGAACTAACTAATAATCATATAATGTATTCTTTTGACAATACTTTAAATTGAGTGCTGGATTTTTCATTTGAAGCCACCAAGGGCGAAGTTGTGAACTTCACAATGGAGCTCCCTGCAGAATACTCATGAAAAGAGCACACTAATTTATGCAAACAGATAAAAGTATGATATGGCACAATGGATTTCATTTGTTATTTACCATGAATTTTGTAAGTGGTCACACATAAGCAGACCGCATCACAGATTATTACTCCCTGTGGATTACATTGAAAGCCATCCAGGGCAAAAGAACTCAATTATCATGCAAGTGATATGTTACTGATCTTTCTCTTACCAGAAAGTGTCCAGCCTAGAATGTATGACCCATCACCATGGATGCAGCAAGGAATCTGACTATTAAGGGAGTAATCTGGGATGCCTTTGCTGAACTTAATTAACCTTCTAGTTCATCCATTCTTCCCTCCTTAATTAACACAATAATGGTTGATCGATAGACAAAAGACACGAAGAGATCAACCAGTGAACTGCTGCTGACAGTATAGGTCAGAACTTCTCTGAACAAAAGCCAATGCACAAATCTGAATTAAATGCACCAGGACAGATCATTCAAGCATATTATGTGATGGTTAATTGCTTACCAAAGGCTGAGTGGAGTATGTATCAATAATAACAGCGATCTTCAGATATTTTAGAAGGAATTACGGAACAGTCATGGATTATAGAATCCCATTTGCCTTGCTGATCGGAAGATCGACGCCAATCATAGGAGTCCAGCTTGCACATTGCAATAAATTTCCACAAGTTCCAGGCGGTGCTAGTGATGTTGAGAAAAGCAAAAGAAACATGAATATCAGTAAGGAAATGAGTTGGTAGAGGAAAGTACAGAAAAGCGCCTCTTATTCCTCTCGCACATCACTCCACGCCGACTGCCTCGTCGCACTATAGGCAAGAACAGAGAGGAGGGTCTGACGGGGTGCACGACAGCCAGCGGCACGATTCTTAGTAGCGCCGCAACGGCGTGGGGTGGGATGTGGCCTGCACCTGCGGGCTGCTGCCGAGTGAAGCCCATGCGTACGGGTGGCCGAGCGAAGCCGATGCAGGGCAACGACGAGCCGCTGCGTGCTTCCGGCGATTCAGTGCAGGCGCGGCGCCGAGGCTCGGCATCGAGCCCCATATTGCCGTGATGACGGGTCGCGTGCGCCGGAGCTCCATCCCGGCGGCTGCAGTTCGATATGAGATGAGAGGCGACGATTGCTCATTTAAATCTAGTATTTTTGTCCGCATTTGTAGGGTAATGGAGGGAGAGGTAATGAGAGGCTGTGAATGCTGCCGTTTCATGTGCATTTGTAGGTGTCGTTTCATGCCGCGCCGGTTGTGGTGGCGACGGGTGGAAGAGAGAGCGGCGGGGAAGATGAACCCTCAGCCAGGAAGTGCAATAAGCCAGATAGTTCGATCAGTTACATGGGCTTGGCATGACCGACCAAGCACATCTAGCTATCACGTACTCCCTCCTTCCCAAAATATAAGGCACGATTGACTTTTTACGGTCTTTGATGCACGACTTTGACCACTAATATATATCAAAGTATATGGATTGAACATGTATAAATGACATCGTCGTATCTGTCTTGCAAAACAATTTTATTACGTATGTATGTACACTAATTTTATAGACATACAATATATGAGAATCATAGTCAAAGTTGTGCAACGAAGACCAGAAAAGTCAAACCGTGCACTATATTTTGGGAAGGAGGGAGTACCACACTATTGGCCTTTGTATTGGCCCAGGTTATCGACTAAACTTCGTGTGTAGCAGTGAGAGGATTAGCGATCAGTAAATCAGGATTTTTTGGTGACGTGGCTAGATGAGTAGTCATGGATTGCAAACTGAATGATGACATGGCATGATGATAATGTGGATAGTGTGCATGTTGAGAGAATTGGTTGTAGTGGGGATCAACTTCTTAAGAATGTAAGATTAGTTACACAAAGCATTTGTTGTAAAGGTTACACAAATACAACTACATGGATTAATTATAGGGCTATAATTTTGAAATAGTTTTCAAAAAGGGAACATAAATTTTGAATCTATAAATGATATAGATTGAAACTTGAGAAGTTTTTTCTAAACAATATATTATCTGGATCAATAAGAGTTCATTGATAAATTATGAGGTTGTTCCAAAATGAATACCGACTATATGGAGATATACAATTGAACTATATAGAGATATAGTGTTACTACAGGATGGACTATATGGCGATATAGTGCTACCATTAATGTAACAAAAGAATTACACAAAACCAGATATTACAAGGGACATTTACATTTGTGCCCCTAACTGGAACCCACTACTCAGATTTGCCCCTAATTTCGAAGCATGCTCAAATTTGCCCCTCTGCTGTTAGTTTCCCTTATAGAAATGCCCTTCTACGCCGTTACCATCCGGTCAACAGGCTTTGACCGTCTCAAAAAAATAGGAAAAAAATCTAAAATTTTGTGGGATCAAAGATACTTAGGTGCGTGCAAATTTTCGTGATGTTTAGACATACCAAGAGCTCATGGCAAAGAAAACAATAAATTTATATGCATGTGAATAATAAATTCAAAGAAAATAGCCAGAAATTTCAAAAATATATGAAATTGTTTGGCATCCAAGATGCTCGGGTGGGCAAGGTATGTGCAAATTTTTTTATCAAATGACATGCGATGAGCTCTAGCAATAAAACAAAATAGTGTATCTTGAAAGTTTTTTCTTAGCCATATTTTGTTTTTTTTTCACGAGCTCCTACAATGTCCAAACACAACAAAATTGTGCACACACCTTGCGCACCCGAGCATATTGGTGCCAAAAAATTTCATATTTTTTTGAAATTTCTTGCTATTTTTTTTGAATTTACTGTTCACAGGTGTACAAATTTACTATTTTTCCTTCGCCACGAGCTCCTAGAGTGTCCAAACAGCATGAAAATTTGCACACACCTTGCGCACTTGAGTACCTTCGATCCCACAAAACTTCATATTGTTTTGATTTTTTGCTATTTTTTTGATATGGTCAAAGCCCTTTGACTGGACGGTAATGGTGTAGAAGGGCATTTCTATAAGGGCAACTAACGACAGAGGGGCAAATTTGAGCATTCTTCAAAATTAGGGGCAAATCGGAGTAGTGGGTTCCAGTTAGGGGCACAAATGTAAATATTCCATATTACAAACACAAATAACATTAGGGTTTGAAAAGTATCAAACTGAGTAACGAAGGCTCTACCACTGGCAAAGCATGAGAGACACCAGACAGCCATGCATGTTAGAAAACATGCAACTAGATTATTGACTCTGGTGCAAGTGGGAGAATGTATGAAATAAGACCTACAAGCAATAATATTTGTATTATTATATTTCCATATTCATAATTATAGAGTTATATTCATGTTATAACTGCTATGATACTGGAATATGCGATTCAGTGGAAAACTCATATGCACGCATGGAATGATAAACGGTAAATAAAAGGTTCCTAGTCTTGCCTCTAGGACTAGCTCAAGTGTTTTTGGTGATCACGTTTTCCAGATCTTAGGATATCGTTAAGTGTAACAATGATCCTAAAACAACATTGAGATTATGACGTTGGAAGAACGATCATATTGAATCCACCCAATCTTGTTTGTTATGAATTGAGTTAATATTGTCCATATTCAATTATAATAACACTGAGTGTTAACGTGTGACTTTGCTCCTTAGACCATTAGATGATCGTAGTCATTTCTTACCATGGTGGTCTTTGGGGTTGCTCAAACGTCACCTGTAACACGGTGATCATAACTACAACTTACAGGCTCATCGGAAAGTTTGACAAATGGCCGGATAGCTCGAGAGTGGGATTTGCTCCTCCGACAATGGAGAGATATTATTAGGGCCCTCTCAGTGTGATGGCATCCATCATCATCTGGCCACACATAGGTGACTACGTGATACGTCTCCAACATATCTATAATTTTTGATTGCTCCATGCTATATTATCTACTGTTTTGGACAATATTGGGCTTTATTATTCACTTTTATATTATTTTTGAGACTAACCTATTAACCGGAGGCCCAGCCCAGAATTGTTGTTTTTTGCCTATTTCAGAATTCTGCAGAAACGGAATATCAAACGGAGTCCAAACGGAATGAAACCTGCGGGAACGTGATTTTCTCACCAAACGTGATCCAGGAGACTTGGACCCTAAGCCAAGGAAGCTTCGAGGAGGGCACGAGGTAGGGGGGCGCCCCCCCAAGGGCGCGTCCTCCACCCTCGTGGGCCCCATGTTGCTCCACCGACGTACTTCTTCCTCCTATATATACCTACGTACCCCCAAACGATCAGATACGGAGCCAAAAACCTAATTCCACCTCCGCGACCTTCTGTACCCACGAGATCCCATCTTGGGGCCTGTTCCGGAGCTCCGCCGGAGGGGGCATCTACCACGGATGGCTTCTACATCATCATAGCCCCTCCGATGAAGTGTGCGTAGTTTACCTCAGACCTTCGGGTCCATAGTTAGTAGCTAGATGGCTTCTTCTCTCTTTTTGGATCTCAATACAATGTTCTCCCCCTCTCTCGTGGAGATCTATTCGATGTAATCTTCTTTTTGCAGTGTGTTTGTTGAGACCGATGAATTGTGGGTTTATTATCAAGATTATCTATGAACAATATTTGAATCTTCTCTGAATTCTTTTATGTATGATTGGTTATCTTTGCAAGTCTCTTCGAATTATCAGTTTGGTTTGGCCTACTAGATTGGTTTTTCTTGCAACGGGAGAAGTGCTTAGCTTTGGGTTCAATCGTGCGGTGTCCTTTCCCAGTGACAGTAGGGGCACCAAGGCATGTATTGTATTGTTGCCATCGAGGATAACAAGATGGGGTTCTTATCATATTGCATGAATTTATCCCTCTACATCATGTCATCTTGCTTAAGGCGTTACTCCGTTTTTTTGAACTTAATAATCTAGATGCATGTTGGATAGCGGTCGATGAGTGGAGTAATAGTAGTAGATGCAGGCAGGAGTCGGTCTACTTGTCTCGGACGTGATGCCTATATACATGATCATACCTAGATATTCTCATAACCATGCTCAATTCTGTCAATTGCTTAACAGTAATTCGTTCACCCACCGTAAAATACTTATGCTCTTGAGAGAAGCCACTAGTGGAATCTATGGCCCCCGGGTCTATCTTTATCATATTAATCTTCCATCACTTTATCATTGTTTTGCTTTTTTTCTTTTCTTTTATTTTATTTTGCATCTTTATCACAAAAATACCAAAAATATTTTCTATCAGATCTCACTCTCGTAAGTGACCGTGAAGGGATTGACAACCCCTTGTCGCGTTGATTGCGAGGAGTTATTTGCTTTGTGCAGGTACGAGGGACTCACGCGTAGCCTCCTACTGGATTGATACCTTGGTTCTCAAAAACTAAGGGAAATACTTACGCTACTTTGCTGCAACATCCTTTCCTCTTCAAGGAAATCCAACGCAGTGCTCAAGAGGTAGCAAGAAGAATTTCTGGTGCCATTTCCATGGAGTCTACGCAAAGTCAACATACCAAGTACCCATACAATCCCTTATCTCCCGCATTACATTATTTGCCATTTGCCTCTCGTTTTCCTCTCCCCCACTTCACCCTTGCCGTTTTATTCGCCCTCTCTTTTCCGTTTGCCTCTTTTTCGTTTGCTTGTCGCTATGGCTAGTCCTCTATCTTCTCCGTTGTCTCCCGAGAATGAAGTTCTAAATTTTAAGCAAAGGGAGGGAGAAAATCTAAAAGATGCTTGGTATAGAATTTGCAATGCTCAAAATAGATCTACCAAGAAGCAATCTACTTCTGTTCTTCTCCGCAATTTTTATGTAGGTGCTAATCCTTGGTATAGATATATACTTGATACCATTACCGAAGGGAATTTCTTAGGTATCCATACTTTTGATTCTTATAATGCTATGATAGATTTGTTTGGCTCACCCCCTCTTTTGGTTAATGGAACTATATTAACTTTGGAGCATGTAATGCAAAGGCTCGAAATTATTGAGAATAAGGTTGCTACCGTAGAGTTAATTGAAAATTTGGATAAAAAGATCCACAGTCGCATCTCTCAATATGGATCTAAAGTAGGAGTCACTTTGAAGAATATTAAAGAGAAGGAACCCATAGTTAATGAGAAAATAAATCAGGATTCCACTAGGATCGATAAACTTGAAGATATCATTACCAACTTGGGAACTGCTTTTTCTTTCATAAAAAATACTCCAAGTCCTCCTAATAAATTTGCCAAGCTCATGTATGTTCGTAAAAATAAGGATGAGTCCTCTAGTAAGGAAACTGCGGATCTTAAATCTATAAGTATTCACCCTGACCTTTGCACTATCATTAAGGAACCATTTGCTATGAATGATTTTTCGATCTTGTGCCTAAAAGTTTGATAATAACTAAGAATAAAGAAATTCCTAAGGATAATAGATGTCTCATTGAAGAATTGCCTACCAAAGATGGCAATACCTAGATCTATCCTTGCTTCTATGCCTAGCTAGGGGCGTTAAACGATAGCGCTTGTTGGCAGGCAACCCAATTTTATTTTTATTTTATTTTTGCTTTTGCTTCTGTTTAGGAATAAATATTTGTTCTATCCTCTGGTTAGATGTGGTTTTATGTTTCAATTAGTGTTTGTGCCAAGTTAAACCTATAGGATCTTCTTGGATGATAGTTATTTGATCTTGCTGTAATTTCCAGAATCTTTCTGTTCACGAAAACAATTGTTAAAAATCACCAGAACGTGATAAAATAGTGATTCCAATTGCTTATGGTCAATAAAAGAATTGCTTAGGTCTTCCTATTTTGGTATATTTTTTGGAGTTCCAGAAGTTTGCGTTAGTTACAGATTACTGCAGACTGTTCTGTTTTTGACAGATTTTGTTTTTCGTGTGTTGGTTGCTTATTTTGATGAATCTATGGCTTGTAAAATAGTTTATAAACCATAGAGAAGTTGGAATACAGTAGGTTTAACACCAATATAAATAAAGAATGAGTTCATTACAGTACCTTCAAGTGGTCTTTTGCTTTCTTTCGCTAATGGAGCTCACGAGATTTCTGTTGAGTTTTGTGTTGTGAAGTTTTCAAGTTTTGGGTGAAATCTTTTGATGGATTATGGAACAAGGAGTGGCAAGAGCCTAAGCTTGGGGATGCCCATGGCACCCCCAAGATAATCTAAGGACACCAAAAAGTCAAAGCTTGGGGATGCCCCGGAAGGCATCCCCTCTTTCGTCTACTTCCATCGGTAATTTTACTTGGAGCTATATTTTTATTCACCACATGATATGTGTTTTGCTTGGAGCGTCTTGTATTATTTGAGTCTTTGTTTGTTAGTTTACCACAATCATCCTTGCTGTACAAACCTTTTGAGAGAGCCATACATGATTTGGAATACTCTTTGTGCTTCACTTATATCTTTTGGGTTATATAGTTTTGCTCTAGTGCTTCACTTATATCTTTTAGAGCACGGTGGTGGATCTGTTTTAAAGAAACTATTGATCTCTCATGCTTCACTTAGATTATTTTGGGAGTCTTAATAAGCATGGTAATTTTCTTAAAATCTTAATATGCTTGGTATTCAAGATTTGTAAAGCTTTCTTATGAGTGTGTTGGATACTAAGAAAAGTTTGATGCTTGATGATAGTTTTGAGATATGGAGGTGATAATATCAAAGTCGTGCTAGTTGAGTAGTTGTGAATTTTAGAAATACTTGTGTTGAAGTTTGCAAGTCCCGTAGCATGCACGTATGGTAAATGTTATGTGACAAATTTGAAACATGAGGTGTTCTTTGATTGTCTTCCTTATGAGTGGCGGTCGGGGACGAGCGATGGTCTTTTCCTACCAATCTATCCCCCTAGGAGCATGCACTTAGTGCTTTGGTTTTTGATGGCTTGTAGATTTTTGCAATAAGTATGCGAGTTCTTTATGACTAATGTTGAGTCCATGGATTGTACGCACTCTCACCCTACCATCATTGCTAGCCTCTTCGGTACCGTGCATTTCCCTTTCTCACATTGAGAGTTGGTGCAAACTTCGCCGGTGCATCCAAACCCCGTGATATGATACGCTCTTTCACACATAAACCTCCTTATATCTTCTTGAAAACATCCACCATACCTACCTATTATGGCATTTCCATAGCCATTCCGAGATATATTGCCATGCAAGTTTCCACCATGTCGTTTATCATGACACATTCATCATTGTCATATTGCTTAGCATGATCATGTAGTTGACATAGTATTTGCGGCAAAGCCATCGTCCATAATTTTTTCATACATGTCACACTTGATTCATTGCATATCCCGGTACACCTCCGGAGGCATTCATATAGAGTCATACTTTGTTCTAGTATCGAGTTGTAATCATTGAGTTGTAAATAAATAGAAGTGTGATGATCATCATTCAATAGAGCATTATCCCAATAAAAAAAGAAAAAAAAGAAAGGCCAAAAAAAGGAAGGCCCAAAAAAAGGGAGAAATAAAAAGGGGCAATGCTACTATCCTTTTTTCCACACTTGTGCTTCAAAGTAGCACCGTGATCTTCATGATAGAGAGTCTCTTGTTTTTGTCACTTTCATATACTAGTGGGAATTTTTCATTATAGAACTTGGCTTGTATATTTCAACAATGGGCCTCCTCAAGTGCCCTAGGTCTTTGTGAGCAAGAAAGTTGGATGCACACCCACTTAGTTTCTTTTGTTGAGCTTTCATACATTTATAGCTCTAGTGCATCCGTTGCATGGCAATCCCAACTCCTTGCATTAACATCAATCGATGGGCATCTCCATAGCCCATTGATTAGCCTCGTTGATGTGAGATCTCCTCCTTTTTTGTCTTCTCCACATAACCCCCATCATTATATTCTCTTCCACCCATAGTGCTATATCCATGGCTCACGCTCATGTATTGCGTGAAGGTTTATAAGTTTGAGATTATTAAAGTATGAAACAATTGCTTGGCTTGTCATCGGGGTTGTCCATGATGAGAGCATTCTTGTGTGACGAAAATGGAGCATGACTAAACTATATGATTTTGTAGGGATGAACTTTCTTTTGCCATGTTATTTTGAGAAGACATAATTGCTTAGTTAGTATGCTTGGAGTATTATTATTTTTATGTCAATATGAACTTTTATCTTGAATCTTTCGGATCCGAATATTCATACCACAATTAAGAAGAATTACATTGAAATTATGCCAAGTAGCACTCCACATCATAAATTCTGTTTTTATCATTTACCTACTCGAGGACGAGCAGGAATTAAGCTTGGGGATGCCTGATACGTCTCCAACGTATCTATAATTTTTGATTGCTCCATGCTATATTATCTACTATTTTGGACAATATTGGGCTTTATTATTCACTTTTATATTATTTTTGGGACTAACCTATTAACCGGAAGCCCAGCCCAGAATTGCTGTTTTTTGCCTATTTCAGAGTTTTGTAGAAACGGAATATCAAACGGAGTCCAAACGGAATTAAACCTTCGGGAACGTGATTTTCTCACCAAACGTGATCCAGGAGACTTGGACCCTAAGCCAAGGAAGCTTTGAGGAGGGCACGAGGTAGGGGGGCGCGCCCACCCCCCAGGGCGCGCCCTCCACCCTCGTGGGGCCCACGTTGCTCCACCGACATACTTCTTCCTCCTATATATACCTACGTACCCCCAAACGATCAGATACGGAGCCAAAAACCTAATTCCACCGCCGCAACCTTCTGTACCCATGAGATCCCATCTTGGGGCCTGTTTCGGAGCTCCGCCGGAGGGGGCATCTACCACGGAGGGCTTCTACATCATCATAGCCCCTCCGATGAAGTGTGAGTAGTTTACCTTAGACCTTCGGGTCCATAGTTAGTAGCTAGATGGCTTCTTGTCTCTTTTTGGATCTCAATACAATGTTCTCCCCCTCTCTCGTGGAGATCTATTCGATGTAATCTTCTTTTTGCGGTGTGTTTGTTGAGACCGATGAATTGTGGGTTTATGATCAAGATTATCTATGAACAATATTTGAATCTTCTCTGAATTATTTTATGTATGATTGGTTATCTTTGCAAGTCTCTTCGAATTATCAGTTTGGTTTGGCCTACTAGATTGGTTTTTCTTGCAATGGGAGAAGTGCTTAGCTTTGGGTTCAATCGTGCGGTGTCCTTTCCCAGTGATAGTAGGGGCAGCAAGGCATGTATTGTATTGTTGCCATCGAGGATAACAAGATGGGGTTTATATCATATTGCATGAATTTATCCCTCTACATCATGTCATCTTGCTTAAGGCGTTACTCCGTTTTTTTGAACTTAATACTCTAGATGCATGCTGGATAGCGGTCGGTGAGTGGAGTAATAGTAGTAGATGCAGGCAGGAGTCGGTCTACTTGTCTCGGACGTGATGCCTATATACATGATCATACCTAGATATTCTCATAACTATGCTCAATTCTGTCAATTGCTCAACAGTAATTCGTTCACCCACCATAAAATACTTATGATGTTGAGAGAAGCCACTAGTGAAATCTATGGCCCACGGGTCTATCTTTATCATATTAATCTTCCATCACTTTATCATTGCTTTGATTTTTTTACTTTTCTTTTATTTTACTTTGCATCTTTATCACAAAAATACCAAAAATATTATCTATCATATCTATCAGATCTCACTCTCGTAAGTGACCGTGAAGGGATTGACAACCCCTTATCGCGTTGGTTGTGAGCAGTTATTTGCTTTGTGCAGGTATGAGGGACTCGCGCGTAGCCTCCTACTGGATTGATACCTTTGGTTCTCAAAAACTGAGGGAAATACTTACGCTACTTCGCTGCATCATCCTTTCCTCTTCAAGGAAATCCAACGCAGTGCTCAAGAGGTAGCACTACGTCACGGGGATGCCGGAACATGATAACGAGAAAGAAGAACAAAACTGGTAACAAGGGTTTCGGTATAGTGAGCATGGTGATGACCCGGGAGGATACGGATGCATCCCGGGTATTGTGAAGTATCGCGAAGCAAAGGGAACAACACATAATAACCAAAGGTTCACTGAAATGTCACTCGTGTGCTCATAGGGATCGATATGGACGTCCACGGTTCCGTTGTCGGTCATTGAACATACAGTTTTGTTCATGTCTATGAGTTACCGAACCTACGGGGTCACAATATTAAAGAAATCATGACTTGTTGAGTGTTAGTAGGACCAGAGTGATGAGTATATATTTGTGGAATTATTTCATAAATATTCAGAATAGTTTCGAGAGGATCCGAAAGTGTTTCGGTGTCACCGGAAGGGTTACGGTGAATATCGGGTAATACCGGCTATTATCGATAAATTATATATAGGTGGAAAATGTTTTCTGGAGATGTTAAAAAATATATAAAATGGTCTGAAATTATTTAGAACATTTTATATTTAATTTAAATGTCAACGGGCCTAGAAAGGCCAGAAGGTGGAAGGCAACTTGGGCCACAAAGGCCCAAGTGGGGAAGGCGCCTCCTTGGAGGCCGAATTTGACAAGGGGAGGATTCCTCCTCCCCCTCCTAGGCCGGAGCCCCAAGGGGGGCTCTTTCCCCCTTGGTGACAGCCCCTCCTCTCCCCTCTATCCTATATATACTAGAGGATTTTGTCCTTTGAGACATACAAGTTTTGGAGCCTCATCTAGTTCTTCTAGTTCTAGTTCTAGTTGGTCCTAGTTGACTAGTTAGAGCTAGGCTAATCCTCTTATCCTCATGATTAGAAGTCATGTGTGGTTCTAATCTCCTCCCTCTGATTCTTCGGCGACGATTAGCTCTGGACGGCTAAGCACTGCCGGATCGTGAAGGCTGCACGCTTGCAACCAAGTAGAGAGACCGTGCGTTCGGTCTTCGGTTCGAGGGACTGTTTGTGGGCACTCATTGATGGTTTGAGGGACTCCAAGTATAATCTACACTGACACGTTCTTCTTCCGCTGCAACTCGGTGACGATAATGATCGTGATCCCAATCCGTTATGCATCTTCATATTGATCTTGGGTGATCGTAGGGGCGGATTTTTTGTTTTCTACTACGTTTCCCAAAACTTGTGTCGAATCAATAAATTTGGGTGAAATACTAACCTCGAAGACTGTTGCGATTCCCTATAATTGTGGATCATCAATGTTCCAGTCATGTCTATCACCTACCGAATCTGCAAGGTCACACACTTAAGAGTGATCAATTTGTTGAGTGCTAGATGAGTTAGGTGCTTAAGAGAATATCACCGAAAATATTTCAAAAATGTTAAAAGTATTTACGCGGGGAACCGAAAGGGTTTCAAAGAGACTAGAAGTATTTAAGAGAAATACCAGTTCAAACTGGGAGACAAGAAAAGTTCCAGAGGGTATATAAAGGTATATGGGAGGGTTCTTGGAATTTCTAAAACCTCCCAGAGGTGTAGGAGGTGCCCTGGGCCAGTCAGTATAGAAAAGGCCCATAGATGGTGGTCGAATGGACTTTTGAGGCCCAAGAGGCGGCGCCACTCCTTAGCCTTGTACGCGGGCCCTACCCTTGTATGCCACCCCCTAGGGGAGGGAACCCCTCCTCCAAGGCGGTTGCCCCTCCCGCGGCCTATATATAGTGGAGGTGGGGCAACCCCTCTTTTGCACAAAACTTCTGCGTAAAGGTTGCCTCCTCTCTCTCTCTCTCTCTCTCTCTCTCTCCACAATAGTTGTCTTGTCGTAAGGCTGGTCCTTCCTCTAATTAGTTGGTCCCAGAAACAAGCTTTGGAACCCAGTGGTAATTTTCAGTGGACTGGGAGCGCGCCACTTGGTGCGCCCAGCCGCCGCCATATGTCTCGTGTTGGGCGCACCCTCAGGATTTTTTTTCTACACTCATTTTTTTCGGCTTTGCTTGGTTTTCCCTAGGTTTTGATGGAATTTCTTTTCTTTTCGGGAAGCAGTGCATTTCTACGAGAAGAACGATTGTGCTTTCTGAAAAGGGAAAGACACGGTTGTACTTTTCAGAAAAGAAAAAAACCCAACATGTGCTTCCGCGAGAAGTACAACATGTGCTTTCATGAGAAGCACAGCTGTGCTTCCCGAAAAAAGCACATCCGTGCTTCGTGAAAAATGGGAAAATCACAACTTTTGCTTTTGCGAGAGGCACAGCTGTGCTTTATGAAAAAAGAAAGCATGTGTGCTATGAAAAGCACAACCATGTTTTTGTTTTTTGGCCAGTTTTGGAACTTTTTTTGGGTTTTCGTTTTTTGTTTCAAACCTTTTTCCGTTCTTTTGGTTTACTTTTTTTTTGCAATTTATGTTTTTTTTTCATAAAAAAGGCGCATCGAAACTTATTAACATGGGATTTAATCCCAAAAATCTCGATACGAGACATACAGTAATAAAAATGGTTCATGATTTGAATGTGGACAAAACTCCAGATAAGGTGGGAGGACCTATGCAAAAGTGTCCCCTTTAACTAGTGATTTTGTTTATTTTTCTTGGAAACTTGTTTCATTTTTCTTCAGATTGAGAAACTCAGAGCGGAACTAGACGAGCCTTGTACGGCCCAGGCCCATAAGAGATCCGGATTCGCTCTCACTTCCCAGGAGGAGTTCACCTCAAAAAAAAAACTTCCCAGGAGGAGCACGAGCCGCACAAAGGTTGGTAGGACCGTAGGACTCGAGGAGAGAGAGTGGGGAGCTGCCATGGCGACGGCGGCCGGCGGCGGGAGCATGATGACGAGGGAGCAGCTGCTCCACCTCTTCTCCCGCTTCTCCTTCCTCACCTCGCTCCCAGGTCTCCCGTCCCGTCCCATCCCGCGGCTTTAGTTTCCTTCCTCTCTGACCCCCCGTCACTTCCTAATCGTGGTCTTTGCCGCGGAGTTCCAGAGTTCAAGGACCGAATCGCCGACGCCGTCAGTGACAAGCAGGTCGGGCATCTTCCTCGGTTCTTTCCCCCCGTATTCCTTTGCTAGCACTAGTAGCATCTGTAATTTGTGCAGATGCAGTTGAAGTGAATTGACTCGGTCCTCTGTAATTTCATTCAGTTTGGACAGTGAAATGTAATTTTGTTCATGTGGAGCCTCCCTCTTATGGTATCCATGTGTTCTTCTTGTTCCGCAGGAGGCTGTGGCGGTGACTACCGAGGTGCAAGAGGAGATCCTTCGCGAGATGGGGATCGGTATATGTTACTAACCGCATTCTTAGCTCCATGCCTTTTCTGGTTTGCTTTGCTCTAGCGATTCTTATGCAGATGCGACGTTCGAATTGACAGTGCATGCCTATTTTAGTAGTTATGCCCAAATGCAGAATATAGTCATGTTGAAAGATTTCGACAATTGGTAACATATCCTGATGTATGTAAATTTTAGTTTATGGAAGAGGTCCATACTTCCTGTCAAATGCTAGGTATTGACAGTGAGTACATGTGCCATACATGGAGTTACTGTTTAGCCAATAGCCCACTGTAGCTGCCACTGCCTTACAGCCATGATCAGTGTATTCATTTACTAGGAATTTTACTTCTTAAATTAAATCTCTCTTCATATGATAAATCAAAAAATGAAGGAAATCAATGAGCGTAGAATACATGATGAATAATAAAGGAAATCAATCTTTTATTATATGATAAATCGATTCTGAGTTTGGTCCTGGTAAAAAACTATGAGTCGACAGCAGCAACAGTGTAGTGATCTTGGATGAAAGTCAAAAATCTGAACAACCAATTGCTCATAGCTGACCAACGCAAAGACATCACCATATATTTGTAGTTTCTACTTCAGCTGTGTCCAGGTGCATCATATTGTAATCTTCAGTTCTTTGGAATCAATTCACCATCTGCCATGGAGTCCTTGATGCGTCAAGTCTGTAAAATGCTTTGTAAATGTAAAAAAAAGAAGTCAAACTTCTACTTTCAATTGTATGCTAAGTGAGACTGATGATTTATTTTTCTTGTAGGTTCTGAACAATCGTGCTTTTCTTTGACTTCACATGACTTATGCTGACATGTAATTTCTGAACATCAGATCCAGGTTTTGGTATTAGTTGCCTGGGAAAGGTGAACGTCGTGTATGAGAATGACATGGATTTGATGATTAAATTCTACCAATTTGTTGCCAAGTGAGAGCCTCTTATTTTTTTTTCTGGTATATTTTCACTATTCCGTCTAAACTATGTAAAACTGCACTACCCCCCCCCCCCCCGGCGTATTTTGGGTCAAACTTTGACCATCTTCCAAACTAATAAAATATAAGTTATATGATACAAAAAACACATTGTTAGATTTGTATCTGAAAGAGCTTTCTCATAGGTATAATTTTGTGTGGCATATATTTTACAGTTTACTAGTTAAGTTTATTGTAAACTTTAGCCCAAAATAAGAGGGGGCCTAATAAAGCCGGACGGAGGTAGTATAGTGGGGTAAGAGACCTGCCAGTAACGCTTACTTTATTTATTTACTATTTCGGATTTAGCAGTTTTCTGACCGCATTTGTGTATGTTACACCCCATAGCTTCATGTATTAGTTCCAGTGCTGCATGACCTTTACATAATTTAGTAACATATTAATTTTTCTAAAGAAAACAACTTATATGGTAGTGCAGGTTTGAATATAGTCCACGCTTATCAGTGTAGCGGTATGTTCTTTTATTTATTTATTTCAAGGAAAAGAGTTGTATTAGTTAATGCGCCAGCCATAAACAGAAAACGTAAAATGAATATACAGCCACAATTACCTGCTCTCTGCCAAGAATAGTTTGCGGTTTACAAACTTGACCTGAACTATTGTCTAAAAGCCATGTTCAGATTATTTCCCCATTTAATTTGATAGGGAAGAGATGGCTATTGATGAGGCCGAGCTTGAGCCTCTAGAGTTTGCCGAGAAAATGCACACTCAACAGGAATTGCAACAACAGGTGAGGCAAAGATGTTTTTATAGTGCCTTTTTTCAAAACATCCATCTTAACTGTACTGGAGATGCTAATTGCATTATTTTGTTTTCTGTTGCAGCAACTGGAGATGTTGGTTCAAATTAGAAAATACAGCCCTGAGAGCCAATCTGTCATACTTGAGACAGTATGTTCTCTATGCTCGTACCCTTTCAGTAAAACCATACACAACCCGACTTTTGTTTTAACTGTTTATCAGCAGAAGAAGCAATGCATAACGCTTACCTTAACCTTATTGTCAATGCAGTTACGCAAGCAGTTGGAGAGTGCTGATTTCGATAACAGTGCGTCAATCTTGACTCCGGAGCAGATCCAAGACATTGTTGAGAAATAGTTCACATGTTTGACGAGATGAGAGATTACATCCTATCCAGTCTTCTCCCTCTACTATAGCTGATGGTTGTATTGTGCCCATACACCAAGCATATAATTGCCATCCAGCTTTACTTCATGTATTCCCTACTAAAGTTGTACTAAACCAGCGACAAGTAATATGGATCAAAGGGAGTACTTAATATTATCTGCATTTTGTCACCAGAAAGGCTAGAAATGGTGTACACAGCTTCTTGCTATATATTCACTTCACCCCAAATACATACAATTAGCCTTGATGAAACATCTTTACAAGTGTGACTTGGACTGACAACCTTGTCAAAACATCCAGTTTAAGCAAATACATTTTCTTTCTTATTTTCCATGGAGACAATGAGTTGCCACTATCGATCGACAAAGGGACGAATAGGAAGGCAGTTAAGGGACGACTGAAAATTGACAAAATGACCTATGGTAAGACTAAGGGCCAAACACAAGAAGATTACATTTTCAAATTGCTGACTTCTCCTGTTCCCCATGACTTTGAATTGTGCCCAAACATGATACAGACATTTCTATTTTTGATAGGACACTGTATTCAATGTATTACAGGCTGAAAAATATGAACACATCTGACCATTTTAGCTTGTCCATCTGCATAGCAGAAGGTACGTTTTTGTTCAAAGAATCAACAGACAAGAGATCTTTGCAAGTAAATGTTCTGGAAAAGAGTACACAAGATGAACAACTTCTCACACATCAGGCACTAAGCCATTAAGTGATTTACAATCTCTCGCATTGGAGGCCTACCCTTTGAAAGAACATGAATGCTTCTCCTGGTCAATAAATTACCCCATCTTCCAGCAACATTTTAGAATAAACTCCAGATGCAATTAATCAAACAATTGCACATCTATTGTGGGCCTGGGAGGCGGCAGGAGAGCAAACTTTCAATAACAACTAAAGTAGCTTCAGTATACTTGTCTTATGTTAATATTTATCCTTGAATTATGAATGTAGTCCAAGATAAAGCAGTCATCATCATCGGATAGTTCTGATACCAGCCCAGAGATATCTTGCTGGTCACCCTCTGTGAAGATCCGTGGAACACCTGTAGAATAGAGGCCATAAGTTATTCTAGAAAGCTGGTGATACATGGTATTTTTCAGTTAACTTTCTTATTAAGCCAGAAATTTTTCATTTAAAATAAATAAACTACCATGGAATCTTTCTCGGGCTTCCCCAGCCATCAATACAATATCACCACTTCGCAGGAACATTGGTGTTGGAGCTTCATCCCTCGTCTTCCCTCCAAGAAGAAAAATGCATTTGCAACCCAAACTAAACAAACCAACAAAATGTTAGACACTGCATTCAGATTAAGATAATCATACAAGAAAGCAACTGAGACGTAGTACCTTATGCTTACAATAGGTTTTGTCCAATCTGCTTCCATGTCATCAACATGGCCACCAAGCATGTCACCTACATAACTCGAAGCATATTTTTTCAGTACACATAGAGAGACAAGCATGAAACTTTGAGGCAATTTGCCAAGGTGCATCTATCTACTAGGCCATTCAGTGTGCAACAAGCTACATACTTGGACCATAATAGTTCACTATGGCGGCTTCTGCAGCAAATTCTTCCCTAAAAGGCATTGCTGGAATGGCCATCTTTTTTGCTAGAGCAGCAAGGTCATCAGGAATCTTGTTATGTGGAAGCGATACATCATAGTTACGCTGACAGAAACAGGAAATGGTTAATATACAGTTGCAACCAAAAGCGCATCTTACTGTGCAATAAGTATATGATTTTAATTAACTGCAAGCACTGCGCAAAAGATTGCAGCTATCAAGTTTCATGGCTGAGTATGATAATAAATTACATTATGATATTAGGGCATGATGTATGCACACTATGATTCGTTGCATAATGTTTCCAGAGATCATCATGCTTAAAAATAGCTTTGCAAGGACTATCATAATCAAACAAAGCTCCTTAAGTACTAATATGGAATTATGAATTCATCATAATAACACTATACTTATAATGAATTGGGCTTGTTTCTCACAATTGCAGAAAATTGAAGAAAAATATGCCTGCTGTTTATTCATATTCATATGTAAAGCACCACCAAATTTTAATACCACCACAAGTTAAAAGAATTAAATACAAGAAAAATGAAAATAAAGACACATCCAATATTTAAGAAAAAGGGTACATACATACTTTTGACCAATCGAATTGCAAGCCAAGGGTGCTCCACCGGAGCTTGCGCACAAGAGCAGCTGCCGTGGTGAACTTAGGTTTTTCCCCCTTTTGGATCTCTGAGACATCCACAAATCTGAATTTACTCAGATGTGTATTTTCCCCAACATTATTCTGCCCATCTCTTTCTTGGCAATTAGAACTTTCTGCTTCAACCAAAATCTTTTGATTTTGAGCAGCAATGAGCAAGTCAGAAATTGGACCATACACAGCAGTCAAGTTAGTTCTATTAGGAGGCTGTGGGAATGTCTTCAAGCTTTCCCTGATCCAATAGCACTGTTCCTGAGTAGATAGAGCACCAGGGATGAAATAGAATCCTGCAGAAATTAAGACCCGAAGGGCATCAGTACTAGTATTTCACAAATGAATAGTGTAATGATATTATGAGCGAGAATTCACATCAAAGAAAACATCCATGGAGCGCGAAGTTAATACTAAATTTTGTGCAAGTTGGCACTATTCAAATGCAATGTCATAAGAACAAAACCTAAACTGGACCATCTGAAGATAAAAAACCTCACAACATGAATAATATTCAAAGCATCGAGTAGAGCAATATTGGGTGAGGTGGGGGCTTACCCGGCCGGTCGAGGAAGCAGAACACGGGCAGGTGGAAGCCGGCGCGGTCGCACCTCCGGATCCCGGCGGGCAGCTCGCCTTCTCCGGCAGCAAGCAGCGCGTGGAAGTCGACCACCGCGGACAGGTCCCCGCCGCCGCCGCCAACACCACCACCACCGGCTTGCTTGCCCCTGCAGCGCTCGAAAAGTCAGGCTCTGCTCTGCTGTTTCCGCGTGGAGATGGCGGAGGGCCAACGGAGGGAGAGAGAGAGAGACCTGGATTTCGACCTGCCCTTGCGACTGGGCGGCTTGTAGAGCTTGTACTGCTTCTCGGCCCGCCGGAACGCCGTGCGCTCCGCGGCGCCGCCGGGCTCCGTTTCCGCGTACATCGCCGGCAATTGTAGCGCCGCCGCCGCCGCCGTTCTCGCTGTATTCTCTCGTTTTTCCCCTTCGGATTGGTGGTCTTGGCCCACGGAAGTAAATTCGCCGAATCAGTTTGGGTCCAGGGCACCAGGTATCTCTCCCTCCTGGACTGGGCCAGGAACTGTGCACAGAACCAGGCCCGGCCCAGGTTTGATGGATGGCGTGGATAAATTAGGAGGTCTGTCTCAGGAGACGGAAGCTAATCAACCTGCAGATCGATATAGGGTTTCATTAACGCCGGCGATCTTGGCGAGGGCGTGAGCGGTATGGCTGCCGCCGGAAAGGCCATCCTCGAGGGCCGTTTTGTGCGACCTGCAGGCATGCACCACTGAGCCCGCTACAGGAACAGGAACGGCAGAGACGAAAGAATCTGCCGCCGAGTACAACCAGAAAGAGGCTGACGACAACACCGGCGACGGGTAGCATGGCATCGGTGAAGACGGCGTCGGGGCCAACAAAGATGGCAGCGGGCTCCATGGCATCAGCAATGGTGGCGCCAGCGTTAGCGGCAGCGGCGATGATGATGATGACGACGACGACCGCAGGAGCAGCGAATATGATGATGACGAGAATGGGGGGTTCTACAGACGGCAGGACATGGCCAACTACATCAGCGAGGACGACGACGACGAGAGGGACTATCCACCACCGAGTCACATGATCGACTACAACGGAGACAGCAAAAACCTGAACTTAGCCTACTCCTTTTCTAAGTACCGGGTGGAGCTCTTCACCGTGCGCCCTCGCTTCCGCTTCACGGGGTCCTTCGCCGCCACCGACGGCTTTGGTTGCCACTTCTGGTCATCGCAGAGAGGACACACCGTCGATCCACAGAACAATCTGATACTTGAGTCGAGCAGCGCCCTGACGGACACCTTCTGGATCAAAATCAAGATCCCGGGTGACAACGGCGAAGCCGATGATCACGAGGGAAACTTCGGGTTCACGGTGAACCCGTACGCGTGCAACAAAGTCATCGCCCGCACCATCTCCACAAGACACGGCCGCAAGATAGACATGACCTTCATAGCGCTGCACAAGGCTATACAGGCCAACGTGTACGTCGACCTCGATCTCGCACCTCCCGGTGCCACTGGGACCGGCACCGTCTACCATGTCTATGGCGAGATCACCGCGCACCACAAACTCTACGATGGTGAGAGTGTCGTGCTCTTTTCTTGTGGAGAAGAGAACAAGGCGGAGGTCATCGATGGCGAGCTCCCGCTATCGCGGAAGTGTGTGGCTGTTCCGATATACATGGAGCCGCTCCTGATACTCTACCTGGACCTGCACGTTGCAACTCACGATGATCGTGATGACGAGGGTCACACCATCGCCTTTCGAGATTATATTACCTTCTACCCTGATCAATATGTAAAAGGAATCTGCAATGCCGACCATGGTAAAGTTAAAGTGCGGATTTCATACCAGTAGTGGCGGTGCACAAAGATTTAAACTGAACTTATGGAGACGCCATTACAAATCCGAAGGGTAATTCTAGGCACAATGACATTTTTTTGGGCCATATTATAAGTGATTGCAATTGTAGCCACTTTTATTAGAATGTTGTAGTACCAGATTGGACCAAACCACGCCTCTCCTCCATGATGTAGTGAGCATGATGGAGCATCGAGTTGGGTTGCCCATTGCGCATTCTTTGAGACACTTTATCTTCATCAGTGACTCATGGACTTCGATGAGCTTCTTCTCACATCGAGAATTCGAGATGGCTGAGTGCAGCCTGTACCATCTCCTTGATCGTCTCAGCACTATCCATTTCTTCCGTCTGAAAAATATAATAACTAGATTTTCAAAGAATATAAACGGCTGCTGATATTGGCACAAAATATAGTGAAATTACGTACATGCTACCAAATGCATATGTGTAATCCATGGGTTCACAAGCTTAAGTCAAGCCAACGTATGTATAATGAGTCATATGAAAGCAAGTGTGACTAAAATACATAGTCATGTGAACTGGCAACACGATCATTGATCAAAGTAATTGGGAAAATTATGTTATGCAATAAGTTTGCTGGTAATCCCTTTTTCACAACAACGGTATGGCTTTATTGATTCATGAAACAAAGTCCACTAGATCGAAAGACCTGAAATGAACACCAACAACAAGACCAAAGATCATGTCAAGGTCCTTCGAAGCCGACATCTTTAGATCCCATCTTGATGTTTCGCCAAGTACCTGATGATGAAGTTACAAATTCCATACAAGCTGGACTAACTTCATAAGGTCTGAAGAGCCAACCTCATATTGTTTAAAGAGACTTAAGAGCCGCACACCTCAAGAATGTTTTTTTTAATGAGCCATATACGGTTCGCACGTCTCACAAGGAAAACTTGTCAAACTGATGCCTAGTCGGCATTGAGGAGGAAGAATATCAAAAGTATGAAACGACTACTAATGAGAACCATTGGCTCTATATGGTAGACCTAGACCATGATAACAATGCCAGGGAAGTTATAGAGCCAAAGTATCTATGTTCCGCATGACACCATCTCAACTACCGAAAGCACACAAAAACCTAACAAAGAACATATAATAAGAAAAGAAAACCAAGCATTGATAAGTGGTTCCCTTGCCTCTCACCGACTGATGAGGTGTCTGTCATGTGGGGAACTTGTCAAGATTGAAATGGTGAATGATTGTCTATCGGTGCCCACTGTTTCTTTGGGGTCTTCCATTAGGATGACATTTCGATGAAAGTTTGTTAGATCATACATTCTTTTATGGTTAGTTTTACACTAACATTTTTCATAATCGTCTCCATGAAACTAAATGATAGACAAGAAAAATTGTATCCAAACATTCAAATCATGCCTATAAGTTTACGTTTTTTTACAATGTTTTTTTCAAATAGCTCCAACTGGTGGGCAGGATTCCGAGTATGTGCAATTCGTCTCAGTTATCCAATGATAAAAGCAAAAAATGCAAAACATACAAGAATTGAACAGAGTTGAAGAACAAGAGACGATGGCAACCCTCTTAGGCCTGGTTTGGAGCACAAGATAGGAAAATAAATAGGAATATGATTTAAAAAATAGAGAAATAGGAAACACATGATTACACATTTTCTCTTTCCCTCTTTCTCTCTTTCGGCTGTTCATTGGCGAGCAACGGCTGCCATGCATCAACGAGCGTGACTTTGGGTTTGGGGGGGGGGGTTGGAAATATGCCCTAGAGGCAATAATAAATAGGTTATTATTGTATTTCCTTGTTCATGATAATCGTTTATTATCCATGCTAGAATTGTATTGATAGGAAACTCAGATACATGTGTGGATACATAGACAACACCATGTCCCTAGTAAGCCTCTAGTTGACTGGCTCGTTGATCAATAGATGGTTACGGTTTCCTGACCATGGACATTGGATGTCGTTGATAACGGGATCACATCATTAGGAGAATGATGTGATGGACAAGACCCAATCCTAAGCCTAGCACAAGATCATGTAGTTCGTATGCTAAAGCTTTTCTAATGTCAAGTATCGTTTCCTTAGACCATGAGATTGTGCAACTCCCGGATACCGTAGGAGTGCTTTGGGTGTGCCAAACGTCACAACGTAACTGGGTGGCTATAAAGGTACACTACAGGTATCTCCGAAAGTGTCTGTTGGGTTGGCACGAATCGAGACTGGGATTTGTCACTCCGTGTGACGGAGAGGTATCTCTGGGCCCACTCGGTAGGACATCATCATAATGTGCACAATGTGATCAAGGAGTTGATCACGGTATGATGTGTTACGGAACGAGTAAAAGAGACTTGCCGGTAACGAGATTGAACAAGGTATCGGGATACCGACGATCGAATCTCGGGCAAGTATCGTACCGATAGACAAAGGGAATTGTATACGGGATTGATTAAGTCCTTGACATCGTGGTTCATCCGATGAGATCATCGTGGAACATGTGGGAGACAACGTGGGTATCCAGATCCCGCTGTTGGTTATTGACCGGAGAACGTCTCGGTCATGTCTGCATGTCTCCCGAACCCGTAGGGTCTACACACTTAAGGTTCGATGACGCTAGGGTTATAAAGGAAGTTTGTATGTGGTTACCGAATGTTGTTCGGAGTCCCGGATGAGATCCCGGACGTCACGAGGAGTTCCAGAATGGTCCGGAGGTAAAGATTTATATATAGGAAGTCCTATTTCGGCCATCGGGACAAGTCTCGGGGTCATCGGTATTGTACCGGGACCACCTGAAGGGTCCCGGGGGCCCACCGGGTGGGGCCACCTATCCCGGAGGGTCCCATGGGCTGAAGTGGGAAGGTATCCAGCCCAAAGTGGCCTGGGGCGCCACTTTCCCCTAGGGCCCATGCGCCTAGTGTGGGGGAAACCCTAAAGGGAGAGTCCCACAAGGGGAAGGCACCCCCTAGGTGCCTTGGGGGGGAGGGAAACCTCCGTTGGCCGCCGCCCCCCTAGGAGATTGGATCTCCTAGGGCCGGCGCCCCCCCCCTTGGCCCTCCTATATATAGTGGGGGAGATGGAGGACTTCATACCTGATCCAAGGTGCAGCCCCTCCCCTCCCCAACACCTCTCCGCCTCCGTCACGTGCTTGGCCTAGCCCTGCTGGAGTACCACGCTCCTCCATCATCACCACGCCGTTGTGCTGTTGCTGGATGGAGTCTTCCTCAACCTCTCCCTCTCTCCTTGCTGGATCAAGGCATGGGAGACGTCACCGGGCTGTACGTGTGTTGAACGCGGAGGTGCCGTCCGTTCGGCACTAGGATCATCGGTGATTTGGATCACGGCGAGTACGACTCCATCAACCCCGTTCACTTGAACGCTTCCGCTTAGCGATCTACAAGGGTATGTAGATGCACTCTTCTTCCCCTCGTTGCTGGTTTCTCCATAGATAGATCTTGGTGACACGTAGGAAAATTTTGAATTTCTGCTACGTTCCCAACAGTGGCATCATGAGCTAGGTCTATTGCGTAGATTCTTTGCACGAGTAGAACACAAAGTAGTTGTGGGCGTTGATTTTGTTCAATATGCTTACCGTTACTAGTCAATCTTGATTCGGCGGCATTGTGGGATGAAGCGGCCCGGACCGACCTTACACGTACACTTACGTGAGACAGGTTCCACCGACTGACATGCACTAGTTGCATAAGGTGGCTAGCGGGTGCCATTCTCTCCCACTTTAGTCGGATCGGATTCGATGAAAAGGGTCCTTATGAAGGGTAAATAGCAATTGACATATCACGTTGTGGTTTTGCGTAGGTAAGAAACGTTCTTGCTAGAAACCCATAGCAGCCACGTAAAACATGCAAACAACAATTAGAGGACGTCTAACTTGTTTTTGCAGGGTATGCCATGTGATGTGATATGGCCAAAAGGATGTGATGAATGATATATGTGATGTATGAGATTGATCATGTTCTTGTAATAGGAATCACGACTTGCATGTCGATGAGTATGACAACCGGCAGGAGCCATAGGAGTTGTCTTTAATTTATTTATGACCTGCGTGTCAACATAAACGTCATGTAATTACTTTACTTTATTGCTAAAGTGTTAGCCATAGTAGTAGAAGTAATAGTTGACGTGACAACTTCATGAAGACACGATGATGGAGATCATGATGATGGAGATCATGGTGTCATGCCGGTGACGACGATGATCATGGAGCCCCGAAGATGGAGATCAAAAGGAGCAAAGTGATGATGGCCATATCATGTCACTATTTGATTGCATGTGATGTTTATCATGTTTTTGCATCTTATTTGCTTAGAACGACGGTAGTAAATAAGATGATCCCTCATTAAAATTTCAAGAAAGTGTTCCCCCTAACTGTGCACCGTTGCGAAAGTTCGTCGTTTCGAAGCACCACGTGATGATCGGGTGTGATAGATTCTTGCGTTCACATACAACGGGTGTAAGCCAGATTTACACACGCGAAACACTTAGGTTGACTTGACGAGCCTAGCATGTACAGACATGGCCTCGGAACACAAGAGACCGAAAGGTCGAGCATGAGTCGTATGGTAGATACGATCAACATGAAGATGTTCACCGATGATGACTAGTCTGTCTCACGTGATGATCGGATACAGCCTAGTTGACTCGGATCATGTAATCACTTAGATGACTAGAGGGATGTCTATCTGAGTGGGAGTTCATAAGATGAACTTAATTATCCTGAATATAGTCAAAAGGACTTTGCAAATTATGTCATAAGCTCGCGCTTTAGTTCTACGGTTTTAGATATGATCCTAGAGAAAATATAGTTGAAAGTTGATAGTAGCAATTATGCGGACAGTAGAAGGCTTATGTCCTTAATGCACCGCTCGGTGTGCTGGACCTCGAACGTGGTCTGTGGATGTTGCGAACATCCGACATACACGTGTTGATGACTACATGATAGTTCGGTAATGTTAAATGGTTTAGAATTGAGGCACCGAAGACATTTTTGAAATGTCGCGGAACATATGAGATGTTTCGAGGGCTGAAATTGGGATTTCAGGCTCGTGCCCACGTCAAGAGGTATAAGACCTCCGACGATTTTCTTAGCCTGCAAACTAAGGGAGAAAAGCTCAATCGTTGAGCTTGTGCTCAGATTATCTGAGCACAACAATCACTTGAATCGAATGGGAGTTGATCTTCCAGATAAGATAGTGATATTTCTCCAAAGTCATTGCCACCAAGCTGCTAGAGCTTCGTGATGAACTATAACATATCAGGGATAGATATGATGATCCTTGAAATATTCGCGATGTTTGACACCGCGAAAGTAGAAATCAAGAAGAAGCATCAATTGTTGATGGTTAGTGAAACCACTAGTTTCAAGAAGGGCAAGGGCAAGAAGGGATACTTCATGAAACGACAAATCAGCTGCTGCTCTAGTGGAGAAACCCAAGGTTGAACCCAAACCCGAGACCGAGTGCTTCTGTAATAAGGGGAACAGTCACTAGAGCAGAATTACCCTAGATACTTGGTAGATGAGAAGGTTGTCGATAGAAGTATATTGGATATACATTATGTGAATGTGTACCTTACTAGTACTCCTAGTAGCATCAGGGTATTAGATACCGGTTCGGTTGCTAAGTGTTAGTAACTCGAAATAAAAGCCACGGAATAAGCGGAGACTAGCTAAAGGTGAGCTGATGAGATGTGTTGGAAGTGCTTCCAAGGTTGATATGATCAAGCATCGCACGCTCCCTCTACCATCGAGATTGGTGTTAAACCTAAATAATTGTTATTTGGTGTTTGCGTTGAGCGTAGACATGATTGGATTATGTCTATCGCAATACGGTTATTCATTTAAGGAGAATAATGGTTACTCTATTTATTTGAATAATTCCTTCAATGGTCTTGCACCTAAAATGAATGGTTTATTGAATCTCGATCATAGTGATACACATGTTCATGCCAAAAGATATAAGATAGTAATGATAGTACCACCTACTTGTGGCACTGCCATGTAAGTCATATTGGTATAAAACGCATGAAGAAGCTCCATATTGATGGATCTTTGGACTCACTCGTTTTTGAAAAGATTGAGACATGCGAACCATGTTTATTGGTAGATATGCATGAAGAAACTCCATACAGATGGATCGTTTGGACTCACTTGATTTTGAATCACTTGAGACATGCAAATCATACCACATGGACAAGATGACTGAAAGACCTCGTTTTCAGTAAAATGGAACAAGAAAGCAACTTGTTGGAAGTAACACATTTTGATGTGTGCAGTCCAATGAGTGCTGAGGCAAGCAGTGGATATCGTTATGCTCTTACTTCACAGATGATTTGAGTAGATACTGAGCATATTTACTTGATGAAACACAAGTCTGAATTATTGAATGGTTCAAGTAATTTCAGAATGAAGCTGAAGATCGTCGTGACAAGAGGATAAAATATCTATGATATGATCATAGAGATGAATATCTGAGTTGCGAGTTTGGTACACAATTGAGACATTGTGGAAATTATTTCACGACTAGTACCGCCTGGAACACCATAGTGTGATGGTGTGTCCGAACATCATAACTGCACCCTATTGGATATGATGCATACCATGATGTCTCTTATCGAATTACCACTATCGTTCATGGGTTAGGCATTAGAGACAACCGCACTCACTTTAAATAGGGCACCACGTAATTCCGATAAGATGACACCGTATGAACTATGGTTTAGAGAAACCTAAGCTGTCATTTCTTATAAGTTTGGGGCTGCGACGCTTATGTGAAAAAGTTTCAGGCTGATAAGCTCGAACCCAAAGCGGATAAATGCATCTTCATAGGATACCCAAAACAGTTGGGTATACCTCCTGTCTCAGATCCGAAAGCAATAGGGATTGTTTCTCAAATCGGGTCCTTTCTCAAGAAAAAAAATTCTCTCGAAAGACTTGAGTGGGAGGATGGTGGAGACTTGATGAGGTTATTGAACCGTCACTTCAACTAGTGTGTAGCAGGGCACAGGAGTTGTTCCTATGGCACCTACACCAATTGAAGTGGAAGCTTATGATAGTGATCATGAGACTTCGGATCAAGTCACTCCCAAACCTCGTAGGATGACAAGGATGCGTACTACTTCAGAGTGGTATGTAATCCTGTCTTGGAAGTCATGTTGCTAGACAACAATGAACCTACGAGCTATGGAGAAGCGATGGTGGGCCCGGATTCCGATGAATGGCTCGAGGCCATAAAATCCGAGAGAGGATCCATGTATGAAAACAAAGTGTAGACTTTGGCAGAACGGCTCGATGGTCGTGAGGCTGTTGAGTATAGATGGATTATAAAAGGAAGACGGACAATGATGGTAAATGTCACCATTAAGAAAGCTCGACTTGTCGTTAAGATGTTTCCCGACAAGTTCAAGGAGTTGACTACGATGAGACTTTCTCACTCGTAGCGATGCTAAGAGTCTGTTGGAATTAGCAGGTACTGCATTATTTATGAAATCTTGCAGATAGGATGTCAAAATATTGTTTCCTTGTTCTTGAGGAAAGGTTGTATGTGATACAACCAGAAGTTTTTGTCGATCCTGAAAGATGCTAACAAGTATGCAAAGCCCCAACAATCCTTCTGAGGACTGGAGTAAGCATCTCGGGGTTGGAATGTACACTTTGGTGAGATAATCAAAGATTTTGGGTTTATACAAAGTTTATGAGAAACTTGTATTTCCAAAGAAGTGAGTGGGAGCACTATAGAATTTCTGATGAGTATATGTTGTTGACATATTGTTGATCAGAAATGATGTAGAATTTCTGGAAAGCATAAAGGGTTATTTGAAAAGTGTTTTTTTTCCAATGGAAAACCCGAATTAAGCTACTTGACCATTGAGCATCAAGATCTATAAGGATAGATCAAAATCGCTTAATAGTACTTTCAAACGAACACGTACCATGACAAGATTTTGAAGGAGTTCAAAATAGATCAGCAAAGAAGGAGTTCTCGGCTGTGTTACAAGGTGTGAGTATTGAGCAAGACTCAAGACATGACCACGGCAGAATAGAGAGAAAGGACGAAGGTCGTCCCCTATGCTTTAGTCGTAGGCTCTAAAGTATGCTATGTTATGTACCGCACCTGAAGTGTGCCAAACCATGAGTCAGTCAAGGGGTACAAGTGTGATCTAAAAATGGATCACAGGACAACGGTCAAGGTTATCCTTAGTAACTAGTGGACTAAGGAATTTTCTCGATTATGGAGGTGGAAAAAGAGTTTGTCGTAAAGGGTTACGCCGATGCAAACTTTGAAACTAATCTAGATTATTCTGAGTAGTAAACTGGATTCGTATAGTAGAACAGTTATTTGGAATAGCTCCAAATAGAGCGTGGTAACTGCATCTAGGAGATGACATAGATATTTGTAAAGCACACACGGATCTGAAAGGTTCAGACCCGTTGACTATAACCTCTCTCACAAGCATAACATGATCAAATCCAGAACTCTTGGGTGTTAGTCACATAGGGATGTGACCTTGAGTGTTAATCACAGATCGATGTGAACTAGATTATTGACTCTAGTGCAAGTGGGAGACTGTTGGAAATATGCCCTAGAGGCAATAATAAATAGGTTATTATTGTATTTCCTTGTTCATGATAATCGTTTATTATCCATGCTAGAATTGTATTGATAGGAAACTCAGATACATGTGTGGATACATAGACAACACCATGTCCCTAGTAAGCCTCTAGTTGACTAGCTCGTTGATCAATAGATGGTTACGGTTTTCTGACCATGGACATTGGATGTCGTTGATAACGGGATCACATCATTAGGAGAATGATGTGATGGACAAGACCCAATCCTAAGCCTAGCACAAGATCATGTAGTTCGTATGCTAAAGCTTTTCTAATGTCAAGTATCGTTTCCTTAGACCATGAGATTGTGTAACTCCCGGATACCGTAGGAGTGCTTTGGGTGTGCCAAACGTCACAACGTAACTGGGTGGCTATAAAGGTACACTACAGGTATCTCCGAAAGTGTCTGTTGGGTTGGCACGAATCGAGACTGGGATTTGTCACTCCGTGTGACGGAGAGGTATCTCTGGGCCCACTCGGTAGGACATCATCATAATGTGCACAATGTGATCAAGGAGTTGATCACGGGATGATGTGTTGCGGAACGAGTAAAAGAGACTTGCCGGTAACGAGATTGAACAAGGTATCGGGATACCGACGATCGAATCTCGGGAAAGTATCGTACCGATAGACAAAGGGAACTGTATACGGGATTGATTAAGTCCTTGACATCGTGGTTCATCCGATGAGATCATCGTGGAACATGTGGGAGCCAACATGGGTATCCAGATCCCGCTGTTGGTTATTGACCGGAGAACGTCTCGGTCATGTCTGCATGTCTCCCGAACCCGTAGGGTCTACACACTTAAGGTTCGATGACGCTAGGGTTATAAAGGAAGTTTGTATGTGGTTACCGAATGTTTTTCGGAGTCCTGGATGAGATCCCGGACGTCACGAGGAGTTCCGGAATGGTCCGGAGGTAAAGATTTATATATAGGAAGTCCTATTTCGGCCATCGGGACAAGTCTCGGGGTCATCGGTATTGTACCGGGACCACCTGAAGGGTCCCGGGGGCCCACCGGGTGGGGTCACCTATCCCGGAGGGTCCCATGGGCTGAAGTGGGAAGGGATCCAGCCCAAAGTGGGCTGGGGCACCACTTTCCCCTAGGGCCCATGCGCCTAGTGTGGGGGAAACCCTAAAGGGAGAGTCCCACAAGGGGAAGGCACCCCCTAGGTGCCTTGGGGGGAGGGAAACCTCCCTTGGCCGCCGCCCCCCTAGGAGATTGGATCTCCTAGGGCCGGCGCCCCCCCTGGCCCTCCTATATATAGTGGGGGAGATGGAGGACTTCATACCTGATCCAAGGCGCAGCCCCTCCCCTCCCCAACACCTCTCCTCCTCCGTCACGTGCTTGGCGAAGCCCTGCTGGAGTACCAGGCTCCTCCATCATCACCACGCCGTTGTGCTGTTGCTGGATGGAGTCTTTCTCAACCTCTCCCTCTCTCCTTGCTGGATCAAGGCATGGGAGACGTCACCGGGCTGTACGTGTGTTGAACGCGGAGGTGCCGTCCGTTCGGCACTAGGATCATCGGTGATTTAGATCACGGCGAGTACGACTCCATCAACCCCGTTCACTTGAACGCTTCCGCTTAGCGATCTACAAGGGTATGTAGATGCACTCTTCTTCCCTCGTTGCTGGTTTCTCCATAGATAGATCTTGGTGACACGTAGGAAAATTTTGAATTTTTGCTACGTTCCCAATAGGGGGGGCGAGGTTGGAGTGAATGTTTGGAATCCTGTGGCTTTATTAAAAGTAAATAAGGAAACGAGTTGCTATCATGTGAGATTCTTGAGGCTATCCTACGTTCCAAGTGGGCTGAAGAGAAAATCTTCTGTATGAATTGTGTTTCTCCACTATTGCCGCAATTTTCCTTTGAAACCAACTAGGGACTTATCCCTTGTGAAGTAAAACAGGATCCTAAATTTACAAACTCCCATAACTAACAGTGACATTCCTTATGATGTCATCCATGTGACATCACTCAAAGAATTTGTGAGTGACCGAGCGAAAGAGATGGGAGCAAGCTTTTCGTTCATGAAATCAGGTGGAGAAAATAGAGGAAATTAATTGGACGAGAAATGCTGCAAATCACGGATGGCTACCTCGATGAACATGGTGTGGACTGTGCGGCCGTCCACGACGGTGACACTTGAGGTGATAACCTTGAGACGGAGCGAATCGAGCGCCTTGTACATCTTCGCCATGACGTGCTGCGCGTTGTCGTGCCTCATGCTCACCACCGCCAGCTTCTCCGCTATGGGCATCACCTCCAGCTGCAGAAATGATAAACCACGCAGTTATTCAATAATGATTTGTTTTGACATCCTCAGTCTTGTTTGATAGAGTTGCCCCAAAATGTTTCACATTTGCCATGTTATCTTGGAAGCGTTTCGTTGTCTATAAAATGTTTGGATATAATTAACAACATATTTCTCTTTTGCTCACATTTTAGTTGTTACACAAGGTTTTTTATTCTTTTCACCATAAATATTCTCACTAGATTTACATTTTGACTTCTCGATCATTTTACATACAAAGACCCGAAAAATGGTACTCATCTTCTCCGGCGAGCAAACTTTACCTCAACGAGGACCGGATGCATTGCAGGAGAAGCGACGGCATCGTTGACGGAGGAGGAGGAGGCGGTCCTCCTTATCTTCTTCCGCGGCGAGAAGCCAACGCCGGCGTCCTCCACCCCCTCGCTTCCGGTGGAGGCCTCTGACTTGACCAGGGCGGTGCAGCCGCCGGCCTCGATGTCGGACACCTCGGCGAGGATCCGGCGCTCCTGCTCCTGCAGCTCCTCTATGTATGCGACGGCGTCCTGGATGATGGATGCCTTGTCCATCTAACGTTGCACAAATTAAACCCAATCGAACCAAACTGTACTATTTCCTCCATTCCTAAATACTTCCTCCGTTCGAAAAAGCTTGTTTCAAGCTTGTCCCTCAAATGGATGTATCTAGCACTAACTTGAGCTAGATACATCCATTTAAGGGACAAATTTTACCGGATGGAGGAAGTATAAGATGTTTTGGCAGTTCTAATTTAAACTGCCAAAACGTCTTATATTTAGCAAGAGAGGCAGTAGTACGCAAGTCCTCTTCACGTGCTACCGATGTGTAGAGCAAACCTTGGTGATGTTTGGGACGACGCCGCGGATGGCGTAGAGCTTCTCGTTGAGCCGCCTGCGCCGGACCCTCTCCTCGACGATGTTCTTGCTCGCCCTGGTGGCCCTCGTCGACGCCGTGGACCGCGAGCTGGTGGCGCCGTCCGGCGATCCGGTGGAGTCGTTGTAGCAGGAGTCGAGACCGGAGAGCGAGTCCTCAGCCGGCAGGTACGAGCTGCAACAGTCAGCCAGGCTAATCCAACGTTTGCTAGGCAGGGCAGAACGAAACAGACGTCATCAGCAATGCAATTGTTTGACGCAAGATTGAGAAGCAATGCAACCACGGTGTTCATCTCATCTCATCTCATCACGTCACGTACGTACGTACCTATCGGCGTCTCCGAGATCGAACACCAGATGGGCCTCCAGCTCCAAGAAGTCCAAGCTCGCGTCCATGTCGGCCTCCATTGCTCTGCTCTGCACTGCTACCTCTCCGTCTATCTCCTTCGAGGGTTTTGTTGTGCGCCATGGCCGACGTGGCGAGCGAGAGCAGTACCCTATCCTGGTGCCACCTGGCGCCCTGCCGACCAAGCCATCGTGTCTGCTGCACGGTAATTGGCTGCTTCTCCATTTTCGGATTGCTCCCCCATAAAATTCGAGATGGAATCTGAATCTGTGCGCTTCCGTTGTCCCGTAAATATCTCCGCATGTTTTGGATCCATCACCTTTGGCGCCTCGCAATAATTAACATGGCGCATAGAGCCAAAATAAGTCGGCCTCTTGATTGATAAGTTCTCATGGCCACATAGTTTCACACGAGGCTCTTCAATTTGAAGGTGACACATCAATTTACCGGGGCTCTTGAATTGGACGGTGGCAAGGCCAGACCCTTTCACATGTTTCAACTACGTCGTCGTGACTATGGGTGAAAGCTTAGTCTTCGATAGAGGTCGATGCCGGTGGCAATGGTGCCCGCGGCGCCGTGTTTCCTATTTGAAGAAGTCTTTGAAGAACCATTCACTTTTGTTCAGGCAGTGGATATGTTGGTGGTGGTGTTCTTGTTCGTCCGGTACCCGCGTAGTTGTTGGCCATGGTGATATCCGGTGGCTGGAAGGGTACCGGGGGAATCTCTTGGCCGGCGTGGCGGCCACTCCGATGGAAGTGCCTTTGGGTGCTGCTTCCCTCGTTGGAGGCTTCGGAGAGGATCTCTTCCTTCCACCCCTCCCAGGAGCTCAGGTGAAAACCTCAGACCCCCCTGTTCCAAGCGACGACGACACCACGGTGGCGTGCTCCTTCCTGAAGGCGTTGCTCGGGGGCTGCTCAAGCGGCGGTGGAAGTGGCGGCGGTTCGTTGTTGACACATGCATTCTGGTCAGCTTCATCTTGGAGGCTGCGGCGACGTAGGCGACGCTCGTCTGGTGGAGCTACTGCTGATGGCCGAGGCATCGTTGGCAGTCTGCGCCATCAGGTTCGGGGTGCTCAGGGGGAAACCCCAGATATGAGTCTTCCGGATCGGATGATGATGGCGTTCTATCGCTTTCCCTTCTGGGGGCATTGTCTTGGAGCAAGTGCTGGCTGGAGGGATGGTGGAGCGGTGTTCCATCACACACTTTGATGGCGGCGGAGATCGATGGTATGGCGCTGTGGAGACTCGGCGTCCGACGTGCGGAGATGGGCTTGCGCAGGAGGAGGTTGCTGTGTAACGCCCCGAGACCGATGTGCCAGGTGTCGTCCAGTTATTCGCCGTTGTCGCCATGTCATTTGCTTGCGTGTGCATCTTATCATGTCATCATCTGCTTTTCATCAGCATGTTTTTTCAAAATTTGCATCCGTTCGGATCCTCCCGGTTCTCTCCGTTGTCCGTTCGGAGCCCAACCACACTCGCACGCGCCCGCGGCACCTCCGAACATTATTTTATAAGTGGCATAAAAATGTTCTCGGAATGGGATGAAACTTGTCGAGCGGTCTTATTATAGTGTAGACAGACCGCCTATCAAATTTCATCGCATTCGGAGTCCGTTTGTTAGCCCAACCGTTAAACATATAGCGGTACCGTTGCCGGTACCTTCGTCGGATGTTTTTGGTCTTCGAAAACCGTGTCGGGCCGCACTTCTCCCTCTCTCTTCTCAGCCCGAGGCCCTCTACACGGTCACTTGCAGCCCACCTAGCCATCCTAAACCCCCCTCCCTCCGGCCGGAGCCATCGGATCATGATCGGAGGACTCCGAAAGCCCCCAAAACCCTCCTAACCCTAGCACCTACCCTATTTAAACACCTCCCCCTTCCAAATCTGGCAGCCTAGTCTTCCCCTACCTCTAGCCTCCCACCTCCTCCTCAAATTCCGCGCGCAGCCGCTCCAGATCCGCCACTTGTCGTCGGCCCAGAGGCCAGCGCCGCCACCCGCCGTCGCCCCGGCCAATCGCCTTGCGCCACGTCGCCTACCCCGCCTCCCGCAGCCACTCACACGCCTCCACGTCGCCCCGCACCTCAGCCCCTGGCTCCCCACTCCGCCGCCAGCCCGCCAAGCCCAGATCGGGGGCCCGCCGGGCTCGCCCGGGCCCGGATCGCCCCGCGCCTCCCGCTCCCTCACTCCCGATCTGGATCGAGGGAAGGAGCTCCTCGACTCCGACCCCGCCGACCGCTCCTTCCCCGCCGACTCGCCGGAGTCGCCGGCGGCGACCACCTCCGACGCAGGTCACGCTGCCGCCCGGTCCCTCTTTCCCTTCCCTTTCTCCTTCCTCTCCTCACCAGCTCTCTCTCTCTCCCTCGCAGCAAGCCGCCGTCTCCAGGAACATCACCGTCGAGCCCGCAGTCGTCGTCGTCGTTCCCGCACAGCCGGCCTCCTCGTCGCCGGGAACGGAATCCTTGCGTCCGGATCTGACGGCCCCTGCCCGGATCCACCCCATGCCGCGCGTCACCGGACCTCCGCGACCTCGCCGGAGCTCCCTCCCGCCGCCGCCTTGACCGCTCGGGAGCGAGCAGAGGAGCCGCTCGCTCGCCGGTCCCCGTTGACTCCGCCGCGTGGGCCCGGTCCCTCGTCGGTCCAGCCCAGGCCTCCCTCCGGCCTGCCTTGGCCTCTCCACCGACCTGGGCTTGGCCCATGGTGAGGCCACCCCCAGCGCCCCTTTGTTTTTCTTCTGTTGGGCCTGCTCCGGTTTTGATTCGGCCTGTGTAGTTATTTTTTTTAAGATCTGCAAATTTAGCTATTATTCCAGACACAACAGTTTTTCAGAAAAACCCTAGTGATCATGCATTTAATAACTCACAAATGGTGCATCGGATTAAAATGATATAAATATGAAAAGTGCTTAGAATTTTGTCTAGTTTCATAATATGCAACTTTCATCCATGTTAAAAATGTTTAACTTGCTGTTTGCACTAATTTGCCTAAATGCCATGCTAAAATGATTTATTTCATAACTAATTAACCGTAACTCGGAATTTAATAAACTTTATATGTAAATGGGGTGGAAAAATGCCTAGTTTAACATGGTGCACTTTATTTTGCTGTTTAACAACATTAAAACTGTTTTTAAGGCAGAACAGTAGCAAATTCGTAATATGCACATGAGGATTTTCCGGAATTGATGTTTGTTGTTTCGGCCTCATTTAAATTTGCCTAGATAGGTAGTTTTTCATATGCTTCACCCGTTGCCATGTTTAACAACATTTAACATTGTTGGGTACATAAACCGAGAGGAAACTAAATATTAAATGTGGTGTTCCGTCAATATGCAACTTGTTGCATATTGTGCTCCACTTAATTTGTAGTGTTGTTTGTTGCACTTTGCCATGCCATGCTCATTAAACCGGACATGCATCATACTTGATTGTGCATCATGCCATGTTTATGTGATGGTTGTTTACTATGTTGTTTGTTTGTTTCCGGGTTGCTTCCCTCGTTAGCTTCGGTTTCGTTCCGGAGTTGTGAGGATTCGTTCGACTACGTCCGTTTGTCTTCTTCATGGACTCGTTCTTCTTCCTAGCGGGATCTCAGGCAAGATGACCATACCCTCGAAATCACTTCTATCTTTGCTTGCTAGTTGCTCGCTCTTTTGCTATGCCTATGCTGCGATACCTACCACTTGCTTATCATGCCTCCCATATTGTCAAACCAAGCCTCTAACCCACCTTGTCCTAGCAAACCGTTGTTTGGCTATGTTACCGCTCTGCTCAGCCCCTCTTATAGCGTTGTTAGTTGCAGGTGCAGATGAAGTTTGTTCCTTGTTGGAACATGGAGATGTTGTTCCTTGATTGGAACATGTTTACTTGTTGGGATATCACAATATATCTTATTTAATTAATGCATCTATATACTTGGTAAAGGGTGGAAGGCTCGGCCTTATGCCTGGTGTTTTGTTCCACTCTTGCCGCCCTAGTTTCCGTCATATCGGTGTTATGTTCCCGGATTTTTGCGTCCCTAACGCGGTCGGGTGATTTATGGGACCCCCTTGACAGTTCGCTTTGTATAAGACTTTTCCAGCAAGGCCCAACATTGGTTTTACCATTTGCCTACCACCTATACCTTTCCCTTGGGAGTAGCTAACCCGAGGGTCATCTTTATTTAGCCCCCCCCCCCTCGGGCCAATGCTTGTCTAAGTGTTGGTCCAAACTAGAGCGCTTTGCAGCGCCACCTCAAGGAAACTTGGGGTCTGGTTTTAGTTGTACGGACAACTCATCCGGTGTTGCCCTGAGAACGAGATATGTGCAGCTCCTATCAGGATGTCGGCGCATAGGGCGGCTTTGCTGGTCTTGTTTTATTACTGTCGAAAAGTTTTGTAGTCGGGATTCCGAGACTGATCGGGTCTTCCCGGGGAGAAGGAATATCCTTCGTTGATCGCGAGAGCTTATCATGGGCTAAGTTGGGACACCCCTGCAGGGTTTGAACTTTCGAAAGCCGTGACCGCGGTTATGTGGCAGATGGGAATTTGTTAATGTCCGGTTGTAGAAAACCCGAAGTTGATCTTAATTAAAATACATCAACCGCGTGTGTAACCGTGATGGTCTCTTCTCGGCGGAGTCCGGGAAGTGAACACGGTGTTGGAGTTATGCTTGACGTAAGTAGTTTCAGGATCACTTCTTGATCATAGTTGTTCGACCGTGCTTTTGCCTTCTCTTCTCGCTCTCATTTGCGTATGTTAGCCACCATATATGCTAGTCGCTTGCTGCAGCTCCACCTCACTACCCTGTCCTACCTTTAAGCTTAAATAGTCTTGATCTCGCGGGTGTGAGATTGCTGAGTCCCCGTGACTCACAGATACTTCCAAAACCAGTTTGCAGGTGCCGATGAAACCGTGCAGGTGACGCACCCGAGCTCAAGGAGGAGCTCGATGAAGATCTTGTTCATTGTGTTGTTTCATTTCAGTTGATCAGTGGTGGAGCCCAGTTGGGACGATCGGGGATCTGTGTAGCATTTGGGGTAGTCTTCTTTTATTTTGGTTCCGTAGTCGGACCTTGATTGTATCTGTATGATGTAATGCTTTACTCATGTATTGTGTGAAGTGGCGATTGTAAGCCAACTATGTATCTCTTTCCCTTATGTATTACATGGGTTGTGTGAAGATTACCTCACTTGCGACATTGCTTTCAATGCGGTTATGCCTCTAAGTCGTGCTTCGACATGTGGGAGATATAGCCGCATCGAGGGCGTTACATGCTGTGTGGCGTCATGATGACGTCGATGGCAGAGTGGCCAGACAAGATAGAAGCCTCAATATGATCTGAAGAACTGTGGAAGATGGCGGCGACGACACACGAGTGCGTCTGACCGGATTGTGCCCTAGACCCGGTATGTGGCTCGGCTGGGGCTTCCGAATGAGTTTCAGCTTCCTGCTTTTGATGTTAGGCTTAGGTGAGTGGTTTGGGTAGTGGACCAGCTAGCACCCCTTCATCATTTTGGATAGGAGTAGCGGCATATGTTACCAAGATGGTGGATTCAGGCACATTGTTGTAATACTTTGTAAGGTCCTCGAGGATAATCAATAAAGTGGTTGTATGCATCTCCCAGATGCAGAGGCCGGGGCTCATCCTCCTTTTCTAAAAAAAAAGCCCCGCTTAGCTGTTTTTACTTGTTTCTCATTGTTTGTTCTCTTTCGGTCTTTGGCCTTGTTTCCCTATTAAAAAACCGGGCCACTTTGTATTTTCTTTCTTTTTCCTATCTATATGGAATTGTAGGGACACCCTGCTCGCATGGTAAAAAATAGTTAAATAAGAAATGCCTCGTGCCATTTTCAGTTAGTGGGTTATATATGGAATTATTGGAAATGATAATAGAGTCTTAGAAAGGTGACCAATACTTATTTAAACTTCTCAAGAAACCACTCAATTTGCGAACACAAATGTTAATTCTAGAAATTATATATCGTGCCATGGGAATGCAAATTGCTATAGGATATCACTGCCAACCTGCGACTACGTGTAGCCAGTTGGCAAATGATGGAAAAAAGAACAAAAAAAATCAAAGAGAAGGAACTTTGTACAAATAAGTTGGTACTAATCAATATAAACTCTTGTGTGCATTCACAACATGCATCCTGCTGTTCACCGACCATCTAACAGTATGCTCTTCCGTGCCCATGCAACACTGGAGTCTCACCGACGCTGCACGTCGTCCTAGAGTTGAAGATAGACTCATCAAAGTAGGTGTCGTGCTTGGAAATGAAATTAGGATGGAAAGGATGAGCTACTTGACGCCGGAGTGGGTGGGAGGAGGTGTGCAAGTATGTTGCTAAACTTGGGCCTCTTCTGCCTGATGGCGATGGAAACATCGTTAGGAAACAGGTCCCCACACACAAAGGCATGGTACACGGTGGTGGCCAACACGGCGATGACGGTGACAACGGCAACTCCTGATAGCCCGACCGCAAGCATTTGTGTTAGCATGTTGTTCACCTCTGACGCATACAACACCGTCGCTAGGGCAACACTCGTCATCGGGAACGTGTAGGCCCACCAAGCCAACGAAAACCTTAGCCCTCGGAACAGGTTGACCCGCACCACCAACGATACATAGAGGAAGAGCGAGACGAAGTATAGGAGCTTGGCGCCGTTGTTGAACTCGCCGGAGATCCTCGCCCATGCCATGGACGCGACACTAGGTGCAGCAACGAAGAGGAAGAAGACCGGGTGGAGCTCCTTGGGGAGCTTCTTGTTGGTGGGGAGGCGTTGGTAGAGGGTGACGAAGAGCACCGCATAATGGGCCAACCCGACAGCAAAGAAGAAGATGGGAAGCTCCCGGAGGCCCATCCTGGCGCCGAGTAGCGCACCAACAAAGTTGCCAACAACGGCGAGGTGGTTGGATGGGTTGGCCACCTTCGAGAGGCGCCGCTCGCCGCTAGACATCCACTGGCCATAAATTTTAAGGTCAAGGCATAGGATGGGCACCATGAGAAGGTACCAGAAGAGATGGTGGATCTCCCACTCCGGGCGGGGCATTCCCTTGACGAGGAAGAGGCAGGCGACCCAAGGAGCGAAGAAGAAGTTGACGCGGACCGGATGGTGGAACTCGCGGCGGACGGCCTCGAAGTAGAAGACGATCTTGAGGAGGTAGACGATGGAGACGACGGCGGTGAGGGCAACCGAGATCCACCAGAGGACATGGTTGGCGGCGGGGCGCACGCGGAGGAACGCCATGGAGGGCTCTGACTCGAGCGTCTTCCATAGCATGGCCTGGCTACTGACGCCGAGGCACATCCCGAACGCGCTGATGGGGAACCGAAGCAAGAAAGGCCACAGCTCGTCCTTGGGCAGCACCGCCACCTCCGTCGACTGCACACATTCAGCCTGCTCCTATTAGAAACAAAGCAACGAGAACCTCTGGTTTATGCTTGCAGGAGAAGGTAAAATGCGACATACGCGAAGGGTGTCGAGCTCGGCGCCTTCGAGGGCGTCGAAGTAGCGGCCGGCGGTGGGGACGTCGTGATCATCGTCGGTGTCCTCCTCGGAGATATTGGCGCTGCCGCGCTCGAGGTCAGCAGCCGGCAGTTCCTGTGACAGGCCGCGGAGGGTGGAGAGCTGGCGGTCGAGGCGGCCGGAGAAGGTCCTTAAGCGGTCGAATCGCCGGTCCCGCTTCCGCGCGGTGTTGCTCCGTGGCACGGCCGGTACCTCGGCGCTGCCTCTGACTGCCGGGGACGGCAGCGAGTGTTGACGAGCCTGCCTCAGGGGCATGGCGGGGCGGTGGACACCGATCTTCGTCTCCATCGGTGAGGCCGGAACGCTCAACGACACAGAGAAAGGCGTCTCGATCGTCGTACCGGCGCCGACATCCGCCGAGAAAGCGTGTGCTTCCGGCGGCAGAGCGCACCCCGGCTCGCCGTCCGTCCGGACATGGATGTTCTCCATGGGCGCCATGAGACTCTCCTGAAAGTGGCAACGATATCAACCTTGAATCTGATGTTCATCGCAGCGAGCTCATGTATATATATCATATGCGCGCGCGGCTGATTGATCCTGGCAAGTGGCGGGCCAGCGGGATGATGCACGTGGACGGGGAACACGAAGGTGCGTTCCACCGGCACGTATCCCCAGAAGGCCAGCTTGCTACAGCAGCAGCGGTCGCGCCGAATTCTTCCATGGTCCTCGAATAGCCACGTCGCCGCGCGCCGACTACCCTCGTCTTCGTCTTCACCCGACGACGACCGAGGAGACGGCCGGGATCTGATCTCCTGCATGCATGCATGCACCTCAGGACGGGAAGACACACGAGCCTACTGCACTGCACTGTTTGCCCCTGGCCACGTAGTATGCACGTGATCGATCGATGAGGAGCTCGACCATGTCTGGTTGTGTGCGCGGTGGCGTGCATGCATGATTCAGGTGTCAAAAAGGTACTGCCACGTCAAAGTATACACACACTCGTGTCAAAATTTCCTAGTAAATTATATGTTACATGCCACAAAATGAATATGATTGGATTCTTATTCGAAACAAATTGAAATGAATATACTAGAAAACATGTTCGTGCATTGCAGCGGAAGATTTTCCTTTTTCTTGATCTATGGCCCGCATCAAATATTCACAACACGAAAAGAAGGCGTACTTGCAGCCACACCATCATTACAGAACAGATAAGAAATGTATGCATTGTCGGTTTGTAAAATCTGTAGTTTTTAAAATCTGTGAAAATGTTCAAATATGTGATTTTTTTCCAAAATTGATGAACTTTTCTCAAATCCGCGAGCGCTTGGGCCGGCCCAACAGGCGCAGCAACGCCGCCGCCTAGTTGGGCTAAGGCCTAAGCATTTTTTCTTCTCTATTTTTGTTAATTATTTTTTTTCTCTTTTTAAACTTTATTATTCTTTTTGAAACCTGTTCAAAAATTTGAAAATTTGTTTGAAACACCAAAATAACAGTTTCAAGTAAATGTTTTAAATTATATTTTAAATATTTCCATCAAATATTTAGTAAATGATTTAAAAAAGTGTTTACTATTTTCAATTTTTATCCCTTTGAATTTATTAATTATGTTAAAAACTTAAAATAGCAGTTTTAAGTACCTGTCTAGATTATGATTTTAAATATATTTTTCTTTAAACCTGGCATGGATGCCTACCAAAAATGTCAAAAGTTGGGGTCATTTTAAGAATGTCTAAAAATGTCATGTTCAACATAGGGTGTCCTCGTAGGCCAAAAGGTTCCGTCTGATAGCCCGTAGACTGGTTCTTTGTTCCATTCACCTGAGGAAGGTAGCATTGATACTAATTTATTGCTATGAGCTTGAATTTGTGTAGTGTAATGGTGGGCATTTGTCTTATTGCAGATGCCTTACCAAGCTCCCCAGCAGACAGTGCCCAACGTGAGAGCATGTGTGCGTGCCCCTGCCGTTGATGGATGGCATCGTCTCCTCGGCCAGTAAGGAGTGCTCCCACGATGGGTGCGAGAGCTACGTAACCTTACCTACTACGAACTTCACGATCATCGCAATGTGTGCCTGCATGTGCCCTGCTTCTGCACGGAGCCTGGCTACAGCTTTGCTGGCTCGCCACCGGCACTCCTTTGTCACCCCGCCGCCCTACATTCCTGGCCGGTGCACAACATCGAGTACGACAAGGCTTCAGGTTCCAGGTGCCGGTATTGGAGCCGCGGCGCCTGCTTGTGGTGGAGGAGGATGGACGCGTGTTCGTGCTTGCCGTGGGTGAGGTCAGCGTGGTCACCGCCGTGTCAGTGGTGTGCGTCAGGGCCGGCGATTCCCCATGGCCGCAGTACTTGGCCGTGATGCGGGTGTACGGCTTGCCGGCACCGAGCACCGTCGTAGGCGTCATATGTATGGTGTACACGGATGCGGTTATGAGCAGCACCAGACCCTGCGAGGTCGCCATGGAGAAGCTGCCATTCATCTTGCTTGTGTCGCTAATGCATGTGTTTGGGAACGAGGAATCCAAGGAGGTGTCCCTCAAGATCTGTATTGACATGATGTGATTATGATCTAAGTTAAGCTAGAATATGTCGAAACTGGAGTCGTTTAGCTGGAGCTTGTTGAAACTGGAGTACTACGTGATTGGTAAGTGGTGATGGGTTTGGTTGCAATGCCAGGGAAAGGGCGTCTGCAGCAACTAGTAGTCTTTTGTTGCAGCTAGTGTTATGGTAAGTTGTAGTCAACATAACTGTGATGTCTAACTGTTGGATCAATGTTGTTTAGACATGCCTACTCATGTGATTGTTATGATCGACGTTCTGCTATTGTTTTTGCAAGGGTGAGATTGTCAGTGAGAAAAACTGCACCCTGCTTGTGCTTCAGCTTGTATAGGAGATGTAGCTCTGTCATACAATGCTGAAATTTTTCCTCCATCTTTTGACATCCTTGTTGTACCTGTATTTGAATTCCAAGTCCTGCCATGGATGTTTGGCTTCTATCTTCTACTATTTGACTTCTCCATGATCCATCTATGAAGATTCCGATTTCTGCTTCTAGCTTGGTTTTGATCATCCTCTGATTTGTACCCCCCCCCCCCTTTGAGATTCTCCGTAGAGAAGCAATTCAAGATACTAGTGTGGCGAAAGAGTTGATAATTGCAGTGCGAATAATAAAGAGCATAAAGGTAAAAACATAAACTAAAGCGGCTAAAAGTATACGATTTGTTGTCTACAATAGAGGTTAGATACCTTGGATTGTGATTTGATTCTAGCATGTAAATTGTTTGCTCTGTAGGCCTACACTCTTGAATGGTTCAACTCCTTTGTGCCTGCATCGTTGTTTCCATAACATGGTAGTCTCCGCAATTAAGATCATAAGGCCGGACCAACTAACTAGGTGTTGTGGATCCCTGTTATCCTCATATTGTGTTTGCTCCTCTAGATACCAACACCTATCACTTGGAGGTCACAGATTCACTAAACAATATGTGTTACCTGTATAGGTCTTCAGATCAGTTGTCTGGGTCCTTAAATTGGACAACACACATTGCGCTCACCATAGATAAACAATTTACTGATCAATCATAGAACTATTATCACAAATGACGATTGTAGAATAGGCACAATATGAATACAATCAATCCCCTACATCTCCCACGCCTATACATGATTACTCAATCATGGGAGGGAAATGATAAAATTACTCTTATAAAGGATAATGGAGTACCCGCCTTCGGGAGCCTCAACGGTCGAGAAGGCCCTCTGCGTTGTCTGTTTGATGCTGGGGTGCAGTGGGTGCCTCTCTGGCGATCTCCGCACCATCCGATCTGCCCAGACGGGGCGCACCCGAGCGGATTGCCTCGGAGGTCCATAACGGGTGGACCGCAGGCGCGGTTGGGGACACCGTATTTTTGGTTGTGCCCTCTTGCCCGCTGCCCTGTGCGGGATGGGGAGGTCTAGTCCATCTGTCAGTGTCTTTGGCCCTCGTCGGTCGCGCTAGGCAGGGCATCCATGTTTCACACTGTGTGCGCCGGCTCGTTCACAGATTTCCTCTGCCAGACCAGTTTGCTCGTGCTAGTCAGGTCCTGCGTCGCACCCGCAGCGCCGGCTCGTTAACGGATGTCCTCTGCCAGAAGGGTTTGCTCGCGCCAGCCAGGTCCTGCGTCGCACCGCAGCGCCGGCTAATGCGCGGGATGTCCTCTGCCAGACTGGTTCGCTCGCGCCAGCCGGATCCTGCATCGCACACGCAGCACCGTCTCATGCGCGGGGTGCCCTCTGCCAAACTGCTTCACTCGCACCAGCTGGGTCCTATGTCGCATCCACAACTCCGGCTCACGTGCAGGGCTAACCTGTCAGGACCATATGCCCATGTCGGGATGGGTCACTCGCGCCAGTCGTGTCCCGTGTCGCCTCCGCAGCGCCGGCTCTCACATGGGGCCAGCTTATCGGATCGTTGGCCCTGTGTCGGGTATGCGCATGCGGCACACACGGTGCAAGCCTAATAACCCAAATTGTCCGACAAACGGCCACAAAGGCCTCACACACCGACAAACCCGTGGGCTTTTTGGACTTCTCCTTGGGAAAATTGTGTTTGGTGGCTGCATAAATTGGCCCCACGCACGGACGTATCAGTGGGCTTTTTGGTCTTCTCCTTAAGACATTTGTGTTTGATGGCTGCATAAAGTGGCCCCACGCACGAATGCACCCGTGAGCTTTTCGATCTTCTCCTTTAGAAGATTGTGTTTGGTGGCTGCATAGAAGGACGCAACCATAATTTCTTTTCCCATCTCCCTCACCCAATCCCTTCTCCCATCCCGTTGCAGGAAGGATGTTTGCGATCGCCAAGACGCCGGTGCAAGATTCTGATCTGATGGGGATGGACGGACACGTACACCCAGACGGCAGCTCCAGTGGGGGGGGGGGGTGGCTTTCCATCTAAACTTGGAGCATGTAATCACCCAGCGCATGTGCTGACGGCTGTCAGTCGACGAAGCCGCTGAGTGCTAGACTTTATGGCCACCAGACCTTTCGCTAGATGTAATCTGTGTTGCGGCCGTCGACTTGTCCTCGTAGTTTGGAATGCAAAGTGTTGTAGCTAAAAAAACATGCGTTTGTGTAATCAAATCCCCTATTTACCCAAACATTTTAAAAAAAATCCAGATAAACTTGGGCTCCATTTTATTAAGATTTCTGGACTAGAAAAGGTGCAAAAGGGTCCTGGCCTATGGAGAACGGAAACAGATCCTCGTTCTCCCTCGACCACCGCTGCTGCTAAAAAATCGCAGAGCTCGACGGGCCGGCAACTGGATTCAGAAGCAGCGAGCGGGAGCGGGAGATCGCGAGCATGGACAAGGTGAAGTACCTCGCACGCATTTCCCTCTCTGATCCCCGTCCAGTCTATCTTCCTGCAACCGCCGCCGCGATTCACCGCGTGCAGTGCTCAATTGGGTTCGTGGGTTGCCCGCTTTAGGAGGAGGGCGGCGGTGGCCTGACGGAGGCACGGAAGGGGACGCGGCACCGGCACCTCCGCTCAAACTCGTGGAGGTGGCGGTGGCGGAGCTCGCCGCTGGACGTGGTGGCGAGGGGTGGCGTTGGCCGGAGGTTTAGGGTTTGGGGGCAAATTGAGTGAAGCGCGTGCGCTCACCTAATAGCCCCAATTTGGAGCGATTTTGCAGATTTCTATTCCAAGATATCCTGATTTGCCAATTGGGCATTTTGACGTCTCCTGTATCAACCTTCGAAAATGGACCTTGAAATCTCTGAAAGTTCGATCATACCTTTTTTTTCTTTTATTTTTTGCTTCATTGCCTTAGCCATCTTTTGCATTACTGATCAATAACTTTGCATTTGGCCATGAGCAATCTGCAGAAGGCTGGTGCGGGGAGGGCCTCGGCGGAGGAGAACTGCTCCGGGAAGAAGGCTAAGGTCACGGTGGAGGCCGAGGCTGCGGTGTCCACGATCACTCTCAACGTTAACCCCAAGTTGCTGGAGTGCTCTGGTTGTTGCAGCCCGTTGGTTCCACCAATTTTTCAGATAAAGGAGCGCTGTAGTACAACCTAATATTCCCTTGTTGGATACTTAATCCATTCTAGTAAAGTCTTAACCCTGCAACTGAACTCCGTGTACGAGCTATTGACGTTTGAAAGCATGTGGCTGGTCTGGATTTCACCAAGAGTATCACAATTATTGTTTCTGATAGTTAACTTGTAGCAAATCTCTTCTTGCATTAATTATGGTGCCCCTGTAATAAGTATGTTGGCCGTAGAATTCTAAATTCTTATTCTGATTCTACTAGGAAATTTAATAAATTAAGATGTGGGCATATTGGCCACACCACATTTCGTTATGTGTTTGACCTTCTGTCCATTTGGGTATGCATTTCTCCTGTAGACGTTCTCTAGCCGATTTGGGTATATATATTTTTTTTCTCCTGTGTGGCCAATCAATTTTAGCCTCTCTGGATCACTGAGAGAACCCAGATTCAACAAACTGTTACTACCATGAAAGTCATATATATGTGCAGTAACAGACTTTGAGCCAAAGGTTTGGAAAGCCATTATCAAGTGATGCATGAACTCTAAATTTGAGAAGATGCTATGCTTTGTATCACAGTTACTGTACATTGTAAGGCACAAATCTGGCAGCAGCACTTGTGTTGTTTCAGTAACACTTGTATGTTTTTGTTCTGTTTCAGTAACACCTTTATGTTCCTGTTTCTCTCTTTTTGTCTGCAGTGCGCAAATGGCCATATCACATGCTTAAAGTGCTGCGCCAATCTGAAGCACCGAAGTTGCGGCTTGTGTGCCTTGGAGCGCACCTGCTGCCATGCCTGGGGGCGCATCTTGGACGACCTTACCATGCCGTGCTCGTTCAAGGAGCACGGGTGCACCGAGACGATCCGGTTCACGGAGAAGCTGGCCCATGAAGAGTCCTGCCTCCACGCCCCATGCCACTGCCCCATCGCTGGCTGCCGCCCCTACCGTGGACGGTCCCTGCGCGACCACATCAACGCAGAGCACGCTACAATCCAGTACACCCGCGTCACAGCCGGCAGCCTCTTCCCCCTGAGCATGCGCAACAACGAGCCAGCCCGCCTGGTGTCCCTCGGCAGCAGGGCGGTGTTTCTCCTTGTGGTCGACCGGAGCAACCCGTCGGGGCGTGCGCTGTCGGTGATCCACCTTGTGAGTGACCCGATCGAAAAGGAGGATTTCAAGTACAAGATCGAAGTGCGTACGCGGATGGGCGTTCTCTCTCTGTCCGGCAGCGAGACACCGGGCGTCGGGCGGCTGACAAGGACGTACCAGGCGGGTGCGTCGCTGTTCGTCTCGGACGCCGTGTGGTCTCCCCAGGATTCTCCCGTGTACCTCGAGCTGAAATGAATCTAGAGAAGCTGTATGCCGTTCAGTTGGAAAGCCTATACTCAATCAATCTGGTACTAGTAGAATTCTGAGACTCCATTCTATGTTTGTGTTCTTGTCAGCATATTTTGTTTGTCAAAGTTGGGTAATTGGATAATTTTTTTGATGATTTTCTGGGCATAATTTGTAATGTTTTAAATAGCGGGCTATGGCATATAGTAGCGACCCTTAAAAACAGCTATAGCGGCAAATTGTACATGAAATCATTTAGCGGCAACATGCTCAAACAGCTATAGCGGGGCTATAGCCGGCTATTTAAAAATTATGATAATTTTACATAGAACACCCTATTGGAAGGTAACGACGGGCTACGAGCGGGGGTGGCCACTGCCTACCACAGACGCAAGATGCCGACGGAGATGATGTGACCTCGGCGCAGCAGAGCTACAACCATAGACCGGCGGAGCTGCAACCAGCCAGAACAAATGCTGGAACCGGCGATGGCTGTGTTGCGACGGCCATGGCGGGGATCGACCATTGCTGGGACCAGTGATTTCTTTTGCTTGAACCAGTTTCTTTTTATTGTTTTTCTTGCTACGACCTGGTGACCACGACCCATGGCTTTTGTTGGAACCGACGGTTTTGTTTTGCTGGAACCATGTTTTTATTTTGTTGGAAGCATGATTTTTATGTTATGTAGCAATCATTTCATTGTTTTTGCGCCCCATGCCATTTTTGTGTTTTGCTAGAATCACGATCCTGTTTTGCTGGAACAATAGCAAACAAATGCAACCACGGTCTGAAACCGGCGACTGGCAGCTGGGATCGGTGGGGGTGATTTTTCGTGGCCGGCGGCAATAGTGTTGAGATGTTTTGCAACCGGGGGAAGGAAGCTGGGACCACGTGTTTTCCCCTTTCTGAGAGGCAGAGGGGAAGCAAACATGTGCCTCCACGACAAGTAAATATGTTCCTCTCATAGAAGCAAATCTGTTTCATTCAGCATATATGATGTTTCATGCTTGTACCTGATCACACACTCAAAACATTCTCTGTGTTGTTGGTTGTGATTCCCTGTACTCCCTATTTTCTACCTTAATAAAGATCGGCTTCGGACCTTCGAGAATAGTGATTGGATCAAGGGGGGTTGCCCGCACCGACAACGACCGTTGGATAACTGACAAATGTAGACATCTGTTTTGAACTTACCGAACACTTGAACAACACTTTGCAGTAGGTAGGAGCAAGCACCCCCATTCGAGCCGCCATTTGAATGGGAAATGTTCCGTACCGGCCGAAGCCCACGCCGGTCACCTCGCGCTGTGGGCTCGCGATTGGTTGACCCATGGCGTTGCCTTATCTTTTCTCACGCGTGCGACATTCTCCTCCCCTCATTTGTTTCCACCCGAACAACAGTCTCTCTTCCCTTTCTGTCTTCTTCCAGATGCGCCAAAAAATCTAAGGCAAAATAGGGGAGGGACTAGTTGCTGTGGGCAGGGGTGACGGCAACACCATTGGTGAAGGTCGGCCACTGATGCTTCCAAGCTAGAGCTGCGACACCCATGATGTCGTGCTGGAATGGACGAGTCCAAGTGCTGCAAGCAGCAGAGCCCGGTGTTTTGGGAGGCGACACGGGCTACGAGCAGGGGCAGCCACCGCCTACCACCGATGCGAGACGCCGACGGAGATGTTGTGACCTCGGCGCAGGGACGCTACAACCATAGACCAGTAGAGCTGCAACCAGCCAGAACAAATGCTGGAATCGACGACGGTCGTGTTGCGACAGCCATGGCGGGGATTGACCATTGCTGGAACCAGCCATTTCTTTTGCTGGAACCAGCCATTTCTTTTGCTGGAACCAGTTTCTTTTCTTTGCTACGACCTGACGGCGAGGATCCATGACTTTTGTTGGAACCGGCGATTTTTTTGCTGGAACCATGATTTTTATGTTTTGTTGGAATAATTTCATTGTTTTTGCGCCCCATGCCATTTTTGTGTTTTACTGGAATCACAATATTGTTTTGCTGGAACAATGGCGAACAAATGCTACCATGGTCTATAAACTGGTGACTGGCAGCTGGGATCGGTGGGGGTGATTTTTCGTGGCCGGCCGCAACAGTGTTGTGATGGTTTGTAACCAAGGGAAGGAAGTCGAGACCACGTTTTTCCCCTTTTTGTGAGGCACAATTGTGCCTCTCGCGGAAGCAAATTTGTGCCTCTCGCAAGAGCCAATTTTTTCCAGCATAAAATCTTTTGTTCGGAAATTTTCTTTTTATCCAATACCTAGGGAAAATCAGGCAAAAAGAAAGCATCTAAAACTTGAAAACACGTAGTAAAAAATAAAAAAAACACGATGGAGCGCCCAACTCGTGGTGCGCTCTTAGCCCACCAAAAGTGACCCTTGCGGGGCTCCTGCAAAGGATACCCCTTGATTAGTTGCTCTCCCGTCTTATTCATCCTCTCTACACTCTTTCCTCTTCTTACTTCTATAACCCCCTTCCCTAAAGTCCAAATCATTGTTCTCTTCCCCATTTTAAAACCCCCTCTGTTTTTTATATATAAGGCCACTTCGTTTTTCATGTCAAACTTTGACTTATAATTTTGGGGTTATGTGTCATCAAAATATACTATCAAAAGGTTCTTTGAAATGCGCATCTAATGACATATGACTCGCATTTCCGTATCGTGCAATCCATAATATTTATATGTAGGTTTAGAATTGGGAATTCTTTTTAGGCATGGTTTAGTCGTTTCGGGTTTAGAAGTTAGAACTAGGTACAAGAACCTTCAAATGATGAATATAATCCGACATGGGCCTTAATCTTTTTTTATGGGCCAAAGGTGAAGCCGAGACGGTACCGTGTTGCCTGCCATCTCATACACCCTCCTCCTCCCTCCTCCGTCTTCTGTCATCGGAGAATCTGGAGACGATGGCGCTGAAGGAGGGCCTTGCCAGGTTCAGGCTGCAGCAGGAGAGGAACCACGCGGCTCTATCCGCCCTCGCCGCACCCAAAACTTCTTCTTCATCATCATCCACCAGGCCGTCGCCGTCCCAGCAGCAACCTGCTCCAGCTCCAACTCCAAGGCCAATGGCTGGACCATCGCCGCCAGTGCCTGCCGCCAGACTCTCCGACGACGCCGCGCGGCCAAAAGAGACGAGCACTGCGAGGAAGTTGGCCGCCGGAGCACAGATCAGATTCTCCGATGACACCGCGCGGCTACAGAAGATCAATGAAGTGAGGACGTCCCCCGTCGGACAGCAGCTCAAAAGCGTAATCAAGCTGCTTGAGGCGACGCGGGAAGCTCTCACGGCGCATCAGATAAACGAGAAAACCTACGTCGACATCGACGGCAACAGCGCCGTCGCCGAGAGCCTGAGGAACAACGCCAAGGTGCGCTTCGACGGCGAGCGCTACTCGTACAAGCGCACGCACGGCGTCAGGGGCAAAGACGAGCTGCTTTCGCTTGTCAGAAGCTTCCCTGACGGCCTCCCGGCGTCGGAGGTGGAGGACGCGTATCCATCCGTGCTGGAAGACCTGCAGGCCCTGAAATCTTCAGGTGACATCTACTTGCTGTCGGTCGAGAGAGACATGATTGCGTACCCGAACGACCCGAGGTCGAGGATGGAGGTGGACGCCGAGCTCAAGAAGATGTTCCACGACATCAAGCTGCCGCAGGACATGCTGGACATCGAGAAGGAGCTCCGGAAGAATGGCGAGAAGCCGGCCACCGACACGGCCAAGAGGCGCGCCGCTGAGCAGATCCACGGCCGGCAACCGGAGCCGGAGAAGGCCAGGAAGAAGCCGCGCGGGATCACCAGCAGGACCAAGCTCACCAACGCTCATCTCCCGGGACTCTTCGACCTGCCTGTAGATAATAAGGACTCAAAAGATTTCATCTGATAGAAGATGTAACTGATAGAGATGTGAAAAGCCTGGTGTAGGTTCAGTGTTAGTAAATTGCACTGTCTACCTCATAAGACGGCACAACTAACATTTTCTTCTGAAACTATAGGGTTACTATCTAAGACTACAATCTAGTTTCAATGGTCAAGATCGGCTAATCCTACACTGAATCTTATTGAAGAAACCTAAGGTCGACAAATGTGGCATTTAGCCTCTGAATATATTAGAACAGCCAACATTCTTAGGATGTGAAAAGCCTGATGTAGGTTCAGTGTTAGTAAATTGCAGTGTCTACCTCGTAAGACGGCACAACTAATGTTTTGTTCTGAAACTATGGAGTCACTATCTAAGGCTACAATCCAGTTTCAGTGGTCAAGATTGGCTAATCCTACAATGAATCTTACTGAAGAAACCTAAGGTCGACAAATGTGGCATTTTAACTCTGAAAAATTGAACCGCCAACATACTCAGGATATGAAAAGCCTGATGTAGGTTCAGTGTTAGTGAATTCCACTGTCTATCTCGTAAGATGGCACAAGTGACAGAAATACCCTGTGTAGTTTATTTTGAGGGGTAATGTCTTGTGTTCCTTTCAACGGTTTCAGCCAAATAATTTTGCCGAGTACAAATAACAGTGCTCTGCAATCAGATAGAACATCACTATAGTTCCAAAAACAGAGATCTATCAAACGAACACAGGTGCCACATGTCCAAAAACCGAGACTTAGAAGTACTCACCTGTCAAAAGCAATGCTACATGGGCAGTGGTAATACTATATCCTGATATAACACTCCAGGGCATGACAATGCCAGCCTGCATCTGAACTTGGATCCGTCAACAAACTGAGATGACACCGCGAAGGAGCACCACCCATCTTCGCCCACCAGGACGGTTGGTCCCAGTTTGATGTGGACTTGTGGATGTTGATCAACTTTGATGGATCCCGTGACATGTTCTACCATGTAGGAGCGATTGTAGACTGGGAATGCCACAGAAGTGGCACTTGTCACGGAGCTTCTCATGGCAAGATGAACATATGACATACCCAACAGTGCATTGAGGAACAGAGATGAAACTGTAAATGTATGAATTGATATGCTTAAATTAACTTGAATGGTAATTGTGAATGACAAAAATACAACCAAAATGATGAACAGCATGCTAATTGTGAAGTATGAACAACATGCATATTTACTTCTGATGCTGTTCTGAACTTCTGACCAGACCTGACGGATTGTACATATGCCATCAAAGTGGTTGAAGCTAATTTTCATACAAACCAACCTACCCCCCTATTGCAAAAATAGATAAATGTCAATACTTCCAGGAATACAGTATTCTTTCCCTTGTTTATGGTTTCTGAGCAATGATGAGCTTAACGCTTCACTCGTCCATCTATATTCGATTTCTTGACCAACCAGCGAATGCTAGAGAACATGATACTCCCTGTTTGAAGATCCAAACAATGACAAACAGAACGATTTTACGACTCATATACGGACTGAAGGCAATATAAATTGCTGAAAAGTGCACTGATTTGTTGGGCATCTGGGATTGTTCAGAGATGACAAACAATGATGAGGTTTACTCCTGATTTCGTTCTAATTGTTCAGAGATGTCAACCTTGACTTGCAACTTGCCACTACAAAACCACAGGTCCAAAACCTGGCACCTAAGTTCCATTCCAGGATGACATCAATAACTGAGGTTTGCTCTAAAAAAAATCAATAACTGAGTTTTGTTTTTGTCACTACGGCAAAAATAAATTGGCACCGTCCTTCCTGAAGGAGTTTGTGGGGTTTCAGTAGTACAACACGTACAGATGAACCAACAACAGGGACAGGGGGTACCTGGAAGATGGGAGGCTGCAGGGGATGGAAGCAGATGGGGCAGTCGAGGATGCCAAGGTTCACGGTGACAACGACGGCGGCCTCCTCTCCCCGACACCGCCCTCCTTCAACTCTTTCTCCTGCGGCTGCTGCATTCCCATACCTTCCTCCCTTCCTTCCGGCAGAGAAAAGCACCGGAACTTAGCGACAGGGAACGGCGACGGGGGCAGCTGCCGGATCGAAGAGCCTTTTCATTGCCCGACCGGAATCGAGCCCCATCTCTCTTTTCTCCCGATGGAAGGAAGAGAGAGGACCAAGTGCTATGAGACTGAAGAAAAATCGTGTGAAACACACATGGGAGCAACTACACCGGTAGCAGGATAAAATCTTGTGTGTATATATTCCAATTATTTGTAGGCACGCTATAAATAATCTTTACAACTCAAAACTTTTGCATCATACAACAGATTTGTTTCATATGGTACACAATGCTTCCACTCAAATTATGGGCCAGAGAACTCAAAATTTGAGTCAGCATTGTGAATGAATTAAAACAAATATAATCTGACCCTAATACGCCAGCATTTACAACAGTTACACATACATTGAACCGTTCTACAGTGCTAAGGATGTGAGCATACCTCAGACAGAAATCTGACTGGGTTTATGCATGGTCATATATACTCATATAGTGTCACCAATGCCGACTGAACAAATCATGCTTTCATACAAAAATCTACAAACAAACGGACATCTAGTGCATGGTTCCTTTGCAGTAAACAAGTTCTTCAGGGTAAGTCAAACCTGTTTCCAATGCAAAAATTGTCATGTTCTCAGAATAGAATAGCGCCGTGCGCATGAGATTTTTCGGCATCAGAGGAGGAGCGCACCACCAAAATCTCCACAGGAGCACCGACCATCCTTGAAGTTGTGAAGCCGTTTACTGTCCCGGACAACAATCTCTCTGTTTGCGAGTAATGAGAAGTATTTGATAGAGCTGTGGCAGTCCCTGCACATGGTGATGTTCTTGGTGACACGGACTGTCGCACCAGGAGGTGTTTTGAGCAGCCCCAGTGCAACAGCTAACCTCTCACTGTGGTGCTTTATTGGGGAACCTGCAGCAGCAGCAGCAGCAGACTTGTCGTCGTCGCCCTCCTTGCCGCCAGATAACAACAACTCAGGAGCATTCTGGTAGGGTTCGTACCCTACGGCCTTAGCCTTTTCCAGCAAATTCTCCAACAATTGATACAGCTCTGTAGCTTGAGGGTGAGTCATGTCATCAGCTCTGAAGAAATACACCTTGTCTCTGATTGCAATCCAGCTACGATCTCTAAGAACCCCAACATCTTCGTGTTTGATCAGTTTCCGCACTCTCGCCACATCACGCCATCTGCCTGTAGAAACGTACATGTTCAACAGCAAGACATATGTTTCAATCACCTTGGGCTTGAGCTCAAGGAGCCTGTCAGCGGCGTAGAAAGCAAGCTCCATGTTCCCATGACTCCGACATCCAGCCACCAAACTAGACCAGATGGCCTCATTCGGCTCAAAACCTGTTCTTTTGATGAAGGAAAATGCATCATCCAGCCGGCCCAACCGCACGAACATGTCAACCATGCACCCGTAATGATCCACAAGAGGCTCTATACGATACTCATTCCGCATCATGTCAAAGTAGCGCTCAGCCTCCTCGACTAAACCAGCATAACTGCAGGCTGACAGCAAACTTACGAAGGTGATTTCGTTTGGTTTGGCGCCGGACAATATCATGTCCTCAAAGAGCTGTATCGCATCTCGGGACCGGCCATGCTGCGAGTACCCTGAAATCATAGAGGTCCAAGTGACAGGCGTCCGTGTTGGCATCTCGACGAAGGCTTTGGTCGCGCACTCGATGCATCCGCACTTGTTATACATGTTTACCAGCGCGCTGTTCACAACAACATCCGACAGGCATCCAGTCTTTATCGTGGTTGCATGGATTTGCTCGCCCTGCTCCAAGGCCATCATGGCGCTGCAGACTGACAGGATGCTTGAGAAGGTGAACAGATCTGGCTTCAATTCAGACCTCACGAGATCACGGAACAATTTGAGTGCCTGGAACCCTCTGGAACGAGCATGGAGGTCATCCTTTGCTGATTCCATGATTTGAGCATATCCCGAGATCATTGCATTCCACGTGATGATGCTGCTGCTGTCCATCTCTTCAAACAACCGCATGGCCTCGTCCGTTTCGCCCTTCCTGAGATAGAGGTACATTGTGGAGTTCTTCACAGGAAGGTTCGCTTCACAACCAACCTTGTAGCAGAAAGCCTGGACCTGCTTGCCCAGGCTCATATCCAGCATCGCACCACACAAGCTCATGACGCTAGTCAACGTGTACTCATTCGGCGTCACCCCTCCCTCGAGCATATCAAGAAACAGACTCAACCCAAGCTCCAGGTAGTTCTCATCTTCGGCGCAGGACGATATCATCGTCGTCCAGGTGATCACATTCTTGTCGGGGGTCCCCTTAAAGGCCCTCAGGCCAGACTGTAAGTCCCCAGACTTGCAGTACATCCTACAGAGTGAATTGCCCATGCTCGTGATGGTGTCAGCCCCATACTTAACCGAGTAGCCATGGACCTGCTGGCCGAGATCGATCCTGCGCGCGGCGGAGCACGCGTTCAGCATGCCGCCCAGCGTGTAATGCGACGGGTACCTCCCCAGCTCGAGCATCTCGACAAACACCTCCAGCGCCAGCACCGCTTCAGAATTCAGAGTATAGCCTGTAATCAGCGCCGTCCAGGTGACCACGTTCTTCTCGGGCATTCCGTCGAACAGGCCGCGCGCGTCCTGGCTCGCCCCGCACCTCATGTACACGTTCACCAGGGACGTCGCCACGAACATGTCCGCGACGGTTCCGGTCTTCGCCATGTGGCCGTGCAGGGCCCTGGCGGCGCGGAGGCCCCCTCGGCCGCTGGCTTCGACGCACCGGTGGAGCAGAGGCACGTACATCGCTGACTGCACCGTCCGGCCGTCCTTCAGCATGCTCATTGCTTCCTGGGCGTCTAACGGCCGAGGGGGGCTCTCGCTCTCCAATCTGCCATTTTCCGCCGCTTGGGTGCTCCTCTGGTAAGAACCGCCCTGCAAATATGCAATGGTGGAAGAAAAAGAATGAGGCCTGTTGAAGCACACGGCAATCTTTCTTGGTCCAGAGGAGAGAAGAAGGGGAAGGTAGCAGAGAAGGGAAAGTCACCTTGTCGAAGCCCGCGGAGCTCGGCGGGGGCTTGATAGAGACGGAGGCTGGGACGGCGGTGGCGGCGCCGGAGACGGCGAGGGAGGGGATGGATGCCATTGGCGGGGTCTGACAGAGGAGATGGCCAGCATCACTGGGTGTGTGAGAGCGAGGGAATCTCTTTGGGTCGAGTATGCGGCAGGAAGATGAGATAAGGGTGCGCATGGACCAGGTTTAAGACCTACTCTAATCTATTCCAAAATATCTGTAGTTTTTATTTTTGAGGCATCCAAAAAAATCTGTGGGCCCAAAAGCTTTATTGATTACTCGGCAGTAATACATCGCGGGCATCTTCGAGCAACTTTACTAGTCTGTTTAGCATAGTAATGGCCTAATGGGTAGCCATGTTTGCCTCACATTGTAGGATGCATGTTTGAACAACATAAATTTCAATAGCTGCCATTATGTTGACTACAACTTACCAAAACACTAGGTACAACAAAATACTGGTTTCGCGCATGATATTACCCTAGCATTAAAAAGCCATCGTTACTTAGCAATCAAGTACTACTCTTTTTTCAACAAATTCTAACTAAACTTAGATCGGAATCACATCTTGTCAACGCAAATCTTGAGGGACATCTCCTTGGCTGGCCTAGCCCAAAAAATACGTAGGCGGCACAACAAAGATGAACAAAAACTTCTCCATGTCTGCCTCGTCGGACCTATGACTACTCGTCACAGCATTCCTGTGCACCATACATCACCATGGGAGCAACAACGATTGATATCGATGAAGATGGTGATGATTTCCCCCTCCGACAGAGTACCTAGAAGGATTTTGTAGATCAAATCGCCTCAAACCGCAAAGTGGCATCAGCGAAAAATTGCACGATAAATGTTTCTTGAGTTGTTTGGGTATATATAAGCCAAGGGGGCAGAGGTAGACAAGGAAACCTGGTGGGCTCAGGGCCCCACTCTAGGCATCCTGCACCTAGATGCACATGCCCCCTAGGGCCTAGGCATCCTGCACCGAGATGCACATGCCCCCTAGGGCCTAGGCATCCTGCACCGAGATGCACATGGGCTTCTAGCTTCTAGTCTCTTCCAGTCCTCAAACTCCGCTCATATTTTGATTTTAATTTCCCCGTGATGGAGAATATCCATTTTTCGTAAAACCAAAAACACTAGAAAAACATAAACTCGCACCGGAAACTTTATTAATACGTTAGTCCAAATAAACTTTAAATATTGCAAATAATAGTAGGAATATAGCATGAACACTATGATTATAGATACTCTTAGGCCATAATAGTAGGCCGACATCTGCTTATTGACGAGCGGCTTAATCGTTGGTGGCGAGATTAAGTAACCACCAATAGATGGTCAATTTGTAGTAGTGGGACCGCTCTTAACTAGTGAGGGTGAATACAGATTCGAGGGTCAACCACTTATTGAGAGCTCATATGTTTTAAAATTATGTATTAGTGAATCTAGAGAATCTTTTACAACGGGCCCCTATGACGATATTGATTAGGTTGTACAATGTAGAACTCCCTATTAACATATTTAAATATGCTAAAATAGACACAAACAAACATAAACATGATAGGCACAAGTTGTTTGTTCGATAAATATGATTTTGACATGCAAACATAGTTCTAACTTAGCATCGGTGTATCTCATTTGTAATAATTGATATTTGAATTTTATAAATAGCACATTTCAAGTTTTAGTATCACAAACACAACTATGTTAGTTGTCATATACAATTGAAATAAATAATACTTAATAGTGTATACTAGAATTGTAAGTGAAATAACTAGTTACGATTTAATGAAATATTGAACCATAAATAAGTAAAAGTGTTCATTATAAATAATAATAATTTTGTATGATACATTTTAGGCTAATAAAACCTCGTCACATGATTATTGTCAAAGGGGGAAACAAAATAGTGAGTGCGTACCGAACCAATCTGTCATAATCATTGATCCTTATTAGCAAAGGCTAAAAAAAGACCGAACAACCATAAGATGGAGCCGAAGAGCAAAGAAATATCAAATCTTGACGACAAGTTATGACATGAACCGGTGTGGAGCTATAACGAATTTCCTCACGACCTTGGACAATGACTCCGCACCACAACCCCATCATTAAACCCTAATTTTGTAATTACCTAATTGTTATTGACACCAGGGTAAGCCACACAAGTCATCTAGGGTTCTCTTCCCTTAAAAAATCATTTGTTTGCAATTTCCGAGTTAGAAATCATGCCAGTCTCTCCAACTTAAGTATATAGTTTACCAATTTTCGGGATTAGGTCAGTTCAAAGAATTTGTTGACATATAAATTTGACATGTGACCTTGAATCTTGTACTTACGAGTAAAATTTGTTAGCTCACACACTCCAATTCAATTTAGATAAACTATCACTACTTCCATGTTCCTATCACACTTGATCTTGATTCATGACATATGGCACTATGATAATTCATTTGAAATTTCAGTTTTTATATACTTAAATTGCATGGAAGATAATGGAGAGCTCCCCCCACCCCCCTAATTTTGTAGCAATTTCCAAGATGCCTGAATGTCCAATGTGGCAATTCATTTAACGTCTCAGTGATGACATAACCTTATTTACTTTGTAGAAGAACAAATGTTAAACAAAATTCCTAATGGAGCGATAGTTAATGTATATATGAGGTGAAAGATCATCATGGGATAAAACAAAGGGAATGTAATAAATCTCATTTTCTTTTGCAATACCAACCTCCTTGGGTGTTTTCATTGTCTCACAATTTGATAATGTTTTTCTTTTGCAGGTTGTAGTTTATACTGATTGAACAATATGTCAATATTTCTTTTTGCAACTTCTGAACAAGATATATTCATATTGATGCAAACTATTTTATCTCAAATGGTTAGTTTTCTTCCGCTTTTTAGTTAAATTGCTTACCTGGTAGAGAATGAAGTGATTATGCCCATATTTTTTTTATATGGATGTCTGCCTTATTTGTTCATGTGTATGTCTATACATTTTTGCCCCTCTCAAGTCTTTCTATGGATCTACCAAACGGTTGTCCAGGACCAAGTGACGAGAAGAAAATGAAACTGGCAATACATGCCAAAAGTGTTTCGTATATTTTTTAACACATGCCGGACATTTTTCAAGGATGTCATTAACATTTTTTCAAAATTTGTGGACATCTCTTAAGTGTTTATGAATATTTTTAGATGACATAATTTTTGTAGTATTTTAAGAACATTGTTTAAAAAATTGCATGAATTTTTTACATTTCATGATCATTTTTTTAAAATATCATGAACACATTTTTAAACGTTTGAACATTTCTAGAAATGTTATGAACAATTTTATGAATGGTACAAACGAATTCTACAAAGTATATAACTTTTTTATATATTTTCAGGAACATTGTATTTGTGAATATTTATTATAAATGTTGTGAACATTTTTCAATGTGTGATTATTTTTTAATATACAATCGATTTTTTTTCTACGTGATTGATTTTTTTTAATAAATACACGAACTTTTCTACATACATGATCAACATCTTTTAATCACACAGTGAAAATTTTAAAAACATATCATAAGCATTTTAAAACCTCTTTTTAGATAATATATGTATGTGCATGGCTTTGTCTCTAGTGGGCCATCCCAGTAGTAGGTTTTTGCATTTCTTCCCTCTGCTTTGTTTTTTCCTTGTTTTTATTTTTCTTGCCTTTTTCCAATTTTTGTAATTTTACTTTTGTTTTTATTTTAAAAAATTCTAAAATACATATATTTGACAAAATTTACTTAATTTTTGAATAAGATATTGTGCAGCGCGTTGGTGCAACTTAAAAATGTGAATCATGTATATAAAAATGTTATAAAAGTAATGTTTCATATGATTAAAAAATGAACAACATGTATCAAACATACTCCCTCCGTCCCATAATATAAGAGCGTTTTTAACACTAGTATGGTGTCAAAAACGCTCTTATATTTTGGGACAGAGGGAGTAGTAGATATTAAAACACATATATTTAAAAATGTTAATCACATATTTAATATGAGTAAAAAATGTTTTTGGTGTATACTAAAAATGAAGATATCAAAAGGAGATATTGAAAACTAATAACCATGTATTTTTAAAATGTTAAACATAAATAGAAAAATGTTCATGATGTATACGTAAATTATACATTGTCTGTGAAGAAAGGTAGATACGTGTTGAATAAGACAGAAAGAAGAAAAAATAGAAAAGGAAAAAAGAAAAAAAAATCTGAAGTAAACTAAATAAAAAGGTGGAACAAAGGGAAAACAGAAGAACCTGATGAATACAGAGAAAGAAACACAAATACAAAGAAACTGAAAAAAAAAAGATCCTAAGAAAAACTGAAAAAACCAATTTAAAAGAATGAAAAACACTCAAACCAAATGATACAATACTAGGCCGGGCAAGTAATGTCGCCTTGTAGGCGACAAAAAAATACGCCTCGGTGTGGGCGGCATATAGCTTCCACGGTTATATATATCGCATGTAGCACACGATGAGACGCGTGTGAATGAGCCAGGCCCAGCACACAATGGGCGTGTTTGGCAGCCGTAGCAGCCGGCCATGGCTTAGCTCAGCCTGGCTCAATGGAGGATGGTTGACGAAATGCAGGCCGAAAACTAACATATGCACATTGTTTGGTTGCCTGCATCTACTCCTCTCGTATTAGGGGTGCAATTTTGGCATAGGGTTTGGTTGCCTGCATTGGCTCGGCTCACGTAACTACATGATGTTTGGTTGTATACGCGAAATATGATTAAAAGCTAACACTTACACTTAATGCACACTGTGCCTTGCAACTGTAGTGGACGGTGGCCGCGACATCGCATCCTTAACGATGAGCACGGAGTCTCGAACGAGCGTTCTTGTCGGCACCGTGGCGAACTAGTTGCTAGCGTCGCTGCCGAAGAGAAGTCTATGAGGAGGAGCGCTGGGGCAGAGGACGAGGGAGGAGAAATGCAGTGCGTGTTGGACCATGGCAATTGCAGTTGACGGTGGTCGTGGCGCCGCGTCCGACACGACATGCACGGAGTCGTGCGCGAGCGAATAGACTCATCGCCGCAGAGAAAGTCCGCACGAAGATAATGTACAGAGGAAAAGAAATGCAGTGCTCGCGCCATGGCAGCGTCAGTGTGGTAGGACGAGAGAGAGAGAGAGGGGAGGCCGAGATGACCAACACCGGTGAAAACTCCAGTGTAGTAGGATGCGAGCAAGGAGGTCAAGAGGAACAGCGCCGACGTCGAAAGGGATGAATAGGAGGGTGTGAGAGGACAGAGGAGAAGAAATGCATTGTACACATAATTGCGGCGTCGGTGCAGTAGGATCGTCGAAACAGAAAACTTACAACACGAATATCGTGTGGAACTGTGTGATGAAGCTGCCGGTCAAAAGAAATTTCAAACTGTCGACCGTTCATGATGAATTTGACAAAATTCGTCCAAACTAGCTTCGAACATGAACACAAAATTGAGCATTTACGGTCGATGAAACTACTAACTGATCGCCAAAATGAAACCGTAATATCGATATGCATCTTTTCTGTGTAGAGCTTAACTCGAATCGAAGCACCGTTGTGTAGATTAGAAGGGAGAAGAAATGAAATTAGGGAGGAGGCTAGTGGAGGTGGAAGAAGAAGCACTTACAGAGCTCGCATCCCTCCACCCTCCTCTCATGCAAGGGGCCCACCCATGTGCGCTCGATGTGGCCTAGCTCAGCCTGACTCATGAGAAACCGTCGATCTGAGTATGCCCAGCGAGCCAAGCCCAGAGGTGCTTTAAGTTCCATGTGATGCAGGCCCAACAGCGAACGCAGGTAATCAAACAGTCCAGTTTTTTCCTGCGCGGGCTTGGTTGGTCCTTATGTGGCAGCCAAACGCGTCCAATGAGACGCGTGTCTCCCAAGAAATAAAAATCAAATGAAGACAACCAAAGAAAACAATGAAATAAAGTGAAAACCGACGAAAACTAAGAAAGAAGAAATAAAAATATGAAAAAACCCAATGAAATAGAAAACTAATGTAAAACAATCAAAGCAATGATACACTACAGGGCTGGGCCAATAATTCCGTCTTAAATTTTGTTCACAATCTTAAAATTTCAACGTTTTTTTTTCCAATTTTCCAAATTTGTTCACACATTCAAACAATGTTCATGTTTTAAAATTTGTTTACAAATTCAAAAACTGTTTGGAAACTCCAAAAAACATTCCTGTTTTTCAAATTTGTTCACAAATTCTTTAAATTTTACTTTTTTGATATTTGTTCACAAATTCAAAAAAATGTCCATGTTCTCAAAATATGTACGCCAACTCAAAAATTGTTCAAGGGGGATTTCGAAAAATGTTTTGAGTTCTGTAAAAATTGTTTGTAAGTTTTAAAAAAGTTCATGTTTTCACTTTTGCTTGTCAAAAATCTTTAGAAAGTTTTTATGGAAATTTCGTGAACTGGTTTTTGATTTTTGTCGCCGCTGTTAGTTTCTTTAAGTTTCAAAACAGGTTGTGGGTTTCATGCGTATCGCAAGCTGTTTTTGGTATTTTTACCCAGCGAAGCGGAGTCACTCCAAATGGGCAGGCCTAGGGTGAGCTGCACTTTGTGTGAAAGCGCGACTCCTTGCCGCACTAAGCGGCATATAGGAGGACCTGGTCTCCAGGGCGACCGCGGATGCTGCTACCAGTCAGTCCAAGTTTCGTTCGTGATAAGTTGTAGGTCCTGGACGTACCTAAGGCGTTCAAACCGGTTTCCTGAAGTTTTTTTTTTCTTTTTTGTTTTCGTTTTCTTTTTTGTTCTCCATTTTTTTCATTAATTTTCATTCTATTTTGCACTTTGTTTCTTCGTTTTTTCATTTCTTTTTTCTTTTGTTTATGTTTTGGTTTTGTTTATTCTCTTGGTTACTATTCTACATTTTTTGTATACATCAACACCATTATCCTCATACACATGGTCAACCTTTTTTCTAGACACATTTTCTAATATTTTTTAAATGCTTGACTAACAGTTTCAAATACAAGATTAATATTTTTTCAATAAATTATCCACATTTTTCTATATATTTTTACAAATATTTTACATGCTTGTTTCACATTTTTAATTCATGGTCAACATTTTTTCTATACATATTTAACACTTTCAAAACGCGAATTAATATACATGATCAATTGTTTTTAATTCATGTCAACATTTTTTCCTATACACATTTAAAACTTTCAAAATTATTGATTAAAAAATTTCAAATACTTGTTCAACATTTTTTAAATACTTGTTCAACATTTTTTAAATGCTTGATTAACATTTTTATATACATGGGTCGATTTTTTCATAAATTTTTAATGCATGGTCATGGTTTTTTCTATACACATTTAAAATTTCCCAAATGCTTGATTAACATTTTTCAATACTTGTTCAACATTTTTTTCAAAATGGTTGATCAATATTTTTATATACATGATAAAAAAATTCATCATGTTTGTAATACATGATCAACAATTTTTCTATACACATTCAATATTTTCAAAATGCTTGATTAATGTTTGCATACATATTCAATATTTTCTGAATGTTTGAGTGAAATTTTCTAAGTACTTGTTCAACATTTTTCAAATGTTTTTTAAAGAATCTAATTTGTAATAAATGTACAAATCTAAAGTAAAAATCTAAAACAGAAAATAGAAAAACAAATCCCAGCAAAAAGAGCCTGTGGCCTGCTGCGCGCGTATTCCAGCCCATCCCGGTCGCCTCTTCAGCGAGTCCTAAGGTGGACTCGCTGAAGGCGAGACATAGGGAGGCCCCGAAATTAGAGGCCTCCCTTTACCTCACAAGTTTTGTAAACGGGCCAGGCCTAACGCACAATGAGACGCGTGTCTCCTCAAAGTGCACGCAATTTTTCCACTTGCTCTTTTGTGTCTCTCTCGGTTTATACCTCAAATGAATATGTTTGTCGGTTTAATGTTAATTTTTGGAATATTAAAAAGGTTCCTTGATTTGAAAAAGTTTACACATATAAAAAGTAATCACGAATTCAAAAAACACTTGCGAGTTGGAAAAAATATTCGCAGATTTTTACGGATGGAATAAAAGTTAACAAATTAAAAAATGTCACTAATTTAGAAAAAGGTTCATGAATCTAAAAAATGGTGACAAATTGATAAACAAAAAAATTCAAGAATTTGAATTAAAGTACATGATTTTCTAAAATGTTCCTAAATTTGAAAAAGGCCATGAATAAAAAAACAGGAAAAGGAAAGATGAACGAAAATCGAAAAAAGATGTTAAACATCCTAGTGAACAACTGCCTTCACTGATCGACCTGCCCAAGAGGTAGCGCTAATTAGGCGAGACCTAGGTGGTCCTCCCAAAACGTGCCACTGTACGGGTATAATAAAGGCACATTCCTAATATCGCTTTAGTGTCTAAATATTTTTTTGGTGAATGCCTCCCAGTCGCACGCAAGTGAGTGGGAAGGACCCTTCACGACCTCCCTCGCCTTTCCGCCACCGTGCTATGGTCACCGCTTCATTGGGAATGCAATCTAAAACCTTGGCGTCAACGCTTGGCACCGACTTCTTGCCTTTCGCCGCTCCAACGACTGGAGAAAAGGTCGCAATTTTCTTTCTTCTCGATATCGGTTTTCCGGCAGCATATTCGATCGATGGATTGCATGGTTTCAGTTGTTGATCTACTTGATGGTCACTTTGTCATAGAAAGTTAGGATTCAGGATTTTAACCTGTGAAAGAGTTGCTAATGTTTGCTTGCTGGTTTATTTTGTCATGAGGGGTTGGTAATGTGTGTGTGTGTGCGCGCGCGCGCTCGTGTGTTATAATTTGGTGCAGGTTTGTGATGTTCTAGTACTAGTTAGTTTAATTTCCTGACCATTGATTGCCTAAACTTTTCTTTGCTCGATCCAAATTACCTGGACCCTTCTTTGTGAGGAATAAAACCATGTAATGTAATACTCCCTCCGTAAACTAATATAAGAGCGTTTAGAATACTAAAGTAGTGATCTAAACGCTCTTATATTAGTTTACAGAGGGAGTAACAATGTTTGGATTCCCTACCCAATATGTTATTTCCTTTGATCTATTTTTTTTGCTTCCTTTTGCTTTGTAGATGGAGTCTGAAAGTAGCAAGGTTGATCCAAGCAAGTCGACAACGTCCAACCCAAATGAAAGCAACTTCCAGGGAGCAGTCACATGGGATCCGCCGTGGCTAGGTAAGGTTAGGACTTTCATTTTCATTTTAAGTTTATAACCTGAAGAAGACCCAAGGTATTTGGGTTTGGGCAAGTGCGGGATCCATAATACATCGCTCAGAGAAGAAGGATCTATGCAGCTAAGGGCATGCAGGGGATGGTTGGGAAGGGCGAATGAGGGAGGGGCGCATGCGAGCTCAAGTGTTAGGTCCGGCCGTCTAGGTGTGCAGATCAAAGAGACGGAGGGTGGTACTAGCATGGGAGCCCTTATGAAAAAGAGAAGGTGGGAGGGGAATAACGTGCGACTTGTGAAAGATGCTTATGTTTGCTTGGCCCTGAATATTTTTCAACACGAGCGCGTGAAATTTGACATATTTCTATGGACATTCGTAGTGCTGGAAAAAAAGCTCGAAGCTCGCGAGCTAAACGAGTAGCTCGTGACTCGGCTCGAATCGACTCGAACTCGAAGAATAATGAGTCGAGCCGAGCTTTAGTTTAAGATCGTTTGTAGTTAAATGAGCCAATCTCACGAGTGCTCGTGTAACTCATTAGGCTCGGTATAAAAGATCAGCCACTCCGAATACAAAAAAAGATCAGCGACTCAGCACCCTATGTCCCAGGCACACAACACAAGGCCTAGCCGTTGAAGGCCCAGCCGCCTAGGAGACTCATGCGTTACAAGGAAATTACTATTGTTTAGCGATATATATGTTTAATATATACATAATCATTTTTATAATATTTGAGGTTTTTATGTTCATATCTTTAACGAGCTTAACAAGCTAAACGAGCCAGCTCGCGAGTTATACGAGTCGAGCCAATCTTGAATTTGAGATCGTTATAATAACGAGTCGAGTCGAGCTAGCTCGTTAACAAAACGAGCTCTAGCGAGTCGAGCCGAGCTGGCTCGACTCGGCTCGAATTCCAGCCCTAGACATTCGAGTGACACATAGAATATTTCAGAAAACCCTGGCGGGACGGGAAATATTTTTGTGGAATTCTTTTTGGCGAGACATGGAATATTAATGCGCTCCATCGACGCACGGGATATTTTGGGAGACACCAGAGAGACCATAAATATTTTGTCTGGAAATTATTTTAGGAGGGAAAATATTTCTGCGGGATATGTCGATGGCATGGGAAATATTTTGGGAGACCCCGGTGGGATAGGAATTTTATTGGCCAGAAATTCAGATGGGAATACTTTTGCGGGAGATTCATGTGTCACACGAAATATGTTGGGAGATACCGGCGCGACAGGAAATATTTTGGTGGGAAATTCGGCAGGAGGGGAATATTTCTGCTGGATATTCCACCATCATGCGAAATATTTTGCGAGATGTCGGTGGGATCAGAAGTATTTTAACGAATCTGGAGGGATGTTAGGGTTACTAGTTTTTCATTTCATTTGAACTCTGGAACTGGGAGGGCCTGAGCGAGAGCATGAGCTGGACCCGAAGGAGATGAGGGCGAGGACTACTACATGCGAGAGAATCAGGGGGAGTGGGCTTGCCTGGTTGTTAAGTTTACGACTGTCACACTCCTCTCATGTTTCCAATTTGTTTTAAACTCTAGAACTTGGACACAATTTTGAAACGAGCCTTTTTAGGGCATGAACATGAAATTTAGGTGGTGGGAAAACATTTGGGGGGCGGGGCATTGGTGGGACCCAAAATATTTTGATGGGATAGTAATTTGTTATTTATTTGGTTTCTAGTGAGGGAAAGTTTCGGGCTAAGGTTCACCACCGGCTCCATCGAGCCGCGAGTGCTTGTGCATTCATGGATAGGGAGGTAGATCGACCACGTAAGTTGCAGACACATCACCCTCATTGATGGGAGAGGAATGAGCTGCGCGGGCACCGCCCACAGTTGAGGAGGAGGACATGGAAGATATAGGCAAAGGAGGAAGGGCGGAGGAAAGAGGGCGTGACAATTTAGGTGTCTGGGTCAAAGGGGTGAGGGTGGAGGATGGTGCGTGCATCGATCTAGGGCGTGAGGGAAGAGCGGACAATGCCGACGAGGCATGGCGATGATAGGCGGCTTTGAGAGGTAACGAGAAGGGAATGGGATGGATTAGTTGAAAAGGAGAATAACGCGAGGTAGATGGACTTTTCCGCCTGTATAAAATTTTATTTTGAACTACTTTTGGCCTTGTGATTTAAAGAAGCTATACTCGCAAATAAATAAGTCTAAAATCCATGGCGAAACCAAATTCTAGAACTATTTTATGGGAAGTATCCTATGTCATTCCATGCCTCCTAACCAGCAGTCATTATTCCCTACCTTCGAGCCACCCCTGACATCTACCCTACCCTCCTATCTGATGGGCATGCATGGTGATAAAGACGTTGAGCTAAAAATTTTAATTGTGCAAGGCTACACAATGTTATGGTTGACTTTAGAGAGGCAGAGGGAGCTCCATGATTTTCCCCTCGATTTTAGGTTGAATTTTTATTAGGATTCCTAGGTGTTTTCCATTGTGCCAGTATCCAAAGCCCACACTAAATTTGAGATACTTGAACATGACTTGGGGGTAATATTGTTTTTAAGTTTGTCCAGGCTTGGAGAAAAATCCACAGAGATTGACAACATTCTCTATATATAATATGAAAATATATTTCATAATGAATCTAATTAAACAAGTTTCATTTTATAGGTATTGATATAACTTTATATTGATTTCATCAAACTTAATGAAGTTGGACCTAGGACACTCTGGTTGACGAGTACGAGTGAAAAAACACTCGTCGTACATGAATTTTCATGTAGTGAATAGATTAAAATCTAGCATTTAATTAACTCTTTTTTCCATCTATTTCTCTTCACATTTTGGTGTGCATAAAAAGCTGGCTAGAAACTACAATGCCTAGCGCGTCGACTAAAGCGGCGGTGCCAAGATGGTTTAGTTGTGTGCATGTAGTAGTACTTGATAAAGTATACATGACCTGCTTGGCACCGCCAACTGGCACCTTGATTTTCATGTAGGGAACTAAACCAGGACCGTTTTGGGCTTCCCCTTGGCTTCTTGGGCGCAAGCTCAAGGATATTGTGTCACTAATTTTCGAGGCCTCGAGGAGAAATAATTGGAAGGTGTGGGAGGCTCTCAAGGGGAACGTGTGGATCTTCAAAATCAACTACAACAACACCGTCGTCTCCGGTGAACACATTCATGATTTTTTTCACTCTTTGGATGCTTGTGAATAACTTCCATCTCGATGAGCACCTCGAGGATGATATTGTTTTGAAGCACTCGAATGATGGGATCTACACGGCGGCCACCACATATAAGGCTCAATTCCTTGGCTTAACCCTTTTCCCCATGGACCGCATGGTTTGGAAAGTTTGGCCTCCCCAAAGGTCAAATTCTTTGCATGGTTGGCTCTACAAGATAGTATTTGAATCGCCGATCGTTTGGAGAGGCGAGGTTGGGAAAATTGTGGCCTTTGCCCTCTCTGCAAAAGGGAACAAGAAACGGGTGCGCACCTCTTCCTTAAGTGTGGCCACATGCTTAGGCTTTGGAGGTCAATCATCGCCAAGTTTGGCCTTGCGCACATGGACACCGCCAACTGGCACCTTTTCGGATCCGTTCACGAATGGTGGGACAAGAGAACCGGCAACCATGTTCCCAACTGGCGCTCTATGATCTCCCTCACCATGCTTGTCTCTCCGACCATTTGGAATGAGAGAAATGCTCGGGCTTTCCACCACAAGTGTGCGCCACTGCCTATCCTTCTTAACATCATCTTAGAGGAGGCAAAGTTTTGGGTTACCACGGGAGCTAAAAGACTAGGGCAGTCATTTTGCCTGAGTAATTATCATGCCGTGTATGTGGGTGCTTTGTAAAACTCTAAACTCTATTCCCTCCTTATCTACTAGACGAGCCAAATCTTATGCCTTCGTTTTGAAAAAATGGTAATGGCAGTAAGTGCATGGCAGTGCCTCAAGGACTAATCAGGTGCAGGTATACATGGATTCGGTTCTGCGAGTCTAAGTATTGCCATGGGATTGCCACAAGGACCAATATGAGCGTACGTATTGCCTGACAGCCGTGGCGCTCATTACTTGCCTGATTAACAAACACGTATTCCTGACAGAGACATACGCGTTTATCCGTCCAAGAGACGCGTCCGTGCAGAGGGTATAAAATAGCTGCCGTCCCTGCCCCCCCCCCCCCCCTGCTTACTTCCAGTGGTTCTTGCGCCGCACTACAACCGCCGCAACCAGGAAGAAGCAGTGCAGTATGGCCTGCTCCTGCCCGGAGTCCGGCTGCTCCTTCGTCGGCTCCCCGGCGATGCTCCTCCAACATTTCGCCAACAGCCACGAGCGCCCCGCCGTCACGGTCCGCTACGGCCTGTCCTCTAACCTCGGCTTCTCCCTGTCGCACCCCTGGCATGCGCTCGTCGGGGAGGACGACCGCAGCGTTTTCCTCATGTCCCTGGCACCCCTGGGCGCGGCTACGGCCGTGTCGCTGATGTGCGTCAGGCCCGACGGTGAGGCCGAGGGGGCGCCCCGGTTCTGGTGCAAGCTGTCCGTGGGGCCCCCGGGCAACCACATGGTCCTCATGGCCTCGCCGCTGGCGCACCCGCGCCGTGGCAGGGGATGTTCTTGGCAGTGCCCCAGGAGATGCTCTCCGGCGACACGCTCACGCTCAGCGTCTGGATCGATCTGGCCCCACCTTCCGCCGGCGCTCCTAACGAAGTCAACTACACCACAGGCCAGGACATCAAGGAGGATGCAGTCAAGTATGTATCTCATCCTGTGCATGTTATGGATGGTAACTACTGTGTATATGATCTGGTGCAGTATTGAGTAAGTTTGATTTAGTAAGTTTGATCTGGTGCAAAATTGTTAAAATGCTACTCCCTCTAAACTAAAACCACGACACCTATTTTGGATCGGAGGAAGTAGTAATTAATTAGAATCAAATTATTTATTTATTGAACTATTTATTTTTTAGCAATATTGATAATAAATCAAGTGCGCTGAGGACGCCCTCCGACTTCTACAGTTCTGACGACCCCAAGTATATCGAGTTCATGGAAAGGCCGAAGAAGCCCTCGAAGGCCAACTCGGAGAAGGACGACGAGCACTAGGATGAGGACGACGAGGAGGAGGAGGAGGACAAAGACGAGGAGGAGGAGGGCGAAGACGAGGAGGAGGAGGAGGAGGCTGACGACGACGACCAGCCGACGGTCAGTGGCAAGCGTCCTCGCAGAGACGATGGCCCGGAGGGGGCATCGAAGAAGAAGAAAGACTAGATGTCGACAACTATAAATATGCAGCTTTAGTTTGAGGGTCCAACTTGTGGAACCCTACTATGGATATCGCTATTTTGGTGGAGTATCACATGGTTGTTAATTATTTACATATCGATGAATGCATGCAATGATTTTAATGATCATATGTGTAGCTAGTAGTAGTAACATATCGAATCAATTAAGATCTAATGGGTGCGATAAACAGATCACATATCCACCGTGCTCAGATCAAACAAACAGATTGAGTCATCTTCACTTAAGACACTTAGTGGCATGCTTCGGTTTGAAGCTGCCTGCTGATGTGAGAAGCTTATTCGCAACAATGACTCTCTTACATTCATCAGTCCTATGGCCCCGTAACACACATGCAATGGACGTGTGAAAGAAGTGTCTTGTAGTCCTATATATGATTTGGTGCAGTAATGAATAAGTTTGATTTACAATTAATTGCTGCTAAGTCGGTCGGCGAGCTTGGCCATGGACGTGGCCAACTGGACGAAGAAGGCACAAGTCCACACCGACATGATTTGGCCATCGACGTGGCGAACTGGGCAAATTATAGAACGCGTCCGTTGGCCTCCGAGATATTCTAGTATTACTGTTCAGAACATTGTGAACCAATTTAAATATTAAACAACCAGTCTGTCTGAAATAAAATTCCTATATTTCTGTTTTGTTGATTATGCCATTTAACACTACTGAATCCCTTGCACCATTATACAATACTGCTTTGTCGATATTTCTAAAACGTGTGACTGCAGCATCACACTACCAGAAACTCGACTTTTCCCCACGGCTAGAAACCCACAGGAAAAGTAAGATTACCGTCAGGAAATATTTTCCTGTCGGTCAGCCCACAGGGAAACTCCGCCAGGAATAAAGCGACAGGGAAATGTTTATTTGCCTGACGGTGAACCGACAGGAATTATTTTCCTGGCGACTTTTCCTGTCAGTCACCCCCAGGAAAAATCCTTATCCGTCAGGTTTAGAAATCACTTACTGTGATGGTGCCCGTCAGGAAAAACACGCCAGGGAAAGGAAATTTCATGTCACGGTACCCCACAGGAAAATGCATAGCATCACATAGGATTAGAAATTGAGCTCAAGATGATTGACCATGCATTCAATCAATGAAGCCATCCGCTTAACACATATTAATCAATTGTTCAACAACAGGCAAACATCCAAAAACAATCTAGAGACATGACATAGAAGTTCCATACATATATTTGAGCAAGAGTGCCATACAACAGTCCAACACTCATACAAGTCAGCAACACTTAGTACTGATCTATCACACTGATCACCACTAATTATCATCCATCACACTGCCCAAAGCAATGCAGTGATAACAAAATACATGGATAGGAAACCTTCTAGGTTGATGATCAGGGACATTACATAAATACATATCACTCCATAGAAGTGAATGCAACAAAAGGATAAGCAGCTAAAGTTTGGCCAGGAGCATATGGTACTACTACACACATCCAAAATATCATAAAGTCCAGTAGTCATTAGTTGGCATGTAAGTAGACTAGTGACATCCTCCTCTGGAGGCACCATCAAGGTTGAAGCCACAATTGTTATCGTCACCACCAATGTTCTCACCATCATTGTTGATTTCAATGTTGCCATGCCCGACGTCATGGTCCATAGGGCCATCCTCTGAACTAACATGAGATGAATCGGTGTTTCCCTACAAAGTCATACACAACTTGATGAGAACAGGCACATAAGAACACATGATTTGAAGATATTTCAGTAATGTCCAACCATTTTATAAAAGGGCAGGTCTTGCTTTCAAATTAACCAGATTTCAATAGAAGCAAGCTGTTTACATCTCTGCCTTCTGGTGTGCTTCATGTTTCTTAAATCTTTTATCTAAAATGCATAAGATCTCATAATCGCATACACCAACGAACATAATGAAATATAGAAGGTTCACTATCAGCAGAAAAGAACATGGTCAAGCCTGCTAAATAACCACTTAATTAGAAAGATAACTTAGAACTAAATAATTACAAATTCCTAAGCATGATATGAAAAGGAAAAACCGATCTACAGCTTACTTAGCACGCTGGCACACATTCATACAAAAGAAACATCTAGAAATACTCCTAGCTTGAACCAACAAGACAAGCTCCAGCTAATCAGAACTTTATAGGCAATCAGCAAGCAAGAGGTTTTACTAGCAATAAATGATAGGTTTCACTGGCAGTAGGCAATCAACAAGTAGTATGTTTCACTAGCAAACAGAGAGCCAACAAGAAGTAGGATATACTGACCTGTGTATGAGCATTAGATCGACCAAGAAGGAAACACTCCGGTAGCTCTTCTCCCATCTTTGCAAAAACCATCTGCCAAGAATAAAGTATACCATGGATTATGGTAAAACATATTTATTCAAACTTAAACAAGGATTCTAGTAAAGGACATTTACATTACCTTGAAAAATTGGTCGTGCATTTCTGTTTTCCTTTTTAGACTCTCATTTGCACGACGTAGTTGCTCATTCTCTTGGATAGCATTCCAGTAAGCAATGGAAATAGATGGCTTCAGATTTGTTGCCCTAGCAGCGGAAAGAACAACAGCTTTCTTCACAGCACCGGATGCAATCGCTACACGGCCATGAGGCATGCCACCTGATGTGTTGTACAAGACCCTTTCATCCAAATCTATGTCCTGCCAATTCTCTGGATATGCTTCCTTCATACCAGTAGAATAATCATCCTAGAACAACAACAATAAACTCATGTCGCACATAAATGACAAGCTAACACAAAAAAAAGGATAAGAGAAGGAACATACAAGGCGTTTTTGTGCTTTCTGGCTGCTGATTGCACCACTATTGCCATTTTCATCGAGGTTTTTCATACCAGATTTCATCACAGCATATGTGTTCATTATGGTGGCCTTCTCAGGTCCAAACTTATGTTCCTACAAGTGCAAACAGATAGTTAAGTGAAAGCATGCTACAGCCACTAAATATAAATTGCAGTCAAATGTATATTCAGTTCATGTCTTACCAAAAATTGCCTATACTCCGTGAATGGTCGTGAACCTCCGCGATTTTGAGCAACATCTTCAGATTGCAAGCGGGATTTTTGGGCTCTGCACCTTGCTTCCTTGAACTCTTTTGAGCACCAATAACTACAAATGTGAGGCCATACAGTAGGACTAAACCAATCAACTCTGCTAGCTAAGTATTGTTCTAACGTTAGTTCCCTTGCACATGCCAGCTTGTCATCAAGCTCCTCTCCTTGGTCATCATAATATATCTTGACTGCATCCACACGAGCTTGGTACAAGATGTCTTTCACTTTCCACCTCGCATAGCTTTCTAAAATACGATCAGCCTCCACCCTATTTGCCTCGGCAACTTCAAAGCAACGCTGATAGGACAAACACTATGAATTAGACATGGACTACTATTACTTGATGCCAAGTTGAAGTAAATTTAACTCACCCAAAATTCTTGCTTCACCCGGTCAGCATTGGAAACACCTTCATCATCATGCACAAGATAGTAGTCCTCCCATTCTAGTGCTGGGCGGCTTCTAGTTATACCACTATTGTCCGTGTACTTAACTAAACCTGGATATTCCCGCTTGAGAATGACTCCCAACTGTGAACCATATTTGTATCCATTGGGAATGCCACCAAGATATTTAAATTGCCTATACATAATGCAAGTAAGATGCCTTAACCTTTTTTTCTAGAGATAAAATTAATATATGTTACCAGATTTCCAGCTAGCTAATTTATAGGCATATGGCATATATGGCAGCAATGTGGTAAGTAGGCGTTACACTAAATTTTAACGCTTCAGGAAAGAATGGATAGAACTAATTAATACTTACGTTTCACCGTTAGGTTCGAGTTGGACCTTGCGACCATTAGGAGGCATTCTTAGTGAGGTCCTTGCTCTCTTTGCCCTCCCCCTCTTCTTTGGAATTGCTTCACGGGCATTGATTGTTTGGCCACCACTTGAGTTATTGCTGCCAGCATTGGTCCTTTGGGGGGCATTGTCACCTGATTCACCGCCATCACAGTTGGTCCTTTGGGAGTTGCTGCCATTAGAGTTGGTGCAACTACCATTTGAGTTGCTAGCAACCTTGCGACGTAATCTGGTGTGGCGAATTGTGCCGGTCATCCTGCATTATTACATTTAGACATTAGATCCAGTGCATCACTAATATATACAATTAATTGCTAGCAGTAAACATAATGAAACTTACACAAAATATTACAACAAACAACTCAGTTTTAGAAGCACAAAGTCAGAAATCATTTGGGTCATAAGATGGGGTTTCATGCTCGAGGTCATCGACTACTTCATCATCTTCATCGTCATCCTCACTGTCGCTAACTTGAACACCTTCTTGCTGCTTCTTTAACCGTTCCAGATCCTTCGGATCAGTAATCTCAATCTCATCTGATATCAATGATGTTGTAACTTCTAGGTCAATCCCTAAGTCTATCACAAAGGTGCCTTCCAAACCATCTTCTTGATAGACAAACACGTCATCTCTTGATCCTTCATCATTGCTTCCATTAGGAGGAAGATAGCCATGTGGAGGAACATGATACGCAATCGACCAATCCAATAGATCTGGTCTGGTCTTACATGCGTACGGCAGATAATATACTTGACTGACTTGACTTCCCAGGACAAATGGATCAAAATTTGACAGCCGAGATGTGTGTTTAACCTCCACCAAGCCCAACTTCTCAGTCCATTTAAGTCCATAAGGTGTAGGGTCAAACCAGTGACAATCAAATAAAACTAGCTCAAGTTGCATGCTTCCTTCCCAAGTTATTTTGAAGATGTCTTTAATCACACCATAGTACTCGAGCACATTGTCATTTTCATCCAAAGAAGACACACACACACCAGTATTGATTGTTGATAATCCTGATTTCTCACTTTCATACAACTCTGACCGGAACCTATACCCATTGACATCATAGATGCCATACCTTCTAACTCTACTACGAAATTCATAAGACATTTGGCGCAAAGCATTGTGAATATTAGATGATTCCATACACTGCAAGGAATAGGTACTTTTGTCAGTGCTAAATGAGTTTTCAGGCTAACAATAGTTGAGTTTCATATGTCCAGGAACATTACATGTGTTTTAAACCAGTCAAAAAAATCTGGACCGCGACCTGATTTCCAACCATTTAATCTTAACTCATGAATTTGCTTTGGTGTGGGTTTGGTTCTGCTCTTCCATTGTTCTTTATCAAATTGTCTGGCAATAAAAATTTTGGTATTAGTTGTGTAACAGAAAATTAAAAACTAAGAGTTAACTTATCTAACTTGAATACGTACTTGAAGAAATCATCCATCTCTGGTATGTTGGTTAATATATATAGGAGAGCAACCTTGTACTCCTCTCTTGTAAGTGTACGATATCCCCGAGGGCTAACGCATCGTCCGGAGCATTGAAATATATCAAGATCACATGCAGGGGCGAAAGAAGAGGCTCCATCATCATATCGAGGTGCCTTATTTCTAACTGAATGGGCTTTAGGATTGAAGTACAATGATAGAAAATTTGTGGTCTCGTCAACTAGATAAGCTTCAACAATAGAACCCTCAACGCGAGCCTTATTACGCACTTTTGGTTTAAGATTTCCAATGCATCTACATGTCCAGAGCAACAACTTTGGATTAAAAATATAAACATACACATAGTATTTTATATGATAAACTAATAGTTTCATATTTACCTCTCATAGGGGTACATCCATCGAGATAGAACAGGGCCTCCTAGTCGAGCCTCATAGGGAAGATGTATGATTAAATGTTGCATGGGATTAAAGAAACCAGGAGGGAAGATCTTCTCTAATTTGCAAAGAAGCACAACAACATTCTCTTCCATTGAACGTACAACATCTCTGCTAAGTTGTTTTGCACACAATTGCCTATAGAAAAAACTTAGCTCGGCCAAACACAACCATATATCCTCAGGAAGGAAGCCACGGAATGCAGCAGGGAGCAAGCGCTCGATAAAGATATGGTAGTCATGACTTTTCAGGCCAAAGACTTTTCTTTGAAACAAATTAACTCCACGTGATATGTTCGCTGCATATCCATCAGGAAACTTTAGTTCTCGGAACCATTTGAGAATGGTTATAGTGTCGTCCTTACCAATGCAAAATGGTGCCATTGGCTTAAACCACTTTCCATTGTTCTTAAGCTTCAAATGCATATTAGGACGATCACAAATGTCAGCTAAATCTTGCCTTGCCTTCACATTATCTTTGGTTTTGCCAGGTATATCCAAGCATGTGTTCCATATTGCTTCAGCCACATTTTTTTCATTGTGCATCACATCAATGTTGTGTGGGAGCTTTAGCTTCGGAAAGTACTCAAGTTGGGAAAAGCAATTTATGTGGGTCCAATTGTGCAACTTGCCATAGTTTTTTGTATCAGCTACATTGTTGTACATGTGAGCACACAACTCCTCTCCCGTTAGACGCCTTGGTGGCCCCTCAAGCACTACTGTGTTCTTTCTAAATGCATTGGCTTGGTATCTGAATTCATGATCTATATGTAGAAAGCGTCTATGGCAATCAAACCAACAAAGCTTATGTCCATGTTGGAGCTGAAATGCATTGGAATCAGTCAAGCATATGTGGCAGGCTAGCTTACCATGGGTGCTCCATGCAGCAACCATACCAAGAGCAGGGAAATCATGGACCGACCATAGATACGCAGCCCTCATAGGGAAGTTCTGCTTCAGAGAAGCATCCCAAGTTTGTTGTCCCTCCCATAGTTCCATAAGTTCATCAACTAAAGGCTGCATCAGGACACTAAGTTTGTTCCCAGGATGTTCAGGACCTGGAATAACAAGGGACAGGAATATGTACTCTTTTTTCAAGAGCTTGCCAGGAGGGAGATTTAATGGAGAAGCAAACACTGGCCAACATGAGTACGGAGCACCATTTAGACGAAATGGTGTGAAACCATCCATTGCAAAAACTCATCTCACGTTTCTTGGGTCTCCCGAAAACGAGGGAAAATCCTTATCGAACTGTTGCCATGCTTCCCCATCACATGGATGAACCATGTTACCAGAAGTAGAAGGCCTATGTGATCGCATATCTTTTGCTGTCTCCTCATGTGCATATAGCCTTTGTAGTCTTTCTGTAAGGGGGAGGTACCGCAGAATTTTACGTGGAACTTTATTCTGGCCTTCTTCATAGCGGGATGTACCACAAAAGTCACACTTTTCTTTATGCAAGTTATCTTTGTAGAACAGCATACAATTGTTCTTACACACATCAATTTTCACATATGGCATACCTAGGCCCTCGATTAATTTCTTGGAATGGTAGAAGTCCTTCGCCATATTAGACTCTCCGGGGAGAAGTTCATGGATAAGTTGCAAGACAACATCGTAGTTTGCAATGGACATGTTGTACTGTGACTTTAAAGCTAGCAAACGAGCAATAGCAGAAAGATGTGAGTGTGTTGTGTTCTCATGAACTGGTTCATCGGCACTAGCAACCATCCTATAGAAGGCTTGGGCAGACGCAGATGGCTCCTCCTCAATAGGTGGGGGGTGCGGACCAGCCAGGTCAATTAACATTCTGTCCATCCGGTCAATTAAGATATCCTCATGATCTAACGAAGGCCCAGACTCTTCACCCCTAACACCACGGCTCTCACCATGTGCAGTCCATATTTCATAGTTTTCCTTAAACCCATTGTAACACAAGTGCAACTCTATTGTGTCCCTTTCATGCCTACAGTGGTTCCGACACTTCATGCATGGACATGGACACTTGATAGTGTTACCTTCAGCTACACCGACAATAGAGAAGGCTTGATCTAAGAAATGTTTAGTATTTTCAATCCATTCATTAGAGGGGGCTTTACCACGTTGCCAACCACTATACATCCATGTACGGTCTGCCATAAATAGCTCTGTGTTCATAGGTATAAGCACATGAGTTACAAATTATCTCACAACAATGGGATACAACACACAGTATATCTTGCTTATGTAACATACGACAAGCAGTTCATCAACTGAGAAATGACAATGACTAATACTTAGGTAACAGCCAACACATCATCTTATTCATGCGCAAATTACCACGTCAAGAGAAGCAAATAGACTGCTAAGGTGTAAGAGGTACCTTAGGGTTTGCCTTGCACTTCACTGCATCTATGTTATATGGCTTCCTTCCTTCCTTCCGCCACAAAGATTTCTCAATATGAAAGCAATAGTTACAATGGGCTGGCACCATTAAGCAAATGATTACTTTCATCTCCACAAAATAGAAGAGGAGCAAATTGCTTCTTAAACTGAATGCTTACCGCAAAAATGATTTGTCAAAAGAGGCTTCTACCAGTGACCTACAACTTCAACCACGGATGGATAATACGACAGGTTCAAGCTACAACACATCAAGCATAGAAAACGAGTCAGCATGACATTATACTGCAATTCACTCATAAAAGTCATGATCAAATGTGCATAACTACCACTGAGAAAATAATATGTCTCATCTTCACATGCATACACTACATATCCAGAAGGCACATAGCTAGTAAGGGTAAATATATTACATGGATATTAACCATTCCAGTTTTTCAATGACTTGAGAATGGGATTGCTAACATCACACATAACAATACCACCCAAACTTTGAGCTGGCATACAAAGAGCAGTGCCATTTTTGCAACATCAAAACTGAAAAATCAAAACACTTCAAAGGTAAACAAAGAAAGTCATTCTCATGCATAAGACTAATATTTTCACCAATGAGCCAACAAAAAAAAGAGCATTAGCCTTGCTGTTGTCGGACCTAGATTCTAAGTAAATCGTATAGGCAAGTGAATCAAGCAATATATCACGTATTCTTTGCTTTTGACGACCAAGGCACAGACTTACCACAACAAATGGAGTAGTTGTTCTGGACAAAAGGAGAGATGATGCAGTTACCGGATGAAAAACAACCCCACGATGGCCAATGGATACTTGCGAAATGAGGTGAACAGAGCAGCAGCAGGTCAGCAAGATTTCTACAACTACCCGCTCTAGGATCACCAAAGAGGAGAAATTAAGGTAAGGAGCAGGGCAGAGAGGAAGAGCAAAGTTACCGTGACGAAGTGGGAGACGATGGGAGGCGATGGGGACGGGAGAAGGGAGACCGGTAGTGGCGGGGTGTATCCGGTGATGGGGGCCGGAGAGAAGAGACCGGAGACCAGCGGTGGTGGCGGGAGGGCCGCGGTGGAGACCAGCGGTGGTGGTGGGAGGGTCGCGGTGGTGGTGAGAGGGGGCGGAGATGGAGGTGGGGTGGGGCGGCTGTGGAGGTGGGGTGGGGCGGCGCTGCAGGTGGGGTAGGGGCGACGGCAGTAGGAGGGCGGCGGCGCTGGATCGGGGGCGGCGGCGGCCGGACTGTGGAGTCGCGGTGGTGGTGAGAGGGGGCGGCGATGGAGGTGGGATGGGGCAGCAGCAGTGGGAGGGCGGCGGCGATGGCGGCGGCGGCGGTGCGGCGAGGTCGCTGGATCGGGATCGGGGGAGGCGGCGGGATGTGAGCTGGGAGGAGATGAATGGGGAATGGGTTCGCTAGGTTTCTTTTTTCTCGCTATTTTTATCTCCCGTGGGCTTTCACGCACAGGAAAATGGAACCCGCGGGAAGCTTCCGGTCTTTGGCCCGTGAACCTTCTTGTCTCTATTGGCGCGAGAGATAGAATTTTTTCGCGCGCGCAGCAATTGTTTTGGCGCGAACACAGGCGTGTTTCCGACGGGCTGGGCTGACTCTTTTCGCGTGGGCCAACTCACAGGACAATCGTTTTTCCTGTGAGTGGCACCCTACCCTACAGCAAAATGAGTTATTTTCCTCGCAGCCAGAAAATGCCCGCCAGGAAAATATATATTGCTGTGAGGTGCTTCGGGCCTCACAGGAAAATTGTTCACCGTGGGGAAAAGTACAGTTTCTGGTAGTGTCACTTGTGTCTTTGTAATATATTTCCTCTATAAAGATATATAAGAGCGTTTAGATCACTAATTTCTTTATAAGGGGAGTATTGATCATTTTGATGACAAAAAACTGAGTCAAGTTTATTTTGCATTTTTTATGTGTCTGGGTGGGGACGGAGTATTGAACTTGAGAAACAGAGTAGGACAGATTTAGTAATTAGTTGCAAAATTTACGCACGGGAGAAGCAACTCTCATTGTGTATCAATTCTACTTTCCATGATAAAGTGACAAATATATGTCTGCAAACCAGAAGGTTTAGTTCAAAAATAAACTATTAGCACCCAGAGAAGAATAGTGCTAGTCTTCTACACATGCATTCTCTTAATGAAGACTAGGGGCATGGGAAGGATGTCCATGCAGTCAGAATAGAATATCACACACATCGTTCTTCTACAGTAAGCCACAAAACTGCAGGCCGTTTGTTCATCAATGAAAAGCTGCTTTCTTTTTGCTGAATCGGCAAATTGCATTTATTGGATCAGTGATGCTGTGACAATGCATGCCCAAGCGCACAATCCCTTTGGACGGAGCATACAACACCTAGCTCTTTCATAAATCATAATACTACATAACAGTCACGGGCCTGGCTGCCAACACCATCTATATATGGATCCGATAGATAAGTTGGATTTCGGTCAGAAACCGTCCATCATTTTCCTCCTGAGTTACTGGAGTGTGTCGTCGTCAACGAGGACGTCTGAAGAAAGATGAGCAACGATGGCTCTGAACGCCTCACCACGTGCTTCGTCGATCCGCCTGTGTGCCTCGGCCTCTCCGACGTAGTCATAGTCGACCTGCACAAATCCTTTGGAGGCATATTCTTGACGGACCCAGGCTTGAAACCCTACGAATGTTGGAATAAGCCACGGCGTGTGTGGTCGGACTCGTCGGGCGTGTCGGATGCGCACGGGACGGGCGGGACACACTGATGCCGTCGGGCTCGTCGGGTTCATCGGGCGTGTCGATGGTGCGCGGGACGGGCGGAACGTGTGGGACGCAGCAGCGTGGCGTGCGTGTGTAGTGTGTGCGCGCGCTCGTGGCAGTAGCATGAGTGTGTACTGGTGGTAGTAGTCAGTCTGTTAGGTGTGGCCGGTGGAGTGGAGCTGTCCGCGTCGTGCATCAGTGCATGCGTCGGATGGATAAGCTAGCTACTTGCATGGGCCGGTCAAGTCAGTTTGGTAGTGCAGGGATTAGTGGCCACGGCCGGGTCATGTGCGTCGTGGGCATGCAGATCATGTCCGTGCATGCAGCGGGACGGATGCGTGGGTGCTGCGTTTGTTGCCAAGGCTACAAAGCCGTCTTTGTAATACAGTGAGTCGTGGCTCTGGGAATAGTACCAGTGTACTGTGTGCTCCTCTTTCTTCTAGCTCCATACATTCGTGTGAGAGAGCGGTTCCAACAACGAACTCCTGTACAGCCTTGTAGTACTCGCGTCAGTAGAGGAACACCGTGCTGCTGGTCCTTCTCCTCCAGCGACAGGTTGTGGCACTTCAGGTCTCGGTATGTGACGGAAGGCACGTATGGTGATAGGTTGACGATCCTGTCAATATCCTCCCGCGGCAGTCACCACATCTTTTTCACAGCTCGAGTCTCCTATCCTTGGGGATACTCTTGGTGGCACCCGGAAAAGGCATGGGCTGCAAGTTGACCGATACGGGAATACTTAAGTACTACTCCCTTCCCCCTATAATATAAGATGTTTTTACACGCCGTTTTATCATGTGAAAATATCTTATATTATGGGATTTAAGGAGTAATACGGAACTAATACTGCAAGTTGACTCGATAGGTTAGACCTATCGAGTCAACTTGCAGTATTAGTTCCGTATTACTCGATAGGTTACTCTAAACCCGCAAAAAAAAAGATAGGTTACTCTATAAAAAATTGTGGTTAACTCAAGACAGAACTAACAAAAACTGTTACAACTCAAAAGCAGATATAAGTATAACCCAATAATAGTGCCGCAACCACGAGCGTGTCACCTCCATTGCACAGATGCACAATTGACTATCGTAGTCGTGAACAAGGTGCGCAGCTGTAAAAAAAGGCAATGAGGTGCACGTACCCAACGCACTCGAGTTGAAGACCGCAGTCGTGAACGAGGTGTAGATAGTGAATATGCAAGAGAACATCGTAGTTTTTTGGTCGGTTCCGAAATTTCGCTAGCAAGAAGACTGGCAGATTAGTGGACAGTTTGAGTATTTTCAACAAACCTCTTTGGAGTAAAAAGTATCAAGATGAAATGGCACCACGCCGGGGATAGTACATTGTCGGATAGGCGAGGAGGAGACTGAGGGGCAAGATAAGCTTGGTGATGGTGACAAGGACGCCATTAAATGTCAATTGTGCCGCCGCCTTGAATAATACTTTTCCAATGAACAGCCACATCTCCTCTGGGTGGCTGTGAGTCGATGAAGATGACTACCTCCCTCGGTGGCGTGTCAAGGACGTGCTCCAGCACCGTCGGCGGTGTTTTATCCTGACAGTTGGGGGCTAATTCATGGGCTATGGGTTCATATATAATATAGTAGGTAGATGGCATCCTCTCTCCCTTGCTTCTCAATACAAGGATCACATGAACTACCCTACATGATTGTTGTCCAAATGATGCAATTCTAAGTGTGTTTGTTGTGGTGTGATAAATTGTCACTTTATGATTATATCTATATATGATTTATTTTTTATTCTTTTGAGTTCTTTCTTGCATGACTTATAGACATACATGCTCTTCCATCTATTAGTCTTATATTGGCCTTGTTTAGATAAATGATCTCCAAGAGGGAGTTATGTATGATAGTTGGGATTAGCCTTGCAAGTAATCTATCTCAGGGGTGAAATGAGAAAAACACTTGTATCGTGTTATTGCCACCGATGATAAAAAAAACATTGTTGCCTAATTATCTTGGTGATGAACTGGAGGAGGTAAAGAGAATATACTATCAACATTATGTCACTTTGCTTAATGCCAATACTCTGTTTTTACTTAATACTTTGATATGCATGGTGGATAACTGTTAGCTATAGATGCACTTAGATAATGGTTTATGGATACAAGGACGCAATGCCTTAAACCTCGCTCGTACTTGGATATGCCTTAAACTTCCCTCATATTTTTATTTTATCTCCCCATTATGGAGAATATCAGTTTTTCCTCAAACTAAAACACTAAAAATATTAAGTCAAATTGGGCCTTTATTAATAGGTTAGTCCAAATAAAATTTAAATATTGCAATAAATGATAGGAATATAGCATGCACACTACAATTATCGATACCCTTTGGACATATTCGTAAGCCGACATTTGCTCAATAATTAGCGGCTTAATCATTAGTGGTGGATGTTAAGCAAGCACCATCATAGGGCCAATCTATAGTAGTGGAGCTCCCTCGACTATTGAGGGCGAATACAGATTCGAGGGTCAACCACTTATTGAGAGGTCATATGTTTAAAATTATGTATTAGTGAAGCTAAACAATCTTTTACTACAGACCGCTATGACGATATTTATTAGGTTGTACAATGTAGAACTCTATGAACATATTTAAATGTGCCATATAGACAAAAACAAAAATAAACACGCAAAGCACAAGTTATTTTTTAGATATATGAGATTGTGCCATCGGTGTATATATGATTTTCTCAGATATGTGAAATGTCAAAACTAAATTTGGAAAATAAAAATATATCCACATGAAAAATATAATCCTAACATGGCGCTTGTGTATCTCTTTGTAATAATTGACCTTAGAATTTTATAAATAGCATAATTCGAGTTTTAATAACACAACACAACTATGGCAGTTGTTATGTATAGATGAAATAAACAACAATAACATTGTATGCTACGATTGTAAGTGAACCAACTAGTTAGCATTTAATGAAATATTGAACCATAAAAAGGAAAAAAATCTAAATAATTTCTATTTGTTATGATTCATCCTAGGCTAATAGACCATCCATGTTTCTCGCCGCGTGATTAGTAGCTGCAACATGCTTCTCTTTATGTGATTACTAGAACTTTGGCTAGCTCATTCGCAATTCACAACAGGGTGCGCCAGCCAGCGACCGGGGCTGATGACGACGAGGGCGAATACCGCGACGCCAAACACCCACCTTTGTTGGCTTCCTACTTAGAGCGCATAATGACGATTAGATTGTCTCACTTACAAGCTTATAGCGCATGTTGAAGGGTGTTTCAGGTCCCACTCAAGACATCGTGTTAAGAGATCTAGTTACAAAGGAGTGGGGGGGAGGAGAGGCTTCAAGGAATCGGTGATCTCGTAGAAAGATTATATGAAGAGCGTTTTAAGGGGAGTTGGGGGTGTGGATGTCTTTGGCGGCAACCACAATTATTTCTAGCATATCGGGCGTGGTACTATACTATATATCAGTGATAGTCATCGAAGTAGAAGACGAGGCAACATCATGCAACATGACAGCAGAGCCCGAGCCAGATACCCTGCCTGGTACGGACATTGCGACGTCTAGAATATTATCAAGTGCGGCTGCTACTAAACTCGAACCAACTAAGAACATCTCCAACAGCCGCGCAACGCGCCGCGCGCTAAAAGTCACGATACAACGCCGGGTTAGTCAGCTTTTGCGCGCGGCGGTGCGCTGGCTCCAGCGGCCGTCGCCAAATTACAGCGCGCCCACGCCGCTCCAGTAGGCGCGCTATATTTCATCAGTTTTTCTACTATGATTCAATACATATTTGGTTTCGTAGATAGTTCTCCTCCTCCTACTACTCGTCCGACTCGGGCTCTGTCTCGGTGATGTCCTCGTCCGACTCGGGCTCTGTCTCGGTGATGTCCTCCTCCGACGTCGGATCGTAGGCGTCAAGGAACCGCTCGTCGCCGGAGTTCCAGGAGGACGCATCTCCTAGCGCTTGTTGTATTTAGCGACCGCCTTCCGCGTTCGCTTGTCCTCGCGATAGTCGGCTCGCTCCTCCCTCCTCTTCGCCCTCCTCTAGGCGAAGAACCGTTCCTCGTTGGTGTCTTTGGGGAAGCGATGGCTCCATAGCGCCATGGCTTGCTCGTCCATCTCGGCCAGCCTGAGACGATGCTCCCGCCTCCGGTGCTTACGTCGATCCTCGTCGGTGAGAAGCCGCGGGAAAGGCGCCAACTCCTTTGCCCGCTCCCGCGTCGCCATGTCGGCGAAGTTCATGTCCTGACGGGACCGCAGGAGGCGCCATGCCACAGCGTCGTACGCGCGGGTGCCCTCCTGGGCGGTGTCGAAGGTTCCGAGACGGAGCCGCATGCCGCCGCCGGACCGAATCTCGGCGGAGTAGGTGCCGAACGGACGCACGCGGACGTCGCGGTAGCCCGTACCTCCCCGGCGGCGAGGCGGCATGGTGGCGCGGTGGTGGCGTGTCAGCGCAGAGCGCGGCAGAGGGCAATGGAGAGATGGAGAGAGCGGCAGAGGGCGATGCAATTTATAGGCGCGCCGGACGCGGCGTGACAAATGTAGCGCGCGAGCTGCCGCCTTTTCCTGCGCGCGCAAGCGTTTCCCGCGCGCACTAGTTTCCCGCCACCGCTGGAGCGCGCGAAAACGTCCCGCGCTCTAAAAAGCCAATTTACCGCGCGCGCGTCTTTTGGCGCGGCTGTTGGGGATGGTCTAAGGTGAGCGAGGAGAGTCTATTTGAGGATGCTGGTACAATTATAAGTTGTCCAAATATATTGCACACTGGCAAAGATGACAAGAAACGTTTGCTACGCGGTCCAGGTATCCGTGCTGCGAAGATGGATGCACGTCAAGCTGGTTATTTGGACAACAAATTGATGCATAGACGTGCTTGTACAGATCATGTACATGCACACACACAAGGAAATATAAGAGTTGGTTTGATAAATAAAAGGAAGTCAGATCCTTTCCAGGAAATATATGCTCATCACGGCAACCAACTTGAGATCAGTTTGGAAAGGGGGAAACGATTTCAGATGCACACCATTCAGCTATTTCAATTAAGGTCCTAGCGACGAACTATGTACGAGCAGCAGCACCCAACCAACCAGTTAGAAAGAGAGATCAAATGTGGAAGAAACCAACCACGGGAAAGGTGAAGATCAATGTGGACGCCTCTTTTCACGAGGATATTCTCTCAGGGACGATGGGTGCTATTGCAAGGAATAATAGTGGCCAGTTCTTGGCTGCTGCATCATGGTTTCTTCCACATATTAACAGTGTTGTTTCAGCAGAGATTCTTGCTATACGGAATGGTTTATACTTAGCTGCCCATATTGGATGCTCCAAGGTGATTGTGGAGTCTGATAGCCAATTGGCGCTAGAAGCGGTGGAAAAATTCGAAAGTTATCTAGGCCAGGAAGCAGCGATTGTCATGGAGTGCAATGAATTGAAGGCAAACTATGCTTCTTTTTCTTTCGACAACTGCACACGTGAAGCAAACGCCATAGCAGATTGTCTGGCTAAATTCAATTTTAATTCAAAGTCTAGTTCTATGTGGGATGCTACCCCTCCTGATCTTATTTCTCAACTCATTGTAATAGACTTGGCTATTATCTAAGAAATAAAGTCTTGTGATTGTCAAAAAAAAAACTTGAGATTATGGAGTAACCCATAGGTGGCAAGGTGCAACCCAACTTTCGTACACCTCCCCGATGGATTAAAATTGGGACGATGGAGCTGCACGTTAGGTCCTAATAGCATGGAGAATAATCATATACTCCCTCTATTCTTAAATATTGGTCTTTTTAGAGACTTTAAATGAACTACCACATACGGATGTATATAGACATATTTTAGAGTATAGATTCACTCATTTTTCTCCGTATATAGTCACTTATTGAAATCTTTAGAAAGACAGATATTTAAACGGAGGAAGTATTTCTTGCACGCATATAGTAAGAAAGAGGGGGGAGCAACTAGTTGACGAGCAATCCTTCGGGAGCCTCGCAATGACACTTGCGGATGGGCTGAGAGCGCACTACTTGACGTGCTCTCAGCTGCACTACTAGGAAAAGGCCTACTAATGGTGCACTGGTTTTGCCTACTAATGGCGCATTACCAGTGCGCCATTAGTAGCACGCCACTAGTATATCTTACTAATGGCGCACCACTGGTGCGCTATACTAATGGCGCACCAGGCAGTGCGCCATTAGTTTTGCCCACTGTGCGCCATTAGTGTTTGCTATACTAATGGCGCACCGCACGGTAATGCGCCGTTAGTAACAATTTTTTAATTTTTTTTTCTTATTCTCGGGTCACTATTTCACCTATAAGATATACAACAAGCAGACATATAACAATCATAGCCAACACACAAGTTCCATCATATATACATACATAGCCAACACACAAGTTCCATCATATATACATACATAGCCAACACATAGTTCCATCGTTACATATTACAAAAGTTTCACATTGTTCATCCAACACCGTTCAGTTCTCATGCATTGTTCTTCTCCTTCTCCTTCCTCAGCCTGATGCGCCAAGAGCGGCGAGGCGGTGGAGGCGGTGGAGGCAGTGGGATGTAGTCTTCTACCTCAATTGGTGTGGTCATGTCGCCCAGCTGTGGGATCGCCGGCACCATCACCGGTGCGTGGTCATTCTCAGGCACCACCACCATCGCGAGGCCACCTTCAGGCACGACCATCGCTAGGTCATCCTCAGCCACCTCCATCTCTTGCCCATGGTCAGCCACCACCATCTCTTGCCTTTGGTCAGCCACCACCATCTCTTGCCCTTGGTCAGCCACCACCAGCGCTAGGTCATCCTCAGCCTGATGCCCATCGTCATCCTGCAGCTCCTCATCCCCACTCTGCTCCTCTTCTCGCGCACTCCAGTCCGGATCATCCTTCTTGTTGTCTATGCTGCTGCCAGAATCGCTGCTGCTTTCGCTAGAGCCAGAATCGCTGCTGCTTTCGCTACAGCCATGGTCGCTGCTGCTTTCGCTACAGCCATGGTCGCTGCTGCTTTCGCTACAGCCATGGTCGCTGCTGCTTTCGCTACAGCCATGGTCGCTGCTGCTTTGGCTGTAGCCATTGTCGCTGCTGCTGCTCCCATTACCTGTCCAAATGCAACAATGACCGTTAACAATCGATGTGAGACAAAGCCAAATGTAGAGGAATAAGAAGAGGCAGAACGTACCGGCATCATAATCTTCAGCGTAGCGCATGCGACACATAGTCGCGTTGAACACCTTCACGATGAGCGTGGTGGCGTCGTCGTCGTACCTGAAGAGAAGGAAGTACCCCAGCCGCAGGTCGTAGGCACGGTAGAACTTCTCCCACCCACGAGACAAGTACATGTGGCCCTTCTTGATCACCAACTCCACATCCCACAGCCTGCGAAACCCGCTGCCGGCCTGTCACACCTTCACATTATTTGGCGGATCTTCACCCATCAACATGTTCTTAAAACTGTCAGGCAGCCTCTGCAGTTTGGGACAATGAGTGATGTAGGAAAACAACAGATATCATAATGAGATGGGTGAAGCTAGGGGAGATCTCTCATTTTATATACCTGCGTCATGGATGATACTGAAGTCCCAAGTATGATAGTGAAGAACTCGGAAGCATCCAACTCGTACTGCGGTGTCGCAGAGCGGCGGTGGCTGCCTCCCGCCATCTCTGATAAGCAGCAGAAGAGACCAATAAGTACCCTTACAACAGATCATAAAACATGCATGATAACAGGCATTAGTCGCAAGTACCCCATATGTCCTATTTTTAGCAAAGTCATGCTAAAATTCACAGAAAATCTCAGCATGACATTTGCTGAAAACAGGACATATGGGGTACCCGAATTCGCCGGAACGGAAGTTAATCGACATTCCAGCAAACTCAAGGGCCTCTCGGGGTACCTGGCCAAAAGACATCATGGATGAAATGGACCAACAATATGTATACATAAAAGTAACAGCAGCAATATATTTAGGCTTTAACAGCAGTGCAAGAAGTTCATCCTAAATAACACATAAACCCGATTCAACATGTCTTCAAACAACCCAAAAGCAATCATTTTACACAAGTATTGAGAGCTCATAGCCGAAAAAACAGGAGCGAAGGAGAACAAAACACATTGAAAAAGGACTATACAGCCAAACACAGATTACCCAGCAGCCATACTCCATCTTTACTAGCCTTAATCACACCTAACATTTGTACATTTTTCTCAGTTCTAATACTCTACCAATCAAGCCCAACCCGAGGTCAAAAGATTTGACAGGCCAACGTTCACTCTTCAACAACTATATACATCTAATATGAACACTGACACTAAAATTAACAGTATACAACTATATAATCATGCTAACATGGATATTACACTTGTTACTACTAAAACTAGTAGGAAGATGAAAAGAAAAAGGCGTGTAAAATGTGAATGCATGTACCGGTGTTGACGGGGCCGATGGTGGCCTGCTTGTAGAGGCTGTAGAGGCAGAGATTGCTCTCGTTGGTGGTGGTGTCCGGCAGCGTCTTGGTCTTCTCCGCAAACTCCTGAAACTCCTCCTGGAATAAGAACAAGAACAGGCAAGCACAACATAAGCTAATCATCAACTGACAACTGTTACTACTAATAACTGTTACTTGTGCTCATCAGCCAATTCAACAAGTAGATTCGGACAGTAACAAACCCTGAACTTTCAGTTAAAATAAATCCCCTCAACATATTCATGAAATAATCAATCTCAAGACAATGACACGGAGATCTGCAACATATTCAGACAGCAAAGCTGAACTGAATTTGTATATGATGACATAATATATGCATACATGTAAGAGTAAGGATTAAGTGACCGAGACTCCTCGTTGGTCTATAAAACAAATAAACCATTATTGAAGAAAGGAACAACCAGTACCATAATCTTGTGTCAGGATCAAGTGATGTGGCGCAATGTAAGAAGCGCCATGTCTGGACAAATACTTGACTAACGATATGAATAACTTATGCCAGGATACTTCCACCCTTTTTCTTTGTGTGTGTGTGTGGATATCCCCCGTTACAACTTATAGACGTAGAAACTGATTACCCCTCCATGAAATTCCCCATTTTAGTGTATGCAAAATTCAGAAATCGGCACCAAGGTGAAACTTTCCTGCACTGATCTACTAGTTGCAGGCAAAATTTACTCCAACCAACATGTTATGGTCCAAGTTGAGGTACAAAAGAAGGTTGTCCATGAGTTGAGGATGTCTTTCTCATACACTGAACTACCACCAGGTGCAGCATTTACTCTAATCATCATGTTATAGTCCAAGTTGAAGTACCCAGAAATTAAATCCAGTCCACCCATTGTTGACAGCAGGGGAAAGAAACCTGTTGAAACTAGCAAATGACAGTTGACCTGAGTGTTAAATGGCCGACAGCCCCCAACCTGAACCTGAATGGTCCTCTCCTCACCAACAGCACAACGACAGTACATGAGGATGCGCATGATTGAGGAGAGGAGGAAGAGAGGCAGAGGGAGGAGGGTTACCTGACCACGATGAGGTGGTGGCCGGAGCGGCGACGACGGAGGGCGGAGATAGCGAGCTTGGGGGAGGCGGGGATAGACGGCGGTGAGGTCGCGGGCCTCCTCTCCTGGTGGACGTGGGGCCTCCTCTCCTGGTGGACTTGGGGCGGCTCTGAGGCTCCAAGTCTCCGGCGGCTCCGAGGCTCCAAATCTCCGGCGGGTTTCTAGGGTTTTGGGGGAGGCGAGGGAGGCGGCGCTCGCGGGGGAGGTGGGGCTCGAGGGGAAGGCGGCGCTCGAGGGGGAGGAAGGGGAGAGGGAGGCGGCGGGGGCGCGTGGGCGGCTGCGGCGCCGTGGGTCGGGGCAGCGGCGGTGGCGCGGTGGAGGGAGGGAGCGGCGCGGTGGAGGGAGAGGAAGAGGGAGGGAGCGGCGCGGTATCAATCTGGCAAGAGGGAGAGGGACAAGGGAGGGACGAAGTGTATGGATGGGGGAAGATTACTAATGGCGCACCCCCAGGTGGTGCGCCATTAGAATTTTTTTTTAGATAGCAATGGCGCACCAGCCGTCCGTGCGCCATAAGTAAGATTTTTTATTATTTTAGAAAAATGAATATGAATATGAATATGAAACAGTAATATTTTTTATACAAACAGTAATAATTGTTGTTTAACAACAATTGTAGTCTACACTTTATTATTATTATTTTTTTAAAAGTGAATATGAATATGAAATAGTAATATTTTTTTATACAAACAGTAATAATTTTTAAAAAAATATCATAAAATTTGTTATTTGAAAATATCATCGGTGGCGGCGGTGGAGCAGGGGAGGGTGCGGGGGGTGCTCGTCGGCGGCGGTGGAGCGGGGGAGGGTGCATGCGGCCGGGGGTGCTCGTCGGCGGCCGGGGGTGGAGCGGGGGCGGGTGCGGGGGGTGCTCGTCGGCGGCGGTGGAGTGGGGGAGGGATCGAGATCGACATGGAGGGGGATCAAGATCGAGATGGAGGAGGAATCGAGATCGAGATGGAGGGGGATCGAGATCAAGTGTCCTCATGAATTCAAAAAGTGCCCATGAAATTTAGAAAATTTTTGAAACGGTGGGCCATTAGTAGTTTTGTAAAAAAAGAATAAAAAAATTACAGTAATGACGCACTCTCTGCCTGGTGCGCCATTACTAGTTAGAACTAGTAATGGCGCATTATCGACCTGATGCGCCATTAGTATGTATGGAAAAATGGAAAAAAAATTAATACTAGTGGCGCACCCTGTCTCTGGTGCGCCATTAGTGTCTTCCACACTAATGGCGCATCGCCAACAGGTGCGCCATTAGTATATAGTAGTGGCGCATTGCTTTTCTGGTGCGCCATTAGTATCAATCCTATCTATAGCCCTTTTCCTAGTAGTGATGCCTTCACATGTCGCGCGCTGGGCATTCCCTTCGGATTTTGTTTATTTATTTATTTATTTTCCGCACGCGATTTCGGCTTTTAAATCGGTTTTTTCCGGGTTTTTTCGACTTTTCGGTTTTGTACCGGTCTTCCTTAGCTTTTGGACAAATTTTTTTTTGGGAATTTTTTTTTCACGCGGAAAGTACGTGTTTTTTGTGCTTCCACGAGAGGCACAATTTTGATTTCGCGAGAGGCACGACCATGCCTCTCAGAAACGAAGAAAAAACGCATTTTTTTCTTCTATGATGTGGTCTGGCCCGTTTAGCGTTTCAACGATACCGGTTTTGGGAACCTTCTATGATGTTTTAATCCAGTCACTAATTTAGAAAAAGGTTCATGAATTTAAAAATGGTCACAAATTCATAAACTAAAAATTAAAGAATTTGAATTAAAGTACATTTTTTAAGCTTCCTAAATTTGAAAAAGGCCACGAATAAAATAACAGGAAAAGGAAAGTTGAACAAAAAATCGAAAGAAGATGCTAAACGTTAAAAAAAGCCTTTTGTAACCTTCCCAAATCCAGGTGGGAGGTTTGAGAAGATTCTAAAAACCGGCAAAAACCTCCTCCTAGTGAACAACTGCATTCGATAATCGACGTGCCCAAGAGGTAGCACTAATTAGGCGAGACCTAGGTGGTCCCAACAAAACCTGCCACTGTACGGATATAATAAAGGCCCATTCCTGATATCGCTTTATTGTCTAAATATTTTTTGGTGACCGCCTCCCAGGCGCACGCAAGTGAGTGGGAAGGACCCTTAACGACCTCCCTCGCCGTCCGCCTTTCCGCCACCACGTTATGGTCACCGCTTCCTCAGGAATGAACCTTGGCATCAACCCTTAAGGTACCGCCTTCTTGTCTTTTGCCGCTCCGGAGAAAAGGCCGCAATTTTCTTTCTTCTCGACGTCGGTTTTCTAGCAGCGAATTCGATCGATGGATTGCATGGTTTTAGTTGTTGATCTACTTGATGGCCACTTTGTCATAGAAAGTTAGGATTCAGGATTTTAACCTGTGAAAGAGTTGCTAATGTTTGCTTGCTGGTCTATTTTGTCATGAGAGGTTGGTGATGTGTGTGTGTGCGCGCGCGCGCTCGTGTGTTATAATTGGTGCAGGTTCCTCATGTTTTAGTACTAGTTAGTTTAATTTCCCGACCATTGGTTGCCCAAACTTTTCTTTGCTCGATCCAAATTACGTGGACCCTTCTTTGTGAGGAATAAAACCATGTAATGTAATACAATGTCTGGATTCCCTACCCAATATGTTATATCCTTTGATCTATTTGTTTTTGCTTCCTTTTGCTTTGTAGATGGAGTCTGAAAGTAGAAAGGTTGATCCAAGCAAGTCGACAGTGTCCAACCCAAATGAATGTAACTTCCAGGGAGCAGTCACATGGGATCCGCCATGGCTAGGTTAGGGTTTTCATTTTACTTTAACTTTATAACCTCGAGCAGACCCAAAATATTTGAGTTTGGGCGAGTGCGGGATCCATAATACATCGCTCGGAGAAGAAGGATCTATGCAGCTAAGGGCAGGCAGGGGATGGTTGGGAAGGGCGAATGAGGGAGGGGCGCATGCGAGCTCAAATGTTAGGTCCGTCCGTCTAGGTGTGCAGATCAAAGAGAGGGGGGGGGGGGTGAAGTGTGGGTGGTACTAGCATGGGAGCCCTTATGAAAAAGAGAAGGTGGGAGGGGAATAACATGCGATTTGAGGAAGATGCTTATGTTTTCTTGGCCCTGAATATTTTTCAGCGTGAGCGCGCGAAATCTTAGATGTTTCTGTGGACATTCGAGTGACACATAGAATATTTTAGAAAACCCTGGTGGGACGGGAAATATTTTTGTGGAATTCTTTTTGGCGAAACATGGAATATTAATGCGCTCCATCGACGCACAAGATATTTTGGGAGACACCAGAGAGACCATAAATATTTTGTCTAGAAATTATTTCAGGAGGGAAAATATTTCTGCAGGATATGCCGATGGCATGGGAGATACTTTGGGAGACCATGGTGGGACAGGAATTTTATTGGCTGGAAATTCATATGGGAATATTTCCGTGGGAGATTCATGTGTCACACAAAATATGTTGGGAGATACCGGCGGGACGGGAAATATTTTGGTGGGAAATTCTGGCAGGAGGGGAATATTTCTGCTAGATATTCCACCATCATGCGAAATATTTCACGAGATGTCGGTGGGATCAGAAATATTTTAATGAATCTGGAGGTATGTTAGGGTTACTAGTTTTTCATTTCATTTGAACTCTGCAACTGGGAGGGCCTAAGCGAGAGCATGAGCTGGACCCGAAGGAGATGAGGGCGACAGCTACTACATGCGACAGAATCAGGGGGAGTGGGCTTGCCTGGTTGTTAAGGTGACGACTGTCACGCTCCTCTCATGTTTCGAATTTGTTTTAAACTCTAGAACTTGGAAATGATTTTGAAACGATGCTTTTTAGGGCATGAACATGAAATTTAGGTGGGAGGGAAAACATTTGGGGGGCGGGGCATTGGTGGGACCTAAAATATTTTGATGGGATAGTAATTTGTTGTTTATTTGGTTTCTAGTGAGGGAAAGTTTCGGGCTAAGCCCAACCAACGGCTCCATCGAGCCACGAGTGCTTGTGTATTCGTGGATAGGGAGGTAGATCGGCCACGTAAGTTGAAGACACATCACCCTCGTTGATGGGAGAGGAAAGGCGGAGGAAAGAGGGCATGGTAATTTAGGTGTCTGGGTCAAAGGGGTGGGAGGGGAGGATGGTGCATGCATCGAGCTAGGGCGTGAGGGAAGAGTGGGCAATACCGATGAGGCATGGCGATGATAGGCGGCTTTGAGAGGTAACGAGAAGGGAATGAGATGGATTAGGTTGAAAAGAAGAATAACATGAGGTAGAAGGACTTTTTCCACCTAGATAAAATTTTATTCTGAACTACTTTCGGCATTGTGATTTGAATAACCATACTCGCAAATAAGTAAGTCTAAATCCAGGGCGAAACCAAATTCTGGAACTATTTTATGGGAAGTATCCTATGTCATTCCATGCCTCCTAACCAACAGTCATTGTTCCCTACCTCCGAGCCACCCTCGACTCTACGCTACCCTCCTATCTGATGAGCATGCATGATGATAAAGACGTTGAGCTGAAAATTTTAATTATGCAAGGCTACACAATGTTATGGTTGACTTTAGAGAGGCAAAGGGAGCTCCAGGATCACCCCCCCCCCCCCCCCAATTTTAGGTTGAATTTTTATTAGGATTCCTAGGTGTTTTCCATTGTGCCAATATCTAAAGCCCACACTAAATTTGATATACTTGAACATGACTTGGGTGTAATATTGTTTTTAAGTTTGTCCAGGCTTGTAGAAAAATCCACAGAGATTGACAACATTCTCTCTATATAACAAATTTAATTTTATAGATATCGATACAACTTTATATAGACTTGATCAAACTTAATGAAGTTGGACTTAGGACAATCTGGTTGACGAGTACGAGTGAAAAAACACTCGTCGTACATGAATTTTCATGTGAATAGATCAAAATCTGGCATTTAATTAACACTTTCTCCCTCTATTTCTCTTCACATTTTGGTGTGCATAAAAGGTGGCTAGAAACTACAATGCCTAGTGCGTCAACTAAAGCGGCAATGCCAAGATGGTTTAGTTATGTGCATGTAGTAGTACTTGATAAAGTATTCTTGACCACTTCATGTACATTTGGAACATCGCACAGAGGTTACTTCTGTGCAAAGCCCCTGCCCTCCTTTTCAAGCTTGACATCAAGAAGGCTTTTGACTGGGTAACATGGGGTACGTCCTTGATCTTCTTCAACGTTTGGGGTTCCCCGCCAAATTTCAGGCTTGGATTGTCATGCTTCTATCGACATCATCGTCGTGGATCCTTCTAAATGGGATGCCCGACACTCCATTCAAGCACGGCCGCCTGCTTCAGCAGGGGGACCCCCTATCCCCCTCCTATTTGTCATTGCGATTGACCCTCTCCATAAAATTCTTGACTTGGCAATGCGGAAAGGTCTTCTTCATAAGATTCGAGGGCGGGATGGCATGGTGAGAACATCTCTCTATGCGGATGACACGGTGGTGTTTTTTCTCCCATCAAGCAAGAAATTGACAACCTAGCTTCTATCTTGAGAGGTTTTGGTGAGGTTACGGGCCTCTGCACCAATTTCCAGAAAAGCTCGATGCTGCCAATTTGCTGCAATCACCTTAATCTTGGGCACATACTTGAGAGTGTCCCGGCAACTCGAGCAACGTTTCCAATGAAATACTTTGGCCTACCACTCTCGGTATGGCAACTTAAGAAGGTGGAATTCCAATACCTCGAGGACAAGGCGGCCGGTAAATTGGTCACTTGGGAGGGTCAAAACATCATTACTATTGGTTGCACAACCCTCATCAAGTCGGTCATCTCCTCCCAAGCGGTGTACTCCACGCCTCTCATCGTGCCACCAAGCTCACTTCATAGCCTAAACAAGATTGAAAGAGCTTTTCTTTTGTCTGGTGCGGACAAAGACGATGGGAGCCAAATGCAAGGTCAATTGGGAAACGGTTTGTAGGCCGAAGGAGTATGGTGGCCTAGGGGTGATTAATAATGACAAGTTTGCAAGTGCTTTACTGCTAAGATGGAATTGGTATTAGTAGAAGAAACCCCACAAATTAGAGGTAGGATTTGGCAACATTTGCGCGGAGTATGATCTCAAGTTCTTTTGTGCCTCGACTACTATCACTGCGGGGGACGGCGCCAAAACGCCGTTTTGGGATTTCCCTTGGCTTCTTGGGCGCAAGCACAAGGATATTGTGTAGCTAATTTTCAAGGCCTCGAGGAGAAAGAATTGGAAGGTGAGGGAGGCTCTCAAGGGGAACGTGTGGATCTTCAAAATCAAGTACAACACTGTCGTCTCCGGTGAACACATTCAGGATTTTTCACTCTTTTGATGCTTGTGATTGACTTCCATCTTGATGAGCACCTCGAGGATGGTATTTTCTCGGAAGCACTCTAATTATGGGATCTACACGGCGGCCACTGCGTATAAGGCTCAATTCTTTGGCTTAGCCCTTTTCCCCATGGACCGCATGGTTTGAAAAGTTTGGGCACCCCTGAAGGTCAAATTCTTTGCATGGTAAGCTCTACAAGACAATATTTGAACCGCCGATCATTTGGAGAGGCGAGTTTGGGAAAATTGTGGTCTTTGCCCTCTCTGCAAAAGGGAACAAGAAACGGGTGCACACCTCTTCCTCAAGTGTCGCCACATGCTTAGGCTTTGGAGGTCAATCATCGCCAAGTTTGGCCTTGCGCACATGGACACCGCCAACTGGCACCTTTTCGGATCCGTTCACGAATGGTGGGACAAGAGAACCGGCAACCATGTTCCCAACTGGCGCTCTATGATCTCCCTCACCATGCTTGTCTCTCCGACCATTTGGAATGAGAGAAATGCTCGGGCGTTCCACCACAAGTGTGCGCCACTGCCTATCCTTCTTAACATCATCTTAGAGGAGGCAAAGTTTTGGGTTACCACGGGAGCTAAAAGACTAGGGCAGTCATTTTGCCTGAGTAATTATCATGCCGTGTATGTGGGTGCTTTGTAAAACTCTAAACTCTATTCCCTCCTTATCTACTAGACGAGCCAAATCTTATGCCTTCGTTTTGAAAAAATGGTAATGGCAGTAAGTGCATGGCAGTGCCTCAAGGACTAATCAGGTGCAGGTATACATGGATTCGGTTCTGCGAGTCTAAGTATTGCCATGGGATTGCCACAAGGACCAATATGAGCGTACGCATTGCCTGACAGCCGTGGCGCTCATTACTTGCCTGATTAACAAACACGTATTCCTGACAGAGACATACGCGTTTATCCGTCCAAGAGACGCGTCCGTGCAGAGGGTATAAAATAGCTGCCGTCCCTGCCCCCCCCCCCCCCTGCTTACTTCCAGTGGTTCTTGCGCCGCACTACAACCGCCGCAACCAGGAAGAAGCAGTGCAGTATGGCCTGCTCCTGCCCGGAGTCCGGCTGCTCCTTCGTCGGCTCCCCGGCGATGCTCCTCCAACATTTCGCCAACAGCCACGAGCGCCCCGCCGTCACGGTCCGCTACGGCCTGTCCTCTAACCTCGGCTTCTCCCTGTCGCACCCCTGGCATGCGCTCGTCGGGGAGGACGACCGCAGCGTTTTCCTCATGTCCCTGGCACCCCTGGGCGCGGCTACGGCCGTGTCGCTGATGTGCGTCAGGCCCGACGGTGAGGCCGAGGGGGCGCCCCGGTTCTGGTGCAAGCTGTCCGTGGGGCCCCCGGGCAACCACATGGTCCTCATGGCCTCGCCGCTGGCGCACCCGCGCCGTGGCAGGGGATGTTCTTGGCAGTGCCCCAGGAGATGCTCTCCGGCGACACGCTCACGCTCAGCGTCTGGATCGATCTGGCCCCACCTTCCGCCGGCGCTCCTAACGAAGTCAACTACACCACAGGCCAGGACATCAAGGAGGATGCAGTCAAGTATGTATCTCATCCTGTGCATGTTATGGATGGTAACTACTGTGTATATGATCTGGTGCAGTATTGAGTAAGTTTGATTTAGTAAGTTTGATCTGGTGCAAAATTGTTAAAATGCTACTCCCTCTAAACTAAAACCACGACACCTATTTTGGATCGGAGGAAGTAGTAATTAATTAGAATCAAATTATTTATTTATTGAACTATTTATTTTTTAGCAATATTGATAATAAATCAAGTGCGCTGAGGACGCCCTCCGACTTCTACAGTTCTGACGACCCCAAGTATATCGAGTTCATGGAAAGGCCGAAGAAGCCCTCGAAGGCCAACTCGGAGAAGGACGACGAGCACTAGGATGAGGACGACGAGGAGGAGGAGGAGGACAAAGACGAGGAGGAGGAGGGCGAAGACGAGGAGGAGGAGGAGGAGGCTGACGACGACGACCAGCCGACGGTCAGTGGCAAGCGTCCTCGCAGAGACGATGGCCCGGAGGGGGCATCGAAGAAGAAGAAAGACTAGATGTCGACAACTATAAATATGCAGCTTTAGTTTGAGGGTCCAACTTGTGGAACCCTACTATGGATATCGCTATTTTGGTGGAGTATCACATGGTTGTTAATTATTTACATATCGATGAATGCATGCAATGATTTTAATGATCATATGTGTAGCTAGTAGTAGTAACATATCGAATCAATTAAGATCTAATGGGTGCGATAAACAGATCACATATCCACCGTGCTCAGATCAAACAAACAGATTGAGTCATCTTCACTTAAGACACCTAGTGGCATGCTTCGGTTTGAAGCTGCCTGCTGATGTGAGAAGCTTATTCGCAACAATGACTCTCTTACATTCATCAGTCCTATGGCCCCGTAACACACATGCAATGGACGTGTGAAAGAAGTGTCTTGTAGTCCTATATATGATTTGGTGCAGTAATGAATAAGTTTGATTTACAATTAATTGCTGCTAAGTCGGTCGGCGAGCTTGGCCATGGACGTGGCCAACTGGACGAAGAAGGCACAAGTCCACACCGACATGATTTGGCCATCGACGTGGCGAACTGGGCAAATTATAGAACGCGTCCGTTGGCCTCCGAGATATTCTAGTATTACTGTTCAGAACATTGTGAACCAATTTAAATATTAAACAACCAGTCTGTCTGAAATAAAATTCCTATATTTCTGTTTTGTTGATTATGCCATTTAACACTACTGAATCCCTTGCACCATTATACAATACTGCTTTGTCGATATTTCTAAAACGTGTGACTGCAGCATCACACTACCAGAAACTCGACTTTTCCCCACGGCTAGAAACCCACAGGAAAAGTAAGATTACCGTCAGGAAATATTTTCCTGTCGGTCAGCCCACAGGGAAACTCCGCTAGGAATAAAGCGACAGGGAAATGTTTATTTGCCTGACGGTGAACCGACAGGAATTATTTTCCTGGCGACTTTTCCTGTCAGTCACCCCCAGGAAAAATCCTTATCCGTCAGGTTTAGAAATCACTTACTGTGATGGTGCCCGTCAGGAAAAACACGCCAGGGAAAGGAAATTTCATGTCACGGTACCCCACAGGAAAATGCATAGCATCACATAGGATTAGAAATTGAGCTCAAGATGATTGACCATGCATTCAATCAATGAAGCCATCCGCTTAACACATATTAATCAATTGTTCAACAACAGGCAAACATCCAAAAACAATCTAGAGACATGACATAGAAGTTCCATACATATATTTGAGCAAGAGTGCCATACAACAGTCCAACACTCATACAAGTCAGCAACACTTAGTACTGATCTATCACACTGATCACCACTAATTATCATCCATCACACTGCCCAAAGCAATGCAGTGATAACAAAATACATGGATAGGAAACCTTCTAGGTTGATGATCAGGGACATTACATAAATACATATCACTCCATAGAAGTGAATGCAACAAAAGGATAAGCAGCTAAAGTTTGGCCAGGAGCATATGGTACTACTACACACATCCAAAATATCATAAAGTCCAGTAGTCATTAGTTGGCATGTAAGTAGACTAGTGACATCCTCCTCTGGAGGCACCATCAAGGTTGAAGCCACAATTGTTATCGTCACCACCAATGTTCTCACCATCATTGTTGATTTCAATGTTGCCATGCCCGACGTCATGGTCCATAGGGCCATCCTCTGAACTAACATGAGATGAATCGATGTTTCCCTACAAAGTCATACACAACTTGATGAGAACAGGCACATAAGAACACATGATTTGAAGATATTTCAGTAATGTCCAACCATTTTATAAAAGGGCAGGTCTTGCTTTCAAATTAACCAGATTTCAATAGAAGCAAGCTGTTTACATCTCTGCCTTCTGGTGTGCTTCATGTTTCTTAAATCTTTTATCTAAAATGCATAAGATCTCATAATCGCATACACCAACGAACATAATGAAATATAGAAGGTTCACTATCAGCAGAAAAGAACATGGTCAAGCCTGCTAAATAACCACTTAATTAGAAAGATAACTTAGAACTAAATAATTACAAATTCCTAAGCATGATATGAAAAGGAAAAACCGATCTACAGCTTACTTAGCACGCTGGCACACATTCATACAAAAGAAACATCTAGAAATACTCCTAGCTTGAACCAACAAGACAAGCTCCAGCTAATCAGAACTTTATAGGCAATCAGCAAGCAAGAGGTTTTACTAGCAATAAATGATAGGTTTCACTGGCAGTAGGCAATCAACAAGTAGTATGTTTCACTAGCAAACAGAGAGCCAACAAGAAGTAGGATATACTGACCTGTGTATGAGCATTAGATCGACCAAGAAGGAAACACTCCGGTAGCTCTTCTCCCATCTTTGCAAAAACCATCTGCCAAGAATAAAGTATACCATGGATTATGGTAAAACATATTTATTCAAACTTAAACAAGGATTCTAGTAAAGGACATTTACATTACCTTGAACAATTGGTCGTGCATTTCTGTTTTCCTTTTTAGACTCTCATTTGCACGACGTAGTTGCTCATTCTCTTGGATAGCATTCCAGTAAGCAATGGAAATAGATGGCTTCAGATTTGTTGCCCTAGCAGCGGAAAGAACAGCAGCTTTCTTCACAGCACCGGATGCAATCGCTACACGGCCATGAGGCATGCCACCTGATGTGTTGTACAAGACCCTTTCATCCAAATCTATGTCCTGCCAATTCTCTGGATATGCTTCCTTCATACCAGTAGAATAATCATCCTAGAACAACAACAATAAACTCATGTCGCACATAAATGACAAGCTAACACAAAAAAAAGGATAAGAGAAGGAACATACAAGGCGTTTTTGTGCTTTCTGGCTGCTGATTGCACCACTATTGCCATTTTCATCGAGGTTTTTCATACCAGATTTCATCACAGCATATGTGTTCATTATGGTGGCCTTCTCAGGTCCAAACTTATGTTCCTACAAGTGCAAACAGATAGTTAAGTGAAAGCATGCTACAGCCACTAAATATAAATTGCAGTCAAATGTATATTCAGTTCATGTCTTACCAAAAATTGCCTATACTCCGTGAATGGTCGTGAACCTCCGCGATTTTGAGCAACATCTTCAGATTGCAAGCGGGATTTTTGGGCTCTGCACCTTGCTTCCTTGAACTCTTTTGAGCACCAATAACTACAAATGTGAGGCCATACAGTAGGACTAAACCAATCAACTCTGCTAGCTAAGTATTGTTCTAACGTTAGTTCCCTTGCACATGCCAGCTTGTCATCAAGCTCCTCTCCTTGGTCATCATAATATATCTTGACTGCATCCACACGAGCTTGGTACAAGATGTCTTTCACTTTCCACCTCGCATAGCTTTCTAAAATACGATCAGCCTCCACCCTATTTGCCTCGGCAACTTCAAAGCAACGCTGATAGGACAAACACTATGAATTAGACATGGACTACTATTACTTGATGCCAAGTTGAAGTAAATTTAACTCACCCAAAATTCTTGCTTCACCCGGTCAGCATTGGAAACACCTTCATCATCATGCACAAGATAGTAGTCCTCCCATTCTAGTGCTGGGCGGCTTCTAGTTATACCACTATTGTCCGTGTACTTAACTAAACCTGGATATTCCCGCTTGAGAATGACTCCCAACTGTGAACCATATTTGTATCCATTGGGAATGCCACCAAGATATTTAAATTGCCTATACATAATGCAAGTAAGATGCCTTAACCTTTTTTTCTAGAGATAAAATTAATATATGTTACCAGATTTCCAGCTAGCTAATTTATAGGCATATGGCATATATGGCAGCAATGTGGTAAGTAGGCGTTACACTAAATTTTAACGCTTCAGGAAAGAATGGATAGAACTAATTAATACTTACGTTTCACCGTTAGGTTCGAGTTGGACCTTGCGACCATTAGGAGGCATTCTTAGTGAGGTCCTTGCTCTCTTTGCCCTCCCCCTCTTCTTTGGAATTGCTTCACGGGCATTGATTGTTTGGCCACCACTTGAGTTATTGCTGCCAGCATTGGTCCTTTGGGGGGCATTGTCACCTGATTCACCGCCATCACAGTTGGTCCTTTGGGAGTTGCTGCCATTAGAGTTGGTGCAACTACCATTTGAGTTGCTAGCAACCTTGCGACGTAATCTGGTGTGGCGAATTGTGCCGGTCATCCTGCATTATTACATTTAGACATTAGATCCAGTGCATCACTAATATATACAATTAATTGCTAGCAGTAAACATAATGAAACTTACACAAAATATTACAACAAACAACTCAGTTTTAGAAGCACAAAGTCAGAAATCATTTGGGTCATAAGATGGGGTTTCATGCTCGAGGTCATCGACTACTTCATCATCTTCATCGTCATCCTCACTGTCGCTAACTTGAACACCTTCTTGCTGCTTCTTTAACCGTTCCAGATCCTTCGGATCAGTAATCTCAATCTCATCTGATATCAATGATGTTGTAACTTCTAGGTCAATCCCTAAGTCTATCACAAAGGTGCCTTCCAAACCATCTTCTTGATAGACAAACACGTCATCTCTTGATCCTTCATCATTGCTTCCATTAGGAGGAAGATAGCCATGTGGAGGAACATGATACGCAATCGACCAATCCAATAGATCTGGTCTGGTCTTACATGCGTACGGCAGATAATATACTTGACCGACTTGACTTCCCAGGACAAATGGATCAAAATTTGACAGCCGAGATGTGTGTTTAACCTCCACCAAGCCCAACTTCTCAGTCCATTTAAGTCCATAAGGTGTAGGGTCAAACCAGTGACAATCAAATAAAACTAGCTCAAGTTGCATGCTTCCTTCCCAAGTTATTTTGAAGATGTCTTTAATCACACCATAGTACTCGAGCACATTGTCATTTTCATCCAAAGAAGACACACACACACCAGTATTGATTGTTGATAATCCTGATTTCTCACTTTCATACAACTCTGACCGGAACCTATACCCATTGACATCATAGATGCCATACCTTCTAACTCTACTACGAAATTCATAAGACATTTGGCGCAAAGCATTGTGAATATTAGATGATACCATACACTGCAAGGAATAGGTACTTTTGTCAGTGCTAAATGAGTTTTCAGGCTAACAATAGTTGAGTTTCATATGTCCAGGAACATTACATGTGTTTTAAACCAGTCAAAAAAATCTGGACCGCGACCTGATTTCCAACCATTTAGTCTTAACTCATGAATTTGCTTTGGTGTGGGTTTGGTTCTGCTCTTCCATTGTTCTTTATCAAATTGTCTGGCAATAAAAATTTTGGTATTAGTTGTGTAACAGAAAATTAAAAACTAAGAGTTAACTTATCTAACTTGAATACGTACTTGAAGAAATCATCCATCTCTGGTATGTTGGTTAATATATATAGGAGAGCAACCTTGTACTCCTCTCTTGTAAGTGTACGATATCCCCGAGGGCTAACGCATCGTCCGGAGCATTGAAATATATCAAGATCACATGCAGGGGCGAAAGAAGAGGCTCCATCATCATATCGAGGTGCCTTATTTCTAACTGAATGGGCTTTAGGATTGAAGTACAATGATAGAAAATTTGTGGTCTCGTCAACTAGATAAGCTTCAACAATAGAACCCTCAACGCGAGCCTTATTACGCACTTTTGGTTTAAGATTTCCAATGCATCTACATGTCCAGAGCAACAACTTTGGATTAAAAATATAAACATACACATAGTATTTTATATGATAAACTAATAGTTTCATATTTACCTCTCATAGGGGTACATCCATCGAGATAGAACAGGGCCTCCTAGTCGAGCCTCATAGGGAAGATGTATGATTAAATGTTGCATGGGATTAAAGAAACCGGGAGGGAAGATCTTCTCTAATTTGCAAAGAAGCACAACAACATTCTCTTCCATTGAACGTACAACATCTCTGCTAAGTTGTTTTGCACACAATTGCCTATAGAAAAAACTTAGCTCGGCCAAACACAACCATATATCCTCAGGAAGGAAGCCACGGAATGCAGCAGGGAGCAAGCGCTCGATAAAGATATGGTAGTCATGACTTTTCAGGCCAAAGACTTTTCTTTGAAACAAATTAACTCCACGTGATATGTTCGCTGCATATCCATCAGGAAACTTTAGTTCTCGGAACCATTTGAGAATGGTTATAGTGTCGTCCTTACCAATGCAAAATGGTGCCATTGGCTTAAACCACTTTCCATTGTTCTTAAGCTTCAAATGCATATTAGGACGATCACAAATGTCAGCTAAATCTTGCCTTGCCTTCACATTATCTTTGGTTTTGCCAGGTATATCCAAGCATGTGTTCCATATTGCTTCAGCCACATTTTTTTCATTGTGCATCACATCAATGTTGTGTGGGAGCTTTAGCTTCGGAAAGTACTCAAGTTGGGAAAAGCAATTTATGTGGGTCCAATTGTGCAACTTGCCATAGTTTTTTGTATCAGCTACATTGTTGTACATGTGAGCACACAACTCCTCTCCCGTTAGACGCCTTGGTGGCCCCTCAAGCACTACTGTGTTCTTTCTAAATGCATTGGCTTGGTATCTGAATTCATGATCTATATGTAGAAAGCGTCTATGGCAATCAAACCAACAAAGCTTATGTCCATGTTGGAGCTGAAATGCATTGGAATCAGTCAAGCATATGTGGCAGGCTAGCTTACCATGGGTGCTCCATGCAGCAACCATACCAAGAGCAGGGAAATCATGGACCGACCATAGATACGCAGCCCTCATAGGGAAGTTCTGCTTCAGAGAAGCATCCCAAGTTTGTTGTCCCTCCCATAGTTCCATAAGTTCATCAACTAAAGGCTGCATCAGGACACTAAGTTTGTTCCCAGGATGTTCAGGACCTGGAATAACAAGGGACAGGAATATGTACTCTTTTTTCAAGAGCTTGCCAGGAGGGAGATTTAATGGAGAAGCAAACACTGGCCAACATGAGTACGGAGCACCATTTAGACGAAATGGTGTGAAACCATCCATTGCAAAAACTCATCTCACGTTTCTTGGGTCTCCCGAAAACGAGGGAAAATCCTTATCGAACTGTTGCCATGCTTCCCCATCACATGGATGAACCATGTTACCAGAAGTAGAAGGCCTATGTGATCGCATATCTTTTGCTGTCTCCTCATGTGCATATAGCCTTTGTAGTCTTTCTGTAAGGGGGAGGTACCGCAGAATTTTACGTGGAACTTTATTCTGGCCTTCTTCATAGCGGGATGTACCACAAAAGTCACACTTTTCTTTATGCAAGTTATCTTTGTAGAACAGCATACAATTGTTCTTACACACATCAATTTTCACATATGGCATACCTAGGCCCTCGATTAATTTCTTGGAATGGTAGAAGTCCTTCGCCATATTAGACTCTCCGGGGAGAAGTTCATGGATAAGTTGCAAGACAACATCGTAGTTTGCAATGGACATGTTGTACTGTGACTTTAAAGCTAGCAAACGAGCAATAGCAGAAAGATGTGAGTGTGTTGTGTTCTCATGAACTGGTTCATCGGCACTAGCAACCATCCTATAGAAGGCTTGGGCAGACGCAGATGGCTCCTCCTCAATAGGTGGGGGGTGCGGACCAGCCAGGTCAATTAACATTCTGTCCATCCGGTCAATTAAGATATCCTCATGATCTAACGAAGGCCCAGACTCTTCACCCCTAACACCACGGCTCTCACCATGTGCAGTCCATATTTCATAGTTTTCCTTAAACCCATTGTAACACAAGTGCAACTCTATTGTGTCCCTTTCATGCCTACAGTGGTTCCGACACTTCATGCATGGACATGGACACTTGATAGTGTTACCTTCAGCTACACCGACAATAGAGAAGGCTTGATCTAAGAAATGTTTAGTATTTTCAATCCATTCATTAGAGGGGGCTTTACCACGTTGCCAACCACTATACATCCATGTACGGTCTGCCATAAATAGCTCTGTGTTCATAGATATAAGCACATGAGTTACAAATTATCTCACAACAATGGGATACAACACACAGTATATCTTGCTTATGTAACATACGACAAGCAGTTCATCAACTGAGAAATGACAATGACTAATACTTAGGTAACAGCCAACACATCATCTTATTCATGCGCAAATTACCACGTCAAGAGAAGCAAATAGACTGCTAAGGTGTAAGAGGTACCTTAGGGTTTGCCTTGCACTTCACTGCAGCTATGTTATATGGCTTCCTTCCTTCCTTCCGCCACAAAGATTTCTCAATATGAAAGCAATAGTTACAATGGGCTGGCACCATTAAGCAAATGATTACTTTCATCTCCACAAAATAGAAGAGGAGCAAATTGCTTCTTAAACTGAATGCTTACCGCAAAAATGATTTGTCAAAAGAGGCTTCTACCAGTGACCTACAACTTCAACCACGGATGGATAATACGACAGGTTCAAGCTACAACACATCAAGCATAGAAAACGAGTCAACATGACATTATACTGCAATTCACTCATAAAAGTCATGATCAAATGTGCATAACTACCACTGAGAAAATAATATGTCTCATCTTCACATGCATACACTACATATCCAGAAGGCACATAGCTAGTAAGGGTAAATATATTACATGGATATTAACCATTCCAGTTTTTCAATGACTTGAGAATGGGATTGCTAACATCACACATAACAATACCACCCAAACTTTGAGCTGGCATACAAAGAGCAGTGCCATTTTTGCAACATCAAAACTGAAAAATCAAAACACTTCAAAGGTAAACAAAGAAAGTCATTCTCATGCATAAGACTAATATTTTCACCAATGAGCCAACAAAAAAAAGAGCATTAGCCTTGCTGTTGTCGGACCTAGATTCTAAGTAAATTGTATAGGCAAGTGAATCAAGCAATATATCACGTATTCTTTGCTTTTGACGACCAAGGCACAGACTTACCACAACAAATGGAGTAGTTGTTCTGGACAAAAGGAGAGATGATGCAGTTACCGGATGAAAAACAACCCCACGATGGCCAATGGATACTTGCGAAATGAGGTGAACAGAGCAGCAGCAGGTCAGCAAGATTTCTACAACTACCCGCTCTAGGATCACCAAAGAGGAGAAATTAAGGTAAGGAGCAGGGCAGAGAGGAAGAGCAAAGTTACCGTGACGAAGTGGGAGACGATGGAAGGCGATGGGGACGGGAGAAGGGAGACCGGTAGTGGCGGGGTGTATCCGGTGATGGGGGCCGGAGAGAAGAGACCGGAGACCAGCGGTGGTGGCGGGAGGGCCGCGGTGGAGACCAGCGGTGGTGGTGGGAGGGTCGCGGTGGTGGTGAGAGGGGGCGGAGATGGAGGTGGGGTGGGGCGGCTGTGGAGGTGGGGTGGGGCGGCGCTGCAGGTGGGGTAGGGGCGGCGGCAGTAGGAGGGCGGCGGCGCTGGATCGGGGGCGGCGGCGGCCGGACTGTGGAGTCGCGGTGGTGGTGAGAGGGGGCGGCGATGGAGGTGGGATGGGGCAGCAGCAGTGGGAGGGCGGCGGCGATGGCGGCGGCGGCGGTGCGGCGAGGTCGCTGGATCGGGATCGGGGGAGGCGGCGGGATGTGAGCTGGGAGGAGATGAATGGGGAATGGGTTCGCTAGGTTTCTTTTTTCTCGCTATTTTTATCTCCCGTGGGCTTTCACGCACAGGAAAATGGAACCCGCGGGAAGCTTCCGGTCTTTGGCCCGTGAACCTTCTTGTCTCTATTGGCGCGAGAGATAGAATTTTTTCGCGCGCGCAGCAATTGTTTTGGCGCGAACACAGGCGTGTTTCCGACGGGCTGGGCTGACTCTTTTCGCGTGGGCCAACTCACAGGACAATCGTTTTTCCTGTGAGTGGCACCCTACCCTACAGCAAAATGAGTTATTTTCCTCGCAGCCAGAAAATGCCCGCCAGGAAAATATATATTGCTGTGAGGTGCTTCGGGCCTCACAGGAAAATTGTTCACCGTGGGGAAAAGTACAGTTTCTGGTAGTGTCACTTGTGTCTTTGTAATATATTTCCTCTATAAAGATATATAAGAGCGTTTAGATCACTAATTTCTTTATAAGGGGAGTATTGATCATTTTGATGACAAAAAACTGAGTCAAGTTTATTTTGCATTTTTTATGTGTCTGGGTGGGGACGGAGTATTGAACTTGAGAAACAGAGTAGGACAGATTTAGTAATTAGTTGCAAAATTTACGCACGGGAGAAGCAACTCTCATTGTGTATCAATTCTACTTTCCATGATAAAGTGACAAATATATGTCTGCAAACCAGAAGGTTTAGTTCAAAAATAAACTATTAGCACCCAGAGAAGAATAGTGCTAGTCTTCTACACATGCATTCTCTTAATGAAGACTAGGGGCATGGGAAGGATGTCCATGCAGTCAGAATAGAATATCACACACATCGTTCTTCTACAGTAAGCCACAAAACTGCAGGCCGTTTGTTCATCAATGAAAAGCTGCTTTCTTTTTGCTGAATCGGCAAATTGCATTTATTGGATCAGTGATGCTGTGACAATGCATGCCCAAGCGCACAATCCCTTTGGACGGAGCATACAACACCTAGCTCTTTCATAAATCATAATACTACATAACAGTCACGGGCCTGGCTGCCAACACCATCTATATATGGATCCGATAGATAAGTTGGATTTCGGTCAGAAACCGTCCATCATTTTCCTCCTGAGTTACTGGAGTGTGTCGTCGTCAACGAGGACGTCTGAAGAAAGATGAGCAACGATGGCTCTGAACGCCTCACCACGTGCTTCGTCGATCCGCCTGTGTGCCTCGGCCTCTCCGACGTAGTCATAGTCGACCTGCACAAATCCTTTGGAGGCATATTCTTGACGGACCCAGGCTTGAAACCCTACGAATGTTGGAATAAGCCACGGCGTGTGTGGTCGGACTCGTCGGGCGTGTCGGATGCGCACGGGACGGGCGGGACACACTGATGCCGTCGGGCTCGTCGGGTTCATCGGGCGTGTCGATGGTGCGCGGGACGGGCGGAACGTGTGGGACGCAGCAGCGTGGCGTGCGTGTGTAGTGTGTGCGCGCGCTCGTGGCAGTAGCATGAGTGTGTACTGGTGGTAGTAGTCAGTCTGTTAGGTGTGGCCGGTGGAGTGGAGCTGTCCGCGTCGTGCATCAGTGCATGCGTCGGATGGATAAGCTAGCTACTTGCATGGGCCGGTCAAGTCAGTTTGGTAGTGCAGGGATTAGTGGCCACGGCCGGGTCATGTGCGTCGTGGGCATGCAGATCATGTCCGTGCATGCAGCGGGACGGATGCGTGGGTGCTGCGTTTGTTGCCAAGGCTACAAAGCCGTCTTTGTAATACAGTGAGTCGTGGCTCTGGGAATAGTACCAGTGTACTGTGTGCTCCTCTTTCTTCTAGCTCCATACATTCGTGTGAGAGAGCGGTTCCAACAACGAACTCCTGTACAGCCTTGTAGTACTCGCGTCAGTAGAGGAACACCGTGCTGCTGGTCCTTCTCCTCCAGCGACAGGTTGTGGCACTTCAGGTCTCGGTATGTGACGGAAGGCACGTATGGTGATAGGTTGACGATCCTGTCAATATCCTCCCGCGGCAGTCACCACATCTTTTTCACAGCTCGAGTCTCCTATCCTTGGGGATACTCTTGGTGGCACCCGGAAAAGGCATGGGCTGCAAGTTGACCGATACGGGAATACTTAAGTACTACTCCCTTCCCCCTATAATATAAGATGTTTTTACACGCCGTTTTATCATGTGAAAATATCTTATATTATGGGATTTAAGGAGTAATACGGAACTAATACTGCAAGTTGACTCGATAGGTTAGACCTATCGAGTCAACTTGCAGTATTAGTTCCGTATTACTCGATAGGTTACTCTAAACCCGCAAAAAAAAAGATAGGTTACTCTATAAAAAATTGTGGTTAACTCAAGACAGAACTAACAAAAACTGTTACAACTCAAAAGCAGATATAAGTATAACCCAATAATAGTGCCGCAACCACGAGCGTGTCACCTCCATTGCACAGATGCACAATTGACTATCGTAGTCGTGAACAAGGTGCGCAGCTGTAAAAAAAAGGCAATGAGGTGCACGTACCCAACGCACTCGAGTTGAAGACCGCAGTCGTGAACGAGGTGTAGATAGTGAATATGCAAGAGAACATCGTAGTTTTTTGGTCGGTTCCGAAATTTCGCTAGCAAGAAGACTGGCAGATTAGTGGACAGTTTGAGTATTTTCAACAAACCTCTTTGGAGTAAAAAGTATCAAGATGAAATGGCACCACGCCGGGGATAGTACATTGTCGGATAGGCGAGGAGGAGACTGAGGGGCAAGATAAGCTTGGTGATGGTGACAAGGACGCCATTAAATGTCAATTGTGCCGCCGCATTGAATAATACTTTTCCAATGAACAGCCACATCTCCTCTGGGTGGCTGTGAGTCGATGAAGATGACTACCTCCCTCGGTGGCGTGTCAAGGACGTGCTCCAGCACCGTCGGCGGTGTTTTATCCTGACAGTTGGGGGCTAATTCATGGGCTATGGGTTCATATATAATATAGTAGGTAGATGGCATCCTCTCTCCCTTGCTTCTCAATACAAGGATCACATGAACTACCCTACATGATTGTTGTCCAAATGATGCAATTCTAAGTGTGTTTGTTGTGGTGTGATAAATTGTCACTTTATGATTATATCTATATATGATTTATTTTTTATTCTTTTGAGTTCTTTCTTGCATGACTTATAGACATACATGCTCTTCCATCTATTAGTCTTATATTGGCCTTGTTTAGATAAATGATCTCCAAGAGGGAGTTATGTATGATAGTTGGGATTAGCCTTGCAAGTAATCTATCTCAGGGGTGAAATGAGAAAAACACTTGTATCGTGTTATTGCCACCGATGATAAAAAAAACATTGTTGCCTAATTATCTTGGTGATGAACTGGAGGAGGTAAAGAGAATATACTATCAACATTATGTCACTTTGCTTAATGCCAATACTCTGTTTTTACTTAATACTTTGATATGCATGGTGGATAACTGTTAGCTATAGATGCACTTAGATAATGGTTTATGGATACAAGGACGCAATGCCTTAAACCTCGCTCGTACTTGGATATGCCTTAAACTTCCCTCATATTTTTATTTTATCTCCCCATTATGGAGAATATCAGTTTTTCCTCAAACTAAAACACTAAAAATATTAAGTCAAATTGGGCCTTTATTAATAGGTTAGTCCAAATAAAATTTAAATATTGCAATAAATGATAGGAATATAGCATGCACACTACAATTATCGATACCCTTTGGACATATTCGTAAGCCGACATTTGCTCAATAATTAGCGGCTTAATCATTAGTGGTGGATGTTAAGCAAGCACCATCATAGGGCCAATCTATAGTAGTGGAGCTCCCTCGACTATTGAGGGCGAATACAGATTCGAGGGTCAACCACTTATTGAGAGGTCATATGTTTAAAATTATGTATTAGTGAAGCTAAACAATCTTTTACTACAGACCGCTATGACGATATTTATTAGGTTGTACAATGTAGAACTCTATGAACATATTTAAATGTGCCATATAGACAAAAACAAAAATAAACACGCAAAGCACAAGTTATTTTTTAGATATATGAGATTGTGCCATCGGTGTATATATGATTTTCTCAGATATGTGAAATGTCAAAACTAAATTTGGAAAATAAAAATATATCCACATGAAAAATATAATCCTAACATGGCGCTTGTGTATCTCTTTGTAATAATTGACCTTAGAATTTTATAAATAGCATAATTCGAGTTTTAATAACACAACACAACTATGGCAGTTGTTATGTATAGATGAAATAAACAACAATAACATTGTATGCTACGATTGTAAGTGAACCAACTAGTTAGCATTTAATGAAATATTGAACCATAAAAAGGAAAAAAATCTAAATAATTTCTATTTGTTATGATTCATCCTAGGCTAATAGACCATCCATGTTTCTCGCCGCGTGATTAGTAGCTGCAACATGCTTCTCTTTATGTGATTACTAGAACTTTGGCTAGCTCATTCGCAATTCACAACAGGGTGCGCCAGCCAGCGACCGGGGCTGATGACGACGAGGGCGAATACCGCGACGCCAAACACCCACCTTTGTTGGCTTCCTACTTAGAGCGCATAATGACGATTAGATTGTCTCACTTACAAGCTTATAGCGCATGTTGAAGGGTGTTTCAGGTCCCACTCAAGACATCGTGTTAAGAGATCTAGTTACAAAGGAGTGGGGGGGAGGAGAGGCTTCAAGGAATCGGTGATCTCGTAGAAAGATTATATGAAGAGCGTTTTAAGGGGAGTTGGGGGTGTGGATGTCTTTGGCGGCAACCACAATTATTTCTAGCATATCGGGCGTGGTACTATACTATATATCAGTGATAGTCATCGAAGTAGAAGACGAGGCAACATCATGCAACATGACAGCAGAGCCCGAGCCAGATACCCTGCCTGGTACGGACATTGCGACGTCTAGAATATTATCAAGTGCGGCTGCTACTAAACTCGAACCAACTAAGAACATCTCCAACAGCCGCGCAACGCGCCGCGCGCTAAAAGTCACGATACAACGCCGGGTTAGTCAGCTTTTGCGCGCGGCGGTGCGCTGGCTCCAGCGGCCGTCGCCAAATTACAGCGCGCCCACGCCGCTCCAGTAGGCGCGCTATATTTCATCAGTTTTTCTACTATGATTCAATACATATTTGGTTTCGTAGATAGTTCTCCTCCTCCTACTACTCGTCCGACTCGGGCTCTGTCTCGGTGATGTCCTCGTCCGACTCGGGCTCTGTCTCGGTGATGTCCTCCTCCGACGTCGGATCGTAGGCGTCAAGGAACCGCTCGTCGCCGGAGTTCCAGGAGGACGCATCTCCTAGCGCTTGTTGTATTTAGCGACCGCCTTCCGCGTTCGCTTGTCCTCGCGATAGTCGGCTCGCTCCTCCCTCCTCTTCGCCCTCCTCTAGGCGAAGAACCGTTCCTCGTTGGTGTCTTTGGGGAAGCGATGGCTCCACAGCGCCATGGCTTGCTCGTCCATCTCGTCCAGCCTGAGACGATGCTCCCGCCTCCGGTGCTTACGTCGATCCTCGTCGGTGAGAAGCCGCGGGAAAGGCGCCAACTCCTTTGCCCGCTCCCGCGTCGCCATGTCGGCGAAGTTCATGTCCTGACGGGACCGCAGGAGGCGCCACGCCACAGCGTCGTACGCGCGGGTGCCCTCCTGGGCGGTGTCGAAGGTTCCGAGACGGAGCCGCATGCCGCCGCCGGACCGAATCTCGGCGGAGTAGGTGCCGAACGGACGCACGCGGACGTCGCGGTAGCCCGTACCTCCCCGGCGGCGAGGCGGCATGGTGGCGCGGTGGTGGCGTGTCAGCGCAGAGCGCGGCAGAGGGCAATGGAGAGATGGAGAGAGCGGCAGAGGGCGATGCAATTTATAGGCGCGCCGGACGCGGCGTGACAAATGTAGCGCGCGAGCTGCCGCCTTTTCCTGCGCGCGCAAGCGTTTCCGGCGCGCACTAGTTTCCCGCCACCGCTGGAGCGCGCGAAAACGTCCCGCGCTCTAAAAAGCCAATTTACCGCGCGCGCGTCTTTTGGCGCGGCTGTTGGGGATGGTCTAAGGTGAGCGAGGAGAGTCTATTTGAGGATGCTGGTACAATTATAAGTTGTCCAAATATATTGCACACTGGCAAAGATGACAAGAAACGTTTGCTACGCGGTCCAGGTATCCGTGCTGCGAAGATGGATGCACGTCAAGCTGGTTATTTGGACAACAAATTGATGCATAGACGTGCTTGTACAGATCATGTACATGCACACACACAAGGAAATATAAGAGTTGGTTTGATAAATAAAAGGAAGTCAGATCCTTTCCAGGAAATATATGCTCATCACGGCAACCAACTTGAGATCAGTTTGGAAAGGGGGAAACGATTTCAGATGCACACCATTCAGCTATTTCAATTAAGGTCCTAGCGACGAACTATGTACGAGCAGCAGCACCCAACCAACCAGTTAGAAAGAGAGATCAAATGTGGAAGAAACCAACCACGGGAAAGGTGAAGATCAATGTGGACGCCTCTTTTCACGAGGATATTCTCTCAGGGACGATGGGTGCTATTGCAAGGAATAATAGTGGCCAGTTCTTGGCTGCTGCATCATGGTTTCTTCCACATATTAACAGTGTTGTTTCAGCAGAGATTCTTGCTATACGGAATGGTTTATACTTAGCTGCCCATATTGGATGCTCCAAGGTGATTGTGGAGTCTGATAGCCAATTGGCGCTAGAAGCGGTGGAAAAATTCGAAAGTTATCTAGGCCAGGAAGCAGCGATTGTCATGGAGTGCAATGAATTGAAGGCAAACTATGCTTCTTTTTCTTTCGACAACTGCACACGTGAAGCAAACGCCATAGCAGATTGTCTGGCTAAATTCAATTTTAATTCAAAGTCTAGTTCTATGTGGGATGCTACCCCTCCTGATCTTATTTCTCAACTCATTGTAATAGACTTGGCTATTATCTAAGAAATAAAGTCTTGTGATTGTCAAAAAAAAACTTGAGATTATGGAGTAACCCATAGGTGGCAAGGTGCAACCCAACTTTCGTACACCTCCCCGATGGATTAAAATTGGGACGATGGAGCTGCACGTTAGGTCCTAATAGCATGGAGAATAGTCATATACTCCCTCTATTCTTAAATATTTGTCTTTTTAGAGACTTTAAATGAACTACCACATACGGATGTATATAGACATATTTTAGAGTATAGATTCACTCATTTTGCTCCGTATATAGTCATTTATTGAAATCTTTAGAAAGACAGATATTTAAACGGAGGAAGTATTTCTTGCACGCATATAGTAAGAAAGAGGGGGGAGCAACTAGTTGACGAGCAATCCTTCGGGAGCCTCGCAATGACACTTGCGGATGGGCTGAGAGCGCACTACTTGACGTGCTCTCAGCTGCACTACTAGGAAAAGGCCTACTAATGGCGCACTGGTTTTGCCTACTAATGGCGCATTACCAGTGCGCCATTAGTAGCACGCCACTAGTATATCTTACTAATGGCGCACCACTGGTGCGCTATACTAATGGCGCACCAGGCAGTGCGCCATTAGTTTTGCCCACTGTGCGCCACTAGTGTTTGCTATACTAATGGCGCACCGCACGGTAATGCGCCGTTAGTAACAATTTTTTAATTTTTTTTTTCTTATTCTCGGGTCACTATTTCACCTATAAGATATACAACAAGCAGACATATAACAATCATAGCCAACACACAAGTTCCATCATATATACATACATAGCCAACACACAAGTTCCATCATATATACATACATAGCCAACACATAGTTCCATCGTTACATATTACCAAAGTTTCACATTGTTCATCCAACACCGTTCAGTTCTCATGCATTGTTCTTCTCCTTCTCCTTCCTCAGCCTGATGCGCCAAGAGCGGCGAGGCGGTGGAGGCGGTGGAGGCAGTGGGATGTAGTCTTCTACCTCAATTGGTGTGGTCATGTCGCCCAGCTGTGGGATCGCCGGCACCATCACCGGTGCGTGGTCATTCTCAGGCACCACCACCATCGCGAGGCCACCTTCAGGCACGACCATCGCTAGGTCATCCTCAGCCACCTCCATCTCTTGCCCATGGTCAGCCACCACCATCTCTTGCCTTTGGTCAGCCACCACCATCTCTTGCCCTTGGTCAGCCACCACCAGCCCTAGGTCATCCTCAGCCTGATGCCCATCGTCATCCTGCAGCTCATCATCCCCACTCTGCTCCTCTTCTCGCGCACTCCAGTCCGGATCATCCTTCTTGTTGTCTATGCTGCTGCCAGAATCGCTGCTGCTTTCGCTAGAGCCAGAATCGCTGCTGCTTTCGCTACAGCCATGGTCGCTGCTGCTTTCGCTACAGCCATGGTCGCTGCTGCTTTCGCTACAGCCATGGTCGCTGCTGCTTTGGCTGTAGCCATTGTCGCTGCTGCTGCTCCCATTACCTGTCCAAATGCAACAATGACCGTTAACAATCGATGTGAGACAAAGCCAAATATAGAGGAATAAGAAGAGGCAGAACGTACCGGCATCATAATCTTCAGCGTAGCGCATGCGACACATAGTCGCGTTGAACACCTTCACGATGAGCGTGGTGGCGTCGTCGTCGTACCTGAAGAGAAGGAAGTACCCCAGCCGCAGGTCGTAGGCACGGTAGAACTTCTCCCACCCACGAGACAAGTACATGTGGACCTTCTTGATCACCAACTCCACATCCCACAGCCTGCGAAACCCGCTGCCGGCCTGTCACACCTTCACATTATTTGGCGGATCTTCACCCATCAACATGTTCTTAAAACTGTCAGGCAGCCTCTGCAGTTTGGGACAATGAGTGATGTAGGAAAACAACAGATATCATAATGAGATGGGTGAAGCTAGGGGAGATCTCTCATTTTATATACCTGCGTCATGGATGATACTGAAGTCCCAAGTATGATAGTGAAGAACTCGGAAGCATCCAACTCGTACTGCGGTGTCGCAGAGCGGCGGTGGCTGCCTCCCGCCATCTCTGATAAGCAGCAGAAGAGACCAATAAGTACCCTTACAACAGATCATAAAACATGCATGATAACAGGCATTAGTCGCAAGTACCCCATATGTCCTATTTTTAGCAAAGTCATGCTAAAATTCACAGAAAATCTCAGCATGACATTTGCTGAAAACAGGACATATGGAGTACCCGAATTCGCCGGAACGGAAGTTAATCGACATTCCGGCAAACTCAAGGGCCTCTCGGGGTACCTGGCCAAAAGACATCATGGATGAAATGGACCAACAATATGTATACATAAAAGTAACAGCAGCAATATATTTAGGCTTTAACAGCAGTGCAAGAAGTTCATCCTAAATAACACATAAACCCGATTCAACATGTCTTCAAACAACCCAAAAGCAATCATTTTACACAAGTATTGAGAGCTCATAGCCGAAAAAACAGGAGCGAAGGAGAACAAAACACATTGAAAAAGGACTATACAGCCAAACACAGATTACCCAGCAGCCATACTCCATCTTTACTAGCCTTAATCACACCTAACATTTGTACATTTTTCTCAGTTCTAATACTCTACCAATCAAGCCCAACCCGAGGTCAAAAGATTTGACAGGCCAACGTTCACTCTTCAACAACTATATACATCTAATATGAACACTGACACTAAAATTAACAGTATACAACTATATAATCATGCTAACATGGATATTACACTTGTTACTACTAAAACTAGTAGGAAGATGAAAAGAAAAAGGCGTGTAAAATGTGAATGCATGTACCGGTGTTGACGGGGCCGATGGTGGCCTGCTTGTAGAGGCTGTAGAGGCAGAGATTGCTCTCGTTGGTGGTGGTGTCCGGCAGCGTCTTGGTCTTCTCCGCAAACTCCTGAAACTCCTCCTGGAATAAGAACAAGAACAGGCAAGCACAACATAAGCTAATCATCAACTGACAACTGTTACTACTAATAACTGTTACTTGTGCTCATCAGCCAATTCAACAAGTAGATTCGGACAGTAACAAACCCTGAACTTTCAGTTAAAATAAATCCCCTCAACATATTCATGAAATAATCAATCTCAAGACAATGACACGGAGATCTGCAACATATTCAGACAGCAAAGCTGAACTGAATTTGTATATGATGACATAATATATGCATACATGTAAGAGTAAGGATTAAGTGACCGAGACTCCTCGTTGGTCTATAAAACAAATAAACCATTATTGAAGAAAGGAACAACCAGTACCATAATCTTGTGTCAGGATCAAGTGATGTGGCGCAATGTAAGAAGCGCCATGTCTGGACAAATACTTGACTAACGATATGAATAACTTATGCCAGGATACTTCCACCCTTTTTCTTTGTGTGTGTGTGTGGATATCCCCCGTTACAACTTATAGACGTAGAAACTGATTACCCCTCCATGAAATTCCCCATTTTAGTGTATGCAGAATTCAGAAATCGGCACCAAGGTGAAACTTTCCTGCACTGATCTACTAGTTGCAGGCAACATTTACTCCAACCAACATGTTATGGTCCAAGTTGAGGTACAAAAGAAGGTTGTCCATGAGTTGAGGATGTCTTTCTCATACACTGAACTACCACCAGGTGCAGCATTTACTCTAATCATCATGTTATAGTCCAAGTTGAAGTACCCAGAAATTAAATCCAGTCCACCCATTGTTGACAGCAGGGGAAAGAAACCTGTTGAAACTAGCAAATGACAGTTGACCTGAGTGTTAAATGGCCGACAGCCCCCAACCTGAACCTGAATGGTCCTCTCCTCACCAACAGCACAACGACAGTACATGAGGATGCGCATGATTGAGGAGAGGAGGAAGAGAGGCAGAGGGAGGAGGGTTACCTGACCACGATGAGGTGGTGGCCGGAGCGGCGACGACGGAGGGCGGAGATAGCGAGCTTGGGGGGAGGCGGGGATAGACGGCGGTGAGGTCGCGGGCCTCCTCTCCTGGTGGACGTGGGGCCTCCTCTCCTGGTGGACTTGGGGCGGCTCTGAGGCTCCAAGTCTCCGGCGGCTCCGAGGCTCCAAATCTCCGGCGGGTTTCTAGGGTTTTGGGGGAGGCGAGGGAGGCGGCGCTCGCGGGGGAGGTGGGGCTCGAGGGGAAGGCGGCGCTCGAGGGGGAGGAAGGGGAGAGGGAGGCGGCGGGGGCGCGTGGGCGGCTGCGGCGCCGTGGGTCGGGGCAGCGGCGGTGGCGCGGTGGAGGGAGGGAGCGGCGCGGTGGAGGGAGAGGAAGAGGGAGGGAGCGGCGCGGTATCGATCTGGCAAGAGGGAGAGGGACGAGGGAGGGACGAAGTGTATGGATGGGGGAAGATTACTAATGGCGCACCCCCAGGCGGTGCGCCATTAGAATTTTTTTTTAGATAGCAATGGCGCACCAGCCGTCCGTGCGCCATAAGTAAGATTTTTTATTATTTTAGAAAAATGAATATGAATATGAATATGAAACAGTAATATTTTTTATACAAACAGTAATAATTGTTGTTTAACAACAATTGTAGTCTACACTTTATTATTATTATTTTTTTAAAGGTGAATATGAATATGAAATAGTAATATTTTTTTATACAAACAGTAATAATTTTTAAAAAAATATCATAAAATTTGTTATTTGAAAATATCATCGGTGGCGGCGGTGGAGCAGGGGAGGGTGCGGGGGGTGCTCGTCGGCGGCGGTGGAGCGGGGGAGGGTGCATGCGGCCGGGGGTGCTCGTCGGCGGCCGGGGGTGGAGCGGGGGCGGGTGCGGGGGGTGCTCGTCGGCGGCGGTGGAGTGGGGGAGGGATCGAGATCGACATGGAGGGGGATCAAGATCGAGATGGAGGAGGAATCGAGATCGAGATGGAGGGGGATCGAGATCAAGTGTCCTCATGAATTCAAAAAGTGCCCATGAAATTTAGAAAAAATTTGAAACGGTGCGCCATTAGTAGTTTTGTAAAAAAAGAATAAAAAAATTACAGTAATGACGCACTCTCTGCCTGGTGCGCCATTACTAGTTAGAACTAGTAATGGCGCATTATCGACCTGATGCGCCATTAGTATGTATGGAAAAATGGAAAAAAAATTAATACTAGTGGCGCACCCTGTCTCTGGTGCGCCATTAGTGTCTTCCACACTAATGGCGCATCGCCAACAGGTGCGCCATTAGTATATAGTAGTGGCGCATTGCTTTTCTGGTGCGCCATTAGTATCAATCCTATCTATAGCCCTTTTCCTAGTAGTGATGCCTTCACATGTCGCGCGCTGGGCATTCCCTTCGGATTTTGTTTATTTATTTATTTATTTTCCGCACGCGATTTCGGCTTTTAAATCGGTTTTTTCCGGGTTTTTTCGACTTTTCGGTTTTGTACCGGTCTTCCTTAGCTTTTGGACAATTTTTTTTTGGGAATTTTTTTTTCACGCGGAAAGTACGTGTTTTTTGTGCTTCCACAAGAGGCACAATTTTGATTTCGCGAGAGGCACGACCATGCCTCTCAGAAACGAAGAAAAAACGCATTTTTCTCTTCTATGATGTGGTCTGGCCCGTTTAGCGTTTCAACGATACCGGTTTTGGGAACCTTCTATGATGTTTTAATCCAGTCACTAATTTAGAAAAAGGTTCATGAATTTAAAAATGGTCACAAATTCATAAACTAAAAATTAAAGAATTTGAATTAAAGTACATTTTTTAAGCTTCCTAAATTTGAAAAAGGCCACGAATAAAATAACAGGAAAAGGAAAGTTGAACAAAAAATCGAAAGAAGATGCTAAACGTTAAAAAAAGCCTTTTGTAACCTTCCCAAATCCAGGTGGGAGGTTTGAGAAGATTCTAAAAACCGGCAAAAACCTCCTCCTAGTGAACAACTGCATTCGATAATCGACGTGCCCAAGAGGTGGCACTAATTAGGCGAGACCTAGGTGGTCCCAACAAAACCTGCCACTGTACGGATATAATAAAGGCCCATTCCTGATATCGCTTTATTGTCTAAATATTTTTTGGTGAACGCCTCCCAGGCGCACGCAAGTGAGTGGGAAGGACCCTTAACGACCTCCCTCGCCGTCCGCCTTTCCGCCACCACGTTATGGTCACCGCTTCCTCAGGAATGAACCTTGGCATCAACCCTTAAGGTACCGCCTTCTTGTCTTTTGCCGCTCCGGAGAAAAGGCCGCAATTTTCTTTCTTCTCGACGTCGGTTTTCTAGCAGCGAATTCGATCGATGGATTGCATGGTTTTAGTTGTTGATCTACTTGATGGCCACTTTGTCATAGAAAGTTAGGATTCAGGATTTTAACCTGTGAAAGAGTTGCTAATGTTTGCTTGCTGGTCTATTTTGTCATGAGAGGTTGGTGATGTGTGTGTGTGCGCGCGCGCGCTCGTGTGTTATAATTGGTGCAGGTTCCTCATGTTTTAGTACTAGTTAGTTTAATTTCCCGACCATTGGTTGCCCAAACTTTTCTTTGCTCGATCCAAATTACGTGGACCCTTCTTTGTGAGGAATAAAACCATGTAATGTAATAACAATGTCTGGATTCCCTACCCAATATGTTATATCCTTTGATCTATTTGTTTTTGCTTCCTTTTGCTTTGTAGATGGAGTCTGAAAGTAGAAAGGTTGATCCAAGCAAGTCGACAGTGTCCAACCCAAATGAATGTAACTTCCAGGGAGCAGTCACATGGGATCCGCCATGGCTAGGTTAGGGTTTTCATTTTACTTTAACTTTATAACCTCGAGCAGACCCAAAATATTTGAGTTTGGGCGAGTGCGGGATCCATAATACATCGCTCGGAGAAGAAGGATCTATGCAGCTAAGGGCAGGCAGGGGATGGTTGGGAAGGGCGAATGAGGGAGGGGCGCATGCGAGCTCAAATGTTAGGTCCGTCCGTCTAGGTGTGCAGATCAAAGAGAGGGGGGGGGGGGGTGAAGTGTGGGTGGTACTAGCATGGGAGCCCTTATGAAAAAGAGAAGGTGGGAGGGGAATAACATGCGATTTGAGGAAGATGCTTATGTTTTCTTGGCCCTGAATATTTTTCAGCGTGAGCGCGCGAAATCTTAGATGTTTCTGTGGACATTCGAGTGACACATAGAATATTTTAGAAAACCCTGGTGGGACGGGAAATATTTTTGTGGAATTCTTTTTGGCGAAACATGGAATATTAATGCGCTCCATCGACGCACAAGATATTTTGGGAGACACCAGAGAGACCATAAATATTTTGTCTAGAAATTATTTCAGGAGGGAAAATATTTCTGCAGGATATGCCGATGGCATGGGAGATACTTTGGGAGACCATGGTGGGACAGGAATTTTATTGGCTGGAAATTCATATGGGAATATTTCCGTGGGAGATTCATGTGTCACACAAAATATGTTGGGAGATACCGGCGGGACGGGAAATATTTTGGTGGGAAATTCTGGCAGGAGGGGAATATTTCTGCTAGATATTCCACCATCATGCGAAATATTTCACGAGATGTCGGTGGGATCAGAAATATTTTAATGAATCTGGAGGTATGTTAGGGTTACTAGTTTTTCATTTCATTTGAACTCTGCAACTGGGAGGGCCTAAGCGAGAGCATGAGCTGGACCCGAAGGAGATGAGGGCGACAGCTACTACATGCGACAGAATCAGGGGGAGTGGGCTTGCCTGGTTGTTAAGGTGACGACTGTCACGCTCCTCTCATGTTTCGAATTTGTTTTAAACTCTAGAACTTGGAAATGATTTTGAAACGATGCTTTTTAGGGCATGAACATGAAATTTAGGTGGGAGGGAAAACATTTGGGGGGCGGGGCATTGGTGGGACCTAAAATATTTTGATGGGATAGTAATTTGTTGTTTATTTGGTTTCTAGTGAGGGAAAGTTTCGGGCTAAGCCCAACCAACGGCTCCATCGAGCCACGAGTGCTTGTGTATTCGTGGATAGGGAGGTAGATCGGCCACGTAAGTTGAAGACACATCACCCTCGTTGATGGGAGAGGAAAGGCGGAGGAAAGAGGGCATGGTAATTTAGGTGTCTGGGTCAAAGGGGTGGGAGGGGAGGATGGTGCATGCATCGAGCTAGGGCGTGAGGGAAGAGTGGGCAATACCGATGAGGCATGGCGATGATAGGCGGCTTTGAGAGGTAACGAGAAGGGAATGAGATGGATTAGGTTGAAAAGAAGAATAACATGAGGTAGAAGGACTTTTTCCACCTAGATAAAATTTTATTCTGAACTACTTTCGGCATTGTGATTTGAATAACCATACTCGCAAATAAGTAAGTCTAAATCCAGGGCGAAACCAAATTCTGGAACTATTTTATGGGAAGTATCCTATGTCATTCCATGCCTCCTAACCAACAGTCATTGTTCCCTACCTCCAAGCCACCCTCGACTCTACGCTACCCTCCTATCTGATGAGCATGCATGATGATAAAGACGTTGAGCTGAAAATTTTAATTATGCAAGGCTACACAATGTTATGGTTGACTTTAGAGAGGCAAAGGGAGCTCCAGGATCACCCCCCCCCCCCCATTTTAGGTTGATTTTTTATTAGGATTACTAGGTGTTTTCCATTGTGCCAATATCTAAAGCCCACACTAAATTTGATATACTTGAACATGACTTGGGTGTAATATTGTTTTTAAGTTTGTCCAGGCTTGTAGAAAAATCCACAGAGATTGACAACATTCTCTCTATATAACAAATTTAATTTTATAGATATCGATATAACTTTATATAGACTTGATCAAACTTAATGAAGTTGGACTTAGGACAATCTGGTTGACGAGTACGAGTGAAAAAACACTCGTCGTACATGAATTTTCATGTGAATAGATCAAAATCTGGCATTTAATTAACACTTTCTCCCTCTATTTCTCTTCACATTTTGGTGTGCATAAAAGGTGGCTAGAAACTACAATGCCTAGTGCGTCAACTAAAGCGGCAATGCCAAGATGGTTTAGTTATGTGCATGTAGTAGTACTTGATAAAGTATTCTTGACCACTTCATGTACATTTGGAACATCGCACAGAGGTTACTTCTGTGCAAAGCCCCTGCCCTCCTTTTCAAGCTTGACATCAAGAAGGCTTTTGACTGGGTAACATGGGGTACGTCCTTGATCTTCTTCAACGTTTGGGGTTCCCCGCCAAATTTCAGGCTTGGATTGTCATGCTTCTATCGACATCATCGTCGTGGATCCTTCTAAATGGGATGCCCGACACTCCATTCAAGCACGGCCGCCTGCTTCAGCAGGGGGACCCCCTATCCCCCTCCTATTTGTCATTGCGATTGACCCTCTCCATAAAATTCTTGACTTGGCAATGCGGAAAGGTCTTCTTCATAAGATTCGAGGGCGGGATGGCATGGTGAGAACATCTCTCTATGCGGATGACACGGTGGTGTTTTTTCTCCCATCAAGCAAGAAATTGACAACCTAGCTTCTATCTTGAGAGGTTTTGGTGAGGTTACGGGCCTCTGCACCAATTTCCAGAAAAGCTCGATGCTGCCAATTTGCTGCAATCACCTTAATCTTGGGCACATACTTGAGAGTGTCCCGGCAACTCGAGCAACGTTTCCAATGAAATACTTTGGCCTACCACTCTCGGTATGGCAACTTAAGAAGGTGGAATTCCAATACCTCGAGGACAAGGCGGCCGGTAAATTGGTCACTTGGGAGGGTCAAAACATCATTACTATTGGTTGCACAACCCTCATCAAGTCGGTCATCTCCTCCCAAGCGGTGTACTCCACGCCTCTCATCGTGCCACCAAGCTCACTTCATAGCCTAAACAAGATTGAAAGAGCTTTTCTTTTGTCTGGTGCGGACAAAGACGATGGGAGCCAAATGCAAGGTCAATTGGGAAACGGTTTGTAGGCCGAAGGAGTATGGTGGCCTAGGGGTGATTAATACTGACAAGTTTGCAAGTGCTTTACTGCTAAGATGGAATTGGTATTAGTAGAAGAAACCCCACAAATTAGAGGTAGGATTTGGCAACATTTGCGCGGAGTATGATCTCAAGTTCTTTTGTGCCTCGACTACTATCACTGCGGGGGACGGCGCCAAAACGCCGTTTTGGGATTTCCCTTGGCTTCTTGGGCGCAAGCACAAGGATATTGTGTAGCTAATTTTCAAGGCCTCGAGGAGAAAGAATTGGAAGGTGAGGGAGGCTCTCAAGGGGAACGTGTGGATCTTCAAAATCAAGTACAACACTGTCGTCTCCGGTGAACACATTCATGATTTTTCACTCTTTTGATGCTTGTGATTGACTTCCATCTTGATGAGCACCTCGAGGATGGTATTTTCTCGGAAGCACTCTAATTATGGGATCTACACGGCGGCCACTGCGTATAAGGCTCAATTCTTTGGCTTAGCCCTTTTCCCCATGGACCGCATGGTTTGAAAAGTTTGGGCACCCCTGAAGGTCAAATTCTTTGCATGGTAAGCTCTACAAGACAATATTTGAACCGCCGATCATTTGGAGAGGCGAGTTTGGGAAAATTGTGGTCTTTGCCCTCTCTGCAAAAGGGAAAAAGAAGTGGGTGCACACCTCTTCCTCAAGTGTCGCTACATGCTTAGGCTTTGGAGGTCAATCATCACCAAGCTTGGCCTTGCGCACATGGACACCGCCGACTGGCACCTTGACGGATCCGTTCACGAATGGTGGACAAGAGGACCGGCAACCATGTTCCCAACCGGCGCGCTATGACCTCCCTAACCATGCTTGTCTCTGGGACCATTTGGAATGAGAGAAATGCTCGGGTGTTTCAACGTAAGTGTGCGCCACTGCCTATCCTTCTTAACATCATCTTAGAGGAGGCAAAGTTTTGGGTTACCACGGGAGCTAAAAGACTAGGGCAGTCATTTTGCCTGAGTAATTATCATGCCGTGTATGTGAGTGCTTTGTAAAACTCTAAACTCTATTCCCTCCTTATTTACTAGACGAGCCAAATCTTATGCCTTCGTTTTGAAAAAATGGTAATGGCAGTAAGTGCATGGGAGTGCCTCAAGGACTAATCAGGTGCAGGCACACATGGATTCGGTTCTGCGAGTCTAAGTATTGCCATGGGATTGCCACAAGGACCAATATGAGCGTACGTATTGCCTGACAGCCGTGGCGCTCATTACTTGCCTGATTAACAAACACGTATTCCTGACAGAGACATACGCGTTTATCCGTCCAAGAGACGCGTCCGTGCAGAGGGTATAAAATAGCTGCCGTCCCTGCCCCCCCCCCCCCCCCCCCACTGCTTACTTCCAGTGGTTCTTGCGCCGCACTACAACCGCCGCAACCAGGAAGAAGCAGTGCAGTATGGCCTGCTCCTGCCCGGAGTCCGGCTGCTCCTTCGTCGGCTCCCCGGCGATGCTCCTCCAACATTTCGCCAACAGCCACGAGCGCCCCGCCGTCACGGTCCGCTACGGCCTGTCCTCTAACCTCGGCTTCTCCCTGTCGCACCCCTGGCATGCGCTCGTCGGGAAGGACGACCGCAGCGTTTTCCTCATGTCCCTGGCACCCCTGGGCGCGGCTACGGCCGTGTCGCTGATGTGCGTCAGGCCCGACGGTGAGGCCGAGGGGGCGCCCCGGTTCTGGTGCAAGCTGTCCGTGGGGCCCCCGGGCAACCACATGGTCCTCATGGTCTCGCCGCTGGCGCACCCGCGCCGTGGCAGGGGATGTTCTTGGCAGTGCCCCAGGAGATGCTCTCCGGCGACACGCTCACGCTCAGCGTCTGGATCGATCTGGCCCCACCTTCCGCCGGCGCTCCCAACGAAGTCAACTACACCACAGGCCAGGACATCAAGGAGGATGCAGTCAAGTATGTATCTCATCCTGTGCATGTTATGGATGGTAACTACTGTGTATATGATCTGGTGCAGTATTGAGTAAGTTTGATTTAGTAAGTTTGATCTGGTGCAAAATTGTTAAAATGCTACTCCCTCTAAACTAAAACCACGACACCTATTTTGGATCGGAGGAAGTAGTAATTAATTAGAATCAAATTATTTATTTATTGAAGTATTTATTTTTTAGCAATATTGATAATAAATCAAGTGCGCTGAGGACGCCCTCCGACTTCTACAGTTCTGACGACCCCAAGTATATCGAGTTCATGGAAAGGCCGAAGAAGCCCTCGAAGGCCAACTCGGAGAAGGACGACGAGCACTAGGATGAGGACGACGAGGAGGAGGAGGAGGACAAAGACGAGGAGGAGGAGGGCGAAGACGAGGAGGAGGAGGAGGAGGCTGACGACGACGACCAACCGACGGTCAGTGGCAAGCGTCCTCGCAGAGACGATGGCCCGGAGGGGGCATCGAAGAAGAAGAAAGACTAGATGTCGACAACTATAAATATGCAGCTTTAGTTTGAGGGTCCAACTTGTGGAACCCTACTATGGATATCGCTATTTTGGTGGAGTATCACATGGTTGTTAATTATTTACATATCGATGAATGCATGCAATGATTTTAATGATCATATGTGTAGCTAGTAGTAGTAACATATCGAATCAATTAAGATCTAATGGGTGCGATAAACAGATCACATATCCACCGTGCTCAGATCAAACAAACAGATTGAGTCATCTTCACTTAAGACACTTAGTGGCATGCTTCGGTTTGAAGCTGCCTGCTGATGTGAGAAGCTTATTCGCAACAATGACTCTCTTACATTCATCAGTCCTATGGCCCCGTAACACACATGCAATGGACGTGTGAAAGAAGTGTCTTGTAGTCCTATATATGATTTGGTGCAGTAATGAATAAGTTTGATTTACAATTAATTGCTGCTAAGTCGGTCGGCGAGCTTGGCCATGGACGTGGCCAACTGGACGAAGAAGGCACAAGTCCACACCGACATGATTTGGCCATGGACGTGGCGAACTGGGCAAATTATAGAACGCGTCCGTTGGCCTCCAAGATATTCTAGTATTACTGTTCAGAACATTGTGAACCAATTTAAAATTTAAACAACCAGTCTGTCTGAAATAAAATTCCTATATTTCTGTTTTGTTGATTATGCCATTTAGCACTACTGAATCCCTTGCACCATTATACAATACTGCTTTGTCGATATTTCTAAAACGTGTGACTGCAGCATCACTTGTTTCTTTGTAATATATTTCCTCTATAAAGATATATAAGAGTGTTTAGATCACTAATTTCTTTATAAGGGGAGTATCGATCATTGTGATGACAAAAAGCTGAGTCAAGTTTATTTTGCATTTTTTATGTGTATGGGTGGGGACGGAATATTGAACTTGAGAAACAGAGTAGGACAGATCTAGTAATTAGTTGCAAAATTTAGGCACGGGAGAAGCAACTCTCATTGTGTATCAATTCTACTTTCCATGATAAGGAGGGAGGAGAGATTAGATGCAACCAGCTAAACCCACCAAATCACAAATCACGTGGCATTCAGGGGGGGAGAGATTAGATGCTTTGTGATTTGTGAATGTCACGTGTCACCCATCAGGATGGGTCTCACCTGCTAACTCGTGAGACCTGGTCTCATAGAATTCTTTTCACTGTTTTACCATGCGAAAATATCTTATATTGTGGGACAGAAGGAGTAATACGGAACTAATACTGCAAGTTGACTCGATAGGTTACTCTATAAAAATTGTGGTTAACTCAAGACAGAACTAATAAAACCTGTTACAACTCAAAAGCAGATATAAGTATAACCCAATAATAGTGCTGCAACCACGAGCGTGTCACCTCCATTGGACAGATGCAAAATAGACTATCGCAGTCATGAACAAGGTGCACAGCTATAAAAATAAGGTAATGAGGTTCACGTACCCAACGCACTCGAGAGTTGAAGACCGCAGGCGTGAACGAGGTGTAGATAGTGAATATGCAAGAGAAAACCGTAGTTTTTTGGTCGGTTCCGAAATTTCATTAGCAAGAATACTGCAATTCTTATAATAGCAGATTAGTGGATAGTTCGAGTATTTTCAACAAACCTCTTTGGAGTTAAAAGTATCAAGATGAAATGGCACCACGCCGGGGACAGTACATTGTCAGATAGGCAAGGAGGAGACTGAGGGGCAAGATAAGATTAGTGATGGTGACAAGGACGCCATTGAATGTCAATTGTGCCACCGCCTTGAATAATACTTTTCCAATGAACAACCACATCTCCTCTGGGGTGGCTGTGAGTCGATGACGACGACTACCTCCCTCGGTGGCGTGTCGAGGACGTGCTCCAGCGCCGTCGGCGGTGTTTTATCCTGACAGTTGGGGGCTAATTCATGGGCTATGGGTTCATATATAATATAGTAGGTAGATGGCATCCTCTCTCTCCCTTGCTTTTCAATACAAGGATCACATGAACTACCCTACATGATTGTGATCCAAATGATGCAATTCTCGGTGTGTATGTTGTGGTGTGATAAATTGTCACTTTATGATTATATCTATATATGATTTATTTTTTATTCTTTTGAGTTCTTTCTTGCATGACTTATAGACATACATGCTCTTCCATATACTAGTCTTATATTGGCCATGTTTAGATAAATGATCTTCAAGAGGGAGTTCTGTATGATAGTTGGGATTAGCCTTGCAAGTAATCTATCTCAGGGGTGAAATGAGAAAAACACTTGTATCGTGTTATTGCCACTGATGACAAAAAAATTTGTTGCCTAATTTTCTTGGTGATGAACTGGAGGAGGTAAAGACAATATACTATCAACATTATGTCACTTTGCTTAATGCCGATACTCTGTTTTTACTTAATACTTTGATATGCATGCCGGATAACTGTAGTGGTTGGAGTATTAGCTATAGATGCATTTAGATAATGGTTTATGGACACAAGGACGCAATGCCTTAAACCTCGCTCGTACTTGGATAAGCCTTAAACATCCCTCATATTTTCATTTTTATCTCCCCGTTATGGAGAATATCAGTTTTTCCTCAAACTAAAACACTAAAAATATTAAGTCACATTGGGCCTTTATTAATAGGTTAGTCCAAATAAATTTAAATATTGCAATAAATGATAGGAATATAGCATGCACACTACAATTATCGATACCCTTAGGACATATCCATAAGCAGACATTTCCTCACTAATAAGCGGCTTAATCATTAGTGGAGGACGTTAAGCAACCACCATCATAGGGCCAATCTATAGTAGTGGAGCTCCCTCAACCACTACTAGGGAAAAGCTTATACACAGACGCTTACTAGCAGCGCGGGTTTATACCCCTCGCTACTGCTACTTACTAGTAGCACGGATTTTTAACCCTCGCTACTACTAAGTTGATAGCAGTAGCGCTGGTTTTTAACCCTCGCTACTACTAAGCGGTCTCTACCGTGCCCCCCGGAACATGCCATAGTAGTAGCGCGGGTTTTTAACCCTCGCTACTACTAAGTTGATAGCAGTAGCGCTGGTTTTTAACCCTCGCTACTACTAAGCGGTCTCTACCGTGCCCCTGGGCCATGCCGTAGTAGTAGCGAGGGTTATAAACCCGCGCTACTACTAAGTTTTTACCCCTCGCTACTACTAAGAGGTCTCAACCGTGCCCCTCCGGGACATGCCATAGTAGTAGCGAGGGGTAAAAACCCTCGCTACTACTAAAGGTCCCATTTTGAAACTCTACCCCCCCCCCTCCCCGTGGATCGCCTTTTCGGTTTTGTAAAAACCAAAAGAAAATGATAAAAACTTCAAAAATTAAAATCCTTTGAGATGTAGTTATGTTACTACATCTACTAGTTAGGAAAATTTAAAAACTTAAATTTGGACATGTTTTGCAAAAACTGTAGGGAAAATGTAAAATGGCTATAACTTTTGTGGGCCAAATTTTGTAAAAAGCAAAAGAAAATGATAAAAACTTCAAAAATTAAAATCCTTCGAGATGTAATTATGTTACTACATCTACTAGTTAGGAAAATTTAAAAACTTAAATTTGGACATGTTTTGCAAAAAGTGTAGGGAAAATGTAAAACGGCTATAACTTTTGCATACGATGTCAGAAAAAAACGTATAATATATCAAAATGTTCAGCACGAAAATCCGCATCTGATGGAGACTGCCTACGGCCTGTTTGCAAATTTTTAGAATCCTCAAATTCTAAAAGAAAAAAACGTTATGCTCAAATTTTAGTTTTTTTTAAGTTTGGTCAAATCTGGTCAAACTGTGGTCAAACTACTTATTCAAGAAGTATTAGTGTTACTAAATAGTTATTCAAGAATATTAGTGTTACTAAATAATTATTTTAGTTTTTTGTAATTTTGGTCAAATCTGGTCAAACTGTGGTTAACATGTGGTCAAACTACTTATTCAAGAAATATTAGTGTTACTAAATAATTATTGTTTTTTAGAACAATAGTTTTAAACTCAAACAGTGAAATGTGTGACTTCATGCTCAAGCTAAACTCCCGAGGGTTAATAGGATTGACATCTTACTATTGTCAGGAAAACAACAAGTGCAGACTTGGAATCGAGGGAGAATAGAACCCGGAAGTTAAGCGTGCTCAGGCTGGAGTAGTGAGAGGATGTGTGAACGTCCTGGAAGTTAGATGATTTGGAATGATGAGGGGTGATTAGAGATTAAATTGAGCAGTGATGAGGTGTGATTAGAGATTAGAGGTTAAAATAATTCAGAAATTTGAAAATTTGGGCAAAAAAATCGAAAAAAAAATTATTTTCAAAGCACGGGTGAGTAGTAGCGCGGGGTTTTACCCACGCTACTACTAATGGACGTAGTAGTAGCGCGGGTGGCACCCGCGCTACTGCTATACGTTAGCTGTAGCGCCGGCCCCCGCGCTACTAATAGGCCCAAAACCCGCGCTGCTGCTAGGCTTTTTTCCCTAGTAGTGAACTAGTGAGGGTGAATACACCTTCGAGGGTCAACCACTTATTGAGAGGTCATATATTTAAAATTATGTATTAGTGAAGCTAAACAACCTTTTACTACAGACCGCTATGACGATATTTATTAGGTTGTACAATGTAGAACTTTATGAACATATTTAAATGTGCCATATAGACACAAACAAAAATAAACACACAAAGCAAGAGTTATTTTTTAGATCTATGAAATTTTTCCATCGGTGTATATATGATTTTCCCAGATATGTGAAATGTCAAAAATAAATTTGAAAAATAAAAGTATATCCACATGAAAATATAATCCTAACATGGCACTTGTGTATCTCTTTGTAATAATTGACCTTAGAATTTTATAAATAGCATAATTCGAGTTTTAATAACACAACACAACTATGGTAGTTTTTATGTATAGATGAAATAAACAACAATTAATATTGTATGCTATGATTGTAAGTGAAATAACTAGTTAGCATTTAATGAAATATTGAACCATAAAAAGGAAAAAATCTAAATAATATCTATTGGTTATGATTCATCCTAGGCTAATAGACCATCCATGTTTCTCGTCGCGTGATTATTAGCTGCAACATGCTTCTCTTTATGTGATTACTAGAACTTTGGCTAGCTCATTGGCAATTCACAACATGGTGCACCAGCCAGCGACCGGGGCTGATGACGGCGAGGGTGAATACCGCGACGCCAAAGACCCACCTTTGTTGGCTTCCTACTTGGAGCGCATAATGACGATTAGATTGTCTCACTTACAAGCTTATAGCGCATGTTGAAGGGTGTTTCAGGTCCCACTCAAGACATCGTGTTAAGAGATCTGGTTCAAAGGAGTGGGGGAGGAAAGGCTTCAAGGAATCGGTGATCTCCTAGAAGGATTATATGAAGAGCGTTTTAAGGGGAGTTGGGGGTGTGGATGTCTTTGGCGGCAACCACAATTATTTCAAGCATATCGGGCGCGGTGCTATACTATCTATTAGTGATACTCACCAAAGTAGAAGATGAGGCAACATCATGCAACATGACAGCAGAGCCCGAGCCAGATACCCTGTCACTTCAGAGAGAGGAAAAAAGAATGGGTAACATGGACTGTCCAAAAGATCATTGCCTGCAAATATTGTTCACCTTGTCATTGACGGTCCGGATGTCCATTATCAAAAGAAAATAGTTCTATTAAATTTGAGAAGAACAAGGTAGTGAACTCTACCATAAACACCCTATCCAAGGCACTTATTGAGGTGAAGGAGTACCCACGACTACTCAAATTCAGTTGTGGGCACCTATTGTCGCCTTTACATTTGAGCTGGTGGGATCTTCATTCCTTTTGTGGAAACAAGGTTTTGATGAACCTGACATGCCCAATGCTTATGCGCTAGTTACTCTATTGAGTATTTATTCTTTGGTTATCACAGAAAGAAAAAAAAACTATATTTATATGTCAGACCAGCAGTACAATAACACACACACACACACACACACACACAGAGAGAGAGAGAGAGAGAGAGAGAGAGAGAGTTTAGAGTGAGCCTCAACAGTTTAACACAGTTTCGGAAACTAGCTTAGGAGCCTTTATTTATCCATGGCTAAGTTTAATGGTCAACAATTTCTTCATAACGGACATTAAGCATTCTGCTCACTACTTGGCCAGCTACCATAGATTGCTATAGGTTACAGCTGAGTGTTTCCCCATGTAGGAATGATGTAGCTCGATTAGGCTTGATTATTAACAGTGTTATGGTGGCGATCACTTGGAACATAATGTTTGCCAAGGCGCTAGTCGAGTAGCTGACCGACACCTTGTGCTTAATCACCTACAATTAGTCATTCCCAGATGGGATAAATTGTCTAGTTGGATGGTGTTGCCTATAGTGTATGAACAAATGCTAGGCAGGTTATGCAAACACATTTGAAAAGAAATCAGTGTCGATTTCAATAGCAACTCTCAGAACTGCCATGTCTCAGTTTAGAGGATGTTGTTTGTTTCCCATTCTAGTCGGTTTAGAGGATACTAGAGGGTAACGCGCGCTTTGCTGCATCGCTTTTCACTTGTTGGATTAGTCTTGTTTTTTTGATAGTGGGCTGCTCATTTTCAGCTTTGCTTGTGTTGGTTTGGGCTTTACTTGTCTTGGAGTTGGAGGTGTTTTCGTTGGCCAGTATCGATCTACTTCATTCAAGCAAGCGGTGGATGTGTCAAACAACACAGATACCCTAGCGGCACCGGGGCGTCAAACCCTAGCCGCTAGAGGAGGGCGTGTTTCGTGTCTGCCCAGCCGCTGTTGCCGCCGGCGTTGGCCGCGGTGGCGGCGGGCCCCTGCCTCAAAGGGGGAGGGGCACCCGTGCGTCATCCTGGCGGCGGTGGTGGGACTCGGGGCGGCGGCCTCGGACACGGTCATGAAGGCGCTCTCGCCAGCGCGACTGTGAGCGGCGGCGCTCCACTTCGGCTGTGCGGGTAGCGACGGGGACACCGGCTGATGGGTGTCCTGCTGGCTTGCGGTGGCTTCAGGTGCATCTTGGCGTTGAGCTTTGACGAGATCTGGCAGCCTCGAATCCGGCATGGACGACTTGACGGAGGGCACAACAGCAGGCTTTCTGTCCGTGCGTGATGGTCGGAGCACCCTGAACTAGGCACCTTGCAGCTGCTAGTCTAATGGCCTCCTTCCGCTGGGCTCGGCCCCGGAGTGGGGTTGCGGTGAGCACTTGCATCGGCGTTCGGCCGTGTGACGTTCGTCAGCTGTGATGAGGTGTTGTTGCGGATTGTCTCGAGGCTTTGTGCTGGATCGAGTGTTGCTTGACTTCTAGATCCAGGGGATTCGCATGGTGTGGCCTTGCAGGTGGTTGTGCAATCCTGATCTGGCGGTGATTGGGCTCCGCGAGTGCGCCTCGGCGAAGTTGATCTGTCTTTTGTGCTCTAGCTTTGGAAATGTCGGCTCGGGTCTGTGCAAGCCTGAGGGATGACGAGCCAGAGTAGAGCTCTCTCCGGCGAGCTTGTAGTCAGTGGCGGTGTGCTCCGTAATTGGTGTTGGTTCTTATTGATCAACCCGCCTGCGGGGCGGTCTTGCTGCGGATTGGCCATCGAAAGGTTTTGATGAGGGTTTCTCTCTCCAAGATCCGGTGGTTGACTTCGTCGGTGAGATACAATCTATGGATGGTGGCTTGATGCAGTGGAATGGTTGTGCAGCGGCAGCGGTGCATGTAGCTGCTGGGATCGTGGAAAAGTGGTGTGGACAACCCACGTGTTACTTTGATGGTGTTGCTATTTGAGCAACCGGTCTCGAGCTCCGGGGTGAAAGCCTAGGTCTCCCCAAGTTGGCTATACCTGGCAATGGCGATGTTTCTACGTTGTTACCTTGTTGAAGGCATTGCTCGGATATGCTCGGACTGTTCTTCAGGGTGAAAACCTAGATTCTAACTGTGGATGGTGGATCCGGTGACGACAGCGCTTAAGCGTCACTCACTTCCTAAAGGCGTTGTTGTTGAATACCATCGTTGTCTGTGTGATGTCAAAAACAGTTGGTGCGGATATGGTCATTGTTGTAGTTTGCCAATTGCAGATCAGATTGCTTTGGGTTTCTCTTTTTTCCTTGCCTGCGCATAGCTTTGGTCTGAAATGACTTTGCTATTGCCGGCGTATTTATGTGTGCGTATGTTGGTGTTGGCTGTGTGCATCTTAGCTATGCAGAGGTCGGGTGTGTGCTCATTGTGTTTGTATCCCCTTGATGCTTCATTTTGAGACAATAAAATTCACCCTTTGTCAAAAAAATAACAACACAGATACTGTTGTACAGAACCAGACAAAGAAGTTAATTGCTTTACTCAAATGATGTAGTAATGTTAGTTATCTTAGTGGCATAGAGACACATGGTTTAAATAACGAATGCATAACATGCAAAGGAAAAGGTGACTGGAGAGCACGCTCCAGGAAAAAACAACAAAAACCATGAGAACTATAACAAACAACGTGTCATGGCTTATTTTACAAAGCGCACCTGCTTATAAGCTTCACTTGGCTTTTCTTGTTGCAGATGAAAATATGACCGTAGCCTCAATTCTCCAAAAACTATTCATGTAGCAACACAATCTGGCAAACACAGCCGCACAACATACCTTGTGAAAGGAAGGTGTAGCTAAGGGCCTAATGACAAAGTGGCATGAGAAAAGTAGGGATATTAGTGAACATGACCATTCAAAAATAGAGTCGATAAGCAGCCACAGAAGGGCTACTCTAGTTTGCAAATAGTTACTACCTCCGATCCAAAATATACGACTGACCTACCAAAACGTCTTATATTTTGGAATGGAGGTAGTACATCACACAATATGCTAGTACATTAATTGCTTAAATTGACATCTCTAAACAAGTACATGTAAGGTGGGTACCTGGCCGACATGTTATATAGAGTGGTGAGGTTATTATTCTGGCTATCTCCTTGCTATAAAGCAGCCTCTAGTTCATACGTTGTATGTGAGGGATTATTTAATTTATAAGACCTTTCTTTCATACGTGGGATTTGAACTATGTCAAATTGATCATTGTGAAAGTATGAAGCATCTCAATCTCTAACACGGAGACCCGCATGTATATATTGATATTCGGTGGTCGCATACAATCAACGTGCAACGCACGTACGGAGTTACGTCGGGATCAGAGAGATAGATTAGAGATAGGAAGTTACAAGAGATAAAGAGGTAAGCTACATGTTGGGGAACGTAGTAATTTCAAAAAAATTCCTACGCACACGCAAGATCATGGTGATGCGTAGCAACGAGGGGGAAGAATGTTGTCCACGTACCCTCATAGACCGAAAGCGGAAGCGTTATTACAACGCGGTTGATGTAGTCGTACGTCTTCACGATCCGACCGATCAAGTACCGAACGCACGACACCTCCGAGTTCAGAACACGTTCAGCCCGATGACGTCCCTCGAACTCCGATCCAGCCGAGTGTTGAGGGAGAGTTTCGTCAGCACGGCGACGTGATGACGATGTTGATGTTCTACCGACGCAGAGCTTTGCCTAAACACCGCTACAGTATTATCGAGGTGGACTATGGTGGAGGGGGCACCACACACGGCTGAAAGATCAACTTGATCAATTGTTGTGTCTATGAGGTGCCCCCTGCCCCCGTATATAAAGGAGCAAGGGGGGAGGCGGCCGGCCTAGGAGGAGGGCACACCAAGGGGGTAGGATTCCTACTCCTAGTTGGAGTAGGTTTCCTCCTTTCCTAGTCCAACTAGGAGAAGGGAGGAAAGGGGGAAGAGGAGAAGGAAGGAAGAGGGGGCCCGCGCCCCAAACCCCTTGTCCAATTCGGACTGGGCTTGGGAGGGGCATGCGCCACTTCGTGGCTGTTGCCTCTCCTTCCCACTAAGGCCCATTAAGGCCCATTGCTTCTTCCTCGTATTCCCGTAACTCCCCGGTATCTCCGAAAATACCCGAATTACTCGGAACCTTTCCGATGTCCGAATATAGTCGTCCAATATATCGATCTTTACGTCTCGACCATTTCGAGACTCCTCGTCATGTCCCTGATCTCATCCGGGACTTTGAACTACCTTCGGTACATCAAATCACATAAGCTCATAATATAACTGTCATCGTAACTTTAAGCGTGCGGACCCTACGGGTTCGAGAACTATGTAGACATGACCGAGACACGTCTCCGGTCAATAACCAATAGCGGAACCTGGATGCTCATATTGGCTCCCACATATTCTACGAAGATCTTTATCGGTCAAACCGCATAACAACATACGTTGTTCCCTTTGTCATCGGTATGTAACTTGCCCGAGATTCGATCGTCGGTATCTCAATACCTAGTTCAATCTCGTTATCGGCAAGTCTCTTTACTCGTTCCGTAATACATCATCCCGCAACTAACTCATTAGTTGCATTGCTTGCAAGGCTTAAGTGATGTGCATTACCGAGAGGGCCCAGAGATACCTCTTCGACAATCGGAGTGACAAATCCTAATCTCGAAATACGCCAACCCAACAAGTACCTTTGGAGACACCTGTAGAGCACCTTTATAATCACCCAGTTACGTTGTGACGTTTGATAGCACACAAAGTGTTCCTCCGGTAAACGGGAGTTGCATAATCTCATAGTCATAGGAACATGTATAAGTCATGAAGAAAGCAGTAGCAACATACTAAACGATCAAGTGCTAAGCTAACGGAATGGGTCAAGTCAATCACATCATTCTCCTAATGATGTGATCCCGTTAATCAAATGATAACTCTTTGTCCATGGCTAGGAAACATAACCATCTTCGATTAACGAGCTAGTCAAGTAGAGGCATACTAGTGACACTCTGATTGTCTATGTATTCACACATGTATTATGTTTCCGGTTAATACAATTCTAGCATGAATAATAAACATTTATCATGATATAAGGAAATAAATAATAACTTTATTATTGCCTCTAGGGCATATTTCCTTTAGTCTCCCACTTGCACTAGAGTCAATAATCTAGTTCACATCGCCATGTGATTTAACACGAATAGTTCACATCGTCATGTGACCAATCACCCAAAGGGTTTACTAGAGTCAATAATCTAGTTCACATCGCTATGTTAGTAACACCCAAAGAGTACTATGGTGTGATCATGTTTTGCTTGTGAGAGAAGTTTAGTCAACGGGTCTGCCACATTCAGACTCGTATGTATTTTGTAAATTTCTATGTCAACAATGCTCTGCATGGAGCTACTCTAGCTAATTGCTCCCACTTTCAATATGTATCCAGATTAATACTTAGAATCATCTGGATCAGTGTCAAAACTTGCATCGACGTAACCCTTTACGACGAACCTTTTGTCACCTCCATAATCGAGAAACATATCCTTATTCTACTAAGGATAATTTTGACCGTTGTCCAGTGTTCTACTCCTAGATCACTATTGTACTCCCTTGCCAAAATCAGTGTAGAGTATACAATAGATCTGGTACACAGCATGGCATACTTTATAGAACCTATGGCCAAGGCATAGGGAATGACTTTCATTCTTTCTATCTTCTGCCGTGGTCGGGTTTTGAGTCTTACTCAATTTCACACCTTGTAACACAGGCAATAACTCTTTCTTTGACTGTTCCATTTTGAACTACTTCAAAATCTTGTCAAGGTATGTACTCATTTGAAAACAAAACTTATCAAGAGTCTTGATAAGTAGCTTCACCGAGGTCTTTCTTTGAAAAACTCCTTTCAAACACTCCTTTATGCTTTGCAGAATAATTCTACATTATTTCCGATCAACAATATGTCATTCACATATACTTATCAGAAATGTTGTAGTGCTCCCACTCATTTTCTTGTAAATACAGGCTTCACCACAAGTCTGTATAAAACTATATACTTTCATCATCTCATCAAAGCGCATATTCCAACTCCGAGATGCTTGCACCAGTCAACAGATGGATCGCTGGAGCTTGCATATTTTGTTAGCACCTTTAGGATTGACAAAACCTTCTGGTTGCATCATATACAACTCATCTTTAATAAATCCATTAAGGAATGCAGTTTTGTTTATCCATTTGCCAGATTTCATAAAATGTGGCAATTGCTAACATGATTCGGACAGACTTAAGCATAGATACGGGTGAGAAACTCTCATCGTAGTCAACACATTGAACTTGTCGAACACCTTTTTGCGACAATTCTAGCTTTGTAGATAGTAACACTACTATCAGCGTCCGTCTTCCTCTTGAAGATCCATTTATTTTCTATGACTTGCCGATCATCGGGCAAGTCAACCAAAGTCCACACTTTGTTCTCATACATGGATCCCATCTTAGATTTCATGGCCTCATGCCATTTTGCGGAATCTGGGCTCACCATCGCTTCTTCATAGTTCGTAGGTTGGTCATGGTCAAGTAACATGACCTCCAGAACAGGATTACAGTACCACTCTGGTGCGGATCTCACTTTGGTTTACCTACGAGGTTCGGTAGTAACTTGATCTGAAGTTACATGATCATCATCATTAGCTTCCTCACTAATTGGTGTAGTAGTCACAGGAACAGATTTATGTGATGAATTACTTTCCAATAAGGGAGCATGTTGGGGATATTACTACTGGGCGTAAACCGGCCTACCAGGCCGGGTTAACTTCATCAGTAGTCCCAGAGCGTTAAAGCCCAAGAAGATAGATGAGGGCCCAAGGTCGTAGTCGGTTCAACACTTGTAGCCGTAAACCGACTTTGTATGTAAACTTGTATTATAAGTTAGGAATAAGGAGAGACCAACCCAGGTACGAAGATGAACCGGAGATTGGGACTCTGTGAACCGATGGGCGTCACCCGTGTATATAAGGGGACGACCCGACAACGGTTCAAGGACAGACAATCACAACTCGAGACTTAGGCGAAGCTTGTTTGCTCCCTAGTCATCGAAACCCCATCAATTCCATCACAACTAGACGTAGGCTTTTACCTTCGTCGAAGGGGCCGAACTAGTATAAACCCTCTGTGTCCCTGTGTCCGCTTTAACCCCTTCGAGTTAACCCGTTGCGATGGCTCCACGACTAAGTCCTTTTGCTAGGACATCTGCCGTGACAAAACCACGACAGTTGGCGCCCACCGTGGGGCTACCGCACAATGGTTTCAAGTTCTTGGAGGGCCGCTTCGAAGGACTCAAGGGATACGCCGTGGGCCGGATGACCAAGAGTCGTCGCGGCAAGATCTACATCGATGATGCAGGCTGGGGCCCCAAGGCCGGCTCAATTGAGTACGGGTACCGGGTCCCCTTTGGTGGCATACACGTTTTCATCGGCAAGATCGGTGAACCGAGCCCTAAGCTGGACACCTGCACCGACCTCGTCGAGACAGCTCAGCGTGCGCGACCTGCCCGGGTTAAGCCGGCCGTGAAACGTGCCTTCGTGGGAGTCATCCATGGAGGAAGTTATGAGGACGGATCGGGATCTGGTGGCGAAACCGTCGTTTACTCTGGCGACGAGTCGTCAACCGGAGAAACTGAGTCTTTGTATCAGCTACAGGATGGCCGGATTGGGGGTTGTTCCGATGGCGACAGTATTCCGGACCCCACCGATCTGCCCAACCGGGTTGGAATATTCATGGCCGGTACACAAGCAGCGCTTCATTCATCGACCGCCGCGGCGATGTTTTCCGGTTCAGCAGCAGCACCGGCTGCCGGGGCAGGAGGCTCTGTGCGTCCGCCGGCTCAAGTTCTATCAGATCTGTTTGACGCATTGGCTGCGCTCATGTCAGAGGCTAACCCGGCGGATCAAGACGCCCACAACACAGAGATTGCAAAGGTGAGGGAGCAGATCACTCAGGCCATAGCGGATTTAGCAGCTGAAGAGGTCAGGATGACTGCGGAGCGGGCCGCTTTGGACACACAAGCTTACAAACTCATGTTGGACCAGAGCGCATCACAGGAAGTCATGAGGAGGAAGTACCGATCTCGTTTGCCTTCAGTTTTCGAAGCAAGGGACCTTTTCAACACCCCTGGAGCGGGAGCCAGTAATCCGCCGGTGGTAAACCGGGCGGAGGCGCCTGGGACAGGCGAGCCAGTCCAGCCTCGCTTAATAGATCTGCCCCGTCATAATACTGGTGTACCGCAGGTTGTGCCCACACCTCCGGGTCATTACTCCAACCCGCTGGATAACCTTGTCGCAGCCGCGGCACGGTTGGAGGCTATTCCAGTTGAAGGTGATTCATTACAGGAGATAGAGACGCGCCGGGTCAAGGAGCTCCTTAGGACGGCTTTGGTCCAACAGGAAGCGTATTCATACAGCCGCGACCGGATTCATTCTACCCCACGTCCAAGCCGGAGTTATAGCAGGCATATGGAGGAACCAGCTGTGTCAAGTAATGCACGGCGTGGAGTGCCCCGTGGCAACAATCCGGCCGGTGGTGTCGACAATGCCCAGGAGGTGGTGGACCGGGCCCGAGCGCGCAGGGAGGCCGAGTTAGCGGCACGGCATCAAGCTCGTCAGCTTACGCCGGTTTGTCCGACCACTTCAGTTGAGCCTGGGCTTAATTCTAGCGCGTTGGGGGTACCTTGCCTTGTCCCCGCTTTACGCAATGTGCGCCTGCCTAAGGATTTCAAGGGCCCACGCAAGGTACCGAACTATACGGCGGATCAACCTCCAGAGACATGGGTCGAGAGCTATGAGATGGCCATGGAGATGCTTGATGTAGATGATGCAGTGTGTGCAAAGTATTTCACCATGATGCTTGAAGGGACGGCCCGTACCTGGTTGAAGAGCTTGCCGCCCAATTCTATCAGTTCATGGGCCCAGTTACGGGCCCGGTTTATCAATAACTTCAAAGACACGTGTAAGCAGCCTATGTCGATAGTGGATTTAGCTGCCTGTGTCCAGGAAGAAGGAGAATCAACCACTCATTGGGTACGCCGGGTCTCACAAGTTCTGCATTCATCAGACCGCATCAACGCTGACACCGCAGTCATAACTTTGGAAGGCAATTGCCGGTTTGGACCCCTAAGGCTGAAGTTAGGACGGATGAAGCGCCATTGCACTGACATGGGGACTCTCATGGCCACTTTGGTAAAGTATGCTGATTCTGATAGTACCAAGGATCCCGAGTCTGATGATGAAAAGACAGGGAAGGGAAAGAAGAACGGCAACTCCAAGGGTCAGCAACATCACTCAGCAGGTAATGGCGGCGGAGGCAAGCGTAAAGCGGATGGCAACATGGATTTTGTGGCTAATACTAATGCGCAGGACAAGGGCCAGCGACGCAAAGGTAGATCGCAGAACCGCGGTGGAGCACCTAGTCCTAATCCGGACCGACTGAATTATCTATTGAACCAGCCCTGTCCAAAGCATGGAACGAAGGAGGTACCAGCAAACCACCTTTGGAAGGATTGCTACATTATGCAGGAGTTCAAGAGTTCTAATGCTTTCCGGTATGATCCCGGCTCCGGCGGTGGATCCGGGCCGGGTTCCGGTGGAGGAAACTCCGGTTCAGGATTTAATGGTAATCCGGGCGGACATAACAATCAGAACAATCAAAATAACCAAGGGGGTTACAATCAGCAACAGCAGCAGTCGGGTTATCAGAGCAACCTGAAGCAATTGAATAGTGGGAAATATCACGTATTCACCACTAGTTTGGACAAGCGAGACCGGAAGGTCCAGAAGCGGGCGGTTAATTCTATTGAACCGGCCGTGCCCCGATATCTACGTTGGTCAGAGCAGCCAATCATATGGAGCAGAGAGGATCACCCTCCCCGGGTCGACAATCCGGGTCAGCTGGCTTTGGTGGTGGCGCCTCAGGTGGGAGGTTATAAGTTCACCAAGGTACTCATGGATGGAGGTAGCAGTATTAACATCCTATACTATGAAACCTTCCGTCGCATGGGGCTAACAGATAAAGATCTCCGACCGTCGAATACGGTTTTCCATGGTGTGGTACCCGGCAAGTCAGCATACCCCATTGGTAAGATAGCACTGGAAGTGGCTTTTGCAGATGATCATGATTCCAGATCAGAGATGCTGACGTTTGAGGTAGTAAAAATCCAGAGCCCGTATCACGCCCTGTTCGGTCAACCGGCCTATGCCAAGTTCATGGCACGACCCTGTTATGTGTACTTACAGCTCAAGATGCCGGGTCATAAAAGGACTATAACGGTTCATGAAAGCCATAAGGTCGCTTTGGAATGCGAAGAAGGAGATGTGGCTTACGCAGAATCGGTTTGTGCCACCGAGGAGCTGAAGTATTACAAGGACAATGTTGATCCGGCGGATATGACTCCTTTGAAGAAGCCAACCACGGAGCATGATCCGGCCCTGAAGTTCACATCGGCGGCTGAGACTAAGCTTGTTGACTACGTACCTGGTGATTCGTCCAAGCAGTTCAGCATCAGTGCCAATTTGGATCCGAAATAGGAAAGCGCGCTCATCGAGTTCATCTGTGAGAATCGGGACATCTTTGCATGGAAGCCTTCTGACATGCCAGGTGTACCGAGGCGACTCGCTGAGCACACTCTTAATGTGGATCCTAAATACAAACCGGTGAAACAGTTTCTCCGCCGGTTCAACGAGGAAAGACGCAAAGCTATTGGAGAAGAAGTGGCCAGGCTCCTAGCAGCTGGCTTCATTGTTGAGGTTTACCACCCTGAGTGGCTTGCTAATCCGGTGCTGGTCCTTAAGAAAAACGGCACCTGGCGCATGTGTGTGGATTACACTGATCTTAATAAAGCTTGCCCAGCAGATCCTTTTGCCCTCCCCCGTATTGATCAAATTATTGATGCTACAACGGGTTGTGAGCGTCTAAGTTTTTTGGACGCATATTCCGGCTATCATTAGATCAAAATGGCAATTAAGGACCAGGAGAAGACAACGTTCATAACTCCCTTTGGTGCCTTTTGCTATGTATCTATGCCTTTTGGGCTCAAGAGTGCCCAGGCAACCTATCAACGGTGTGTGCAGAATTGTCTTCACAAGCAGATTGGCCGCAATGTACATGCCTATGTGGATGATATTGTGGTTAAGTAAAGGAAGAAAGAGACTTTGGTTGATGATTTGAAGGAGACCTTTGATAACTTGAGGACGTATAAGATGATGCTGAATCCGGCCAAGTGTGTCTTCGGTGTATCGGCAGGCAAGTTGTTGGGTTTTCTGGTGTCCAACAGGGGAATTGAAGCTAATACGGAGAAGATTACGGCCATCACCTCCTTGGCTAAACCGAAGTGCATCAATGACGTTCAACGATTGGCTGGCCGGATTGCCGCGTTGAGTCGGTTTATCAGCCGTCTTGGTGAGAAAGCAATCCCCTTGTATTAGATGTTTAAAAAGACGGATCAATTCGTCTGGAGTTCTGCTGCTGATCAGGCGTTCAAGGACTTAAAACGGCAATTGGCCAATCCGCCCGTGCTCGCCGCTCCCATTGATAAGGAGCCATTGTTGTTGTATGTTGCTGCTAATGCTCGCGCGGTCAGCGTAGCTATTCTGGTGGAGCGGAAGGAGGCAGGCAAGGAGCATCCGGTTCAACGTCCGGTTTATTATATCGGCGAGGTGCTTATTGAATCCAAACAAAGGTATCCGCATTGGCAAAAGCTGGTATATGGAATTTTTATGGCAAGCCGGAAGCTGAAGCAGTATTTCCAAGGGCATCCTATCACAGTGGTCAGTTCTGCCCCCTTGGGTGATATCATCCAGAACCGGGAAGTGACGGGCCGGATTGCCAAGTGGGCTATAGAGCTTGGGCCGCACGGTTTAAAATACGTGCCTCGGACGGCGGTGAAGTCCCAAGCGCTTGTCGATTTCATCAATGATTGGACGGAGCTGCAGGCCCCTGAAGAGAAGCCGGATCACACATATTGGACCATCCATTTTGACGGATCACGGCAATTGGAGGGCTCGGGGGCTGGAGTCGTATTAACTTCCCCACGAGGTGACAAGTTCTGTTATGTTCTCCGCTTAATGTTCCCTTGTACTGACAATGCAGCTGAGTATGAAGCCTTGCTCCATGGTCTCCGGATGGCTAAAGAGATGAATCTAAGCCGGGTTAAGTGCTTCGGTGACTCGGATCTAGTGGCTCAACAAGTGTCTGGCACTTGGGACTCTAAAGACCCACTCATGGCTGCACTTCAAGGGCTATCAGGTGGACCACGTGGACCGTCGAAAGAATAAGGCGGCAGACGCCCTGAGCCGATTGGGCTCCCAACGTAAACCGGTCCCGCCTAATGTTTTTCTTGATGTGCTGCACAACCCGTCGGTCAAGCTCCCAGGTGAAGCGGATTTGGCTGTTCCTGACCCGGAGGCTCAATTGGTGGCAGCACTTCACGTCATTCCGGATTGCACACGTCCTTACCTGGCATACATGAACCGGGGCGAATTACCAGAGGATGAGACTTTGGCTAGACAAATAATACGGCGGTCCAAGTCCATGACAGTTGTCAATGGCGAGTTGCACCATTGCAGTGTATCAGGAGCGTTTCAACGCTGTGTATCTCCTGAGGAAGGCTGTGAAATTTTGCGTGAGATCCACGAAGGGGATTGTGGTCACCACGCCGGTTCAAAATCTTTGGTGGCCAAAGCGTTCCGCCACGGTTTCTATTGGTTAACTGCCCATGCTGATGCGGAGGATCTGGTCAGACGATGTGTTGGTTGCCAAAAGTTCTCAAGACGTGCTCATGTACCGGCTCAAGAATTGAGGATGATTCCAATCACTTGGCCGTTTGCAACTTGGGGGCTAGATATGGTTGGGCCTTTCAAAAGGTCCAAGGATAAGAAGACCCACCTCCTGGTGGCGGTTGATAAATTTACAAAGTGGGTGGAGGCGGAGCCTGTTAGCAAGTGTGACGCAGCCACGACGGTTCAATTCATCAAAAAAGTGATTTTCCGGTTTGGCTTTCCACACAGTATCATCACAGATAATGGTACCAATTTGTCCAAAGGTGCCATGAAGGAGTTTTGCGAACGAGAGCACATCCGCCTTGACGTTTCATCAGTGGTGCACCCACAGTCCAATGGTCAAGCAGAAAGAGCTAATCAGGAGATCTTGAGAGGCATCAAACCGCGACTTATGGTTCCTTTGCAAAGGACGCCGGGTTGTTGGGTAGAAGAGTTGCCATTTGTATTATGGAGCATTAATACCACACCCAACAGATCAACAGGATACACGCCGTTCTTCATGGTCTATGGAGCGGAGGCGGTTCTCCCTAGTGATATCCTCACGATTCACCTCGTGTGGCGGCTTATGTTGAAACGGACAACGAGACAGCTCGACAAGACGCTTTGGACCGGTTGGATGAAGAGCGAGACATAGCAGCTGCCCGCTTGGCAATTTACCAATAGGATCTTCGTCGCTATCACAGTCGTCGAGTCAGAACCAGAACCTTTCAAGAAGGAGATTTGGTGCTTCGCCTCATTCAAGATCAAACCGATATGCATAAATTATCCCCGCCTTGGGAGGGACCTTTCATGGTCAGCAAGAATCTGCACAATGGGTCATACTATCTGATCGATGTTCGAGAGCGAAAAGACTCACACAAATCAGAAGACGAGACCAACAGGCCGTGGAACATAGCTCATCTTCGGGCTTACTATACTTGAGCCATTGGCTCTGCTTATGTATATATTATGACAATGTACATATTATAAATACAATAAACGGGCCCTCAGCTAAAGCGGGGTATCTGTTCTTTTACATCATGCGTGGTTACATGGAGTTGTTCTATCTTAAAGCGGCCTCCGGTTTACCCCTTGAAACAATTATAAATTTCACTAGGGGGCTCAGTCATGTCTGAACCGATGCAACACCTTTTGATAGGCGAAAGCCACCAGATCACTTGGGGGCTCGGTCGTGTCCGAACCGATGCAACGCTTTTTAATAGGCGAAAGCCAGCAGATCACTTGGGGACATGGTCAAGTCTGAACCAGTCACGCCTCTTGATCGGCCTAAAGGCCATAGAATCACTTGGGGGCTTGGTCGAACCCGAACCATTGCCATGCCACTTGATCGGCGTAATGCCACGGTTTCATTTGGGGACCTGGCTGACTTGAACCATAGCTACACCTATTGGGAGCTTGGTCGTGTCCGACCAAGGTAACACCATCTGATCGGCTCAGTAAAGCCTCTTTTTTACAAACGGTTTTATCATTGCCTTTGCTTCAATATTTTTTAAACTGCTGTTTTATCTTGGTTGCGTTTTTAAACCGACAACGTTTTACACCGGTTCAAACTGCCAATTTGGCGGAACACGGTCCATTTTTAAACCGGAGGTTATTTACCCGGTTTGTTTTCTTCTGTTAACATCCTTTTTGGAGTAACAAATTGTTTATTATGACCAAGCACGGTTTACATAGTAAACCGGCATTGTATATACAGGAGTTGTTTTCTCCCATGACGGTGCAGGTTTATCAAACCACCGTGTCAAGATTGGCTAAGCCTACTTCGTGCCCGATGATGGCAGGTATTTTGTATCACAAAATTTAATCATATATGTCAATTTCCTTGCATATATATGAAGTTCATAAACCGGATGGCGGTACAACCGCCCTGGTAGTTTAAGATTTTAGGATCGCAGGAGGCATAGATTGGCAGTGTCGATATTTCAACCAAACTTATCACTTCAGATGCACGAAGGCATCTCAGAAGCAAAAGTATTGGCTATCCTATTACAAGGCAACATGGTGCCCAAATAACATCATTGTTTTCTGACAAAGTATAACAAGGCAGCCTATTAAACCGATCTCCGGTTCAAGCTTGGTCACCGCCTTGGTCGGATGGTCGTGAGCCGTCCTGCGTCGCTTCAGTTTCTTCTGCCCTACCCAGCGGCTGGAAGTCAATAGTGGTCCAGTCGATTCCCATTAAAGCTTGAAAAACAGCTTCATCATGGATCAGTGAAGACGGTTCAATATCAGGAGCATAAGTATGCTTACGGATTGGCGGGATCAGATTTTCTGCTTCGGGAACTGGTGCAGCCTCTCGTTTGTTCTGGTTATTATATTGGGCTTGATAATGCGTCAAAGCTGCCTCTTCTACCAATTGACAAGCCAGAGGGCGCACTGCCCGGTTTATTGCCCTCGGATCATCTTCATTGAACTCTGACCCATCTTCCTTCAAACTGGGATAGCCCTGAGCTACTTCAACAGGATCGAAGTCGGGCACCCATGCCTTTGCTCGGATTAAAGCGTTGATGGCACCGGTTCGAGCAGCAGATTTTTTCAGCTCTTCAATCCGGGCAGGAAGCATTGACAATCTCTTAAGAGTATCTTGGATTAATGTGGGTGCCGGATTGTTATGTGACGCAGTCGAGATGATCTGCTACGCTCTAGTATACAGTTGTTCGATTAATGTGTAGGCAGCCTTCAATTTCATTCGAACATCTGACCCCAAGTGGTTAATGCGGGTGCCTGCAACATGATAGAACAGTTCACAAACCGGACCTATCATAGGAAGACCGAAATTATCACAGGAGTCAAAGAACGCTTACCAAAGATGGCGGCAGTCATTGCATGCACTAGTCGCTTTACGCTGGTCAGTTCGTCTATCACCGGTTTAAGGGCAGCTTCAGCAGTTTCGATTTTCTTGATCAAAGCATTTTTCTCAGTGGCCCAATCCGCCCGATCTTTTTTGAAGCCTTCCTTAAGCTATTCCATGATGCTTAAAGCGCTGGTCAACTCCTCTTTTGCTTTGGAGGTTTCAGCTGGTTGGGATTTTAAGTTCTCTTGAAGATCGGCGAGTTGATTTTCTTTGGTCTTCAGCTCAGCCTGCAGTCAGACAGTTATAGGGTTTAAAAAATAGTATGGATATTGAAGTACCAACCACATAACGAGTTATGCACTTGGCACTTGGGGGCTAATGCCTATTTAATCTACAACTATCAACTGATTGCAAAGTCCCAAGCTCAATACAAGTGTTCAACTTGGCACTTGGGGGCTAATGGCTATTTGCTCAAAAATTATCAGTGAAATTCGAAGTTTTCAGGTTTATATTATTAAGTCCCGGTTCAACTACATTAAGTTGAACCGACCCTTGGAGGCTACATCGGCGCATTTTGAAGTATGCAGCTTTATATTTCACAAAGTTCCGGTTTGAAATAAGATTACAAACTGACCCTTGGGGGCTAGGGGAGGCAGCAAGGATAAAAGATATACAAGCAGGAAGAGGCATATGAAAATTACCTCAATTTCTCCTTCATCATGTTCACTAGGCCAGCTTCATGATCGCGACTGGTATATAGCCGGTTCAGATAACCAGAATGAAGATCTTGAGCACTCAGTGCAGCATAAGTTGCCAAATCGACATTCCACTTGCCCTTGCCCATTGCAGCAAATTCATCCTTGGCAGTATGTCTGGACAAAGCGACAGGATTGCTGGGTTCGGTATGACCAATACCAGTGATGACAACTTCATCATCCTGGGCGTCACCGGTTTGCATTGTGGCTGTCGGTTTGCCAGTAGCTTTGGATGGACTTGTGGATTTTTTATTCCGGACGGGACTTCCAGGCTGGTCAGCAAGACCGGAAGCATCAGCAGGCCTCTCTTCAGCAATAAAGACCTCATCTTGCGCTGGCAGATCATTCGGCATGTATTCATGAATGGCCGCCTCAACATCTGGAGCGGCGCCCGGTTCAGGGGCAGTTTCTTCTTCGGCCGCTTTATCCAGGCAAGCCTTCTTGCTCGGCCTCGGTTTGGCCCTGAGAGGAACAGCAAAATCAAAAACAGTATATGTTGAAAGCTACAACACCAAGAATGTTATGATAAGTGCAAGCTTAGCCAAGCACGGTTTTAAGCGGTGGCAGTTGAGTACCCGTTGACTCGCCGGAGGATGAGTGGGAGGTAACCTGATAATCGGAGTCAGATGGGTTAAGCGGTTGACGAAAACAGCCCGCTTTAGAACAAGTACTGACAAGCAAATTAGGGACCTCTGAACGGCGTCTCCGAACCGGATTGTTCGGTAAACCGGCGGAGGTAACTACCTGGCCGCTATGACGAGTCGTGCGGCGCACTTCATGCTGTTGGGTCTTCATAAGAAATTTGGGATCCAAATGAGCAAGTGGATGAGAAAATTTAACTTTCTGGATTGCCTGACGAATTTTTAGTGAAGGCAAAGAGTTTGAATCAGAAGAGAGAATAATTACCTCTACATCATCAGCATGGCTAGCTTCGGCATCATCCTGACAAGTATTATCATCAATAAGGCGTGTAAAAGAAAGCCATGTAAATCGAGTTCTACCTTAAGGTCCGGATTACTCACATCATCGTCAGCAGGCGGATTAGAAGATGAAGTGGTTTTCCTTTTTTGAGCAAGTTTCTTAAGGACCTTTGTCTTTGGACGAGTCGGTCTCTCCGGTTTGTCTGCCTTCTCCTGTGAAAGCTTCTTGCTCCAAAACGGATCATCACCCTGTTTTAACAGATATTGGTATCAGGTATTAAGCAGATGTAATATTACCAGATTTAATGAAAAGGAAAACTCAGACTTACAACTGGCGGTTTGTTGGTAGCACAGAAAGGAAGCAGGCCGGTTCAGGCACAGACGTATTCCGATTTGTTCAAAATTTTCTTCACAGCTTCTGTGACTTCTTCGTCAGTAAGCTGGATGTTCACATGCCGCAGAGGGTCGTTAACATTGCCCGTATATTCACACATCAAACCGGAGCGTTGGCTGAGAGGCAGTACGCTCCAGGATATCCAGCAACGAGCGAGATCCACTCATGTTAAACCGTTGGCCATAAAGGCTCTGAGCTTGGACAGTTGGGGAGCATATTTACTCCTTTCTTTGGCCGTCAACCTCTGTGGAAAGGGGTGTGTGTTGTTAAGTCGTTCCGGACGATAGCCGGGCAAGGGATTTTCATTTGCAGGAGAGGTGTCTTTGCAATAGAACCACGATTGATTCCATTATTGGGGATGGCTGTGCAGCTTTGCGTGAGGATAAGTGACCTCTTTCCGCTTTTGAATCACCATGCCACCCAATTCCATATTGGAACCATCAGTAAATTCTGTGCGACGGTTTAGATGGAACAAATCTCGGAATAACTCGACTGAAGGTTCCTCTTGAAAGAACACCTCGCAGAGCACTTGGAAATGACATATGTTGGTGACAGAATTGGGGCCAGTGTCTTGCGGACGAAGTTGGAAGTTGGCCAAGACGTCCCGATAAAATTTCGAACCGGGTGGATTAAAACCTCGGGCTAAGTGATCCGCAAAAACTACAACCTCTCCTTCTCGAGGGGTGGGAGGACATTCTTTGCCTAGGACCCTCCAGTGGATGGTATTTTTGCTGCTCAAAGCGCCAGTCAAGACTAAGTTATTCAGCTGTGTTTCTGTAACACGAGAAGGAGCCCAGTTGCATTCATATACTTGCTTGGCCATGGTGGAGTCTACAAAATAAGCGATCCCGGTTTGAGATTGTGTTGGGTACAAAATATACACTGATATGATCGGGGTCAAACCGAGGATAATTACATTCAAACCGAAGCTCCGTGAAGCGATGGACTATGACTAAGGGATCCTGGCGGTTCAATAAGGGGACTAATGGTATATACCAATTTATTAACTTTTCCTATGGTAAGTTAAACCGCCTGATCTAAATATTGAAAGCATTGGAGGTTCCGAAATGGCTAAGTATGCAGAAACAGGTTTCACAAAAATTCCATTACAGCAATGGGTCTATGGTAGCTTCAGAAAAACAGAAAAAATATTCAAAGGCTTCAAAGCAGGGCGGAAGTGAATCAATGGGCAGATATACAGATGAGATCCACGGACTTTAACATGAGACTATAGGTGGATGCGGAAAGCTAAGTGGTACTCAGTACAAGGTTTTACAGATCCATACAGAGGCTAACACACGAACAGGAGCAGTCGACGAACATCGCAAGAACAAGGAACCCTAGACCAGATCTAGGTTAAGAAGAACAGAGGACTTACCAGAGCTGAGGAGGGTGCGGAAGATCACCGCAGTTTTCTGGTGCGTTCAGGTCGATGCAGTGGCCAAGGTCGAGGCTGAAGACGACGGCGGCGGCGGAGCTCTGAAGCTGACGGCGCGAGGAAGACGAAGATGAGAAGGCAGGAAGGGGGAAAAGGAAATGACCCTTCAGTCCTATTTATAAGACAAAAGGACATGTGTCAGGCGCGACAAACCAGGGCCACCGAACGGAGCTGTTGCCTCGATTTTCGCAGCCTTATTAAAATGATGAGGTAATATGAATACTTTCTTTATGACAGATGGCGTCACCCCGGTTTAACAGCAAGTGGAGAAGATGACGTCAAGACGGTTCAACAATTACCAGAAGATGATAAAGATGAAGATTTCTGCTAAGGATTGACATGAACACGTTCAAATCAATCTGGTGCCTAATGTTGGGGATATTACTACTGGGCGTAAACCGGCCTACCAGGGCCGGGTTAACTTCATCAGTAGTCCCAGAGCGTTAAAGCCCAAGAAGATAGATGAGGGCCCAAGGCCGTAGTCGGTTCAACACTTGTAGCCGTAAACCGGCTTTGTATGTAAACTTGTATTATAAGTTAGGAATAAGGAGAGACCAACCCGGATACGAAGATGAACCGGAGATTGGGACTCTGTGAACCGACGGGCGTCACCCGTGTATATTAGGGGACGACCCGACAACGGTTCAAGGACAGACAATCACAACTCGAGACTTAGGCGAAGCTTGTTTGCTCCCTAGTCATCGAAACCCCATCAATTCCATCACAACTAGACGTAGGCTTTTACCTTCATCGAAGGGGCCGAACTAGTATAAACCCTCTGTGTCCCTGTGTCCGCTTTAACCCCTTCGAGTTAACCCGTTGCGATGGCTCCACGACTAAGTCCTTTTGCTAGGACATCTGCCGTGACAAAACAGCGACAGAGCAGGTACAGTTACCTCATCAAGTTCTACTTTCCTCCCACTCACCTCTTTCGAGAGAAACTCCTTCTCTAGAAAGTATCCATTCTCAGCAACGAATGTCTTGCCTTCGGATCTGTGATAGAAGGTGTACCCAACTGTCTCCTTTGGGTATCCTATGAAGACACATTTCTCCGATTTGGGTTTGAGCTTATCATGATGAAACTTTTTCTTTTAAGCATCGCAACCCCAAACTTTAAGAAACGACAACTTTGGTTTCTTGCCAAACCACAGTTCATATTGTGTCGTCTCAACGGACTTAGATGGTGCCCCTTTTTAACGTGAATGCAGCTGTCTCTAATGCATGACCCCAAAACGATAGTGGTAAATCGGTAAGAAACATCATAGATTGTACTATATCCAATAAAGTACGGTTATGACGTTCGGACACACCATTATGCTGTGGTGTTCCAGGTGGCACGAATTTGTGAAACTATTCCACATTGTTTTAATTGAAGACCAAACTCATAACTCAAATATTTGCCTCCGCGATCAGATCGTAGAAACCTTATTTTCTTGTCACGATGATTTTCCACTTCACTCTGAAATTCTTTGAACTTTTCAAATGTTTCAGACTTATGTTTCATCAAGTAGATATACCCATATCTGCTCAAATCATCTATGAAGGTCAGAAAATAACGATACCCGCCGCGAGCTTCAACACTCATCGGATCGCATACATCAGTATGTATTATTTCCAATAAGTCAGTTGCTCGCTCCATTGTTCCGGAGAACGGAGTCTTTAATCATCTTGCCCATAAGGCATGGTTCGCAAGCATCAAGTGATTCATAATCAAGTGATTCCAAAATCCCATCATCATGGAGTTTCTTCATGCGCTTTACACCAATATGACCTAAATGGCAGTGCCACAAATAAGTTGCACTATCATTATTAACTTTGCATCTTTTGGCTTCAATATTATGAATATGTGTATCACTACGATCGAGATCCAACAAACCATTTTATTGGGTGTATGACCATAGAAGGTTTTATTCATGTAAATAGAACAACAATTGTTCTCTAACTTAAATGAATAACCGTATTGCAATAAAAATGATCAAATCATATTCATGCTCAACGCAAACACCAAACAACACTTATTTAGGTTTAATACTAATCCCAAAAGTATAGGGAGTCTGTGATGATGATCATATCAATCTTGGAACCACGTCCAACACACATCATCACTTCACCCTTAACTAGTCTCTGTTTATTCTGCAACTCATGTTTCAAGTTACTAATCTTAGCAACTGAACTAGTATCAAATACTGAGGGGTTGCTATAAACACTAGTAAAGTACACACCAATAACATGTATATCAAATATACCTTTGTTCACTTTGCCATCCTTCTTATCTGCCAAATACTTGGGGCAGTTCCGCTTCCAGTGACCAGTTCCTTTGCAGTAGAAGCACTCAGTCTTAGGCTAAGGTCCAGACTTGGGCTTCTTCACTTGAGCAGCAACTCGCTTGCCGTTCTTATTGAAGTTCCCCTTCTTCCCTTTGCCCTTTTCTTGAAACTAGTGGTATTGTCAACCATCAACACTTGATGTTTTTCTTGATTTCTACCTTCTTCGATTTCAGCATCACGAAGAGCTTGGAAATCGTTTCCATTATCCCTTGCATATTATAGTTCATCACGAAGTTCTACTAACTTGGTGATGGTGACTACAGAATTCTGTTAGTCACTATCTTATCTGGAAGATTAACTCCCACTTGATTCAAGCGATTGTAGTACCCAGACAATATGAGCACATGCTCACTGCTTGAGCTATTCTCCTCCATCTTTTAGCTATAGATCTTGTTGGAGACTTCATATCTCTCAACTCGGGTATTCGCTTGAAATATTAACTTTTATTCCTGGAACATCTCATATGGTCCATGACGTTCAAAACGTCTTTGAAGTCCCGATTCTAAGCCATTAAGCATGGTGCACTAAACTATCAAGTAGTCATCATATTGAGCTAGCCAGACGTTCATAACGTCTGCATCTACTCCTACAATAGGTCTGTCACCTAGCGGTGCATAAAGGACATAATTCTTCTGTGCAGTAATGAGGATAAACCTCAGATCACGGATCCAATCCATATCATTGCTACTAATATTTTTCAACATAGTTTTTCTCTAGGAACATATCAAAAAATTAACAGGGAGCAACAACGCGAGCTATTGATCTACAACATTGTTATGCAAATACTATCAGGACTAAGTTCATGATAAATTAAAGTTCAATTAATCATACTACTTAAGAACTCCCACTTAGATAGACATCCCTCTAATCATCTAAGTGATCACGTGATCCAAATCAACTAAACCATAACCGATCATCACGTGAAATGGAGTAGCTTCCAATGGTGAACATCACTATGTTGATCATATCTACTATATGATTCACGCTCGACCTTTCGGTCTAAGTGTTCCGAGGCCATCTCTGCATATGCTAGGCTCGTCAAGTTTAACCTGAGTATTCTGCGTGTGCAAAACTGGCTTGCACCCATTGTAGATGGACGTAGAGCTTATCACACCCGATCATCACGTGGTGTCTGGGCACGACGAACTTTGGCAACGGTGCATACTCAGGGAGAACACTTTTATCTTAAAATTTAGTGAGAGATCATCTTATAATGCTACCGTCAATCAAAGCAAGATAAGATGCATAAAAGATAAACATCACATGCAATCTATGTAAGTGATATGATATGGCCATCATCATCTTGTGCTTGCGATCTCTATCTTTGAAGCACCGTCATGATCACCATTGTCACCGGCGCGACACCTTGTTCTCCATCGTAGCATCGTTGTCGTCTCGCCAATCTTATGCTTCTACGACTATCGCTACCGTTTAGTGATAAATTAAAGCATTACAGGGCGATTGCATTGCATACAATAAAGCGACAACCATATGGCTCCTGCCAGTTGCCGATAACTCGGTTACAAAACATGATCATCTCATACAATAAAATTTAGATCATGTCTTGACCATATCACATCACAACATGCCCTGCAAAAACAAGTTAGACGTCCTCTACTTTGTTTTTGCAAGTTTTACGTGGCTACTACAGGCTTAGCAAGAACCGTTCTTTCCTACGCATCAAAACCACAACGATAGTTTGTCAAGTTGGTGATGTTTTAACCTTCGCAAGGACCGGTCGTAGCCACACTCGGTTCAACTAAAGTTGGAGAAACTGACACCCGCCAGCCACCTATGTGCAAAGCACGTCGGTAGAACCAGTCTCGCGTAAGCGTACGCGTAATGTCGGTCCGGGCCGCTTCATCCAACAATACCGCCGAACCAAAGTATGACATGTTGGTAAGCAGTATGACTTATATCGCCCACAACTCACTTGTGTTCTACTCGTGCATATAACATCAACGCATAAAACCAGGCTCGGGTGCCACTGTTGGGGAACGTAGTAATTTCAAAAAAAATTCCTACGCACACGCAAGATCATGATGATGCATAGCAACGAGAGGGAAGAGTGTTGTCCATGTACCCTCGTCGACCGAAAGCGGAAGCGTTATTACAACGCGGTTGATGTAGTCGTACGTCTTCACGATCCGACCTATCAAGTATCGAACGCACGGCACCTCCGAGTTCAGCACACGTTCAGCCCGATGACGTCCCTCGAACTCCGATCCAGCCGAGTGTTGAGGGAGAGTTTCGTCAGCACGACGGCGTGGTGACGATGTTGATGTTCTACCGACGCAGGGCTTCGCCTAAGCACCGCTACAGTATTATCGAGGTGGACCATGGTGGAGGGAGCACCGCACACGGCTAAAAGATCAACTTGATCAATTGTTGTGTCTATGGGGTGCCCCCTGCCCCCGTATATAAAGGAGCAAGGGGGGAGGCGGCCGGCCTAGGAGGAGGGCGCACCAAGGGGGTAGGATTCCTACTCCTAGTTGGAGTAGGTTTCCTCCTTTCCTAGTCCAACTAGGAGAAGGGGGAAAGGGGGGAAGAGGAGAAGGAAGGGAGAGGGGGCCCGCGCCCCAAACCCCTTGTCCAATTCGGAGTGGGCTTGGGAGGGGCGCGCGCCACTTCGTGGCTGCTGCCTCTCCTTCCCACCAAGGTCCATTAAGGCCCATTGCTTCTTCCTCGTATTCCCGTGACTCCCCGGTACCTCCGAAAACACCCGAATCACTCGGAACCTTTCCGATGTCCGAATATAGTCGTCCAATATATCGATCTTTACGTCTCGACCATTTCGAGACTCCTCGTCATGTCCCCGATCTCATCCTGGACTCCGAACTACCTTCGGTACATCAAATCACATAAACTCATAATATAACTGTCATCGTAACTTTAAGCGTGCGGACCCTACGGGTTCGAGAACTATGTAGACATGACCGAGACACGTCTCCGGTCAATAACCAATAGCGGAACCTGGATGCTCATATTGGCTCCCACATATTCTACGAAGATCTTTATCGGTCAAACCGCATAACAACATACGTTGTTCCCTTTGTCATCGGTATGTAACTTGCCCGAGATTCGATCGTCGGTATCTCAATACCTAGTTCAATCTCGTTATCGGCAAGTCTCTTTACTCGTTCCGTAATACATCATCCCGCAACTAACTCATTAGTTGCATTGCTTGCAAGGCTTAAGTGATGTGCATTACCGAGAGGGCCCAGAGATACCTCTCCGACAATCTGAGTGACAAATCCTAATCTCGAAATACGCCAACCCAACAAGTACCTTTGGAGACACCTGTAGAGCACCTTTATAATCACCCAGTTACGTTGTGACGTTTGGTAGCACACAAAGTGTTCCTCCGGTAAACGGGAGTTGCATAATCTCATAGTCATAGGAACATGTATAAGTCATGAAGAAAGCAATAGCAACATACTAAACGATCAAGTGCTAAGCTAACGGAATGGGTCAAGTCAATCACATCATTCTCCTAATGATGTAATCCCGTTAATCAAATGACAACTCTTTGTCCATGGCTAGGAAACATAACCATTTTCGATTAACGAACTAGTCAAGTAGAGGCATACTAGTGACACAATGTTTGTCTATGAATTCACACATGTATTATGTTTCCGGTTAATACAATTCTAGCATTAATAATAAACATTTATCATGATATAAGGAAATAAATAATAACTTTATTATTGCCTCTAGGGAGTATTTCCTTCACTACAACTTTAAAGAGAAATATATCTAGACTCCTAACAACCTATTCGGTATTAACAATATGTTTTACACTCTCCGTTAATCATAACGTGGTTAAGTTCATATTGCGCTTGAACTCCTCAAATGGTCTTGAAGATAGTGCATTGGTAAAACCATCTGCAACTTGTTCTTTAGAGTGCACAAACCAAATCTCTAGTTCCTTGGTGGCAACTCTTTCTCTTGCAAAATGATAGTCTATTTCAATATGCTTCGTTCTTGCATGGAAGACAGGATTAGTTGACAACTATGTGGCATCAAGATTGTCACACCAATGATGAGGAGTTTCTCTGTCATGCATCCCATGGTCAATGCCATCTACTCTGCTTCTATATTGGACCTAGAAAGAGTTGGTGATCACGTGATAGACATCCTTCTAATCTTCTAAGTGATCACGTGATCCATATCAACTAAACCATGTCCAATCATCACGTGAGATGGAGTAGTTTCAATGGTGAACATCATTACGATGATCATATCTACTATATGATTCACGCTCGACCTTTCGGTCTCTATTTTCCGAGGCCATATCTGTTATATGCTAGGCTCGTCAAGTTTAACCGGAGTATTCCGCGTGTGCAACTGTTTTGCACCCGTTGTATTTGAACGTAGAGCCTATCACACCCGATTATCACGTGGTGTCTCAGCACGAAGAACTTTCACAACGGTGCATACTCAGGGAGAACACTTATACTTTGATAATTTAGTGAGGGATCATCTTATAATGCTACCGTCAATCAAAGCAAGATAAGATGCATAAAAGATAAACATCACATGCAATCAATATAAGTGATATGATATGGCCATCATCATCTTGTGCTTGTGATCTCCATCTCCGAAGCACCTCCATGATCACCATCTTCACCGGCGCGACACCTTGATCTCCATCGTAGCATCATTGTCGTCTCGCCAATCTTATGCTTCTACGACTATCGCTACCACTTAGTGATAAAGTAAAGCATTACTGGGCGATTGCATTGTATACAATAAAGCGACAACCATATGGCTCCTGCCAGTTGCCGATAACTCGGTTACAAAACATGATCATCTCATACAATAAAATATAGCATCACGTCTTGACCATATCACATCACAACATGCCCTGCAAAAACAAGTTAGACGTCCTCTACTTTGTTGTTGCAAGTTTTACGTGGCTGCGACGGGCTTAGCAAGAACCGTTCTTACCTACGCATCAAAACCACAACGATAGTTTGTCAAGTTGGTGTTGTTTTAACCTTCGCAAGGACCGGGCGTAGCCACACTCGGTTCAACTAAAGTTGGAGAAACTGACACCCGCCAGCCACCTATGTGCAAAGCACGTCGGTAGAACCAGTCTCGCGTAAGCGTACGCGTAATGTCGGTCCGGGCCACTTCATCCAACAATACCGCCGAACCAAAGTATGACATGCTGGTAAGAAGTATGACTTATATCGCCCACAACTCACTTGTGTTCTACTCCTGCATATGACATCTATGCATAAAACCAGGCTAGGATTCCACTGTTGGGGAACGTAGTAATTTCAAAAAAAATCCTACGCACACGCAAGATCATAGTGATGCATAGCAACGAGAGGGGAGAGTGTTGTCCACGTACCCTCGTAGACCGAAAGCAGAAGCGTTATAACAACGCGGTTGATGTAGTCGTACGTCTTCACGGCCCGACCGATCAAGCACCGAAACTACGGCACCTCCGAGTTCTAGCACACGTTCAGCTCGATGACAATCCCCGGAATCCGATTCAGCAAAGTGTCGGGGATGAGTTCCGTCAGCACGACGGCGTGATGACGATCTTGATGTTCTACCGTCGCATGGCTTCGCCTAAGCACTGCTACAATATTATCGAGGATTGTGGTGGAGGGGGGCACCGCACACGACTAATAGATCTCAAGGATCAATTGTTGTGTCTAGAGGTGCCCCTGCCCCCGTATATAAAGGAGCAAGGGGGAGGGGGCGGCCGGCCAGGAGGAGGCGCGCCAGGGAGGAGTCCTACTCCTACCGGGAGTAGGACTCCCTCCTTTCCTTGTCCAACTAGGAGAGGGGGAAGGAAGGGAGAGAGGAGAGGAAGGAAAGGGGGGGCACCGCCCCCTCCTTGTCCAATTCAGACTAGAGGGGGAGGGAGCGCGCGGCCTGCCCTGGCCGCCCCTCCTCTGCTTCACTTTGGGCCCATGAGGCCCATTAACCCCCCGGGGGGTTCCGGTAACCCCCCGGTACTCCGTTCTATATCCGATAACCCCCGGAACCATTCCTGTTTCCGAATATAGTCGTCCAATATATCAATCTTTATGTCTCGACCATTTCGAGACTCCTCGTTATGTCCATGATCACATCCGGGACTCCGAACAACCTTCGGTGCATCAAAACATATAAACTCATAATGAAACTATCATCGTAACGTTAAGCGTGCGGACCCTACGGGTTCGAGAACAATGTAGACATGACCAAGACATGTCTCCGGTCAATAACCAATAGCGGAACCTGGATGCTCATATTGGATCCTACATATTCTACAAAGATCTTTATCGGTCAAACCGCATAACGACATACGTTGTTCCCTTTATCATCGGTATGTTACTTGCCCGAGATTCGATCGTCGGTATCTCTATACCTAGTTCAATCTCGTCACCGGCAAGTCTCTTTACTCGTTCTATAATACATCATCCCGCAACCATCTCATTAGTTGCAATGCTTGCAAGGCTTAAGTGATGTGCATTACCGAGAGGGCCCAGAGATACCTCTCCGACAATCGGAGTGACAAATCCTAATCTCGAAATACGCCAACCCAACATGTACCTTTGGAGACACCTGTAGAGCTTATTTATAATCACCCAGTTATGTTGTGACGTTTGGTAGCACACAAAGTGTTCCTCCGGCAAACGGGAGTTGCATAATCTCGTAGTCATAGGAACATGTATAAGCCATGAAGAAAGCAATAGCAACATACTAAACGATCGGGTGCTAAGCTAACGGAATGGGTCATGTCAATCACATCATTCTCCTAATGATGTGATCCCGTTAATCAAATGACAACTCATGTCTATGGCTAGGAAACATAACCATCTTTGATCAACGAGGTAGTCAACTAGAGGCATACTAGTGACACTCTGTTTGTCTATGTATTCACACATGTATCATGTTTCCGGTTAATACATTTCTAGCATGAATAATAAACATTTATCATGAAATAAGGAAATAAATAATAACTTTATTATTGCCTCTAGGGCATATTTCCTTCACCCTCAATGCCGTTTTGACCCAGAGAGTTTCTATTGTTGCATTAGGCAATGCCATCTACTCTGCTTCTATAGTGGACCTAGAAACCGTGGCCTATTTCTTTGCACACTGGTACTTGCGAGCTGCGTTAAGATTTTCCCCGAAGAGGAAAAGTGAAGTAATATAGTAGCTGATAAGTATTTCCCGCAGTGAGATCCAAGGTTATCGAACCAATAGAAGAACCACGCAAATCCTAGTGAACAACTTCTGCACATACAAAAGCAAATACTTGCACCCAACGCGGGCAAGAGGGTTGTCAAACCCCTTGAACTTGCTACTTGCAAAGATTAAATCTTGTAGTAATAGATGGATAAATTGCAAAGAGAAATAAAATAAATAAATATCAACAAGGCATTTTTGGTATTAGCAATATGATTAAAGTAGACCGGGGGGTCATAGTTTTCACTAGAGACTTCTCTCTTGAATACACAGCATATGGTGGGTAGACAAAATATTGTTGGACAATTGATAGAAAAACACATAATTATGATGTTATTCATGGCAATGTGCATGAATGTAGGCATCACGTCTGTGACAAGTAGACCGACTCCTGACTGCATCTACTACTATTACTCCACTTCAAGAACGCTTCTATGCTAGCCTCTCTACGTATTAAGTTCATCACAAATAGAGTAATGCATGAGGTATGACGACATAATGTAGAAAAAATAAACTCAAGCAATATGATTAAACCCCGTCGTTTTAACCTTAATGAGAAAAATACAAATACGCTACCCCTACTGTCAGTGGATGTGGACAACACAAGATTGAACCCATTACAAAGAACCTCTCCAACTGAAGATAAATTAATCTAGTTGGCCAAACAAAACGGATAGATCGGAGAGAAACACAATAATCATGCATAATAAAGTTTAGAAAAGACTCAATTACTTTCAATGAATATTCCAATCATAAACCCACAATTCGTCGGATCCCAACAAACACACTACAAAAAAGATTACATCGAATAGAACTACATGGAGATCAAGGAGAATATTGTATTGGGGATCAAAGAGAGAGAAGAAGCCATCTAGCTAATCACTATGGACCCGTAGGTCAATGGTAGACTACTCACACATCATCAGAAGGCAGTAAGGTTGATGTAGAAGCCTTCCGTGATTAATTCACCCTCCGGCAAAGTATCGAAAAAGGCCTCCAGATGGGATCACGAAAGAACAGAAGGTTGCGGGGGCGGAAAAATTGTTCCGGGTGGCTCTCTATTGGTTTCAGGATTTATGGGAATTTATAGCCTTGCAATTAGGTCAAACGGAGCAGCATGGGGCCCACAAGCTTAGGTGGCGCCTCCTCCCCCCACCCCGGGGCGGGGGCGGCGTCGTGTGAGCTTGTGGCTCTCTCGTATCTCCTCGGGACTCCTCTCAAAGCTTTCATGGTTCCTTCTGTCCAGAAAGAAAAACATCGTGAAATTCTATCATGTTTAGACTTCATTTGATATTGATTTCCTGAATATAAAAACATGCAGGTATTAAGGAACTGACACAGGTCATCGAGTAAATAGGTTAGGTCACACGATATAAAATTGCATGTAAGCATACAAAATTGACAATATGATAGCATGAAACAATAGAAAATTATAAATATGTTGGAGACATATCACGATGCCACATCCACGGTGATCGATGTGACATCTACGACGAAGGGCGTAACGTAGCAAGACAGCGATCCAATTTGACGCTCCGTATGATACTTCTGCTTGTGCGCTATGTTTGGCTGAAGTTGAAGATAAGATCCAGATCAAGCTAGTATTAGTAATTTACAGCACCAGATTGTGCCACTAAGATCTAAAACTCCCGTGTCAACCAACCCACCAATATCATCACAGAGCAGCGTAGAAGAAAAACCATCATTATTGATCAACACCTAGCAGTGTGACGAACTCGATAGTAATCGTCCTACGCACGCACACCCCTTTGTCGTCCTAGGTACGTACGTACTCTTCCCAAGTTGCTCTACTTATATGTGTGTAAAGTCAACTAGGAAGGATTAATTGTGGCCGTTCCGAGCTGCGTGGTTGCATTGTGTCCCGGGGCTCTATATAAGTAGGGTTTGCAGGAATCCTAGAGATGCAGCTAACTAACCAGCTGAGCTCCAACAATGGCCGTCTCTCAGAGAGAGGGAAGCCAGGACCGATCAGTTAAGCTGCTGCTGCTGCTTCTTCTCATGCTGTGCGGCTGCGGCTACTATTCTGTCGCTGCTCGTGCAGGGGATGATGCACGTAGCTATAGGGTTCTCGCCGTCCGCTCACTCAAGTCTGATACCGTGTGCTCAGGTACGTGTACATCATTACACTTGCACTAGGTTCTACTCTATATATGCATGTACTCCCTCCGTTCCTAAATATAAGTCTTTCTAGAGATTTCAATATGAACTACATGCGGATGTATATAGACGTAGTTTAGAGTGTAGATTCACTCATTTTGCTTCCTATTTAGTCCAAATTGGAATCTCTAAAAAGACATATTTAGGAACGGAGGGAGTACTTGCGCATGCATGCAGTTCCGGCTATAAGTGCAATTGGCTATGGATCATTTTGCAGTGACTCCATCTTCGTCCAGTGGAGCTACGGTGGCGCTAAACCACCGGCATGGCCCGTGCTCCCTGGCGCCATCCGCAAAGGTGCCAACCCTCTTGGAGCTGCTCCGCCATGACCAGCTCCGAGCCAAGTACATCCAACGCAAGTTGTCTGCAGGGAAGAATGGCACGGACGGGGTCCAACCGTTGGACCTTACCGTGCCGACCACCCTGGGGTCTGCCCTCGACGCGTATGTGATCACCGTCGCCATCGGCTCCCCGGCGGTCACCCAGACCATGATGATCGACACCGGCAGCGACGTGTCATGGGTGCGCTGCAGCTCCATGAATGGGCTGGCGCTCTTCGACCCCAGCAAGTCCACCACGTACGCCCCCTTGTCCTGCAGCTCCGCGGCGTGCGCACAGCTCGGCTCCCAGCGCGACAACTGCTCAAACTCAGGGTGCCAGTATACCGTCCGGTACCTCGACGACTCCAACACCACCGGTACGTACGGCTCCGACACGCTGGCGCTAAGCGACTCCGACACGGTCCAAGGCTTCCACTTCGGCTGCAGCCTCCAGGAGGAGGGCTTCGACAACGAGAGACTCGACGGGCTCATGGGGCTCGGCGGCGACGCGCCGTCGCTCGTGTCGCAGACGGCGGCGACGTACGGCAAGTCCTTCTCCTACTGCCTCCCGCCGACGAACCGCACGTCCGGGTTTCTCACGTTCGGCGTGCCGAACGGGACGTCTGGCTTCGTGACGACGCCGATGCTGAGGTGGACGCAGGCGCCGACGTTCTACGGCGTGCTCCTCCGGGACATATAGCCGTGGGCGGAAGGCCGCTCGGAATACAGCCCTCCGTTTTCTCCGACGGCTCGGTGATGGACTCTGGCAGCACCGTGACGTGGCTACCACGGAGGGCCTACTCGGCGCTCTCGTCGGCGTTCAGGTCCGGCATGAGGCGGTACAAGCGGGCGTCATCCCAAGGGATCTTGGACACGTGCTACGACTTCACCGGGCTGGACGAGGTCTATGTGCCGACCATCGAGCTGGTGTTCGACGGCGGCGCGGTCTTCGACCTGGACTATGACGGGATCATGTTCCAAGACTGCCTCGCGTTCACTGCCACCAGCGATACCAGCATCATCGGCAGCGTGCAGCAGCGGACGTTTGAGGTGCTGCACCATGTCGGCCAGGGCCTCTTTGGGTTCCGGTCGGGCGCGTGCTAATCTTGCTGAGTACTTCCTCCATCTCAAAATAAGTGTCTTAAGCTTAGTACAAATTTGTACTAGAGCTGGTATAAAGTTGAGACACTTATTTTGGGACGAAGGGAATACTTGTTTCTGCTTAATTGCGATGTTAAAGGGGTAGGTATACAGAATGGGTTGGCTTGATGCTTTCAGATTGGCAGGGATCTTGCAGGATGAAGAAAAACTAGGGGTCATGGCGCGCTTCTTAAGGGAGTCTTGTGCGCTTCAATTTTATTTAAGCACAATAGGATGGCTACTTGGGTCCTGATCTCAGCTTGGTTAATTATGCATTCAGTGAGCCATGTACATCGACATCAGCATATGCTTTTACGAGAATATTAACACATTCAAAAACACTCATACTGTACCATAACGTGAGGACTATATAACCCATCAATCAATAATATGACAAACATTTTAAATTGGCTTGCATAACAGACTTACAAATGATCCTCATGTATGGTCCCTTTAAGTTCTAACTCATCAATTCTTGTCAAAACAAAAGGTTTCCTGGGAATACATAAGAATATAGTATTCACTGCTAACAGGGACATTTGACCGAAATCCTCCAAATATATGCATTAGACAACAAAAGTAGAAGTAGCGACACAAAATAGTTAGAGATAAAGGACCAAGAGACCGCCTAACTGCATCACCTTCCGGTACAACAAATGCCGCCATGTCTCATTGGCGTCACGGACACATCCTGACAGTGTAGTGCCTCCATCAGTGGCTCAACACCACGCCTCCCACCATGGTCATCTACTCACCACCACCGCTGTCCGCTCGAGCAGGATATGTGAAAGCGATGTAAATACTTAAAAATGAGTGAAGATATTCAATAGACTTTATTTTCCATCTTATATTGTAAACGATGTATCCATTATTTAAGAAATACTCCCTCCGTCCCATATAATATAAGAGCGTTTTTGACACTACTGTAGTGGCAAAAACGCTCTTATATTATGGGACTGAAGGGAGTATAAAGTTCTTTGTTTTTTATCTAGCTTACCCACTCATGCCAAGTGGTAAATATAAAGTTCTTTGGCCGTAAAAAAAGTCATGTTTTTAGCTATTCTTATACTCCGTATATAACTAAGCCTATATACCTAGAGAATGGTCCACTACTTCTAATTATCTTAGTAATACATGCTTCCACATCATCATAATTGTTGTAGTTGTTAGATTTACTAGTATCTTGATCCACTAGCATTGGTCTAATTATCACCGCTGAGTCCGCCAAGCTCGCCCGACATCATAGGTTGCTTGAATGTCGCCTCATGTTCTTGTTTCAAACATGTTTATCCGATTTCATCCTTATCTTGGAGCCAGGAAGGTGGTTCTATACTTCTTGCTTTCTGTATAATCCTGAAACTTTTATTTTGGATGTTGGTGGATGGGATTTCACATTGTAACTGTAATAAATATGTGTGTGCACTTTCTCTCCTCTGAAACTCATAAAACAATATCAGAAAAATCAGGTTGAGATTACTTGACAAACTAGTAATTCGCTATGAGATTAATGAGGCTTCGCTAGGTTTGGTGTGCATAATACTGCTGTAACATTGCAAAAGATTTTTCTGAACATACAACTTTGCAAAATGCAGAGCATGGTAGGAGGTAGTTTTCTCAAATTATTGCTAGTTTGCAACATTGCTGCAACGCGTTGTTCAAGTGTTCAGTAAGTTCAGAACAGACGTCTACATTCTTCAGTTATCCAACAGCCCTTGTCTGCCCTGGCAACACCCCTTCGCTCCAACGGCCCAGATGCGATCCAGTCACTATTTACTATCTACTCCTCAAAAGCTCCAACGGAACTCTCGGCTACATCCATATATACAGTTGTTGCTCCAAGCTTAACAAGACAAAACAAGGCATTCAACTTCTGGAAACTTATTCTTGCTACCATGAAAAATGGCAACTCTTTTAATTTTGCCGCTTCACCAGTCGATCGAGCTCAAGAATACATGCATGGATATATCAAGAAAAACTGCGAGCATCCGGTTGGACAAAAGAATTGTACTAGCTCTTGGCCGGGCACCAGAAACCTCACAAATCTGCACTCCAAGAATTCTCTTTCGCTTTTTTATATTTCTATACTATATGAGACCATGATACTGGTATCCAAAATCGCATCTGAATGTGCTAGGCCATACAATTGCCTTCATCTTAATTAAGCAAGCACTGTTAGCAACTTAGCATTGCACCCATCCATAAGTTATGATCCCATTACCCAACTTCAACGAACAACGGAGACGGAGATAAGATACCAACCACAGCTGACAAGAGCACAACACGGAGAATGGGGTCTCAGAATTCTCCTACCAGATGGAGTATGTGTTTGTCAACTGAACGTCACACGGCTTGTCTAGATTCATTTCAGCTCGAGGTACACTGGAGAATCTGGGGGAGACCACATGGTGTCCGAGACGAACAGCGACGCGCCAGCCTGGTAAGGCCCCCTCAGTCGACCGACACTTTGTGTCTCGCCGGACAGAGAGAGAATGCCCGTCTGCGTATGCACTTGGATCTTGTACTTGAAATCCTCCCTCTCGATCGGGTCGCTCATGAGGTGGATCACCGACAATGTGAGCCCCGACGGGACGCTCCGGTCAACCACAAGAAGAAAGACCGCCTTGCTGCCGAGGGATACAAGGCGGGCCGGCTCATCATGGCTCATGCTCAGGGGGTAGAGGCGGCCGGCGGTGATGCGGGTGTACTGGATCGTAGGGTGCTCCGCGTTGATGTGGTCGCGCAGGGACCGGCCGGGGTAGGGGCAGCAGCCAGCAACAGGACAGTGGCATGGGGCATGGAGGCAGGACTCTTCATGGGCCAGCTTCTCCGTGAACGGGATCATCTCGGTGCACCCGTGCTCCTGGAACGAGCACGGCACGGCCAGGCCGCCGAGGATGCGCTCCAAGGCGCTGCAGTGGGTGTTGGCGAGCCCAGAACACAAGCTGCAACTGTAGTTCAGATCGGAGGAGCAGTTGAAGCATGTGATATGGCCATTTGCGCACTGCAGACAAAAAGAAAGGTATCAGGAATGTGTTACTGAAACAGCAGGAGTGCACAAGCACAACATAACACTGGATTAGCGCTGGTGCCAACTTTGTGCCGTACTATCTACGGTGATTTTGATGCAAAGATTGGCAATGCATCATATATTCTTGGTAATGGCAATTAACAAGCCACAGGAGAAAATATATGTCCGCACATTGCCCTGGAAGGAAACTTAGTTACCTAAATGCAAAGTTACTGACCGATACATACTGAAATGAGTTGGGACCAATATGTGCACATCTTAATTTTATTAGTTTCCCAAGTAACATTCAACCAACTGTACTGAAATGAGATGAAGGGGGAAAAAAATATAATCCTACGATCAGCATACTGACCAAAACATCATAACTGATTCAAGATTTGCTACAAGTGAAGTATCAGAAACTATACATCAACATACAAGATACAAGATACAAAGTGTCAAATCGTCGAAACCTCATAACACAAAACTAAATTGCAGGGTATAAAAAGAATCTAATGAAATAGAATAAGCATTCAATTCAACAAAGGAATCCTTAATACTAGTTCGCCGAGTACAGGGCTCTGTTCAGTACCTGAGAAAGGGGAGCAACCAGTGGGCTGCAACAAACCGAGCACTCCAGCAACTTGGGGTCTAAGGTAACAGTGATCTTGGAGGAGGACGCAGCCTTGGCCTCGGGCTCGACCCTAGCCTTCTTCCTGGAGCAGCTCCCTGCCTTCACCGCCGCCGCGGTCCTATCAACGCCAGCCTTCTGTAGATTGCTCCCAGCAAAATGCAAAGTTCAGTAACAATGCAAGAGATGGCCATATAGGCATATGACAGTGAGGCAGAGAATACGCATATCATCCATCTTTCAGAGATTTGAAGGCTCCTCAGAGGTCCATATCCAAATTTTTATACAGGACACCGGAATGGGCAGTCGGCAAACCCAAATCGGACCATGGCAATCAGCATTCTCGTGATAGAATTTGCAAAGTCGCTTCGAATCAGGGAAATTATGCGAGACCACGCGCTTCAATCAATCTCCCCCAAATTAAACCCTAAAGCTCCGGCCGCGCCGCCACCGCCGCCCAGAGAGAGCGGAGGTGCCGGCGCCGCCTCCCCTTCCGCACCTGCATCAGGGCACCATCGCCCTCCTCCTAAGCGGGCAACCTACGAACCCCATTCAGATGTGCACGCGGTGAATCGCGGCGGCGGCCGGAAGATAGACTGGACGGGGATCGCAGAGAGAAATGCGTCCGAGGTGATCACCTTGGCCATGATGGATGGATGGACGATCGGGCGATCGATCTCCCGCCGAGCTCTGCGTGCGGTGCTTCTGGATCCAGTTCCCGTCGAGCTCTCTTCTGTACAAGCGGTTTCTCGATGGAGAATGATCTGTCTTCTCCTTAGGCAGTTATGGTAACTTTTTTTTTTACCTAAACGATAAACGATAAGTGTCACACGATCCAGTGGCACGAGGCACTCCGGACCTGATGTTTTTACAACTAAAGTTGCAATCCAAAAAAATACCAGAAAAAATGAAACTTGCTATCCGAAAAGAAGTTGTCATGCTCGACAACTAAAATTGTCATCCTCACATTACTAAACTTGTCATAAAAAACGTTTGGAGTTACCAACTCTTTTGTCCAACAGATACATTTCTTTTTTCTTCAGTTTTAGCTTTGGCCTAAAAAAAATGGATCAAGTTTAGTGGGAGGTTTTTCTTATTAATATCGGTGATATTACTACTAGGACAATGCATGTGTGTTGCAATAGGCAGATGGTGAAAAATGCCTCAACCACACCACAACAAGCACTAAAGTTTCTCTTCCCGCATCCCACCTTTTCATCGACCACTGCAATTTCAAAGCATGCTTAAGTTTCAAAGATCAAATAAGGGCATAATATTCTGCCTAGAATCCCAAGAGGTCCGCTTTCGGTTGTTGAGTGCAAATATGTTTGTGGTGCAAGCTTCGTACTTAGGAGATTCGAAGAGGATCATGAACCAAGGACCTTGGATATTCCGTTACTGGGGGTTTCTTCTACACCCATATGACGGCGTCAGCAAGGCGAAAGAGATTCACATGAGTTTTATGCCTATGTGGTTACAAATCCATAAGCTCCCCGATGGTTATTGCAACAAAGAAATAGTGGAAAAGTTGATAAAAACGCCGGGAAGGTGCTTGATGTGAGGCTGACTGGGAACTCAAGGCCTCAAGAGTGATTATGTGTGTGTTAGGATTGAGCATTATATGGTTGTAAGGAGTGGCATGTGCTTGCTGTTCAATATGAGAAACTTGCTCGGTTTTGCAAGGCTTGCGAAAGAATTTGGCATGAGTTCAAGGAGTGTGTTTTTTTTAAGCTAAAGGTTTGAAGTTTGATGACTCGCTTTATGCTGATGCCCCAAGCAAGCTTCATGCCGGCTTCGATTATCATGGGAATACTAGGAACATGGCTGGCGGTAGTGGTCTTGGTGGTATGCCGAGTAAGGGGGTGGAGGTGGATGATGATGTTAGGGATTCTGCCACGAGTCCCCATGAGAATCTGCTTGTAGTTGCTTCGATGTAACTTGGCAAAGGGGTGAGGAAACGCCTGAGTATGGAGAAAATTCTTCCTGGCAACGGAATTCTAGCTCTCACTGATGGCAGAGAAGAGGACAAACAACATGTATCTCCTACATCGAGCTCTAGCAACAAAAAGGCGAAAATGGATGGGTACAACGGTGATGGTGCAAAATATTTTGTGGGCTCCAAAGAGGGGCGCCGCCAGGAACAATGAATCTCCTATTCTAGAACTGACCGGGGGGGGGGGGGGGGGGGGGGGAGGGAACCACCAAACAATTCGTGAGGTGTTGGCCCTCGCAAAATTCATTGTCTCCAAACTTGGTTTTTCTCTGCGAGACAAGCCAAGTTTCAACTAAGATTGAGAAGATGAAGTCGGGGTTAGGTATGAAGAGTTTTCATGGTGTTGGTCGTGAAAACATAAGTGGTGGTTTGGCTTTGTTTTGGGATGAATCGTTGCAAGTCGATGTATTTTTTTTGTTCGGAACACCATGCATGCATTCCATTAACTAGTGGGTGCGGCGAAATCGCCGGCCACATCACCCATTACATCAGGCAACATCATCAACTAGGGTAAAAGAATGCTTGAAATCCCATATGGATATTGCAGAGATCAGTTCAGATGCATCTACTTGAAGTTTGTGAACATCATCAACCAGGATGCCATCGATGCTAGTGGGATGTTCAATGGCGGCGCAGCTAGTCCGTAGGAGGTAGAGCCTCGCTTAAAGGGATAGGTTGATGACCTCCTGCCCTTCTTCAACATGATAGCAAACACTCGCCATTATAGTTTCGTCAACAACTGAAGCGAGCGCTAGCTATGTCAAAGCAGAGTGACGGTGTTGGGGTACTAGTGGGTATATATTACATTGTTGTTGTGTTAATGTTCTTCCAAACGTGCCGAGCTATCTAAAGTTCCCTTCGTCTCACTTCTCTTTTTATGATTCATTCATACTTTCTATATTGAGATATCATTATAATGTGCAAACGTCTACTACTGATATAATTATAGTTGATGCCACGACAGGGGAAAAAAGGCTGCCGTGGCAGCAAAGTGAAAAAGTGAAAAACATTGTCGTGACAACATTTTCTAGGCCTGAAAACTATATAAGTGTCATGTGGCCAGAAAGCCATGCCATTATTGTTCCTCGTCATTAGTAGTGTGCCTAATCCCGCAAATGCCACTGGTAGGAAAAATATATCATTTCTTAAAAAGAATATCAAACACGCCCCTAGTGTGTGATGCTAGTGGCGTGTGTGTAACGGAACGCCACTAGTATGTGGGTTATATCAGTTGCATTGTATTGGTGGTGCGTCGTCCCCCATGCCAGTACTAAGTTTTCCTATACTACTATATGCTTTCACGTATAGGCAGTTTTGAAGTAGTGTTGCCACGGGCATCGAGGCCAACATCCTTCTAGCTCTTAGGTGAGCGTCTCTACAATCCGATAATGTGCCGCCTTTCAAACCATGGCGAGGGGGTAGGGCCCCTCTTCACTGTTTGAGAATATAATGTGGTGTGTTCCTTCAGTTTGGCGTCACTTGGATCTGGACTTCACCTGTAACTCTAGGTTGATCCTCACTTTGCTTCTTCTGGTTAACTTTCTTTGGTGCCAGAGTGTGGGGGGTAGAGTCTTTGCTAATTGGGTTCTCTCTTTCCCTTTCTTAGGTGTTGGTCTTGGTCGTTGTGTTGTAAACTTCCGAATAAGCTCCCTTCCATCGGTTCGGGCCATCGCGGCTTGTTGTTGTGTTGTAATTCTTGGTCGGTTGATACCTTTGTCAATTTAAAACCAGGCTCATCTGGAGCTTATTTTGTAAAGGAAAAATGTTGTCTGTATCGCAAGAACCACACAAGGTCCACACAGAGGACACGCTCCATGGCAGAGCAGTGGGTTACAGTATCAGGCTCAGCGCACAAGTCGCAATCATAGACAAGATCGTTCCAGCAGTTTGAGCATGGAGTGTGGCCATTGGTGCGCTGCAAGCATAAGGATGGGAAACAAAACCTTGCAAGTATTACTAAAACTGCACAAGCGCACAACAAACCACCCACTAGGCTAAATATTTTTGTCGTACCTCAGAAACAATCTAGTGGCGAACCAGAGGGGGAAAGATGGATTTGGGAGATAATATGGAAGGCTAATATACCTCAGAAAATCAAAGATATTTGCATGGCGAGCTGCTACCAATAGTTTGGTGGTCCAGATGAATGGAGTTAAGCACCATCAGACTGATTCGTGTATGTGTTCTATTTGTGGGGTTCAAGATGAAGACATCCTTGATGCTCTGGTGAGTTGTTCTAAAGCTCGTGCTCTTCAAATGGTCGTGGGAGAGCGGTGGAATATTCCGGATGAAGAGTTCTTCAAGTGCACGGGACCAGATTGGTTATTGATTTTGCTGGCGCAGTTGGGTTTGCGGCAGAGGGAGCAAATCATGTTTCTTTTCTGGCGAGCATGGCATTTGAGAAATAATTTAATTTTTGGGAAGGGGAAAGAATCCGTTAATGCCTCTGCACATTTTGTGGACAATTTTTGGTCCACTTTCACGTTTAGTCATGACACCGCTCAATTGGACGCTAGCAACAAAGGTAAGGAGAAGGTGAGCGGAGTTGTAGCAGATTACGCACCATTAAAAGATCATGTGGTGTGGATTCCTCCCCCTAATGATCATATCAAGATCAATGTTGACGTCAGTTTTGTGGAGAGTACTAATGCAGCCAGTTTGGGGGTCATAGCTCGTAATTCATCTGGAGAAATTATTGTTTCTCCGTGGGACTTTATTGATCGGTGTACCAGTGTGAATGAAGCTGAGCTTCATGTCTGCCTCGCAGGACTTTTTATAGGTATCACCGTATCAGTATCACCCTTCACCAATCTATTATTTTAGAGACTGACTGTGCTTTCGTACATTTGTTTCTTGCAAATGAGAAGTTTGACAGGTCCCCTCTGGATGATCTGATGGATGAGGCTCTGAGTATATCTAGGATGATCCAAAATTTTAATATTGCAAAGATAAGTCGGACTGCCAATGGGGTGGCACATGAGATTGCTAAGTTTAGCTTTAGTACTAGGTCCGATGGGATTCTTTTTAATTTCGTTCCGCCCTGCATGGTGTATGCTGTAACGAATGATTGTAAGAATTTTTTCTTTGGCTTAATTAATATATGGGGTGTTTTTAAAAAAAACAATATTTTTGTCATACTATCTACACCAACTTGACTATTTATACCGATGTGCAAGTACAGTGTTCATCTAAGCTTGGTTCAAAATCCCGCTGCATTCCAGATACATGAATATGACTGTTGGTACTCCCTCTATAAAGATTTATAAGAGCGTTTAGAACACTAGAATAGTGATCTAAATGCTCTTGTATTTCTTTACGAAGGGAGTACTTGATAGGCCACACTTGGCAATGCAACAGAGATTCTTGATGGCAGACGGCTGGAGAAATGTATACACGGTTGAATTAATCGTGACCTCATGACCAGTATTTCAACATCTTCATTGAATTTTGACATCAACATTCAACATGTTCTGCTGAAAGCAGAAGAAAATGAATACACGAACAACCATTTGCTAGGAGCCCTATCCTGAATATGCACTGCCGACTGAACAATGTCTTCACTCATATGTGAATTTGAATATGTTGCATAGCCACAGTTTCAGATTGTTGCAGAAGCACAACACCTCATCGTGTGAATTCAACTCTGTACGAAGAAAAAACCCGATGTCGTGGGCTCTGCCAAGTCCAAGTACATCCTCGTGTTCCAACATCGTTCAACTACTAGTCAGATCACCAGATGAATTTCGGGTCGATCCCCTGATCCCAGGACCCTCCCAAGGCATGAATTTCTGCCCAGATACCTTCGCACTTCTTAAGACCTTCATTAATGCGTTGCCGCAGATCGCTCACATCAGCCATCTGATTCACCGACTGCCTCACCGTGATCACCTTATAGGTCGCCTCTATCTTCTGTAATTCCTCAGCTAAATCTCCTTGTATTGAAGATAGGTATCATTGCTGCAATACATAGACACGTTAGCCAGGTGTACCAGCAGAAACATACAACATTCAGATAATAAACGACTCATTTCTTAGTTTAAATATTCAAGCATTTAACCTGTGTACAACTCAAGTATGCATAAGCTAGCACTAATCCACTTATGCAAGTTGCAACTCCACCCCATATAGAAACATAAAAAAGATGACCGACGTAGTAGTGAACTGCTTGAAGGTGCGTGACAGTTTAGGCTTTCAGACACTTAACAGATCCTTTAACCTGAAGTACATTTCAGGAAAATAAAAGAACGTTGTATTCATTGGTCTGTCATGACAATGAGGAGTGTAAACGACATTACCTTAAAACTGTGAGTGCTCAGAGCAGTGGTTCTGTGAGCTTGAGGCTGGAGCAGAGGGAAGGGAGCTGGAGTGGAGCAGGCGTGACCTCTGGTATTAGAATGGACATCTGCTGGTGTTATCTCTGATTTCTGAACCACAAAATTACAGTCAGTCACTAGAGACAGCAAAAAGTTCCTAGCAAACAGGCGTATCAATGAAGTTAAATGGATGGAAATAACCCCTAAACTGAACAAATAATTCTAAAACAGAACAAATAATTGCTTGAACAAATAATGCAGCAAAATATAACAGATTCCCTTGGACTAAAAACTTCAGAAGTTAATGGCTAAGAATGTCAGCTGTGTATTTTTCCCTCTAAAATGTGTTCAGAACACTATATCCCCCAGAACAATCACCAATCTTCCCATATGGCACACATATGTTATCGCTCATTATACGGACAGACCACATTGAAGGAGCTAAGGTGTGTTGAGCTGCGGATAGTTAAGACTGCTGCTCACATCAACAGATAAAATTTATCAATAAAGAGTTTGGAACATAGCATTGACTACGATTGAGTCGAACAAATAGACTTACTCCTGCGGATTTCTCGGAGATTGTTGTTTCAGCTCTATCACACTCATGGTCTTCCCCTTTAGCAGCTGCACCATTCAATCCAAGTGATGAGACACTCTCCCATTTGCCATACCTTGAGGTGAAGGTGCCTCCGCCAAAATATTTCACTAACTTCAGCACGGCTGAATGCACACAGGCATCCCATTCCCTTGCAATATCACTGATGGACCTAAGCTCAGGTAGGGCACGCTTGAACTGCTTGTGGACCGAGATTGACATGGCCTTGAACTCATTCCTGCAGATAGTTGATAGCACTGGGTTACTGAAAAAACAGCAGATTTTTTTACTGTAACCAACAGGAGCTTAAGAGATCACCATCAACTAACTGCTTCAACTCACCTCTTCTGCCCATCTTCATCATCCTCAACAAGCACAGGAGAACTCCTTGGGTAATCCGTGGGGACAAGTAGTTTTGCAGCGCTGATAGGAGGCTGTATTGTTCACGAAATTAGACAATGAAGCAACTAAAAATTAACTAATTTACGGTGATATTGAAGCGATTTTAAGCAACAGTAGTTGTCTCTACAGGTGTACCTTTTCTGATCTTGCAAACAAGGCTTTGAGGTCAGGAGCAACGACCACGGCCATGTAGGAAAGGGTAATTACTGTCCCGGCATCAGCACTGTCGCTTATAACGTTGATCTCTGTGTCAACGAGTGAGTTGTTGATGTTTTTAATCTCCTCATGAAGAAAAGCATTTGCAATCTGCAAGCAAGAAACAAGTTATGGCTTCATATTCACATACTGAAGATACGTTGGATTCGAACTAAGTAATATACCAAAGAAAGCCCCCACAATTATGAATGGTCAACTGGACCCTGGCGTGGTTCAATGCAATTATCCGACAACAAGAGAATGGTATCACAAATCACCATCAACGCACCCCTTGCTAACCAACCTATTCTGAACACCTAATGCCGCGTCTTCCTGTTGTGCTCCTCTTAGGGCAAATAGACACACAAAGAAAGAACAATCCACAGCAACTTCCACATTCAACATTGTGCAATATTCAGTAATGCACTAATAAATGGACACCCAGCAGCAGCACAGCTCATGGTGTTGCTAGCAAACAGTTTCAGTTCAAAGAATGGTGTGCATCATCAGGTTCAGTTCCCAAAGTTCATCAGGTTCAGTTCAGAAGGGTGTTCATCATCAGGTTCAGCTAATGGTGTGGCCACACCATTCTCGAACTGAACCATTCAGCAGCAGCACAGATAATGGTGTGCAGAAGGTTCATTTCAAGAATACCCAAAGTCCCAAATGACACGGCAATGGCAAAAATACAGATACTGAAGAATGATACATACAGCATAAAAATTGCAGAGAAACTGAACAAGAGAAGGAAGAGAAGCTATACGCGCAGGGCCGCATCATGGCGACAGGATTGGTCCAGCTGCTCTGGTCCATCAGCGTGGCCCTGATTGCGGCCACCGCCGCCGCGGCCGTCGCCGCCGTGCAGATCACCTTGACACTGGGAGGCCATCAGCACCTCGAAGACCACGCGCGTGAAGGAGAGGGTCTTGGGGTTGATGCTGCGCGGAGCTGGTGCGCCCAGGATCGTGGACGCACCGCGCGGGGACGAGCAGGAGGCCCTGCGCTCGCCGAGGTGTGTTCGACCAAGGGTTCTCGGAGCAGGCGCGGAGGCACCGGGCTCGTCGGCGGTGAGGTCGGTGCGGCGCGCACGGACACGAAGGGGAGCCGGTCGACGCGGCCGGCGAGGGGAGGCGCGGCGGGAGGTCCTGAGCCGAGGGGAGACGCGGCCCGTCGGCGGCGAGCCGGTGCGGTGGCGGAGGCGGTGCGGGGAATCGGTTACGGAGCTGGAGCCGTCGATTCAATTTGGTTTGTTGACTTCTTGCGTCCGAGCGGGAATTTCAATTTTGGCTGTCCCTCCTTGGGCTGGGTGGGGGTTCGTTCTCGAAGGAAAGACGTCCAACAATGTATCGGGCATTTTTGTTCCTTTTAATTTAATTTGATATATAAAATAGAGAAATAGAGCGTATTCGATGGCCCCGGCGTCAATCTCAAAACACCCTCCACAACCCAGCGACGTACCGCTTCGCCCCCAACCCAAACCGCACAAGGCGATTTGTAAGCGAAATAACTGCGCGCCCTTCCTACGCCAGCAACGCCGGATCCTCGCCTCCACCTGCCGCTCCGGCGACGGCAGGGGTGGGGACCCCTGGTGATTTGGCTAGTAGATAGGGTAGGCCTCGTTTGTCCTTGGGGCGTCTATTCGATGGAGGGGATGACGCCGCGTCGGAATAAATTGCCTCTACCCTCCTTCATCTCGGCAGCGCTCCAATCGGTGCTGGCGAGGGGGCAATTGGCTCTCTGCGGTCTTCGTATTCGGCAAGTGTAGGTGTCGCAGGTCGGTGCACGACATTTCTTCGATGTCGTCGGCCTGTCCAGAAATCTTTGGTGGCTTGAAGTTGGGCTTGAGGATGGCGGCAGGCTGCGGCGCCCTTCTTCTTCAACCTTGTCGAACGAAGACAACGTCGCCGGAATTTGGTGAACATGGGGGAGATCCCCGGCCGACGCTCCACAAATTCTCGGTTCTGCCGCTTGCGGCAGATCGTTTCATCGGCTCATTAAGCAGCATTGACTGCGAAGGTGTTTCTCCAGATTTGGGCATGTTGATTGATCCCCTCCTTTTCCCGTGGAGCTACGGTGCCGACGGTAATCGATGGTGGACGAAGGTTGGGCATGGCATAAGGGACTCCAAGAATCAAATTTTGGTTTTTGGGGGTCCTTTTTGCAAAGCTTCATGGTACCTATAGTTTTGGTTCTGGTTGCTTCATTTGATTTCTACGTTGTAAGCGTTGCAATCCTTTGTTTTTAATATGATGTGTGGTTATCGCTCAAAAAAAACCCAACAACGTAACGTACATGACTTTGTCAGTCAAACACCCCTCCTAGAGGAAATATGTCCTAGAGGCAATAACAAAGTTGTTATTTATATTTCCTTATATCATGATGAATGTATATTATTCATGCTAGAATTGTATTAACCGGAAACTCAGTACATGTGTGGATACATAGACAAACAGAGTGTCACTAGTATGCCTCTACTTGACTAGCTCGTTGAATAAAAGATGGTTAAGTTTCCTAGCCATAGACATGAGTTGTCATTTGATTAACGGGATCACATCATTAGAGAATGATGTGATTGACTTGACCCGTTCCGTTAGCTTAGCACTTGATCATCTAGCATATTGCTATTGCTTTCTTCATGACTTATACATGTTCCTATGACTGAGATTATGCAAATCCCGAATGCCGGAGGAACACTTTGTGTGCTACTAAACATCAAAACGTAATTGGGTAATTATAAAGGTGCTCTATAGGTGTCTCTGAAGGTGTTTGTTGCGTTGGCATAGATCGAGATTAGGATTTGTCACTCCGAGTGTTGGAGAGGTATCTCTGGGCCCTCTCGGTAATGCACATCACTATAAGCCTTGCAAGCAATGTAACTAATGAGTTAGTTGCGGGATGATGCATTACGGAACGAGTAAAGAGACTTGCCGGTAACGAGATTGAACTAGGTATTGACATACCGACGACCGAATCTCGGGCAAGTAACATGCCGATGACAAAGGGAACAACGTATGTTGTTATGCGGTTTGACCGATAAAGATCTTCGTAGAATATGTAGGAGCCAATATGAGCATCCAGGTTCTGCTGTTGGTTATTGACCGGAGATGAGTCTCGGTCATGTCTACATAGTTCTCTAACCCGTAGGGTCCGCACGCTTAACGTTCGGTGACGATCGATATCATGAGTTTATGTGTTTTGATGTACCAAAGGTTGTTTGGAGTCCCGGATGAGATTAGGCACATAACGAGGAGTCTCGAAATGTTTGAGACGTAAAGATCGATATATTGGAAGGCTATATTCGGACATCCGAAAGGTTCTGAGTGGTTCGGATATTTATCGGAGTATCAGAGAGTTACGGGAATTCGCCGGGAAGTATTGGGCCTTAGTGGGCCTTAGGGGAGAGAGAGGGCAGCAGCCCAGGAGGTGGCGCGCCCCCTCCCATGGGGAGTCCGAATTGGACTAGGGGAGGGGGGAGCGGCCCCTCTTTCCCTCTCCCTCTCCCTCTCCTTCCTCCCCCCTTCCCCCTTCCTAGTAGGACTAGGAAAGGATGAATCCTACTCCTACTAGGAGGAGGATTCCTCCTCTCCTTGGGCGCACCAAGGGCCGACCGACCTCCCCCCTTGCTCCTTTATATACGGGGGTAGGGGGCACCCTAGGACACACAAGTTGATTGTTCCAAGCCGTGTGTGGTGCCCCCCTCCACCATATTCCACATCGGTCATATCGTTGCAGTGCTTAGGCGAAGCCCTATGCCGGTAGCTTCATCATCACCGTCATCACGCCGTCATGCTGACGAAACTCTCCCTCGACACTCTGTTGGATCGTGAGTTCGTGGGACGTCACCGAGCTGAACGTGTGCAGATCGCGGAGGTGTCGTACGTTCGGTACTAGGATCGGTCGATCGTGAAGACGTACGACTACATCAACCGCGTTGTCATAACGCTTTCGCTTTCGGTCTACGAGGGTATGTGGAAAACACTCTCCCCTCTCGTTGCTATGCATCACCATGATTTTGCGTGTGTGTAGGAATTTTTTGAAATTACTACGTTCCCCAACAGTGGCATCCGAGCCAGGTCTATGTGTAGATGTTATATGCACGAGTAGAACACAAGTGAGTTGTGGGCGATAATAGTCATACTGCTTACCAGCATGTCATACTTTGATTCAGCGGTATTGTTGGATGAAGCGGCCCGAACCGACATTACACGTACGTTTACACGAGACTGGTTCTACCGACGTGCTTCACACACAGGTGGCTGGCGGGTATCAGTTTCTCCAACTTTAGTTGAATCGAGTGTGGCTACGTCCGGTCCTTGTTGAAGGTTAAAACAACACATACTTGACGAAAAATCGTTGTGGTTTTGATGCATAGGTAAGAACGGTTCTTGCTAAGCCCGTAGCAGCCACGTAAAACTTGCAACAACAAAATAGAGGACGTCTAAGTTGTTTTTGCAGGGCATGTTGTGATGTGATATGGTCAAGACGTGATGAGACATAAGTTGTTGTATGAGATGATCATGTTTTGTTGAAGTTATCGGCAACTGGCAGAAGCCTTATGGTTGTCTCTTTATTGCATAAGATGCAAGCGCCAAATAATTGCTTTACTTTATCGCTCTGCGATAGCAATAGTTGCAAAAGCAATAGCTGGCGAGACAACCATGTAATGACACGTTGATAGGGATCAAGATGATGGAGATCATGGTGTCATGCCGGTGACGATGGAGATTATGATGGTACTTTGGAGATGGAGATCAAAGGCACAAGATGATGATGGCCATATCATGTCACATATTTTGATTGCATGTGATGTTTATCTTTTATACATCTTATTTTGCTTAGTTCGGCGGTAGCTTTATAAGATGACCCCTTACTAAAATTTCAAGGTATAAGTGTTCTCCCTGAGTATACACCGTTGCGACAGTTCTTCGTGCCGAGACACCACGTGATGATCGGGTGTGTTAAGCTCTACGTTCACATACAACGGGTGCAAGCTAGTTTTGCACACGCAGAATACTCGGGTTAAACTTGACGAGCCTAGCATATGCAGGTATGGCCTCGGAACACTGAGACCGAAAGGTCGAACGTAGATATGATTAACATAGTCATGTTCACCATTGAAAACTACTCCATCTCATGTGATGATCGGACATGGTTTAGTTGATATGGATCACGTGATCATTTAGATGACTAGAGGGATGTCTATCTAAGTGGGAGTTCTTAAGTAATATGATTAATTGAACTTTAATTTATCATGAACTTAGTCCTGATAGTATTTGCATAACTATGTTGTAGATCAATAGCTCGCGATGTAGCTCCCCGTTTATTTTTGATATGTTATTAGAGAAAAATAAGTTGAAAGATGATAGTTGCAATGATGCGGACTTGGTCCGTGATCTGCATGCACAGAAGAATTATGTCCTTGATGCACCGCTAGGTGACAGACCTATTGTAGGAGAAAATGGAGACATCATAAACGTTTGGCAAAGCTCGGTATGATGACTACTTGGTAGTTTAAGTGCACCATGCTTTACGGCTTAGAACTGGGACTACAAATTATGTTTTGAACGCCACGGAGCATATAAGATGTTCCAAGAGTTGAAATTGGTATTTCATACTCATGCCTGTGTCGAGAGGTATGAGACCTCTGATAGTACTTTGCCTACAAGATGGAGGAGAGTAGCTTAACCAGTGAGCATGTACTCAGATTGTCTGGGTACTACAATTGCTTGAATCAAGTGGGAGTTAATCTTCCACATAAGATAGTAATTGACAAAGTTCTCTAGTCACTGATAATCCCCAAGTGCAGGGAATCATCGTAGCAATTTCCAAAGGTGGAAGTGATAAGTATGGAGTGTCGAACCCACAAGGAGCTAAAGGTAAGATCAATATTCTCTCAAGCCCTATCTACCACTGATACGACTCTACGTACACAGAACATTTGCTTCCAACTAGAAAAGAGAAATAAAACTATGTTGTGGGTATGAAGAGGATAACTTTGCATGGTATCGGAGAGCTAAAATATAAAAGTAGGTGTTGTTATCATAAAGTTAGAATATATTACTAAATATTATAAATAGTGAGTGTGGAATAATGGTGGATTGGTGTGCGGAATTGTCCTAGGCAATTGTTAACAAGACCGGTAGTTGTCATTGCAATTTAATATGAGGGAGAGGCATAAGCTAACATACTTTCTCTACTTGGATCGTATGTACTTATGATTGGAACTCTAGCAAGCATCCGCAACTAGTAAAGATCATTAAGGTAAAACCCAACCATAGCATTAAAGCATCAAGTCCTCTTTATTCCCATACACAACAACCCCCTTACTCGGGTTAGTGTTTTAGTCACTCACCAACCCACTATAAGTTAATCATGAACGTATTGCAACACCCTACATCGAAAATCCCTCACGCTTGCGCGACACGGAGGGCACCATAGGACAGCACCAAAATAAAGCATACAACTCGTACCAATCTAGATCATCAATCAATCCAAAGACAAAAGGATATCTACTCAAAACATCATAGGATGGTGCTACCTCTTGAGCTTGCGTTGGTTTTTCCCGAAGAGGAGAGGATGATGCAGCAAAGTAGCGTAAGTATTTCCCTCAGTTTTTGAGAACCAAGGTATCAATCCAGTAGGAGGCCACGCTCAAGTCCCTCATACCTGCACAAAACGATAGCTACTCACAACCAACGCGATTAGGGGTTGTCAATCCCTTTCACGGTCACTTACGAGAGTGAGATCTGATAGATAGTATTTTTGGTATTTTTTATATAGAGATGCAAAGTGAAAAGTAAAAGGCAAAGTAAAAAAGAAAAGCAAAATTAAAGTGATGGAGATTGATATGATGAGAATAGACCCGGGGGCCATAGGTTTCACTAGTGATTTGTCTCAAGAGCATAAGTATTCTATGGTGGGTGAAAAAATTACTGTTGAGCAATTGACAGAATTGAGCATAGTTATGAGAATATCTAGGCATGATCATGTATATAGGCATCACGTCCGTGACAAGTAGACCGAAATGACTCTGCATCTACTACTATTACTCCACTCATCGACCGCTATCCAGCATGCATCTAGAGTATTAAGTTAAGAACAGAGTAACGCCTTAAGCAAGGTGACATGATGTAGAGAGATAAATTCATGCAATATGAAATAAACCAAATCTTGTTATCCTCGATGGCAATGATGCAATACGTGCCTTGCTGCCCCTTCTGTCACTGGGAAAGGACACCGCAAAGATCGAACCCAAAGCTAAGCACTTCTCCCATGGCAAGAAAAACCAATCTAGTAGGCCAAACCAAACTGATAATTCGAAAAGACTTGCAAAGATAACCAATCATGCATAAAAGAATTCAGAGAACATTCAAATATTATTCATAGATAGACTTGATCATAAACCCACAATTCATCGGTCTCAACAAACACACCGCAAAAAGAAGATTACATCGAATAGATCTCCACAAGAGAGGGGGAGAACTTTGTATTAAGATCCAAAAAGAGAGAAGAAGCCATCTAGCTACTAACTATGGACCTGAAGGTCTGAGGTAAACTACTCACACTTCATCGGAGAGGCTATGATGATGTAGAAGCCCTCCATGATGACGGCCCTCTCCGGCGGAGCTCCGGAACAGGCCCCAAGATGGGATCTCGTGGATACAGAAAGTTGCGGCGGTGGAATTAGGTTTTTGGCTCCGTATCTGTTCGTTTGGGGGTACATGGGTATATATAGGAAGAAGAAGTACGTTGGTGGAGCTTCGGTGGGCCCACGAGGGTGGGGGCGCGCCTGGGGGTGTAGGGCGCGCCCCCTACCTCGTGCCCACCTCGAAGCTTCCTTGGCGTAGGGTCCAAGTCTCCTGGGTCATATTCGGGAAGAAAATCACGTTCCAGAAAGGTTTGTTCCGTTTGGACTCCGTTTGATATTCCGTTTCTTCGAAACACTGAAATAGGCAAAAAACAGCAATTCTGGGCTGGGCCTCCGGTTAATAGGTTAGTCCCAAAAATAATATAAAAGTGGAAAATAAAGCCCAATATAGTCCAAAACAGTAGATAATATAGCATGGAGCAATCAAAAATTATAGATACGCTGGAGACGTATCAGGCATCCCCAAGCTTAATTCCTGCTCGTCCTCGAGTAGGTAAATGATAAAAAGAGAATTTTTGATGCGGAGTGCTACTTGGCATAATTTCAATGCAAATATTCTTAATTGTGGTATGAATATTCAGATTAGAAAGATTCAAGACAAAAGTTCATATTGACATAGAGAATAATAATATTTGAAGCAAACCAACAAAGCAATTATGTTTTCTCAAAGTAACATGGCCAAAGAAAGTTCATCCCTACAAAATCATATAGTTAAGTCATGCTCCATTTTCGTCACACAAGAATGCTCTCATCATGCACAACCCCGATGACAAGCCAAGCATTGTTTCATACCTTAATAATTTCAAACTCATAAACTTTCACGCAATACATGAGCGTGAGCCATGGATATAGCACTATGGGTGGAATAGAATAATGATGGGGGTTATGTGGAGAAGACAAAAAGGAGAAAGTCTCACATCAACGCGTCTAATCAATGGGCTATGGAGATGCCCATCGATTGATGTTAATGCAAGGAGTAGGGATTGCCATGCAACGGATGCACTAGAGCTATAAATGTATGAAAGCTCAACAAAAGAAACTAAGTGGGTGTGCATCCAACTTTCTTGCTCACGAAGACCTAGGGCACTTGAGGAGGCCCATTGTTGGAATATACAAGCCAAGTTCGGTAATGAAAAATTCCCACTAGTATATGAAAGTGACAAGACACGAAACTCTCTATCATGAAGATTTTGAAGCACAAGTGTGGAAAAAAGGATAGTAGCATTGCCCCTTTTTATTTATTTTCTTTTTTTTGGGCCTTTTTTTTCTTTAGCCTTTTCTTTTGGTACAATGCTCTATTGAATGATGATCATCACACTTCTATTTATTTACAACTCAATGATTACAACTCGATACTAGAACAAAGTATGACTCTATATGGATGCCTCCGGCGGTGTACCGGGATATGCAATGAATCAAGAGTGACAAGTATGAAATAATTATGAACGGTGGCTTTGCCACAAATACTATGTCAACTACATGATCATGCTAAGCAATATGACAATGATGAATGTGTCATGATAAACTGGATGGTGGAAAGTTGCATGGCAATATATCTTGGAATGGCTATGGAAATGCCATAATAGGTAGGTATGGTGGCTGTTTTGAGGAAGATATAAGGAGGTTTATGTGTGAAAGAGCGTATCATATCACGGTGTTTGGATGCATCGGTGAAGTTTGCACCAACTCTCGATGTGAGAAAGGGCAATGCATGGTACCGTAGAGGCTTGCAATGATGGAAGTGTGAGAGTGCGTATAATCCATGGACTCAACATTAGTCATAAAGAACTCATATACTTATTGCAAAAATCTAGAAGCCATCAAAAACCAAAGCATTACGCTCATGCTCCTAGGGGGATAGATTGGTAGGAAAAGACCATCGCTCGTCCCCGACCGCCACTCATAAGGAGGACAATCAAATAACACCTCATGTTTCAAATTTGTTGCATAACGTTTTACCGTACGTGCATGCTATGGGACTTGCAAACTTTAACTCAAGCACTTCTCAAATTCACAATTACTCTACTAGCATGACTTTGATATTACTACCTCCATATCTCAAAACAATTATCAAGCATCCAACTTTTCTTAGCATTCAACGCACTCAAAAGAAAGTTTCACAAATCTTGAATACCAAGCATGTTATTATTAAGAAAATTACCATGCTATTAAGACTCTCAAAATAATTTAAGTGAAGTATGAGAGATCAATAGTTTCTTTAAAACAAATCCACCACCGCGCTCTAAAAGATCTAAGTGAAGCACATAGAGCAAAATTATAACGCTCAAAAAAATATAAGTGAAGCACATAGAGCAAAAATACATAGCTCAAAAGATATAAGTGAAGCACGTAGAGTATTCTATCAAATTGCAATTCATGTATGGCTCTCTCAAAAGGTGTGTACAGCAAGGATGATTGTGGTAGACTAACAAGCAAGGACACAAATAATACAAGACGCTCCAAGCAAAACACATTTCATGTGGTGAATAAAAATATAGCTCCAAGTAAAGTACCGATGGAAGTGGACGAAAGAGGGGATGCCTTTCGGGGCATCCCCAAGCTTTGACTTTTTGGTGTCCTTGGATTATCTTGGGGGTGCCATGGGCATCCCCAAGCTTAGGCTCTTTCCACTCCTTGTTCCATAATCCATCAAAAGAATTCACTCAAAACTTGAAAACTTCACAACACAAAACTCAACAGGAATCTCGTGAGCTCCGTTAGAGAAAGAAAACAAAAGACCACTTCAAGGTACTGTAATGAACTCATTCTTTATTTATATGGGTGTTAAACCTACTGTATTCCAACTTCTCTATGGATTATAAACTATTTTACTAGCCATAGATTCATCAAAATAAGCAAACAACACACGAAAAACAGAATCTGTCAAAAACAGAACAGTCTGTAGTAATCTGTAACTAACGCAAACTTCTGGAACTCCAAACATTCTACCAAAATTAGACAACCTAAACAATTTTTTTGATTTATCAGAAGCAATTGGAATCAGTATTTTATCACGTTCTGATGATTTTTAATAATTCGGGCACTGAACGCAAAGTTTCTGGAAATTACAGCAAGATCAAATAACTATCATCCAAGAAGATCCAATAGGTCTAGCTTGTCACAAACACTAATTAAAACACAAAACCACATCCAAACAGAAGGTAGATGGGTTATTTATTCCCTAACATAGGAAAAACACAAAAAGCTAAAAATAAAATTGGGTTGCCTCCCAACAAGCGCTATCGTTTAACGTCCCTAGCTAGGCATAAAAGCGAGGATAGATCTAAGTATTGCCATCTTTGGTAGGCAATCCATAAGTGGCTCTCATGATAGTTTTATAAGGAAATTTTATTTTCTTTCTAGGAAAGTGTTCCATGCCCTTTTTTAATGGAAATTGAAATCTAATATTCCCTTCCTTCATGTCAATAATCACACCAACCGTTCTAAGGAATGGTCTACCACAAATAATAGGGCAAGAAGGATTGCAATCTATATCAAGAACAATGAAATCTACGGGCACATAATTCCTATTTGCAACAATAAGAACATCATTAATTCTTCCCATAGGTTTCTTAATAGTGGAATCTGCAAGATGCAAGTTTAGAGAGCAATCGTCAAAATCGCGGAAATCTAGCAAATCACACAAAGTTTCGGGAATAGTGGAGACACTAGCACCCAAATCACACAAGGCATAAAACTCATGATCTTTAATTTTAATTTTAATAGTTGGGTCCCACTCATCATAGAGTTTTCTAGGGATAGAAACTTTCAACTCAAGCTTTTCTTCATAAGATTGCATCAAGGCATCAACAATATGTTCGGTAAAGGCTTTCTTTTGACTATAAGCATGAGGAGAATTTAGCACGGATTGCAACAAGGAAATACAATAAATTAAAGAGAAACTTTCATAGTTAAATTCCTTGAAATCCAATATAGTGGGTTTAACAACATCTAGGTTTTTATTTCTTTCAATCCCACTTTCATCAATTTCATCATAAAGATCTAAATATTCCGAATTTTTAGAACGCCTTCTAGGTAAAGGAGGATCGTATTCAGTTTCATCAAGATTCATATTGCAAAACAAAGATTTGATAGGAGACACATCAATAACTTTTAGATTTCATCTTGATTTTCATAGGAATTCAGTTTAGCGGCCATCTTATTGACTAAGGTAGCTTGCATATCCGAAATTTCAGCATTCATCTTTTCAAGACGAGCAATTTGGGATCTTATACCATCAAATTCTTTAGACATATCATCGAGCTCTTTGTTCATATAACTCATAAAGCCTTTTTGTTCCTTAAGCTCGTTTCTAAAGAAATTATTATGCTCAAATTGCAAAACCATAAACTTCCTGACGTTGTTTTCGATCTCCTCTAACCTTTTAAGGTGAAGATCACCAAATCTAGGTAGAGCCATGACAAACAAACAATCCAACACACGAGAAAACAAAAGGCAAGCGAGAAAAAGGCAAACGGAGGAGGAGAAGGAGAAGGAGATTGGGAAAGAGAGGGCGAATGAAACGGCAAGGGTGAAGTGGGGGAGAGGAAAACGAGAGGCAAATGGCAACTAATGTAATGCGAGAGATAGGGATTGTGATGAGTACTTGGTATGTTGACTTTTTGCGTAGACTCCCCGGAAACGGCGCCAGAAATTCTTCTTGCTACCTCTTGAGCTTGCGTTGGTTTTCCCCGAAGAGGAGAGGATGATGCAGCAAAGTAGCTGTCGGTGTCAAAACTGGCGGATCTCGGGTAGGGGGTCCCGAACTGTGCGTCAAGGCCGGATGGTAACAGGAGACAAGGGACACGATGTTTTTACCCAGGTTCGGGCCCTCTCGATGGAGGTAATACCCTACTCCTGCTTGATTAATATTGACGATATGGGTAGTACAAGAGTAGATCTACCACGAGATCAAGGAGGCTAAACCCTAGAAGCTAGCCTATGGTATGATTGTGTATGAAGATGATTGTCCTACGGACTACAACCCTCCGGTTTATATAGACACCGGATAGGGTTAGGGTTACACAGAGTCGGTTACATAGGTAGGAGATCTTGAATATCCGCATCGCCAAGCTTGCCTTCCACGCCAAGGAAAGTCCCATCCGGACACGGGACGAAGTCTTCAATCTTGTATCTTCATAGTCCTGGAGTCCGGCGAAGGTATAGTACGGCTACCCAAACACCCCCTAATCCAGGACTCCCTCAGTAGCCCCTGAACTAGGCTTCAATGATGACGAGTCCGGCGCGCAGATTGTCTTCGGCATTGCAAGGAGGGTTCCTCCTCCAAGTCCTTCATAGAAGATTGTAGACACCAAAAATAGTGTCCGGCTCTGCAAAATAAGTTTCCACATATTGCCATAGAGAGAATAATATTAACACAAATCAAATCTGCTGACGTATTCCGCAGTGCGTCATCACACTGCGGCCAAGTTCTTTACAAATCATTTTTACTTTTCCACCTCAGCACGTTTTGCGAGGCGGTTTCCTTGGCACGTCCTGTCGAAGCAGAGATCGTGTGCCCCTTTTACGGGATTCTCATCAATACGGACGTGGGTAACCCAACCGCGCCCGTTTGCACGTTTCCCTCGATTAAAGGCGAGACCCAAGCGGTTACGGGGAGGGCTTGGTATTCGACCTCTTATAAAGAGACCAAGGCCTTACTTCTTTTTTCAATCTCAATCGCGTTCACCCGTCGCCTCGAGTTCCAACACCCCAGGCTCTTCGGACCTTCGACAATGTCCGTTTCTGACCTTCAAGGCCGGTGGACGCCCTCCTCCGTCACAGAGGAGGACGTGCTAAAGTTGAGGGAGGCTAAGTTCTTGACCGGTGAAATTTCACACAGGTTGCCTGCTCAAGGGCAGGTTATTCCCAGTCCCCAGTCCGGTGAGAGCGTGGTGTTCATGTCTCACTTCCTTCGAGGGTTGGGCTTCCCAATGGATCCCTTTGTGAGGGGAATGTTGTTTTATCACGGGCTGGAATTTCATGATTTAGCTCCGGAGTCCATCGTCCATATCTCCTCGTTTATCGTCGTGTGTGAAGCATTCCTCCGCGTCACCCCTCACTTCGGATTGTGGCTCAAGACCTTCAAAGTGGAGCCGAAGATGATCAAGGGACATCATGCAGAGTGCAGAGGCGCTGTTATAAGCAAAATTGCCGATGCTCCATGGCCCGAGGGCTCTTTTCAAGAGGAGCTAGGCTTGTGGCAACGAGAGTGGTTTTATATCACTACTCCCTGGGGCTCCAAGTGGGTGGCTCCTCCTGCCTTTCGCTCGGGTCCCCCACCATGGCTAGTGTCATGGGTCAACAGAGGGTTAGATTGGGGTTTGCCCAAAGACGTGCCCTTGTTGCAGGGCCGCATTAAGGATCTCTTGGAAGGAGACCTCAGCCTGGTCAAGGTGACGCAGGTCATGCTGATTCACCGAATATTGCCCGGCAAACGTCGCTCCCTTCACCTGTGGGAGTTCAATCCGGAGGGACCGCGAGCTCTCCAGAATTTCATGGGCGCAACGCCCGTGGAGTTGTATAAACTGTTCTTCGGATCACAAGAAGCGTGTCCGGATTTAACCGAGGACGCAGGCCTAAGCTGCAATCGCCCGGATACTCAAGTAAGTAACCTTGTGCCCGGATCTTCCATTCGCATAATTGTCCAAAACTTGCTCTTAAAAGAGCTGGTATTTTAAACAGGAGTGGATAGTGAAGGCAAAGCTGATAAGGTGTCCGGCTCCCCTTCCCGAAACCAGGACGGATCCCGTGCTAGTCAGGATGCTGGAGATAATGCCTTTGGGGGGAAGCGAGTGGGAGGACAAGGAGATTATGGCCTCCTCGAAGGAGGCCGCTCCGAAGGGAGGAACCGACAATTCCTCTCCTAAAGCGAAAAAGAGAGCTGCCTCTGACGACCCGGAGACCATGGCCTCGAAGCGGGAGAAAAAGTTTACGTCAGAGGGTCCTACGCCGGGGAGTTCCTCGGCCGGACTACGTACTCAAGGAGATCAGCCCTCCAGCGAGCCGTGAGTAGAGAAAGATTTTCCTTTCGAGGGATGAGAGAAATCCGTGATTTATATCTGAGAAGTTTTAACCGAATTTTTATCTTATAGTTCGGACCTCAGCCCTTCTCAGTAGAGCTCGTCTTCGGGGGAGCTTCTTCCGAAGATGATGGAGAGCGGGACGCCTCCTTCTGCTGTGCCGCCTAACGAGGCGGGCGACCCTGAGGTGTCGTCACGGAGGGTTTCTCCATGTCCGGCAGGGGCGGAAGAAAGCTATGGGGCTCCCCGAGGTTCTCCGCGTCCGGCCTTCGAAAGAGGTCATGGGACAAGTCCGACACCGTCTGGTGCTCGGCAGGAGGAGCTGAAGGTTCTGCTAGGGCGAGCTTCTATTTCGGAGGAGCACCGTGCATTGATGGGCACGGTGATTGAAAGGATTTCATCCGCAGAGAGCGGATTGCTTGAGGCCGTCGAAAGTTTATTGACGGGTTTTGAGGTACATTAGATAATGTACACTTTTGTCGTTTGTGCATAAATAAAATGCACCCGATGTAGATAGTAGCCCCTGAGACTCTGCGCGTCGTCAAGATATGACGACACGCGGAGGATCATCATCCTAGATCTAAAATGTTGCCTTTTAATGTAGGCTGCAGGGTGTCCGAAATCAAGCCGAACTGTTGGTTTCGCCGAACTAAAGCGGCAACTGGACGTGGCAGATGCCGACATCGTGCTTGTCAACAAGCGGTTTGATGAGGTTCAAGGTATGTGATTCCTCGGGCAGCATTAGGTAAGAAGAGTTTTATGCCAGTGTCTTACCATGTGTGTGCTTGACGTAGATGGTGCGGCCGCCGTGGAGAATCTTAGGGCAGAACTTGCCCGAGCTAAAGATCAAGCCAGGAAAAGCGATGCGGCTGCCTAGAAAGCCCTTGAAGAGCTGAGAGCCGAACAGGCTGCTCATTGCCGAAGCAAGGAAGAGATGGCCGGGATGGCCGAAAAGTTAAAGAGCACTGCAGACCATTGTAGACTTCTTGAGAAGGAAGACCAGGCGAGACAGACGGTTCTAGAGAAGGCCGTTGGTGATGCCAAGGACGCGCGCTCTGCGATGAGAGCTGCGAAGGAGGAGCTGCGTCAGGCCGAACAGATTGCGGCTGGAAAGCCCTTCATGCTGCGAAGAAAATTTTGCGATCCAAAGTTTGCCCTGTTGGACCGGATGTGGAGTGTGGAGGACACCTATCTGGATTTGGCAGCGAGCGCTGCTGATGCGACCGAACACTTTCGAGATCTGAAAGATCACGAAGTGGCGAATCTGTTCTGGTCGCAATTTCACAATCCGGAGCGTCCACTGGCAGTGGACGATCATTTGGCTCAATGGGCCGAACTTAATAGGTTGTCCGGACTCGCCATGAAGTACGTCATGGGTCATTTGTGGCCGGGGAGGTCGGAGCCGAAGAGTTATTTCAGCTTGGTGCAGCAATTCCTTGACGCGGTGCCGCGCATTACTGCAATGAAGAGGTCGGCGTGCATAGAGGGTGCAAGGATGGCTCTGGCCCGTGTCAAGACATATTGGGCGGAGATGGAGACCACCGTTATTGCGTCCTGAGATTCGGATAAAAGCCGAGTGTCCTCCTAGCACTATTTTCAGGAAGTCCTTGAAGGCGCTCGTGTAATAGAGCTAGACGCAGTGCTCGAAGGATGCTATGTTATTATAGCATATGTAATGATGAAGTAATATTTTGATAAACTGGAGTGACCTTTTTATACTTGTGCCTTCAAGTATTGTGAACACCTCCTGTGCGGCCGTTTAAAATATGTATAAAATCTGAAAGATGGCAGTCGTTGGCTTCAGCCCCCACGCACATAGTGCGGGGGTACTCGCAGAAGACGCATTTTCACACTTAACCCAACGTCTTGGTCCTACAAAGGAGGTGATAGCGCAGCGGGCCAGGCAACCGGACTATAATGCTTTAACACTTTCACTTAGCCATAGGATCTTGACAGTGGGACTATTTAGGTAGCCCATTAGTGGCGACTGCGCTCGCCCGAGTTCGGGGCGCGTATGTGCCTGACCGGGAAGCAGCCCTTCGTTAAAGCGGAGGAATCCGATAGATTCCGATAGGTCATCGAGTGGCTGACCAGTCTCACGCTACATCATGACAGTCAGTTTTCGGCTTTCTCTACTGAGGTGCTCGCCCGGCCGAACCGGGCACAATCGCAGTAGTTCTCCTGGTGCTACCTTAGTCGATAGAGCGGAATGTAAGGTAGCCGAACTCAGGAGCCGGGCAACCCAACATTTGACCAAAGACATGATTCGGAGCTGATGCATATAATGCCAAAACTCGCGATGCCGAACACTCCCTAAGGTGTTCGGTCTTTTATGAGTGCGGGCGAAACAACACTCCTTGCTAAAAAAGCCCCTAGTGTCCAGGTACGTGCAAAAAATTCTGACGTGGCCACATGGCAAGACGCCAGCCTCCTCCTTGGTTATGTTAGAAAAAACCAGGGGATGTGTAGCAACAAGAGACAGTAAAAAAGGTTTACGCAGGGTCTTAATCTAAAAAGAATCCTTTAGGACGGGTCCCTACTGCACGTTTGCGCGTGTGTCTCCGTTGTGCCGTATCCTGGACGGGCGCCGCACGACGTTCATCTGTAAAAAAGAGGAACTAAATTGAAAAACGGGTCGTGCCGAACAAAAAGGTTTAAAATAAATGAAGTGTAATATATAAAATTGAGCTTTATTGTCTCTGCATGTAGCCCCTAGTGCGGGGGTATATGGCTGTTAAGCCCGCATTAATGATGATTTTATACCGAACTCATCTATCCGCGTTTGTGGTCTTTAATGACCTATTTCGATGTTTTTTGGCCGGTGAAGCCTTCTTACTGTGGGGCTGTCAAAGCGGCCGCACGGTCCTCCGCTTGGGGGAGGTGCACTTTAGTGCTTCCCCTTCAAAGAGATGATGCCTCGTTGACCGGGCATCTTAAGCATGAGAGATGCGTAATGCGGTATTGCGTTAAAGGGAGCGAAAGCTTCGCGTCCCAGTAGTGCTTGATAGCGACTTGAGAACGGGACGACATGGAAGGTCAGCTTTTCGCGACGGAAGTTATCGACAGAGCCGAATATAACTTCGAGCCAAAGAATACCCATACAATGGGTGTCCGGACTAGGTGCTACCCCTTGAAAGGAGGTTTTGCTGCGGCGGATTCCTTCTGGGTTTATCCCCATGTGATGGCTTGTATCCTGATATATCAGGTTTAGTCCGCTGCCGCCGTCCATAAGGACATTTGAAAACCGAAATCCATCGATTATTGGATCGAGTATCAAGGCAGTCCAACCTGCATTCTTGATATTTCTAGAATAATCTAGCTGATCGAAGATGATTGGTTTTAACAACCACTGGCGGGACCCCTTGGGGATAGGTCGTGTGGTGCGTACCTTTATGGGTGCCACACGTCTTGTTACGTGAAGTAAGTTCATTGTTTTTACTTCTTGTGGGAAGTTCTTTTGTTTCCTGGTGCTCTGCTTCTGGGGTTCGTCCTCGTCTTTGCTTGGTGTGTCGAGCCCCTTGTGTTCGGCATTGAGTCTGCCGGATTGTTTGAAAACCCAACAATCTCTGTGGGTATGGTTAGCAGGCTTCCCAGGAGTACTGTGTATCTGACATATCCTGTCCAGGATTCTATTTAAGTTGGACGGATCATCCCTGTTATCCTGGAGGGGTGGTTTTGTCTGATTTTGTCGTGAGCCTTTGAATCCGGCGTTAACAGCCATGCTCTTCGGACTTTTTTCTTTAGTCCAGCGACGATCCTTGTTGCGTCGTGGTTTTCCATTTCCATCCCTAGTTTCGGATCTACTTGGGTCGCTGGGGCTACACCTTGCCAACCAGCTGTCCTCTCCTGCGCAACAGCGGGTCATGAGGCTTGTGAGTGCGGCCATTGTTCTTGGCTTTTCCTGGCCGAGGTGTCTGGCGAGCCATTCGTCTCGGACATTGTGCCTGAAAGCTGCTAAGGCTTCGGCGTCCGGACAGTCGACTATCTGATTCTTTTTAGTGAGGAATCTATTCCAGAACTGCCGAGCTGATTCTCCGGGCTGTTGAGTTATGTGACTAAGATCGTCTTCAAACGGAGGGTGGACATAGGTCCCTTGAAAGTTTGCTCGGAAAGCATCCTCGAGCTCTTCCCAACTTCCAATTGTGTTTTCGGGAAAGCTCTTAAGCCAATGCCGGGCTGGCCCTTTAAGCTTGAGGGGTAAATATTTGATGGCGCGGAGATCATCTCCTCTGGCCATATGTATGTGGAGGATATAGTCCTCGATCCAGACTCCAGGGTCTGTTGTTCCATCATATGCCTCTATGTTTGCGGGTTTGAATCCCGCTGGAAATTCATAGTCCAGAACCTCATCGGTGAAACATAGGGGGTGTGCGGCGCCCCTGTATTTGGGTGTGCCGGATTCTGACCATGGCTTTATTGTATTGCTTGCGAGAGCTTGCTTTCTTGGCCCATAAATTGACCGAACTGGGGCATGATGCGAATCCTTGAGTGGGTCGCATGCCGATTTAAGTGCGGCGTCGCTTGCCGTTTTATGGGGTCGTCTATCCGACCATGCGGCTTTTTTATTTTTTGAATGCGAGGGCTCTACGGCCTCTTCGTCGAATTCAGGCAGTAGCTTTCTCTTCGGATAGCTTTTAGTACGGCGACCATCGCCGTATTTATCTGCGGTGTTGATTACTTTACTCCATCTAATCTGGAGTGCATCTTCCGCTGTCTTTAGCTTCCGCTTCTGCTTTTTCAGGCTGCGTGCAGTTGAAACGAGCCTCTTGTGGAGACTCTTGCGCTCCATGGATTTATCCGGCGTAAGGTCGTCTGGAATGCCGTTTTCGTCGGGGGAGGGAGTTTCGGTTTCTCTATCTGTGTGCCCTGTTCGGACGGCTGCTCTAAGGCCTGCTCATCGCCTACTGCTTGTCCTGCTCTAAGGCTGGGTTTTTATTGAGGCGGGGCTTGGGTCGGCGTTTATGTCGACGCTTTGATTGCTTTCCGGGGGGGTCTATCTCCCGTTCCATCCCCTTTTTCCTCGTTGTTACTTCCTTTAGGGGTATCCACCATGTACACATCGTGAGATGAGGTGGCTGTCCAATGCCCTATGGGCGTTGGTTCATCGGTATCTCCTGCATCGTCATCCATGCTATCGATGTCTGTGGAGTTGAAGTTGAGCACGTCGTTTAGGTTGTTGACGGTGGCTACAAAGTGGGTGGTGGGTGGGCTTTGAATTTCTTCATCGTCCATGTCCCATCCTTGCTGACCGTAATCCGGCCAGTGCTCTCCTGATAAAGAGAGAGACTTGAGAGGATTCAGGATGTCGCCAAAAGGTGAGTGCCGAAAGATGTCCGCGGCGGTGAACTCCATTATGGGTGCCCAATCGGATTCGATTGGTAGGGGCACGGGGGGTTCGGAGTCCGGAGAAGAGTCCGGACCCTCAGAGTCACGGGTCACGCGGAGTGTGGGGCTGGCGTTTAGCTCGATCGCCTTTGAAATCGCAGCCCCCGAGGCAACGTCCAACCACTCATCCTTGATTGACGCAATAGGCTCTGAATTAAGGGTCGTAACCGGTGCGTGTGCGGCCTCCAGGACACTATTCGGAGGCAGAGCTAGATCACGCCCCTCGAGATAGTGCGGCGCGCTTGGCTGTGGCTCGAACCCGTCGAAGATCAAGTCTTCGCGGATATCAGCCGTGTAGTTTAAGCTTCCAAACCTGACTTGATGGCCAGGGGCGTAGCTTTCGATCTGCTCCACGTGACCAAGCGAGTTGGCCCGCAGAGCGAAGCCGCCGTAGACGAAGATCTGCCCGGGGAGAAAAGTCTCACCTTGGACCTCATCGTTGTTGATGATCGAAGGAGCCATCGGGCCTAAAGGCGACGACACAGAGGAACTCTCAATGAAAGCACCAATGGTGGTGTCAAAACCGGCGGATCTCGGGTAGGGGGTCCCGAACTGTGCGTCAAGGCCGGATGGTAACAGGAGACAAGGGACATGATGTTTTTACCCAGGTTCGGGCCCTCTCGATGGAGGTAACACCCTACTCCTGCTTGATTAATACAAGAGTAGATCTACCACGAGATCAAGGAGGCTAAACCCTAGAAGCTAGCCTATGGTATGATTGTGTATGAAGATGATTGTCCTACGGACTACAACCCTCCGGTTTATATAGACACCGGATAGGGTTAGGGTTACACAGAGTCGGTTACATAGGTAGGAGATCTTGAATATCCGCATCGCCAAGTTTGCCTTCCACGCCAAGGAAAGTCCCATCCGGACACGGGACGAAGTCTTCAATCTTGTATCTTCGTAGTCCTGGAGTCCGGCGAAGGTATAGTCCGGCTACCCGAACACCCCCTAATCCAGGACTCCCTCAGTAGCGTAAGTATTTCCCCCAGTTTTTGGGAACCAAGGTATCAATCCAGTAGGAGGCCACGCTCAAGTCCCTCGTACATGCACAAAACGATAGCTACTCGCAACCAACGCGATTAGGGGTTGTCAATCCCTTTCACGATCACTTACGAGAGTGAGATCTGATAGATAGTATTTTTGGTATTTTTGATATAGAGATGCAAAGTGAAAAGTAAAAGGCAAAGTAAAAAGCAAAGCAAAATTAAAGTGATGGAGATTGATATGATGAGAATAGACCCGGGGGCCATAGGTTTCACTAGTGACTTCTCTCAAGAGCATAAGTATTCTACGGTGGGTGAACAAATTACTGTTGAGCAATTGACAGAATTGAGCATAGTTATGAGAATATCTAGGCATGATCATGTATATAGGAATCACGTCCGTGACAAGTAGACCGAAATGATTCTGCATCTACTACTATTACTCCACTCATCGACCGTTTTCCAGCATGCATCTAGAGTATTAAGTTAAGAACAGAGTAACGCCTTAAGCAAGATGACATGATGTAGAGAGATAAATTCATGCAATATGAAATAAACCCCATCTTGTTATCATCGATGGCGACGATGCAATACGTGCCTTGCTGCCCCTTCTGTCACTTGGAAACGACACCGCAATATTGAACCCAAAGCTAAGCACTTCTCCCACGGCAAGAAAAACCAATCTAGTAGGCCAAACCAAACTGATAATTCGAAGAGACTTGCAAAGATAACCAATCATGCATAAAAGAATTCAGAGAAGATTCAAATATTATTCATAGATAGACTTGATCATAAACCCACAACTCATCGGTCTCAACAAACACACCGCAGAAAGAAGATTACATCGAATAGATCTCCACAAGAGAGGGGGAGAACTTTGTATTAAGATCCAAAAAGATAGAAGAAGCCATCTAGCTACTAACTATGGATGCGAAGGTCTGAGGTAAAGTACTCACACTTCATCGGAGAGGCTATGATGATGTAGAAGTCCTCCGTGATGACGGCCCTCTCCGGCAGAGCTCCGGAATAGGCCCCAAGATGGGATCTCGTGGATACAGAAAGTTGCGGCGGTGGAATTAGGTTTTTGTCTCCGTATCTGTTCGTTTGGGGGTACGTGGGTATATATAGGAGGAAGAAGTACGTCGGTGGAGCTTCGGTGGGCCCACGAGGGTGGGGGCGCCTGGGGGTGTAGGGCGTGCCCCCTAGCTCGTGCCCACCTCGAAGCTTCCTTGGCGTAGGGTCCAAGTCTCCTGGGTCATATTCGGGAAGAAAATCACGTTCCAAAAAGGTTTATTCCGTTTGGACTCCATTTGATATTCCGTTTGTTCGAAACACTGAAATAGGCAAAAAAACAGCAATTCTGGGCTGGGCCTCCGGTTCATAGGTTAGTTCCAAAATTATATAATAGTGGAAAATAAAGCCCAATATAGTCCAAAACAGTAGATAATATAGCATGGAGCAATCAAAAATTAAAGATACATTGGAGACGTATCAGATGGCAACACATCATTGGATCATAATATGTGGCATAAAGCAGCATGTTCAAGTAGGGATTACAGCTGGATGCGCGAGAGTGGACCGCGTACAAGAGATGAGGATGGTAATGATGATGGTGATGTTGATGAAGACGATCACCGCGGTGATGATTCCCCTCCCGATGGCACTCCGGTGCCACCAAGAGAGAGGAGGAGAGGTTCTCCCCCTTGTGCTTCCTCCTCCATGGCCTTCCCCTGGGATGGGAAAAGGTTCTCCCTCTGGTCCTTCGCCTTCATGGCGATCATGGCCTCTCTGGGATACTCCTCCATGGCCACTGGTGATGATGTCCCCCTCCGGCAGGGTGCCAGAGAGGGCCTAGATCGATTTCTTGTGGCTACAGAGGCTTGCGGCGGCGGAACTTTCGATCTAGGTTAATTTTCCGAGGTTTCTGTATTTATAGGAATTTTTGGCGTCGGTCTCACGTCAAGGAGGTGCCCGAAGCGTCCACGAGGCAAGCCCACGCGCCTGGGGGGGCGCCCCCACCCTCGTGGGCGCCCCGGGACTCTTCTGGCCCAACTCCGATGCTCCGTGGTCTTCTTTTGGTCCATAAAAAACATCAAAAATTGGCACGTCAATTGGACTCCGTTTGGTATTCCTTTTATGCAAAACTCAAAAATAAGGAGAAAACAGAAACTGGCACTGGGCTCTAGGTTAATAGGTTAGTCCAAAAAATCATATAAAATAGCATATGAATGCATATAAAACATCCTAGATGGATAATATAATAGCATGGATACTTCATAAATTATAGATACGTTGGAGACATATCAGCATCCCCAAGCTTAAGTCCTGCTCGTCCTCGAGTAGGTAAATGATAAAATAAATAATTTATGAAGTGTGAATGCTAGCAGGCGCACAAGTTTGATCAATGATAATTTCAATCACCTTTTCTAGCATCATTATATGTAGCTCATCTCATAAAACTTCTCATGATAAAGTAACAAGCTATTCACATGTTAAAGTATAGATCATAAACTTTCTTGAAAACTAGCAAACCGTGTTATCAGTCATCAAACAATTACAATTCATCTTATTTTCAGGAAGAGTCTATGTCAGAGCTTTTATTTAGCAAACTCCACATACTCAACTATCATTTAATCTTTCACAATTGCTAACACTCACGCGATATTTATGGGTTCAAAGTTTTAATCAGACATAGGGAAATATAGGGGCTTATAGATTCGCCTCCCAACCTTTTACCTCAAGGGTAATGTCAACAATAATAGTTCATGATGCCGTACATGCAATTGGGTATATATATCAGAATCTTTCCAACAATGTGCTTGCCAAAGGATAAAATGTAAAAAGGAAAGGTGAAAATCACCATGACTCTTACATAAGGGTAAGAGATAAAAGTAAAAGATAGGCCCTTCGCAGAGGGAAGCAGAGGTTGCCATGCGCTTTTAGGGTTGGATGCACCAAATCTTAATGCGAAAGAACGTCACTTTATATTGCCACTTGTGATATGGACCTTTATTATGCAGTCCGTCGCTTTTATTTCTTCCACATCACAAGATCGTATAAAGCTTATTTCCTCTACACGAATCAATCATACATATTTATAGAGCAATTTTTATTGCTTGCACCGATGACAACTTACTTGAAGGATCTTACTCAATCCATAGGTTGGTATGGTGGACTCTCATGGAAAAACCGTGTTTAAGGGTATTTGGAAGCACAAGTAGTATCTCTACTTAGTGCAAAGAATTTGGCTAGCATGAGGGGGAAAGGCAAGCTCAACGTGTTGGGCGATCCATGACAATCTACTTTATTTCAGATATAAGAAAACATAACCCATTACGTTGTCTTCCTTGTCCAACATCAACCTTTTAGCATGTCATATTTTAATGAGTGCTCACAATTACAAAAGATGTCCAAGATAGTATATTTATATGTGAAATCCCTCTTCCTTCAATATTCTTTCATGAATTTTTCAAGTGACCAATTCTACGTTTGCTAACTTTCAATAAGTTTACTACCTATACTTATTATGTGCGAAGTCATTACTCCCCATGTTATAAGCATATGAAACATATATGTATTCAGATTTATGACATTCAATTTATTCAACCATTTACTCATAGGATATACGTGAAGAACATGATTAAATGACAAACTATTTCAAAAGATATGAGTGAAGAACACTGAGTAGTCAAATAATTAACTAGCCACGGGAGGATTCTTTTTCATTCAATATTTCAGATCCAATGATTTTATTCAAACAACAAGTAAAATTGAAAATATGCTCCAAGCAAAACACATATCATGTGACGAATAAAAGTATAGCTCCGAGTAGGGTATACCGATAGTTTTGAAGACGAAAGAGGGGATGCCTTCCGGGGCATCCCCAAGCTTAGGCGCTGGAGTCTTCCTTCAATATTACCTGGGGGTGCCTTGGGCATCCCCAAGCTTAGGGTCTTTCCACTCCTTATTCTCCTCATATCGATATCTCACCCAAAGCTTGAAAACTTCAATCACACAAAACTTAACGGAACTTTGTGAGATAGGTTAGTATGATAAAGAGCAAACCATTCACTTTGGTACTGTCAAAGACAAGGTTCATAATTGTTCTCACATGCCTACTGTACCATATCATTTCTACAATTTATATTGAAAAATATAAGTCATAGAAACTAGAAAACAGGCAAACTATGCAATGAAAACAGAATCTGTCAGAATTAGAACAGTCTGTAATGATCTGAACATAAACCATACTTCTGCTACTCCAAAAATTATGAAATAAATTGGTGAACGTGAGGAATTTGTCTATTAATCTTCTTCAAAAAGAATCAACTCGAAAGCACTCTTCTGTAAAAAAAATAACAGCTAATCTCGTGAGCGCAAAGTTTCTGTTTTTTACAGCAAGATCACATTAATTTTCTCCCAAGTCTTTTCAAAGGTCCTGCCTGGCACTTTATTGAAACATAAGCTATAAAACATGATTAATACAGTAGCTTAATCATGTAAACACACAAAAACAGTAAGGGTAAATATTGGATTGTCTCCCAACAAGCGCTTTTCTTTAATGCCTTTTAGCTAGGCATGATGATTTCAATGATGCTCACATAAAAGATAGGAATTGAAGCACAAGGAGAGCATCTTGAAGAATATTACTAGCACATTTAAATATAACCCACTTCCTATGCCTAGGGATTTTGTGAGCGCACAATTTATAAGAAGAACAATCAACTAGCATAGGAGGGCAAAACAAGTATAACTTCAAAACTTTAAACACTTAGAGAGGAAACTTGATATTATTGCAACTCCTACACGCATGCATTCCTCCCTCATAATAATTTTCAGTAGCATCATGTATAGCAACTTTGTTCTCATAATCAATTGGAACCTCTTCCGAAATAGTAGAATCATTACTAGCTAAAGTTGACACTCTTCCAAATCCACTTTCATAAATATCATACTAAGATTCAACACCCTCCAAAATAGTGGGATCACTAATCCTAAAGTTGACACTCTTCCAAACCCACTTTAAATGATGGTATTATTCATACTCCAAAAGATATAAGTGAAGTTCATGGAGCTTTCTACAATTAATATAGACTAACCAATATCCAAACTCAAAATATATAAGTGAAGCACACGAAGCATTCTATAAAACCATACTCAATATATTTAAGTGAAGCACAAAGAGTATTATATAAATTGATGAAGGGACATCTCACACTAGCATGGTTCTTTAGGAAAAAGGACAACACAAAGGACACAAATCATGTGAACAAAACAAAAACTAAGGTATACCGATATTTGTTGAAGAAGAAAGATGGGATGCCAACCGGGGCATCCCCAAACTTAGATGCTTGAGTATCCTTTGAAATATTTACTTGGGGTGCCTTGGGCATCCCCAAGATTGAACTCTTGCCTCTCTTTATTCTTCTCATATTGATAGCTCCTCGACCTTCGGACACTTCATCCACACAAAAGTTTAACAAAAACTTGTGAGATCCATTAGTGTAATAAAGCAAATCACTACCTTTAGGTACTGTAATAAACTCATTCTTTATTTATATTGGTGTTAAACCTACTGTATTCCAACTTCTCTATGGTTCATACCCCCCGATATTAGCCATAGATTCATCAAAATAAGCAAACAACACACGCAAAACACAATCTATTAAACACAGAACAGTCTGTAGTAATCTGGAAGTTTGGTAAACTTTTGTAACTCCTAAAATTATGAAATAAATATGAAAATTTGAAAAATTTGTACAGAAGTAATGTTCAAATAGTTTTATACCCATTTGACTTTCCAGTAAAAAAATGTAAATTCACGCACATAGTAAACAAGCAATCTAATGATCCTAAAACCAAAGATTGGCACATTATTTTTATAATACAATGGATATATACAAGGGGATAATTATTTGCAGAGAAACTTCCATGAAAAATCCTACATTTTTTCCGTGAGCATGAACACAAGTGCTCAAGGTCTACCCGCACTTCTTCAATACATAACTTTCAAATCACTTCTCTTTGAAAAACTTTTTAGGCATGAGAGGCAAGTATTTTTTTGTATTCTCATTCTTTTAATTTTTTTTGTATGTTTCACCCACAACTAAACAGAAACAAAAAGTAAAAACAAAATCTACTTAGTGAAGAAAGCAAACAAGCACACACGAGAATGTCAACCCCACGCTATTGCTCCCCGGCAACGGCGCCAGAAAAGAGCTTGATAATCCCCAAGTGCAGGGAATCATCATAGCAATTTCCAAAGGTGGAAGTGATAAGTATGGAGTGTCGAACCCACAAGGAGCTAAAGGTAAGATCAATATTCTCTCAAGCCCTATCTGCCACTGATACGATTCTACGTACATCGAACGTTTGCTTCCAACTAGAAACAAGAAATAAAACTACGTTGTGGGTATGAAGAGGATAACTTTGCATGGTATCGGAGAGCTAAAATATAAAAGTAGGTGTTGCTATCATAAAGTTAGAATATATTACTAAATATTATAAATAGCAAGTGTGGAATAATGGTGGATCGGTGTGCGGAATTGTCGTAGGCAATTGTTAACAAGACCGGTAGTCGTCATTGCAATTTCATATGAGGGAGAGGCATAAGCTAACATACTTTCTCTACTTGGACCATATGCACTTATGATTGGAACTCTAGCAAGCATCCGAAACATTAAAGATCATTAAGGTAAAACCCAACCATAGCATTAAAGCATCAAGTCCTCTTTATTCCCATACGCAACAACCCCCTTACTCGGGTTTGTGTTTCAGTCACTCACCAACCCACTATAAGCGAATCATGAATGTATTGCAACACCCTACATCGAAAATCCCTCACGCTTGCGTGACAAGGAGGGCACCATAGGACAGCACCAAAATAAAACATACAACTCATACCAATCTAGGTCATCAATCAACCAAAAGACAAAGGATATCTACTCAAAACATCATAGGATGGCAACACATCATGGATCATAATATGTGGCATAAAGCACCATGTTCAAGTAGGGATTACAGCGGGGTGCGGGAGAGTGGACCGCGTAAAAGAGATGAGATGGTGATGATGATGGTGATGTTGATGAAGACGATCACCGCGGCGATGATTCCCTCCCCCCCCCCCCCCCGATGGCACTCCGGTGCCACCAAGAGAGAGGAGGAGAGGCTCTCCCCCTTGTGCTTCCTCCTCCATGGCCTCCCCCGGGATGGGGAAAGGTTCTCCCTCTGGTCCTTGGCCTTCATGGCGATGATGGCCTCTCTGGGATAATCCTCCATGACCATCGGTGATGATGGCCCCCTCCGGCAGGGTGCCAGAGAGGGCCTAGATTGATTTCTCGTGGCTACAGAGGCTTGCGGCGGCAGAACTCCTGATCTAGGTTAATTTTCCAAGGTTTCTGTATTTATAGGAATTTTTGGCGTCGGTCTCACGTCAAGGAGTTGCCCGAGGCGTCCACGAGGCAGGCCCACGCGCCTGGGGGGGGTGGGCGCTCCCTCCACCCTCGTGGGTGCCCCGGGACTCTCCTGGCCCAACTCCGATGCTCCGTGGTCTTCTTTTGGTCCATAAAAAATCATCAAAAATTGGCACATCAATTGGACTCCGTTTGGTATTCCTTTTCTGCAAAACTCAAAAAAAAGAAGAAAACAGAAACTGGCACTGGGCTCTAGGTTAATAGGTTAGTCCCAAAAATCATATAAAATAGCATATAAATGCATACAAAACATCCTAGATGGATAATATAATAGCATGAATACTTCATAAATTATAGATACGTTGGAGACGTATCAGTCACTATCACCAAGTTACTAGAACTTCGTGATGAACTATAATATGCAAGGGATGACAAAAGTAATTGATACGTCTCCATCGTATCTACTTTTCCACGAAGGTTCCATCTTAATGGTTTAAGCAGAGAGTTGTTTGGTGGAATTTATGCAACTCGTGTAGCTAATTATCTTGGTGTACCCATACAAGGATATGATATGGAGTTACCCCCTGCTTATCTAGATTATAATGCTATGGTTCGCCATCAGTTGATTGAGAGGAATGAACAACCTCTCCAATACCGACTAATGTTTGACAGGCGCCGCACTTGCCATGTTGCTTTCCTTGCTCCTACTTTCTTTGACTTTCAAGCAAAAGGGAGGTATATTATAACCAGGGAGGAGGCAAACGAGTATAAGAGGAGGACGGAGGCAACTCGCCTCCAAGCGGCAACTCATGAGGAAATAGTTGCTGCATCTCAGTACGACCCCAGCTACAACTTTGATTCATGGGCATAAAACAACTTAGGCCAAAAGCCCAAGATTGGGGGAGTACATATTTCTCACCGACATTACATTCATGTTCACACACTCATTCTAGTTGTCGGTGCTCATACTTTTTCATTGTACTATCCATGCTAGTTTATTTTCTAGTCTTCTTCTTGTGTGTTAAAATAACCTTGAGAAAAAACCAAAAAATAAATTATTAGTAGTAGCTTTTAGCTAGTTTACTTTCCATGCTTGTAGTAGTAATTCAAAAGAAAACCCAAAAATATTTCTTGTTCTTCTTTTACTTGTTGGGAGCTTTCCCGTGTAAATAGTTTTATTTCTTTCTTTTCATTGGGGGTCGAGAGGAGAAGACCATAATGAAAATGTTGAAGTGGCTCTTATATGCATTAATGTTGATTTAACCAAGAGCCTGTATTACCTTGTCTTCTCCCTTGAATTGAATGCCTGCAGATTCCAGCTTAGTCCAATGCATGTGCACTATTATTATTATCCACACCATTCGGCCATGCAAGTGAAAGGCAACAATGACGATATATGATGGACTAATTGAGATAAGAAAAGCTGGTATGAACCCGACCTCTGTTGTTTTTGTAAATATGATTAGTTCATCGTTCCTGATTCAGCCTATTATGAATGAAACATGTTTGCAATGCCAATTAGAGATTATAGTTGCTTATGCCATGCTTAATTAGCTAGGAGTTTATGATGGTCTATCTTGCGTGCCAACATGCTATTAAAATGGTTATGATGTGGTATGATAGGATGGTATCCTCCTTTGAATGATATGAGTGGCTCGACTTGGCACATGTTCACGCATGTAATTGAAACAAAATCAACATAGCCTCCACGATATTTATGTTGATGGTGGATTATATCCTACTCATGCTTGCACTCAATGTCGATTAATTTTAATGCATGTTCATGACTGTTGTCGCTCTCTGGTTGGTCGCTTCCCAGTCTCTTTCTAGCCTTCACTTGTACTAAGAGGGAATACTGCTTGTGCATCCACTTCCATAAACCCCAAGTTATTCCATATGAGTCCATCATACCTTCCTATATGCGGTATCTACCTGCTGTTCCAAGTAAATTTGTATGTGCCAAACTCTAAACCTTCAAATGAAATTCTGTTTTGTATACTCGAATAGCTCATGTATCAACTAGGGTTGTCTATATCTTCCATGCTAGGTGGGTTATTCTCAAGAGGAGTGGACTCCCCTCGTCACTCACGAGAAAATGGCTGGTCACCGGGATGCCCAGTCCCATGCTCAAATTAAATCAAATAATTGCAAACAAAACTCCCCTAGGATTGTTGTTAGTTGGAGGGCACCCGTTGTTTCGGACAAGCCATGGATTGATGTTTGTTGGTGGAGGGGGAGCATAAACTTTACCATTCTATTTGGGAACCGCCTATAATGTGTGTAGCATGGAAGATATCGAGATCTCTCGGTTGTTATGTTGACAATGAAAGTATGCCGCTCAAAATATTGTTTATATCTATTTCAAAACCGAGCTCTGGCACCTCTACAAATCCCTGCTTCCCTCTTCGAAGGGCCTATCTATCTACTTTTATGTTGAGTTGTCATCCTCTTATTAAAAAGCACCAGTTGGAGAGCACCGCTGTCATTTGCATGCATTACTATTAGTTTACATTGGGTATGACTATGACTGGATCTCTTTTACCATGAATTACAATGTTTAGTCAGTCCTTGATCTTCACGGGTGGTCTGCATTTACGTTTTGCGGTCTCAGAAAGGGCTAGCGAGACACCATCTTGTTATATCATATTATGATTGTTTTGAGAAAGTTTGTCATCCGAGATTTATTATTATTGCTCGCTAGTTGATTATGCCATTGATATGAGTAAACATGAGACCTTAGTGTTATTGTGAATATGGTTAGTCTATAATAATTGCTCAAAACTTGAGTGATGGCTTTACATATTTACAATAACAAGAGCAAACAGAGTTTGTAAAAGTTTTCCTTTATCACTTTCAGTTTATCAACTGAATTGCTTGAGGACAAGCAAAGGTTTAAGCTTGGGGGAGTTGATACGTCTCCATCATATCTACTTTTCCAAACACTTTTGCCCTTGTTTTGGACCCTAACTTGCATGATTTGAATGGAACTAACCAGGACTAACGTTGTTTTCAGCAGAATTGCCATGGTGTTATTTTTGTGCAGAAATAAAAGTTCTCGGAATGACCTGAAAATCAACGGAGAATATTTTTGGAATATATAAAAATACTGGCAAAAGAATCAAGGCCAGGGGGCCCACATGCTGTCCACGAGGGTGGGGGACACGCCTACCCCCCATGGGCGCGCCCCCTGGCTCGTGGGCCCCCTTGTGCTCCACCGGCCTCAACTCCGACTCTATATATTCACGTTTGGGGAGAAAAAATGAGAGAGAAGGATTCATCGCGTTTTATGATGCGGAGCCGCCGCCAAGCCCTAATCTCTCTCGGGAGGGCTGATCTGGAGTCCATTCGGGGCTCCCGGAGAGGGGAATCCGTCGCCATCGTCATCATCAACCTTCCTCCATCACCAATTTCATGATGCTCACCGCCGTGCATGAGTAATTCCATCGTAGGCTTGCTGGACAGTGATGGGTTGGATGAGATTTATCATGTAATCGAGTTAGTTTTGTTAGGGTTTGATCCCTAGTATTCACTATGTTCTAAGATTGATGTTGCTACGCCTTTGCTATGCTTAATGCTTGTCACTAGGGCCCGAGTGCCATGATTTCATATCTGAACCTATTATGTTTCCATGAATATATGTGAGTTCTTGATCCTATATATCTTGCAAGTCTATAGTCACCTATTATGTGTTATGATATGTTAACCTAGAAGTGACAATAATCGGTATACTTACCGGTGATGACTGTAGTTTGAGGAGTTCATGTATTCACCAAGTGTTAATGCTTTGGTTCGGTACTCTATTAAAAGGAGGCCTTAATATCCCTTAGTTTCCAATAGGACCCCGCTGCCATGGGAGGGTAGGACAAAAGATGTCATGTAAGTTCTTTTCCATAAGCACGTATGACTATATTCGGAATATATGCCTACATTACATTGATGAACTGAAGCTAGTTCTGTGTCACCCTATGTTATAACTATTACATGAGGAATCACATCCGACATAATTATCCATCATCGATCCAATGCCTACGAGCTTTTCACATATTGATCCTTGCTTAGTTACTTTTCCGTTGCTGCTGTTACAATTGCTACAATACTACTACTGTTACTTTTGCCACTGTTACCGTTACTTCCATACTACTTTGCTACTAATTACTTTGCTGCAGATATTAAGTCTTACAGGTGTGGTTGAATTGACAACTCAACTGCTAATACTTGAGAATATTCTTTGGCTCCCCTTGTGTCGAATCAATAAATTTGGGTTGAATACTCTACCCTCGAAAATTTTTGCGATCCCCTATACTTGTGGGTTATCAGTAATTCCCGAACTCTTCGCGATGCTAAAATCGGCGAAGGTAGAAATCAGGAAAGAGCATCAAATGTTGATGGTTTACAAGACCAATAGTTTCAAGAAAAGGGCAAAGGAATAGAAAGGGAACTTCAAGAAAGAATGACAAACAAGTTGTCACTCCCGTGAAGAAACCCAAAGCTAGACTCAAGCCTGAAATTGAGTGCTTCTACTGCAAAGGAAATGGTCACTGGAAGTAGAACCGCCCCTAGGTACTTGGCGGATAAGAAGGATGGCAAAGTGAACAAAGGTATATTTGATATACATGTTATTGATGTGTACTTACTAGTGTTTATAGCAACCCGCCGGTATTTGATACTAGTTCAGTTGCTAAGAGTAGTAACTCAAAAACAAGAGTTGCAAAATAAACAGACACTAGTTAAGGGTGAGGTGACGATGTGTGTTGGAAATGATTCCAAGGGTGATAAGATCACCATCGCACATTCCCTTTACCTTCGGGATTAGTGTTGAACCTAAAATAAATGTTATTTGGTGTTTGCGTTGAGCATGAATATGATTTGATCATGTTTATTGCAATACGGTTATTCATTTAAGTCAAAGAATAATAGTTATTCTGTTTACGTGAAAAAACCTTATGTGGTCATACACCCAAGGTGCATGGTTTATTGAATCTCGATCGTAGGGATACACATATTCATAATATTGCTGCCAAAAGATGCAAAGTTAATAATGATAGTGCAACTTACTTGTGACACTGCCGTTTAGGTTATATTGGTGTAAAGTGCATTAAGAAACTCCATGCTGATGGGCTTTTGGAATCACTTGATTATGAATCACTTGATGCTTGCGAACCATGCCTCGTGGGGAAGATGACTAAGACTCCGTTCTCCGGAACAATGGAGCGAGCAACTGACTTATTTGAAATAATACATACTGATGTATATGGTCCAATGAGTGTTGAGGCTCGCGGCGGGTATCGTTATTTTCTGACCTTCACAGATGATTTGAGCAGATATGGGTATATCTACTTGATGAAACATCAGTCTGAAACATTTGAAAAGTTCAAAGAATTTCAGAGTGAAGTGAAAAATCGTCGTAACAAGAAAATAAAGTTTCTACGATCTGATCGCGGAGAAGAATATTTGAGTTACGAGTTTGGTCTTCATTTGAAACAATGTGGAATAGTTTCGCAACTCACGCCACCTGGATCACCACAGCGTAATGGTGTGTCCGAACGTCATAACCGTACTTTATTAGATATGGTGCGATCTATGATGTCTCTTACCGATTTGCCACTATCGTTTTGGGTTATGCATTAGAGACAGCTGCATTCACGTTAAAAAGGGCACCATCTAAATCCGTTGAGATGACACCGTATAAACTGTGGTTTAGCAAGAAACCTAAGTTGTCGTTTCTTAAAGTTTGGGGTTGCGATGCTTATGTGAAAAAGTTTCATCCTGATAAGCTCAAACCGAAATCGGAGAAGTGCGTCTTCATAGGATACCCAAAAGTAACTGTTGGCTACACCTTCTATCACAGATCCGAAGGCAAGATATTCGTTGCTAAGAATGGATCCTTTCTAGAGAAGGAGTTTCTCTCGAAAGAAGTGAGTGGAAGGAAAGTAGAACTTGGTAAGGTAATTGTACCTTCTCATGAATTGGAAAGTAGTTCGTCACAGAAATCAGTTCAAGTGATGCCTACACCGATTAGTGAGGAAGTTAATGGTGATGATCATGAAACTTCAGATCAAGTCACTACCGAACCTCGTAGGTCAACCAGAATACGTTCTGTACCAAAGTGGTACGGTAATCCAGTTTTGGAAATCATGTTACTAGACCGTGACAAACCTACGAACTATGTGTTGACGCTCAAATGTGGCACGTTTATAAAGAGTGGCTTGAAGCTATGTCAAGATTAATTCAAACTTACTATTGAAAGTCACCATGAGATGGCTCTCTTCGAAAAGATGAAGATGAATATAAAGATGGTCTAAAACGGAGCTCGGATGTAAAACTTATGACAAGTTCAGAGATGCTCATGTCGACACCAGATTAAAGAATGGCTAGAAACCCAATGAATATGGCCTCAAATGGAGAAAGTATCAACATAAAAGTTGTGCGCCTCGTCGAAACGATAGATTTCGATATAAAGATCCTCCCAATCCGAGGTCGTATACAAAAGTTAGAGCCCGCACAGCGCGACGCTTCAATGAGCACAATATGACGCCCGGAACCAGACACATACGTGGATATGTCTGATGTGCTGCGTGAATAATTAGCTGTCTTGCACGAGCTATTTGGCCATTGATATGACCTCTGATTAAAAAACGTTCAACATGAAAGTTGTTCGTCTCGTCGAAACGGTCAAGATTGCTTTTGGGCTCGTTTCCATCCGAGGTCGTTTACCACCTCAAAAAAGACCCACAGTATGCAGCCAGTTTTAGACCGATTAGTTTTGGAAAGTTCGGACAAAACCAATCCGAATTTGACTAGGGTTTTGGACGTGAATCCAAGCCTTTTCCTTACACGGAAAGTCCAGCCCCCTCTTATATACCTAAGGGGTGACGGCCGATTGAACAACACCAATCGAACAAATCTATCTACGTCTTTACCTTTACTTTTCCTTCTCCCTTGTTCTTCTTCTTCCTCGTTCTTTGTTCGTTCTTCTTCCTTGTAGGGCGGCGAACCTCGAGCCCTAGGGGTGATCAGGTCGACCTAGGGCAGCCCATAGCCGCCGCGCGCCCTGACGGGGTCCCTCCCGGGCGTGTGGGCTTTCGGGTCCTCAAAAGCACCCACCGGATTGCCTGCGTACCGCACTTCCGGACGGGTCTCCTTCGACGTGAGCTGCGGTGCATCACCCTCAGCGTTGGAGGTACACGGTGACGTGTTCGTGTGCGAACACACTTTTTGGCGACTCCGCTGGGGAAGAAGTTTTGAACGGTCTCCAGCCCGTTCTTGCTACGAAGAGACCGTCATCAAGTTGCTGCAATCTACAAAGGTAATATGAATACCCAATTCCCCTTTGTAGATGCAAATAATCCATATGTTGTTGCTGGATCACCTAATGAGCTTAATGTATCGGCTAGCCCTAGTTTTATCAATCATGCATCTAATTATGCGCATGGGCCGATGCAAAACAATCTTCATGCATCAAATTCTTATGATTTTAGCAATGTACAACATATGTATCCAAACTCTCATGCATCGGCAACCCCACAAATCCATATGTCGATGAACAACATGATGGGTTTGGTTAATCAAATTGAAACGCCTCGTGTTAAAATTTCCAATAGCATACAAGAAACTGTTTCACCTTTTTATTCATCGGCAACTAATTTGCAATATGTGAATCCAACCTTGCCGATGGATGAGAGAATTGGCCATGCTACTACTAGCTATTCGGCCAGTTACTCTCAACCATCATATGCTACACCTTATGTTAGTAATTTTTCAGCACCTATGCAACTGTAGATGTTCATAATTCGGCCCCGCATCTTCATGGTCATAGCCGAATAAGTGAAAAATTTACAGGAACACATGTGCCGCCATCAAATACTCTAGCATATAATGCATACTCTACGTAGTTCAAGAATTTCGGCAACACTCATGAATCATTGCCAAAAGAATCTGAAACTATTGCGAAGCAATCCCTTCCAGAAGCGGTTGTGGCTGCATTAAAAAAGAGCTTGGCACAAAACAAGAAAATTAGTGCTCTTTGCCTTGAACAATATGAAAAGGGGCTATTTCCTGATTATGCCGCAATAAAAGCTAGAGTTTTGCAAGATGATGAATCTTTGCCAATTGATAAAATTGGCGAGCAAAAATATGGTTTTACATCAATACATATTCCTTCACCTAATGCCAGATCATATTATACACCGCCTACACAATTGCAAAGTTTCGGCAACACCCATGTGTCATTACCGAAAGAATCCAAAAACATTGGGGGGCAAACTAATCTAGAGCGGGCTGAAATTGAGAGGGGAGTTAAAGCTTTGCGCGATAGAGTGCAAGTACTTCGCCAAGAGAGAATTGATAGGGAATTGGCTCAAAGAAAATATGCCTTGCCAATTGATATAACCGATGTAAAGAAAGATGATTCAGAACATGAAAGTGCTTCGGTTGAAAAAGCTGAATCAAGAAGTATATATTCTGAACCCATCAAATCCAATGAGGCAAGCATCACTGAGAAAGGGCATGGCAAGCATAGGAAAACGACGGTGCTTGATTTTTCTGAAGTTAATGGAACCTACTTCCTGCCCTATGAATTTCGTGCCGTAGAAATTGATGAGCTTCAACAAGTGGCCGAACAAAGTATGGCCGGCAAAAATCTTCAGTATAATGATTCACGGAATCAAGAAAAAGATGATGAAGAGGCGTCGGGGAGCCATCCAAAGGCTGATCAAGATATTTTTTAAGCCACACCACCTTCATGCTCTCCCAACATATTTGAAGAGGTGTGTTTAGCACACTAGTAGAAAAAGGGTCAAATGTGCGACACATTAGTCCCGGTTTGTAACAGAACCGGCACTAATGTGTCCATTAGTGCCGGTTCCAACGGCTAGGCGGGAGGAGCTCTTTAGTATCGGTTCGTGGCGAACCTTTAGCACCGGTTCGTGCCATGAACTGGTACTAATGAAAGTGGTGGCAGGCTGTAGTCAGAGTGGGACCCCTCCAACACCTGTAGTACCGGTTCGTGGCATGAACCGGTACTAAAGGTCGTCCTATATAAAACCTTCATCCACCAGCACTCTGTTCTTCCCCCTTTCCCTCTCCCTCTCCTCTGTTCTTCCCTTCTTCCTCTCGAGTTCATCACAAAATTTTCCCCAAATTTGTCAAGATTTGCAGGCCCCCATCCATTCAAATGATCACAAAGGTTAGCAACTTTGTCCTTTCATCTCTCATTGCTAGATTAGCTCTTGCATTGGTTTATACAGTGATTAATTGTGGGTTTTAGTAATTTGGGAGGAATTATATGTGGTAGTATTTGATTTATATGCAAATTGAGGTTAAAATAACACTTAGTTTGCATATGTAGGTGTGGTATACTTAGTGCCTTCTAAATCTCCGTCCTAACCACCGTCGATCGCCCGCACCGTCCCGTCGCTGGCACCACCGTGTGGTGAGCCTCTTGTTCATGACATTTTATATAAAAATTGATGTTTGTGTGATTTGGATATATAGTTACTCGTATAATTATCTTACCCGTACGTTGTTTGTTATACATGTGCCATGGTTTTGATATCCGTCCCCGTCGGCCCTCGTCCTTGTTATGATTCGGATGTGTTATATTCTCTTTTAAAACTAGTTGCATTTCGTGTTTATGACAAATTATGCCCATCAAGTTGACATAGATATTTTTTCTAGGAGGTATGTGAACCGGAAATTCCAACCGACCCTATTGTCGAGAGGTCAAATTTAGTTGAAAGAGAAAACGAGTACTTGAAAGAAAAATTGAAAAGAATTGAGGGGGAGAAGATGGAATTGGAGTTGCATGTTGCCGATGTCGTCGATGATCACAAGATCAAGATGGAGAAAATGCGCTTGAAGATTAGAAAGATTAGAAAATATGCCATCGATAGTGAGGCTTGGTATCATTATGCTGTTGGATCAATTGTTACCTTAGTTGCGATCTTGATCGCATTTGTTGTTGCATTTAAATGCTTTAGCTAGAGAGTTATTTGTTTGTTGCATTTAACTGTTGTATGAACTTTATGTATGAACTTGTATTAATTTGGTGTTTTTGGTGCTGTGTATTGAAGATGAGCCGACAATGGATGTACGATGACCCATGCTCTCCCGAGTTCATTAATGGCATGCAAACTTTTCTGCTTGCGGCTGAGGCAAACAAGCGGGCGGATGGTTTTATGCCTTGTCCACGTGCTGTCTGTAAGAATGGTCCAAATTACTCTAAGTCAAGAACCATTCACGTCCACCTGTTTAAGTCCGGTTTCTTGCCCCACTATAATGTTTGGACCAAGCACGGAGAAAGATGGGTTATGATGGAAGACAATGAAGAAGAAGAGGACGACGACAGCTATCCTGGCCATGGGTTCCCTGAATACGATGATACAACAATGGGGGAAGAAGCTGAGCCGGTAATGCGGGAAGAAGCTGAGCCGGCAATGCGGGAAGAAGCTGAAGAAGAGGCATCAGATGAGCCCGTTGATGATCTAGGTCGGGCCATTGCTGATGCAAAGAGAAACTACGCAAGTGATTTGGAGAAGAAGAAGTTGCAGCGCATGTTAGAGGATCACAAAAAATTGTTGAACCCGAATTGCGTAGGTGACAAGAAAAGGCTGGGCACCACACTGGAATTGCTGCAATGGAAGGCAGAGAATGGTGTATCTGACAAGGGATTTGGAAAGTTGCTGGTAATGATAAAGAATATGCTTCCGAAGGACAACGAATTGCCCGAGAGTACGTATGAAGCAAAGAAGGTTGTCTGCCCTCTAGGGTTAGAGGTGCAGAAGATACATGCATGCCCTAATGATTGCATCCTCTACCGCGGTGAGTACGAGGATTTGAACGCTTGCCCGGTATGCGGTGCATTGTGCTATAAGATCAGCCGCGATGACCCTGGTGATGTCGAGGGCGCGCGCCCCAGGAAGAAGATTCCTGCCAAGGTGATGTGGTATGCTCCTATAATATCACGGTTGAAACGTTTGTTCCAAAACAAAGAGCATGCCAAGGCGATGCGATGGCACAGAGAAGACCGTAAGAAAGACAGAAAGTTGAGAGTACCCGCTGACGGGTCGCAGTGGAGAAAAATCAAAAGAAAGTATGGGAAGGAATTTGCAGATGATGCAAGGAACGTATGGTTTGGTCTAAGCGCAGATGGCATTAATCCTTTTGGGGAGCAGAGCAGCAACCATAGCACCTGGCCTGTGACTCTGTGTTTGTATAACCTTCCTCCTTGGTTGTGCATGAAGCGGAAGTTCGTTATGATGCCAGTGCTCATCCAAGGCCCTAAGCAACCCGGCAACGACATTGATGTGTACCTAAGGCCATTAGTTGAAGAACTCTTACAACTATGGAATGGAACAGGTGTACGTGCGTGGGATGAGCACATGGGGGAAGAATTTGACTTAAAGGCGTTGTTGTTCGTGACCATCAATGATTGGCTTGCTCTCAGTAACCTTTCAGGACAGACAAACAAGGGATACCGCGCATGCATGCACTGTTTGGACGATACCGACAGTATATATTTGGCTAATTGTAAGAAGAATGTGTACCTGGGACATCGTCGATTTTTTCTGAGCAGGCATCCCGTAAGAAAGAAAGGCAAGCATTTCAAAGGTGAGGCGGATCACCGAACGAAGCCTTGCCACCGTACTGGTGCTGATGTACATGATATGGTCAAGGATTTGAAGGTGGTCTTTGGAAAGGGTCCTGGTGGACAACCTGTTCCGAATGACGCTGACGGACGCGCACCCATGTGGAAGAAGAAATCTATATTTTGGGACCTGCCCTATTGGAAAGACCCAGAGGTCCGCTCCACAATCAACGTGATGCACGTGACGAAGAATCTTTATGTGACCCTACTTGGCTTCTTGGGCGTGTATGGGAAGACAAAAGATACACCTGAGGCACGGGAGGACTAGCAACGTATGCACGGAAAAGACGGCATACATCAGGGTCATGCAAGCTACGCTCTTACCAAAGAAGAGAAGGAAATCTTCTTTGAATGCCTGCTCAGTATTAAGGTACCGTCTGGCTTCTCGTCGAATATAAAGGGAATAATAAACATGGCAAAGAAAAAGTTCCAGAACCTAAAGTCTCATGACTGCCACGTGATTATGACGCAACTGCTTCCGGTTGCATTGAGGGGGCTTCTACCGGAAAACATTCGATTAGCCATTGTGAAGCTATGTGCATTTTTTCAATGCAATCTCTCAGAAGGTAATCGATCCAGAAATCATACCAAGGTTAGAGAATGATTTGGTGCAATGTCTTGTCAGTTTCGAGTTGGTGTTCCCACCATCCTTCTTCAACATCATGACACACGTCCTAGTTCACCTATGCGAAGAGATTAACGTTTTGGGTCCTGTATTTCTGCACAATATGTTCCCCTTTGAGAGGTTCATGGGAGTCTTAAAGAAATATGTTCATAACCGTGCTAGGCCAGAAGGAAGCATCTCCAAGGGCCATGAAAATGAGGAGGTCATTGAGTTTTGTATTGACTTTATTCCTGACCTTAAGCCGATTGGTGTTCCTGAATCGCGGCATAAGGGTAGACTGGATGGAAAAGGCACGCTAGGAGGGGAACAAATAATATGTATGGACGGACATTCTCTCACTGAAGCACACTACACAGTTCTACAGAATTCCGCCTTGGTGGCTCCGTATATGGATGAACACAAGAATTTGCTATGCTCCAAACACCCGGAGCGGTCTGATGACTGGATTACACGTGAACAAACCAGGAGTTTCGCCAGCTGGTTGCAGACACGTACCATGCATGACGCCTCTATTGAAGATGACTTGTACTTGCTGTCCCAGTTACCATCTTCGAATATAATGACTTTCAAAGGGTACGAGATAAATGGTAATACATTTTACACGGTCGCCCAAGATAAGAAGAGCACCAACCAAAACAGTGGTGTCCGCTTTGATGCAGAAACCAAGAGAGGAAAGGAAACATATTATGGCTATATACAGGACATATGGGAACTTGACTATCGACATGGTTTGAAGGTCCCTTTGTTTCGGTGCAAATGGGTCAATATGACACGAGGCGGGGTAATGGAAGACCCGCAATACGGAATGACAATAGTGGATCTCAACAATCTTGCGTATGTAGATGAACCATTCGTCCTGGCCAATGATGTGGCACAGGTTTTCTATGTAAAGGACATGTCTACTAAGCCGAGAAAAAGAAAAGATAAGGAAGCGAATGCATCGTACGATGAGCCAAAGTAGCACATAGTTCTTTCTGGGAAGAGAAACATCGTGGGAGTGGATGACAAGACAGACATGTCAGAAGATTATGAAAAGTTTGATGAAATTGCTCCATTCACAGTGAATATTGACCCGAGCATCCCGTTAAATGATGAAGATTTTCCATGGTTACGGCGCAAAGGGACACACGCGAAGAAAAAGTTTCACACCCAAAGATCTGGGATGTGATCGGCTTCACTATCATCACTTTCTTCTGTGTTTCACACCCAGGAGGGAATCTCTGTAATAGTTAGGGTAGTTATGTGTTTTGGCATTTGAAACACGAAGAAATTTTATGTGCAAACAAATTCTTTCATGCCTTTACTGATTTTTAAAGTTAAGTTATTCACAAACTAGTGATTCACACTAATTTCAAATAATTTAAAATTTAAACTATTCAAATTTGAAAACTACGGGCATTAATAGAACGTTTGTAATTTTTTGTACCTAAAGCAAAAATATTCACAAAGAAACTCTAAATACAGAAAAAAAAGAAGTCAAAAATAAATAAAACAAAAATAAATAAAGCAAAAATAAATAAAGCAAAAAAAGCCCGCCTACTGGGCCAGAGCGGCCTGCATACAACTAGAAACCCAACCTGTTGTTGGGCCAGGATGCAGGCCCGCAAAGGCCCAGTAGGCCCACAGGACAGCACAGAACATGTAGGCCTAGTAGGCCTGCTTTGGAGAGGAGCTCGAGAGAGCTACCGCACGGGGGGTTATAAACCAGTGCGGGCGCCCCTCGGCTAGCGAGGTGGGACTAAACTTGCCGCACCGCACCTGCGCCAGCGCACCCCCTTTAGTACTGGTTCGTGGCACCAACCGGCACTAAAGCGGGGGCCTTTAGTACCGGTTGGAGCCACCACCAGGTACTAAAGGGGGCGCGCTTCCCGCCGCTTGGCCTGGCCAAAACAGGCCTTTAGTACCGGTTGGTGGCTCCAACCGGTACTAAAGGTCCATCCTATATAAGAAAACACTTCAAAAATTTCAGTTTCTCATCTGCTTCTTCTCCTCTGCCCCGTCGCCCGCCGCCCCCGTCTCCATATCCCTTGTCGCCGCCCCGTCACCGTCCCCATCCCCGTCGTCGCCGCCCCGTCGTCCCCGTCGTCACCGCCGCCCCGTCCCGGCCCGGCCCGTCCCGCGTCGTCCCCGTCCCTGTCGTCGCCGCCCCGTCCCCGTCCCCGTCGTCGCCGCCCCGTCCCTGTCCCCATCTTCGCCATCCCCGTCGTCGCCGCCCGTCGCCGTCCCCATCCCCGCCTCCCGTCGCCTCTCGCCTCGCCGGTGAGCACACACACACACATACACTTTGTTTTTCTTTTTTTAGTTATATATATTTTTTTTCTTCTGTTTTTAGTTATAGAAATATTTATAGAAATGTTAGAAATTTTTTAGTTTTTTAGTTATAGAAATAGTTATAAAAAAGTTAGAAATTTTTCCTTTTTTTAGTTATAGAAATATTAGAAATGTTATACAAATGTTAGTTATATAGAAATGTTATAAATTTTTTTTCTGTTTTTAGTTATAGAAATGTTAGTTATATAGCATTGTTAGAAATGTTATAGAAATGTTAGTTATATAGAAAAGTTAGAAATTTTAGTTATCAAAATCCAATCATTAAAAAATGTTACTTTTTGCGGGCATATAATATTTGTTCTCGACTATGCCCGGCCCGCATCCTCGCCGTCAACCCTTCCGCGAGTGTCCTAGATTCTTCTGTAGTATTCGATCTTTGGGTGTCCACCGCCCGCGCCGCAGGAACCGCGAGTGTCCTAGATTCTTCTATAGTATTCGATCTTTATTAGCTACCTAGCCAGTGATGTATTCGATATATAATATTCGAGACGATGTATTCGAGATTATATATTATTCGAGACGATGTATTCGAGATTATATCTATTATTCGAGACGATGTATTCGAGATTATATCTATTATTCGAAACGATGTAATTTGAATACTAAATTGTTTTATATTTCTTTTGGATTAGTTAAATAAAAGCTATGGAGGACAATACCGGCAGAGAGGGAGAACAGGCCATGTTCGATATGATACGCCATCATCGCGGGCCAGATGATGATCAGAATGAAGAAGATTATGACGGCTCCGAATTTCTAAACAACACCGGGGAGGGTGATATGATATTCGATCGCGACGACCGAATTGATGAAGTCATGAACTATGATCTTGAAACAACAAAGACCGACGAGGTATATATATTTATATAAGCAGGCATCTGGTGATCATCACATGTTTTAAATGACTTGAAGATATATTAACGAATCGATCTTTCTTCTTTCAGCCATCCGAATCGAGCAAATCTTCAGGCAACAGGACGAAACGAGGCCCGAACAAAAAGTTGAAGGAGGGCGTAAAGTACAATATCGAGGCCATCAGACCTAATGGCGAACCATTAGCGCCTAAGAAGATTTCAGACAAGTTCATTCGTTAGTGCGGAGTTCTTGTGAAGGACCAACTCCCGATCTCCCTTCAAGAATGGAGAGAGCCAGCAAAGCCACGTCCAGGTCTTACTTTTGTCGACGACAGACAAAAAGGTCTGCTTTGGGAAACTCTCATGGAACATTTCACCCTACCAGATCATTTCACAGATGCAGATGTGGAGAAAGTCAAGGACGCTGCTCTTAAGAAGATGGCGGTTGCATTCAAGAACCACAAGAATCGTGAATGGGACAAGTACGTCAAGGGAGGAAGGAAGACTCCAGTATTCAAGGGAACACTAGAGAAGCAAAGTGCTCATTGGGACGATTTCATGAAATTCAAGGATTCGGAATTAGCTAAGGTATGGTCGAGAATAAACAAGAAGAATGCCGGAAAAAAGGATAAGTTCCATAAGCTGGGGCCAGGTGGCTACGCGGTGGCAATGCCTAAGTGGGATAAGTCTGAGAAAGAGATGGAGGATGCAGGTGTCACTCCGGTTACTAGGAGCTGGCCCACAGGTGCAGGACTTGGGTCTATGCGCATGGGGGGAGTTGGACCCGAAGACAGGCAAAGTTTCGACGATTGCCTGAACGGAGCCGACGATAATCTACTTGTTGCAATAGAAGAGGCTCGGTCGGGGGTGTTCCAGCCCAACAGAGAGAACGATGAGCTTACGCGTGCCCTGGGAAATCCTGAACACCCGGGAAGAACACGAGGCAAGGGCGCTATTCCATGGTATGAGGGGTTTTCGGACTGGAACACCGATGAACCCGTGCGAGAAAGAAGATTGCGGAGGAGAAGAAGAGGAAGATGGAGGAGGAGCAGAGGAAGCTGGACTATGAACGCCTTCAAGGCCTAGAAGCAAGGCACGCGGACTTGGCAGTCAAATTCCAGCGGCAGCAGGAGCAGATCGACTCACTTAGCCAGCAAAGGGGGTCTCAGCAGCTGCAGCAGCTAGCGGATGATCCAGCATTGGATAGCACCGCCCCATCCATGCCGAGAAGCAGCGTGGGTTCTGCCCCGGGCGACGCAATGCTGGATAGATACCTCGTGGATGACATCATGAAGAACACTAACTGCGAGCTACACTTCAAAATGAAGAACATATCCATGAAGGTGGCGGACGTCGTTGCTTTTACAAATCCCCCCGAGGCAACCTTCCATTGCAACCCGATTCTAGTGGGCTATGCTCGTGTCTTGGTTGACGAGGTGGTGACGCATATTAGGGGCTACAGCTTGACATTCCTGGGGGTGACGACGAGTACACATTGGGAGAGGCCATACATCGTGTCATCCTATGGAGAAAGGATTGCATCGTCTTTCAAAGGCCACCGACAGCGCGTCACCCGACTCCTCGTCGAAGTCCGCCACCGAGTCAGCAGACTCCCGCTCCTCCAAGTCCACCAACGCGTGAAGCCACTCCTCCTCCTCCAAGTCCGGCAAAGTGTCAGGCCACTCCTTCTCCAAGTCTGACACATCGTCAGACGTCCACTCCTCCTCCAAGTCCGGCACAACTTCAGGCCACTCCTCCTCCAAGTCCGGCACAGCTTCAGGCCACTCCTCCTCGTCCAACTCAGCCACATCAGCCGTCTCCGCCGCCTCAGCAATCGCAGAAGAGACACGCCACAACTATGGTGTGTAGCGGTACGAGTCGAGGTAGTACAGGAAGTACAGGCGGAGGCAAGCGATATAAATATGGTCCAAGCCTCACGCCTCTTCCGCAGAGGCCTTATGACAAGTCCGAGGAGGAAACCGCAGCCACATCGAAGGCCGAGGTGGAAGCCCATTTTGCACCGAAACCGCCACCACCGCCAATGGAGAAAGTGCCTGAGGAAAAGATTGACCACTTCATTCGTCTGGCTCAACCACCAGCTCCAAAGCCTGTTGACACAGACTATGAGCGCCACATCAGGAAGTTAAATCGAGCACGTCTACAGAAGAAGGCGAGCTCGAGCTTGAGCAAACAACAAGCAGCTGTCAAAAACTGCGGGAAAACCGTTCCCCGGCTGGGAGAACAGGCGGCGCAATCGATCCCCCCGCTTGTTGTGCCAACAACACATAAGAGTACGCGCGCCCAATATGTTGGAGATCGTAGCAGAAATTAAAAAATTTCTACGCATCACCAAGATCTATCCATGGAGTATTCTAGCAACGAGGGGATAGGAGAGCATCTACATACCACTTGTAGATTGCAACGGAAGCGTTCAAGGAGAACGTGGATGATGGAGTCGTACTCGCCGTGATCCGAATCACCGATGACCTAGTGCCGAACGGACAACACCTCCGCGTTCAACACACGTACGGTCGGGATGACGTCTCCTCCTTCTTGATCCAGGAAGGGGGAAGGAGAGGTTGATGAAGATCCAGCAGCACGACGGCGTGGTGGTGGATGCAGCAGAGTTCCAGTAGGGCTTCGCCAAGCTTTTGTGGAGAGAGGGAGAGGTGTAACGGGGAGAGGGAGGCGCCAATGCAGCAAGGGTGCGGCTGCCCTCCTTCTCCCCCCTTTATATAGGCCCCCTAGGGGGGGCGCAGCCCTGCAGATGGATCTCCAGGGGGGCGGCGGCCAAGGGAGGGGGGCTTGCCCCCCAAGCAAGGGGGCGCCCCCACTAGGGTTTCCCCCTAACCCTAGGCGCATGGGCCCAAGGGAAGGGGGCGCGCCCAGCCCTCCAGGGGCTGGTTCCCTACCCCTTGTGGCCCATGAGGCCCTCCAAGAGGGCTGGCCCCTCAAGGTGGACCCCCGGTGCCTTTCCGGTGGCCCTGGTACAATACCGATATGCCCCCGAGACTTTCCGGTGTCCGTTCAACAACTTCCCATATATAAATCCTTACCTCCGGACCACTCCGGAACCTCTCGTGACATCCGGGATCTCATCCGGGACTCCGAACAACCTTCGGTTTGCTGCATACTAATATCTTTAACAACCCTAGCGTCACCGAACCTTAAGTGTGTAGACCCTACGGGTTCGGGAGACATGCAGACATGACCGAGACGATCTCCGGTCAATAACCAACAGCGGGGTCTGGATACCCATGTTGGCTCCCACATGCTCCTTGATGATCTCATCGGATGAACCACGATGTCGACGACTTAATCAATCCCGTACTCAATTCCCTTTGCCTATCGGTACGATACTTGTGCGAGATTCGATCGTCGGTATACCGATACCTTGTTCAATCTCGTTACCGGCAAGTCTCTTTACTCGTTCCCGTAACACATCATCCCGTGAACAACACCTTGATCACTTTGAGCTCATTATGATGATGTCTTACCGAGTGGGCCCAGAGATACCTCTCCGTCACACGGAGTGACAAATCCCAGTCTCGATTCATGCCAACCCAACAGATACTTTCGGAGATACCTGTAGTGCACCTTTATAGTCACCCAGTTACGTTGTGACGTTTGATACACCCAAAGCACTCCTACGGTATCCGGGAGTTGCATAATCTCATGGTCTAAGGAATGATACTTGACATTCAGAAAAGCTCTAGCAAACGAACTATACGATCTTTTTGTGCTATGCTTAGGTTTGGGTCTTATCCATCACATCATTCTCCTAATGATGTGATCCCGTTATCAATGACATCCCCATGTCTATAGTCAGGAAACCATGACTATCTATTGATCAACGAGCTAGTCAACTAGAGGTTTACTAGGGACACATTGTGGTCTATGTATTCACACATGTATTATGATTTCCGAACAATACAATTATAGCATGAACAATAGACAATTATCATGAACAAGGAAATATAATAATCCATTTATTATTGCCTCTAGGGCATATTTCCAATAGTCTCCCACTTGCACTAGAGACAATAGTCTAGTTACATTGTGATGAATCGCACACCCATGGAATTTTGGTGTTGATCATGTTTTGCTCTAGGGAGAGGTTTAGTCAATGGCTCTGCCACATTCAGGTCCGTATGTACTTTACAAATCTCTATGTCTCCATTTTGAACACTTTCACGAATGGAGTTGAAGCGACGCTTGATATGCCTGGTCTTCTTGTGAAACCTGGGCTCCTTCGCAAGGGCAATTGCTCCAGTGTTGTTACAGAAGAGAGTCATCAGGTCCGACGCATTGGGTATGACTCCTAGGTCGGTAATGAACTCCTTCACCCAGACTGCTTCTTGTGCTGCCTCCGAGGCTGCCATATACTCTGCTTCACATGTAGATCCCGCCACGACGCTTTGCTTGCAACTGCACCAGCTTACTGCCCCTCCATTCAAAATATACATGTATCCGGTTTGTGACTTGGAGTCATCCAGATCTGTGTCGAAGCTGGCGTCGACGTAACCCTTTACGACGAGCTCTTCGGCACCTCCATAAACGAGAAACATATCCTTAGTCCTTTTCAGGTACTTCAGGATGTTTTTGACCGCTGTCCAGTGTTCCTTGCCGGGATTACTTTGGTACCTACCTACCAAACTTACGGCAAGGTTTACATCGGGTCTGGTACACAGCATGGCATACATAATAGACCCTATAGCTGAGGCATAGGGGATGACACTCATCTCTTCTATATCTTTTGCCGTGGTCGGGCATTGAGCCGTGCTCCATCGCACACCTTGCAATACAGGCAAGAACCCCTTCTTGGACTGATCCATTTTGAACTTCTTCAAAATCTTGTCAAGGTACGTACTTTGTGAAAGACCGATGAGGCGTCTCGATCTATCCCTATAGATCTTGATGCCTAATATAAGCAGCTTCTCCAAGGTCCTTCATTGAAAAACACTTGTTCAAATAGGCATTTATGCTTTCCAATAATTCTATATCATTTCCCATCAATAGTATGTCATCCACATATAATATGAGAAAGGCTACGGAGCTCCCACTCACTTTCTTGTAAACGCAGGCTTCTCCATAAGTCTGCATAAACCCAAACGCTTTGATCATCTCATCAAAGCGAATGTTCCAACTTCGAGATGCTTGCACCAGCCCATAGATAGAGCACTGGAGCTTGCATACTTTGTTAGCATTCTTAGGATCGACAAAACCTTCCGGCTGCATCATATACAATTCTTCCTTAAGGAAGCCGTTAAGGAATGCCGTTTTGACATCCATTTGCCATATCTCATAATCATAGTATGCGCCAATTGCTAACATGATTCGGACAGACTTCAGCTTCGCTACGGGAGAGAAAGTCTCATCGTAGTCAACCCCTTGAACTTGCCGATAACCCTTAGAGACAAGTCGAGCTTTATAGATGGTCACATTACCATCCGCGTCTGTCTTCTTCTTAAAGATCCATTTATTTTCTATGGCTCGCCGATCATCGGGCAAGTCATTCAAAGTCCATACTTTGTTTTCATGCATGGATTCTATCTCGGATTTCATGGCTTCTAGCCATTTGTCGGAATCTGGGCCCGACATCGCTTCTTCATAGTTCGAAGGTTCACCATTGTCCAACAACATGATTTCCAGGACAGGGTTGCTGTACCACTCTGGTGCGGAACGCGTCCTTGTGGACCTACGAAGTTCAGTAGGAGCTTGATCATAAGTATCTTGATCATCATCATTAACCTCCTCTCTAATCGGTGCAGGCACCACATGAACATTTTCCTGAGCTGCGCTACTCTGTTTTTCAAGAGGTGGTACTTCATCAGGCTCTACTTTCCTCCCACTTACTTCTTTCGCGAGAAACTCTTTCTCTAGAAAGGACCCGTTCTTGGCAACAAAGATCTTGCCTTCGGATCTGAGGTAGAAGGTATACCCAACTGTTTCCTTGGGATATCCTATGAAGACGCATTTTTCCGATTTGGGTTTGAGTTTTCAGGTTGAAGTTTCTTGACATAAACATCGCAACCCCAAACTTTCAGAAACGACAGCTTAGGTTTCTTTCCAAACCATAATTCATACGGTGTCGTCTCAACGGATTTAGACGGTGCCCTATTTAAAGTGAATGCGGCTGTCTCTAGAGCGTATCCCCAAAATGATAGCGGTAGATCTGTGAGAGACATCATAGACCGCACCATATCCAATAGAGTGAGATTACGACGTTCGGACACAGCGTTACGCTGAGGTGTTCCAGGCGGCATGAGTTGTGAAACGATTCCACATTTTCTTAAGTGTGTGCCAAATTCGTGACTTAAATATTCTCCCCCACGATCTGATCATAAGAACTTTATTTTTCTGTCACGTTGATTCTCAACCTCACTCTGAAACTCCTTGAACTTTTCAAAGATCTCAGACTTGTGTTTTATTAAGTAGACATACCCATATCTACTCAAATCATCAGTGAGAGTGAGAACATAACGATAGCCTCCGCGAGCCTCAACGCTCATTGGACCACACACATCTGTATGTATGATTTCCAACAAGTTGGTTGCTCGCTCCATTGTCCCTGAGAATGGAGTCTTGGTCATTTTGCCCATGAGGCATGGTTCGCACGTGTCAAATGATTCATAATCGAGAGACTCTAAAAGTCCATCAGCATGGAGCTTCTTCATGCGCTTGACACCAATGTGACCAAGGCGGCAGTGCCATAAGTATGTGGGACTATCGTTATTAACTTTACATCTTTTGGTATTCACACTATGAATATGTGTAACATCACGTACGAGATTCATTAAGAATAAACCATTAACCATCGGAGCATGACCATAAAACATATCACTCATATAAATAGAACAACCATTATTCTCGGATTTAAATGAGTAGCCATCTCGCATTAAACGAGATCCAGATACAATGTTCATGCTCAAACTTGGCACTAAATAACAATTATTGAGGTTTAAAACTAATCCCGTAGGTAAATGTAGAGGTAGCGTGCCGACGGCGATCACATCGACCCTGGAACCATTCCCGACGCGCATCGTCACCTCGTCCTTCGCCAGTCTCCGTTTATTCAGCAGCTCTTGATTTGAGTTACAAATATGAGCAACGGCACCGGTATCAAATACCCAGGAGCTACTACGAGCACTGGTAAGGTACACATCAATTACATGTATATCACATATACCTTTAGTGTTGCCGTCCTTCTTATCTGCTAAGTACTTGGGGCAATCCCGCTTCCAGTGACCATTTCCCTTGCAATAAAAGCACTCAGTTTCAGGTTTGGGTCCATTCTTTGACTTCTTCCTGGCAACTGATTTACCAGGCGCGGCAACCTCCTTGCCGTCCTTCTTGAAGTTCTTCTTACCCTTGCCTTTCTTGAACTTAGTGGTTTTATTCACCATCAACACTTGATGTTCCTTTTTGATCTCCACCTCTGCAGATTTTAGCATTGAATACAACTCGGGAATGGTCTTTTCCATCCCCTGCATATTGTAGTTCATCACGAAGCTCTTGTAGCTAGGTGGGAGCGACTGAAGGATTCTGTCAATGACCGCCTCATCCGGGAGATTAACTTCCAGCTGAGTCAAGCGGTTGTGCAACCCAGACATCTTGAGTATGTGTTCACTGACAGAGCTATTTTCCTCCATCTTACAGCTAAAGAACTTGTCGGAGACTTCATATCTCTCGACCCCGGCATGAGCTTGGAAAATCAATTTCAGCTCCTCGAACATCTCATATGCTCCGTGTTTCTCAAAACGCTTTTGAAGCCCCGGTTCTAAGCTGTAAAGCATGCCGCACTGAACGAGGGAGTAATCATCAGTACGTGACTGATGGGCGTTCATAACGTCCTGGTTTTCTGGGAATGGTGCATCACCTAGCGGTGCTTCTAGGACATAATCTTTCTTGGCTGCTATGAGGATGATCCTCAGGTTCCGGACCCAGTCCGAATAGTTGCTGTCATCATCTTTCAGCTTGGTTTTCTCTAGGAACGCGTTGAAGTTGAGGGTGACATTACCGTGGGCCATTTGATCTACAAGAAATATTGTAAAGATTTAGACTAAGTTCATGATAATTAAGTTCATCTAATCAAATTAATGAATGAACTCCCACTCAGATTTGACATCCCTCTAGTCATCTATGTGATACATGATCCGAGTCAACTAGGCCATGTCCGATCATCACGTGAGACGGACTAGTCATCATCGGTGAACATCTCCATGTTGATCGTATCTTCTATACGACTCATGTTCGACCTTTCGGTCCTCCGTGCTCCGAGGCCATGTCTGTACATGCTAGGCTCGTCAATCCAACCTAAGTGCATTGCGTGTGTAAATCTGGCTTACACCCGTTGTATGCGAACGTAAGGACCTATCACACCCGATCATCGTGTGGTGCTTCGGAACGACGAACCTTAGCAACGGTGCACAGTTAGGGAGAACACATTTTTGATATTTTAATGAGGGATCATCTTATTTATGCTACCGTCTTTCTAAGCAAATAAGATGTAAAAACATGATAAACATCACATGCAATCAAATAGTGACATGATATGGCCAACATCATTTCTCTCCTTTGATCTCCATCTTCGGGGCGCCATGTTCATCGTCGTCACCGACATGACACCATGATCTCCATCATCATGATCTCCATCATCGTGTCTTCTTGAAGTTGTCACGTCAACTATTACTTCTACTACTATGGCTAACGCTTTAGCAATAAAGTAAAGTAATTACATGACGATTTAAGTTGACACGCAGGTCATAAATAAATAAAGACAACTCCTATGGCTCCTGCCGGTTGTCATACTCATCGACGTGCAAGTCGTGATTCCTATTACAATAACAAGATCATCTCATACATCACATACATGATTCATCACAACTTCTGGCCATATCACATCACAAAGCACTTGCTGCAAAAACAAGTTAGACGTCCTCTAATTGTTGTTGCAAGTTTTTACGTGGCTGTTATAGGTTGCTAGCAAGAACGTTTCTTACCTACGTTAAAACCACAACGTGAATTGTCAATCTCTATTTACCCTTCATAAGGACCCTGTTCATCGAATCCGATCCAACTAAAGTGGGAGAGACAGACACCCGCCAGCCACCTTATGCAACTAGTGCATGTCAGTCGGTGGAACCGGTCTCACGTAAGCGTACGTGTAAGGTTGGTCCAGGCCGCTTCATCCCACAATACCGCTGAACCAAGATAGGACTAGTAACGGCAAGAAGAATTGACAATTCGACGCCCACAACTACTTTGTGTTCTACTTGTGCATAGAAACTACGCATAGACCTAGCTCATGATGCCACTGTTGGAGATCGTAGCAGAAATTAAAATTTTTCTACGCATCACCAAGATCTATCCATGGAGTATTCTAGCAACGAGGGGATAGGAGAGCATCTACATACCACATGTAGATCGCAACGGAAGCGTTCAAGGAGAACGTGGATGATGGAGTCGTACTCGCCGTGATCCGAATCACCGATGACCTAGTGCCGAACGGACAGCACCTCCGCGTTCAACACACGTACGGTCGGGATGACGTCTCCTCCTTCTTGATCCAGCAAGGGGGAAGGAGAGGTTGATGAAGATCCAGCAGCACGACGGCGTGGTGGTGGATGCAGCAGAGTTCCAGTAGGGCTTTGCCAAGCTTTTGTGGAGAGAGGGAGAGGTGTAACGGGGAGAGGGAGGCACCAATGCAGCAGGGGTGCGGCTGCCCTCCTTCTCCCCCTTTATATAGGCCCCCTAGGGGGGCGCAGCCCTGCAGATGGATCTCCAGGGGGGCGGCGGCCAAGGGAGGGGGGCTTGCCCCCCAAGCAAGGGGGGCGCCCCCACTAGGGTTTCCCCCTAACCCTAGGCGCATGGGCCCAAGGGAAGGGGGCGCGCCCAGCCCTCCAGGGGCTGGTTCCCTGCCCCTTGTGGCCCATGAGGCCCTCCGAGAGGGCTGGCCCCTCAAGGTGGACCCCCGGTGCCTTTCCGGTGGCCCCGGTACAATACCGATATGCCCCCGAGACTTTCCGGTGTCCGTTCAACAACTTCCCATATATAAATCTTTACCTCCGGACCACTCCGGAACCTCTCGTGACGTTCGGGATCTCATCCGGGACTCCGAACAACCTTCGTTTGCTGCATACTAATATCTTTAACAACCCTAGCGTCACCGAACCTTAAGTGTGTAGACCCTACGGGTTCGGGAGACATGCAGACATGACCGAGACGATCTCCGGTCAACAACCAACAGCGGGATCTGGATACCCATGTTGGCTCCCACATGCTCCTCGATGATCTCATCGGATGAACCACGATGTCGAGGACTTAATCAATCCCGTACTCAATTCCCTTTGCCTATCGGTACGATACTTGTGCGAGATTCGATCATCGGTATACCGATACCTTGTTCAATCTCGTTACCGGCAAGTCTCTTTACTCGTTCCCGTAACACATCATCCCGTGAACAACACCTTGATCACTTTGAGCTCATTATGATGATGTCTTACCGAGTGGGCCCAGAGATACCTCTCCGTCACACGGAGTGACAAATCCCAGTCTCGATTCATGCCAACCCAACAGATACTTTCGGAGATACCTGTAGTGCACCTTTATAGTCACCCAGTTACGTTGTGACGTTTGATACACCCAAAGCACTCCTATGGTATCCGGGAGTTGCATAATCTCATGGTCTAAGGAATGATACTTGACATTCAGAAAAGCTCTAGCAAACGAACTATACGATCTTTTTGTGCTATGCTTAGGTTTGGGTCTTATCCATCACATCATTCTCCTAATGATGTGATCCCGTTATCAATGACATCCCATGTCTATAGTCAGGAAACCATGACTATCTATTGATCAACGAGCTAGTCAACTAGAGGCTTACTAGGGACACATTGTGGTCTATGTATTCACACATGTATTATGATTTCCGAACAATACAAATTATAGCATGAACAATAGACAAATATCATGAACAAGGAAATATAATAATCCATTTATTATTGCCTCTAGGGCATATTTCCAACACAATATTATTGTGGGCAAACCGTTAACGTACTCGAGGTGGGCAATGTGGTAATAACCGAGGAGCATATAACGCAGGCTGAAATTCTCAAGATCACTGTTGGACAACTCCTCGAGATTGAGCCCATGCCTGTGCTTAGAGAGGAGGAAATAAAACGGAAATATGTCCGGGGCCAACCTTTGGTCAAGCCAGACGAGGTCAAGAAGCTCCCAACGAGAATGTATGAATTGCATCAATGGTACATGGACATTACCAAGATTTCCAATCGAGAGTCCCTCATGGTGGATGTCAAGAAGGATCATTACTACCATGAGAAAGCTGTGTCCATTGAGTATTCTGAACTATTTTAGTTATACAATCAAGACGCACTCGACAAATCTATCGTCAGTTGCTATTGTCTATAAGTGATTTCTTTCTATAATTTAAGTCTCAAGCTAGCCGTAGTGATCATTTTGATCAATCATTACCTGTAATTATCCTCACTATATTCTTTTCTGTGGTATTATGCAGGATGAAGATGTATGAAATGAAAAAAGGTGGACGCTATGGCATTGGGTTCATTGACCCAAACACCGTTAATGAATATACATGGAAATTAGATGCATATTATGAAAAAAGTGTAGAGGACAGCATGCTAGAGTTCCTGAAGCGCCTCAAATACAATGAAGATATACTACTTCCTTACAACTTCCAGTGAGTCACACTGTCTTGTACTACAAATTCTCTGTTTTTGCCTACTAGCTAGCTACATGTTTTTGCTTACATATGCCTGCTTAATTAAGACATGCAAACGTGTGTGCATGCAGATTTCACTGGATCTTGTGTATCATTAAAGTTGATGCCAGAACAGTTGAAATACTGGACTCACTAATCAAAATAAAAACTGACTATAACATCTTGTTTGGGATAGTCAACGGGTAATTTTAATCATTATTAACTATATATCTCTGCCTATTTAGTTCGTCATTTCCTGATATGAACTATTTAATAACCCCTTTATTCATTTTCTTTGTCGGCGGGCAGGGCTTGGGCAAGGTTCATCAGCATCACTCTAGGCTAATGGAAACAAAAACTGAAATGATTTCGACCCAAGGTAAGTAATTAAGTAGTACTAGCTAGCTAGCTAGCTGCCATCTCTTTAATTATCATGCTTGATTAATTATTATCTGATCAAAATCCATTCTCGTAAAGGCCCTTCAGCAGGCACAGTGGACTGATCTGTGTGCATACTGCGTTTGCGAGAATATTCGCATGATGGCGTCCAAAAGGAGCAGATCTCAAAGACAGGAATGGGTACGTTTGTCAGAACACTATTCACAATTTTTACATCATTATCGATATCTAGTCACTCAACTAATACACATGCATATTGATCTCTTTCTTAACAGTTCACAGAGGTGCGGGACAAGCTCCTACAAACGGAGCGCGTACAAGCACTTCAAGAGGAAATAGCGGGATTTTTGCTCGACCAGGTCATAGATCCGAAGGAAGAATACCATTACCCGCTACCGCCCCCATGAACCACTTCCAATTGTCATCGTGCTCCGAAGGCACTAATTAGGCTAATGCCACTGGCTCCGAAGGCAACATGTAGGAGAAATTGTATATAGCTAGCTAATTGTATTTATATATATACATGTGTGTATGTGTGAATTAATATGGTGGTTTGTGAGACATTTGATGATATATATATATATATGATCGGTTTTACTAGAAATTCTATTTATATATATATATATATATATATATATATATATATATATATAACGTGTACAATGTGTAGTATCGTAAAATACCAGCAAACAAAAAAGAATTAAATGGAAAACACAAAATTAAATGAAAAAGAAATCATAAACCCAAACCCCCCCAACCTTTTAATACCGGTTGGTGTCACCAACCGGTACTAAAGGGCTCCCGGCCCCCGGAGCTGGCTCGTGCCACGTGGTTGCCCTTTAGCACCGGTTCGTGCTGAACCGGTACTAAAGGGAGGGGGCTTTAGTGCCCACACTTTAGTGCCGGTTACAGAACCGGCACTAAAGGGCCTTACAAACCGGTGCTATTGCCCGGTTCTGCACTAGTGGCAAGTCATTTACCTATTTTCAGATTTGGTGAAAACTTTATTGTTGATGCATCTATTAGAAAAATCCTCTTAAGTAATGTTGAAAGACCAATGAAGAAGGGTAATTTACTTGTTAGCAATAAAATCATTATAGAATATATCGGTCCACCCATTGCGCCATTTATAAAGACCGATAATGACTTATTGTTGCAGCCAAAGCTTTCCTCGTTGCTTTATTTAAAGTTCGTATCTACATGGGTAGCTTTGCTTGTTTCATACTTGGCTTACTCTTGGTCGCAATTGAGGCATGCATGTTCTAACTATTTTTGTTTCAGAAACTTAAAGCCAAGGTAAGATTCTTTTCAGAAAACCGATGCTAGTATAATATCTTATCCAATGACATCGGTAAGACAATGCAAAATAAAATTCATAGCCAAATGGAGTGATACAAAATCTGAACCATTAGTTTGCTTAACTCCAAAGCCGTTCTCACAGCAAGATCGGCTAGAAAACAAGAAGTATACCTTCAATTCAAGCATGTGTGATCAAATATTTGATTTGTTGCTGAAAAATAATTACATTACAATTCTTGATCACCATGTTAAGCCATCAATCCAAGGACGAATGTATTGTAAGTTGCATGATTCGTCCAAGCATAATTTTGAGGATTGCAACATGTTTCGTCAAATAGTTAAATCGGCCATTGAAAAAGGACGATTGAAGTTTGTTGAAATACCAAGAGATGACCAGTCCATTCCGATTGGTCCCGTTGGCAAAAAAATTTTGCATCGGCTGCTTCAAGCCGACCCATTTAAAGAGAAGGTAAAAACTGCAGGTGATGGGATCAAGCTTTCAAGTAAAGAAGTTGTTGAAGAGCATAATGAACATAATCTTAAGGGCGAGAATTCCATCGAAGCTACAATGGAGACGCCAAGGACCGGGGGGCAGCAAAAAAATCCAATGATCGATGAAAGCAAACCAAAAGAAAACAAAGGCCGAAATAAGCGCAAGTGTAAGAGATCAAAAATCACCTTCGCTGAACTATTGGATAAATATCAAAAGAAGAGTGAAGAGAAGAATGCTTATTGGCCAAATCATGCAAAGAAATCAAGATCACTGCCAAGGCGCAAATATGAGGATCGGTATTGGCAAAGTGAGAATTTTAATGCAACATATTCATATCCTTATTTTGGGCCGCCAATGCCAATGTCGTGGATACCTCCCTATGCTCAGATAGATCCATATCCATCATGGTAAAGGTATGATACAAGGGCACATTCTCCATCTTATTTTAGACCATCTCACCAATACTATGCAACTCCAAAAAGATCAACATTTGAACGATCACGCGTCAAAGACCGTTTCAATCATAAGGAATCGGTCCAGAGCTCAAGGAAGAAGAAAGAGGTGGTCAAGCAAGTTTACCGTGTTAAAAGAGATGGTCGTAAGAGTGCAACTTCAGATTTGATCTCAAATGAAAAAGAGTCAATTAATGTGTTGACATTGGCTACTAAAGACAATGAGACAAAGCAACCAATTGTTGAGAGTCGAAGTGCCAAATCTGAAGAAAAGAAGTTGAGAGTGCACAAGGCCAAAAAGGAATTGCCATTGGTCAAAACAGAATCACAGCCGAGATGCCTGCTCGGCTTATCGTATTGGCAAAACAAGAAATTACAAAAACTTAGTGCACAAGAACTTGAAGAAAGGAACATGGCATGGGCTCCCAAAGGAAGTGCTCAAAATAAGAATTATGTGCAAGCTTCCATTACAAGAAGTGCGGCAAAGGTCAAAAAGGAAAAGAGTAAAAACTACGAAGGACCAAGCCGAAGGTTTCAACATCTTTGGTCTACACATTATCCATATTCTTCAACTATGCCATTAACGCCTATGCCATGGAATTCGCCATCAGGTATGATTGGTAACCCTCAATGGGCTTATTTTAATCCATGGATGCAATATAATTTCTTACATCATGAAAGGGTATTACCAAGTCACTATACATTTGATTAGCTACAAGTTTGTTGCTGATCCAAAGGGCCAAAATACTTGATTTGTCATTTCATTTGTTTATTTCGGCGGCTATATGTGCTTTGAATGAAGTTTACATGGTAATGGCCGATATTTATCTATCGTCCTAAGAGTATGTCAATGCATGGCCGGTGTAGTATTCTAACATCGTCCTTAGTTTGATTGGAGAGCTAGACAAGGTACGTGCTCATGGAAATTTATATGTATGCCTATATTATGATTGAATGGAGTTGAGACATCATGACCGATGTCATTGAATATATGCTGCATAGACCAATTCATAGCTGCAGAATTGGCTAGTGGGCTTATACTTTGTTTGGATATGATTTGGCTTATGCATCTTTCAGATCTATAAGAGGCCAAATCATAATTGATTTTATTACTGAACATCGGATTAATGTCATGCATAATATTAATATTAGCCTTGTCTCTCTAGTACTATGGAGATTATGTTTTGATAGTTCAATTCATAGCAATGGCCAAAGTGTTGGTGTTGTTTATATATTTCTTTATGGTACTATTTTTGAAGCCTCGTGCTGCTTAGAATATTTTTATGCATGATTAATCAAGGCTGAATATGCACTGTTATTCGAATTGACTCTTTTACTTGCTGTAGGTGCTTTACATATTGAGGCTTTCAGTGATTCGTTATGAGTAGTGCAACAAATATTCAAGGGTTATCAATATTTTGACGAATCACTTATAGTTTATCTTGGGGTATGTCTAGATGCAGAATTTACCTTGGGTTGCATTAAAATTGTTCATATATTTAGACATGACAATTGGAGAGTGTTGGCATAGCAAGCATCCGGCTACCATGTCCATCATGTTGTATTGCATTTCTCTCAATAGACGATGCTTAGTCTCGTCAACATAAGTAAGGCCGAACCGAAGTCCACAGCTTTGGCCACTAATGAAATTTTTATGCAGGCGAAAGTAAGGATTGGAGAAAGTTTATTGTCGATTATCTACAAAATCCTAGCAAAAGGGTGAACACTATGGTTCAGAGGATGACCTTGAGATACATATCTATGAAACTTTATCACCGGACTGTTAATGAAGCTGAGAAGGTTTCACCCAAATTTGCATCAGAAAGTTCACACAAGACATGGCCGATATATACCTATCGTCCTAAGAACATATAAATGGACGATGGAGTGTTGACATCGTCCTTAGAACAAACTTGGTACAAGTTATTTTTCGGCACGCTAGCTTTGCCGAAAAACAGGGGGGCATGTGTTGACGCTCAAATGTGGCACGTTTATAAAGAGTGGCTTGAAGCTATGTCAAGATTAATTCAAACTTACTATTTAAAGTCACCATGAGATGGCTCTCTTCGAGAAGATGAAGATGAATATAAAAATGGTCTAAAACGGAGCTCGGATGTAAAAATTATGACAAGTTCAGAGATGCTCATGTCGACACCAGATTAAAGAATGGCTAGAAACCCAATGCAGATGGCTTCAAATGGAGAAAGTTTCAACATAAAAGTTGTGCGCCTCGTTGAAACGATCGATTTCGATATAAAGATCGTCCCAATCCGAGGTCGTATGCAAAAGTTAGAGCCCGCACTGCGCGACGCTTCAATGAGCAAAATATGACGCCTGGAACCAGACACATATGTGGATATGTCTGATGTGCTGCGTGAATAATTAGCTGTCTTGCACGAGCTATTTGGACCTCGAGATGACCTCTGATGAAAAAACGTTCAACATGAAAGTTGTTCTTCTCGTCGAAATGGTCAAGATTTCTTTTGGGCTCGTTTCTATCCGAGGTCGTTTACAACCTCAAAAAAGACCCACAGTATGCAGCCAGTTTTAGACCGATCAGTTTTGGAAAGTTCGGACAAAACCAATCCGAATTTAACTAGGGTTTTGGATGTGAATCCAAGCCTTTTCCTTACACGGAAAGTCCAGCCCCCTCTTATATACCTAAGGGGTGACGGCCGATTGAACAACACCAATCGAACAAATCTATCTACGTCTTTACCTTTACTTTTCCTTCTCCCTTGTTCTTCTTCTTCCTCGTTCTTCGTTCGTTCTTCTTCATTGCAAGGCGGCGAACCTCGAGGCCCTAGGGGCGATCAAGTCAACCTAGGGCAGCCCATAGCCGCCACGCGCCCTAACGGGGTCCCTCCCGGGCGTGTGGGGTTTCGGGTCCTCAAAAGCACCCGCCGGATTGCCTACGTACCGCGCTTCCGGACGGGTCTCCTTCGACGTGAGCTGCGGTGCATCACCCTCGGCGTTGAAGGTACACGGTGATGTGTTCGTGTGCGAACACTATGTGGAAACGATGATGAGCCCAGATTCCGAAAAATGGCTTGAGGCCATGGAATCTGAGATGGGATACATGTATGAGAACAAATTATGGACTTTGGTTGACTTGCCCGATGATCGGTAAGCAATAGAAAATAAATGGTCTACAAAGCTAGACTTGTCGAAAAAGGTTTTTGACAAGTTCAAGGTTTTGACTACGATGAGATTTTCTGAGTCGTAGCATTGCTTAAGTCTGTCAGAATCATGTTAGCAATTGCCACATTTTATGAAATCTGGAAAATGGATGTAAAAACTACATTCCTTAATGGATTTCTTAAAGAAGAATTGTATATGATACGACAAGAAGGTTTTGTCGATCCGAAAGGTGCTAACAAAGTGTGCAAGCTCCAGCAATCCATTTATGGACTGGTGCAAGCCTCTCGGAGTTGGAATATACGCTGTGATAGTGTGATCAATGCATATGGTTTTATACAGACTTTTGGAGAAGTCTGTATTTACAAGAAAGTGAGTGGGAGCACTACTACCTTTCCATTAAGTATATGTAAATGACATATTGTCAATCAGAAATGATGTAGAATTTTCTGGAAAGCATAAAGGAGTGTTTGAAAGGAGTTTTTTCAAAGAAAGACCTTGGTGAAGCTACTTACATATTGAGCATCAAGATCTATAGAGATAGATCAAGACGCTTGATAAGTTTTTTTCAATGAGTACATAACTTGACAAGTTTTTGAAGTAGTTCAAAATAGAACAGTCAAAGAAAGAGTTCTTGCTTGTGTTGCATGGTGTGAAGTTGAGTAAGAGTCAAAGTCCGACCACGGCAGAAGATAGAAAGAGAATGAAAGTCATTCCCTATCGCTCAGCCATAGGTTCTATAAAGTATGCCATGCTGTGTACCAGACCTATTGTATACCCTGCCTTGAGTTTGGTAAGGAAGTACAATTTTGATCTAGGAGTAGATCACTAGACAGCGGTCAAAAATTATCCTTAGAGGACTAAGGAAATATTTCTCGGTTATGGAGGTGATAAAGAGTTCGTCGTAAAGAGTTACGTCGATGCAAAGCTTTGACACCGATCTGGATGACTCTAAGTCACAATCCAGATACATATTGAAAGTGGGAGCAATTAGCTAAAGTAGCTCCGTGCAGAGCATTGTAGACATAGAAATTTGCAAAATACATACGGATCTGAATTTGACAGACCCGTTGACTAAACTTCTCTCACAAGCAAAACATGATCACACCTTAGTACTCTTTGAGTGTTAAATCACATGGTGATGTAAACTAGATTACTGACTCTAGTGCAACTGGGAGACTGAAGGAAATATGCCCTAGAGGCAATAATAAAGTTGTTATTTATATTTCCTTATATCATGATGAATGTTTATTATTCATGCTAGAATTGTATTAACCGGAAACTTAGTACATGTGTGGATACATAGACAAACAGAGTGTCACTAGTATGCCTCTACTTGACTAGCTCGTTGAATCAAAGATGGTTAAGTTTCGTAGCCATAGACATGAGTTGTCATTTGATTAATGGGATCACATCATTAGAGAATGATGTGATTGACTTGACCCATTCCATTAGCTTAGCAATTGATCATTTAGTGTATTGATATTGCTTTCTTCATGACTTATACATGTTCCTATGACTATGAGATTATGCAACTCCCGAATACCGGAGGAACACTTTGTATGCTACCAAACGTCACGACATAACTGGGTGATTATAAAGGTGCTCTACAGGTGTCTCCGAAGGTTTTTGTTTGGTTGGCCTAGATCGAGATTAGGATTTGTCACTCCGAGTATCGGAGAGGTATCTCTGGGCCCTCTCGGTAATGCACATCACTATAAGCCTTGCAAGCAATGTAACTAATGAGTTAGTTGCGGGATGATGCATTACGGAACGAGTAAAGAGACTTGCTGGTAACGAGATTGAACTAGGTATTGAGATACCGACGATCGAATCTCGGGCAAGTAACATACCGATGACAAAGAGAACAACGTATGTTGTTATGCGATTTGACCGATAAAGATCTTCGTAGAATATGTAGGAGCCAATATGAGCATCCAGGTTCCGCTGTTGGTTATTGACCGGAGATGAGTCTCAGTCATGTCTACATAGTTCTCGAACCCGTAGGGTCCGCATGCTTAACATTCGGTGACGATCCGTATTATGAGTTTATGTGTTTTGATGCACCGAAGGTTGTTGGGAGTCCCGGATGAGATCAGGGACCTGACGTGGAGTCTCGAAATGTTCCGGACGTAAAGATCGATATATTGGAAGGCTATATTCGGACATCCGAAAGGTTCTGAGTGGTTCGGGTATTTATCGGAGTATCGAAGAGTTACGGGAATTCGCCGGGAAGTAATGGGCCTTAGCGGGCCTTAGGGGAGAGAGAGGGCAGGGGCCCAGGAGGTGGCGCGCCCCCTCCCATGAGGAGTCTGAATTGGACTAGCTAGGGGAGGGGGCGCAGCCCCTCTTTCCCTCTCCCTCTCCCTCTCCTTTCTTCCCCCTTCCCCCTTCCTAGTAGGACTAGGAAAGGATGAATCCTACTCCTACTAGGAGGAGGATTCCTCCTCTCCTTGGGCGCACCAAGGGCCGGCCGGCCTCCCCCCTTGCTCCTTTATATACGGGGGCAAGGGGGCACCCTAGGACACACAAGTTGATTGTTCCAAGCCGTGTGCGGTGCCCCCTTCACCATATTCCACCTTGGTCATATCGTTGCAGTGCTTAGGCAAAGCCCTGAGCCGGTAGCTTCATCATCACCGTCATCACGCCGTCGTGCTGACGAAACTCTCCCTCGACACTCTGCTGGATCGTGAGTTCGTGGGACGTCACCGAGTTGAACGTGTGCAGATCGCGGAGGTGCCGTATGCTACCTCTTGAGCACTACGTTGGTTTTCCCTTGAAGAGGAAAGGGTGATGCAGTAAAGCAACATAAGTATTTCCCTCAGTTTTTGAGAACCAAGGTATCAATCCAGTAGGAGACCACGTACGAGCCCCTCGCACCTACACAAACAAATAAATCCTCGCAACCAACGCGATAAAGGGGTTGTCAATCGCTTCACGGTCATTTACGATAGTGAGATATGATAGATATGATAAGATAATATTTTTGATATTTTTATGATAAAGATGCAAAGTAAAATAAAAGGCAATAAAAATAACTAAGTGTTGGAAGATTAATATGATGGAAAATAGACCCGGGGGCCACAGGTTTCACTAGTGGCTTCTCTCGAGAGCATAAGTATTACGGTGGGTGAACGAATTACTGTTGAGCAATTGATAGAATTGAGCATAGCTATGAGAATATCTAGGTATGATCATGTATATAGGCATCACGTCCGAGACAAGTAGACCGACTCCTGCCTGCATCTACTACTATTACTCCACACATCGACCGCTATCCAACATGCATCTAGAGTATTAAGTTCATAAGAACAGAGTAACACTTTAAGTAAGATGACATGATATAGAGGGATAAACTCATGCAATATGATATAAACCCCATCTTGTTATCCTCGATGGCAACAATACAATACGTGCCTTGCTGCCCCTACTGTCACTGGGAAAGGACACCACAAGATTGAACCCAAAGCTAAGCACTTCTCCCATTGCAAGGAAGATCAATCTAGTAGGACAAACCAAACAGATAATTCGAAGAGACTTGCAAAGATAATCAATCATACATAAAAAAATTCAGAGAAGATTCAAATATTTTTCATAGATAAACTTGATCATAAACCCACAATTCATCGGTCTCAACAAACACACCACAAAAGAAGATTACATCGAATAGGTCTCCACAAAAGAGGGGGAGAACATTGTATTGAGATCCAAAAAGAGAGAAGAAGTCATCTAGCTAATAATTATGGACCCGAAGGTCTGAGGTAAACTACTCACACATCATCGGAGAGGCTACGGTGTTGATGTAGAAGCCCTTCGTGATCGATGCCCCCTCCGGCGGAGCTCCGGAAAAGGCCCCAAGATGGGATCTCACGGGTACAGAAGGTTGCGGCGGCGGAATTAGGTTTTTGGCTCCGTAGCTGGTAGTTTGGGGGTACGGTATATATAGGAGGAGGAAGTACGTCGGTGGAGCAACGTGGGGCCCATGAGGGTGGAGGGCACGCCGGGGGGGTAGGCGCGCCCCCTACCTCGTGCCCTCCTGGTTGATGTCTTGACGTAGGGTCCAAATCCTCTGGATCACGTTCGTTCCGAAAATCACGTTCCCGAAGGTTTCATTCCGTTTGGACTCCGTTTGATATTCTTTTTCTACGAAACTCTGAAATAGGCAAAAAAACAGCAATTCTGAGCTGGGCCTCCGGTTAATAGGTTAGTCCCAAAAATAATATAAAAGTGTATAATAAAACCCATTAAACATCCAAAACAGAATATAATATAGCATGGAACAATAAAAAATTATAGATACGTTGGAGACGTATCACCGTACGTTCGGTACTAGGATCGGTCGATCGTGAAGACGTACGACTACATCAACCGCGTTGTCATAATGCTTCCGCTTTCGGTCTACGAGGGTACGTGGACAACACTCTCCCCTCTCGTTGCTATGCATCACCATGATCTTGCGTGTGCGTAGGAAATCTTTTGAAATTACTACTGCTTTCCCAACACCTCCCCCATTCACACCCAAGGCAACATCGGGGGCGACGCCTACCGCTACCAGCAACCTCCCCTTGTCGCCGACCCTTGCCACGATGACCACGGGCTCTGCTTCTGAAGGTGGAAGGGCCTCTTTCTTGTGTTGGATGCGTCGGTGGAGCAGCTCCACCACCGTGAGGGTCATGCCCGACCAGCGTGAGCGCGTGCGAACCGGATCTTGCCGACGTGCGCCTCGCCATGAAAAAATGTTTATGTCCTTTTTAAAAATGTTTAGACAATGTAAAAAAAATCATGTAGTTCTAAAAAATGTTTGTCACATTTGTTTTAATTTTTTTAAACAATGTAAAAGATGTTAACAAAGTATTAAAACAATGGTTTGTACCATTGAAAAAGAATGTTCATGACACTTAAGAAAATGTCCACATGTTTGAAAAATATGTGCATGACATTTAAAAAACAATTATGCAATGGTAAAAAATTCATAGTTTACAAAAATATTTCTATCATTAAAAAAATCAACGTGTATTTGACAAAAATGTTTAACTGCACTCAAAATAGTGTTCAAATTATGTATTTGAAAAAATGGTCAACGTGTATCACAAAACTGTTACGTGTATACGAAAAACGAGCAGCATGCATTGGATAAACTAGACATGTATGAAAAAAGAGAGAAACCAAAATCTTGAAGAAAAGTGGTAAAGAAAACTAGAAAACCCAAAAAAAAACCTCAGGAAGAACAGAGAAAACGAACAGAAAACCGAAGATTAGCGGCCGTTACTGGGCCGCCCGCTCACTGCACGGCAGCCCGCTGGTTGGCCCAACGTGCGCGTCGAGGGTGTTTTAACAAAAACACAAAAACAAAAAAGTACCGCTCAAAACAAAACAAAAAAGTGGTACTAAAAAAAGTTACCATACGGAACGTAAATCCATAGGGAAGCCGATTGAGCCCCACGCCGACGCTGTTACGAACGCCGCCCGCCGCCGCCTATATAAAAGTGATCCCGGGGCAACACAACGCCGGGGAGGAACAGACGCGGGCGAGACGACGCACTGCTGCACACGATACGATCTGGGACGCACTCTGCAGCCAGTAAAAGGAGATTGTTGATTGATCGATCAGAGACTCAGACCATGGCCATGGCCGCACTCTTCTCTCCAGGTGATAAGAGATTCCGCGCTAATTTACTTAATCTCCAAACATCACGGCCGGAGCTCATCGGCATGCGGCCGCCCGACGCTGGCCTCTTTCTTTTCCATAAATATTTTCTCTCCATGTTTGTTTGTATCATCATTGGGAAGCAAAGGAGAAAAAACAAATTGCATCTGATCCATGGTTTTCAATTTCAGTTTAGAAAAAATTTCAGCACCTGCCGAAATCACTGAAATTCACCCCCGCAAAAAAAGAAAGAAATCACTGAAATTCAGTGAAATTTAGTGGTTTCAGTTTCACTTGAATTTAATTAAATATTTGAAAATTTTGAAAATATTTCAAAAAATATTTGATTTCCTGTGTACTACTGAAATTGCTGAAATATTTTGGCCGAAACATAATATATTTTTTTTGAGGGAGAAACATAATATTTTAGTGTCTACTGAAATGAATGAAATTCAGTGAATTTCATTGAAATCTCACTGAAAGTGAAAACCATGATCTGATCAAGTATTGTTGGCAATAATAAAATCACCTCTTTGATCTGCAAAGGAGGAAGAGAGGAGGGAGAGGGAGGAGACGGAGAGGATGGTCAAGCTTTACGCGATTGCAGCCAAGGAGCTGCAGAGGAACAGGGAGCTGGAGGCAGAGAACCTTTATTTGCAAGAGCAGCTGGTTGGTCTTTACTGTTACTAAAGTTTTTACCAGATGTAGATCCTCATTGTTGCTCACATTCATTATGTGTTCCTACTTTGGCAGAGAGAGATCGAGCTCAGCAGGCAACAGCACGCGGCTGACTTGCAGGACAAGAATAGCCTTTCCCGATTGTTGGAGCATAAGGTATGTATGCATGTATCCTTCTTACAGCTGCATTCAGCAGTGCTGATTCCCTCTCTCTTATCATGTTGTTTCATTCTAGTTAATCAGATCTCCAGGCTTATATGTAACTAGTCGATTTGTCCACTGAGAGGGAGGGTTTCTTTCAGTGAATTAATGGTTTGTTCAAAATTTAGTTGTTGTCTTTATCATACCTTTTTCCAATTTCCCTTTTGCTGTTTCAGAATGCTTTCCAGGAAAGAACCGTCCGGCATCTAGAAGCTGAGTTTAATAGCCAAAAGAAAGAGAAGAAGGAAGAAAGGGTCAATCGGTTGATTTCAAGAAAGCGTTCAAGGGAGACTCTGCTGAAATTGATGTGTTATCTGTTTCCGGAGGAAGAGCGGATCCAAATGTTCCACGAGGAAGAGCCTACAAAACGTGAAGGTAAATATGAATTCTCATACTAGCTTTACTCTTTGTTCTACTCGCTGATCACAGTACTAGAGCTTTATTGTTATTGTTGGTAACTTGGGAACTGCAAGTTAACAACTTAATTATTGTTCTCACGAGCACGTATTATGTCACGCAAAATCTAAAACCTTGGTTGCTTAATTTTAGTCTATTCCGACTCTATTCAAGTGTTGAAACTACTTTGAATTGTCATTATCTTAGAGGAACAACCGCAGTGCAGTATTGATTTCTCTCTTAATTGGAGATCGCTGAAGATAAATCAGTGATGCTATGTCTTTCCTGCTACTCCATGTTGTTTGTGTCATTTGGAAGCAAGGAGAACACACATTCTAGCTGATCAAGTACTGTGGGCAATAACATCTCACCTCTTTGATTTGCAGAGGAAGAGAGGCGGAAGAGGGAAGACGCGGAGATGAGACTAAAGCTCGACGCACTTAAAGCCAAGCAGCTGCAAAAGTTAATGGAGATTGAAAAGAAGAATATTTGAAGCATGGATCCTGCTTTGTACCATTTCGAAGTCATGTTTGATCTATGAGCCACAGCACTCCCATACATAAACATGATGCTACTTGTTATGGTATTTTGGACTATGCTGTTAGTATTACTCAGGTATAACAAAAAAAATGGTTTGGTTATATGTAGATTTTGTTTGCCTCAAGGGAATATTCATTGCAAGCGACTTCTGCTATACTGAAATCCATGTAAAGGATTTGAGCTCGTTGACTCTCTTTTCCTCAGTTTGTGTGTTGCTGTCGTGCGATCATCCTTGCGCCTTTGCTTTGTTCTGCCAATCTCATTTCATTTCGGCAGTAGCCAGTAAGTGTGTGTGCCCCTCTTATCTTGCTCCCTTGCGTTTGTTCAGCGATATCTACTTTGCTTTTGCTGTTTTCCTGAGAAGGCCTACGTGACGACAAGTATTTTAGAATGAAGGGAGTACATAACAATACTAAAATAGTTGTTAAGCACGCTCACATAGTGCCTACTGAAGATCGGATCGGAGCTGTGGAGCATCAAGATTGACGAAGTCACCACATGCTTCTCACTACTGATGGGAACGTTTCCTTCCATTGAAAATGTAACCCACATTAATGAGGCACCAAAGCGTCAAACCTGAGGCTTGATCGCTTCGTAACCATTCAGGCTGCTCTGCGGTCGGATGGCCCGGCATGGCTGGCCACCAGTATACACAACCTTCAGAATTTCTACTCTAAATATGAAAAGGAGCAGCCACACAACACTTGTAAAAGAAACTGGTATAATTGGAGGCAACAAAACAACAGCAGAATCTGAAGTAATAGTCAGAGCTCAGTAACTACTGCATCCATATTATTCTAGTAGTACAACAGAAAACGTGTCACCACAAAGGTTAAAACCAAGCGCAAGCTCGCCAGTTTGAAGACAGACACACTGCTTAGGCCTTGTACAATGGGAGGTGCTTAGAGAAATAAACCAGACTTTCCTTAAGCACCGGTGCTTATTTGTACAGGGTAGACGCTTAACTAAGCGTCTCTCCTGTAGAAATAGGCACCGGTGCTTCAGAAAATCTCGGTTTATTTTTCTAAGCACCCCTCTAAGCATCTCCCATTGTATAGTGCTTCACAAAAGGCCTAGAAATAATAACCGCTGCTCACAGCTCCAGGGCACAACCATACCAAGGCCACCGGAGTTACAACAATTAACACAACAGAAACTACCAGCAGACCAGTAACACAAGGATCACCATACGAAATTCCACTCCTGGGCACACACATATCTCATGGAGGCATAACCGCATAAGACCGCAAATTTCTGTAGTTTTTACCCTTTGGATTTATAGTACCCTCATCTGCTAGGTTGCCTCTGCATACTGTTCCATGCCCACTAGCTTCAGCATCACCTACAAACCTTGAAACAACCACCAAAATTAGACAGGGAAAAAAGAAGGCAAACAATACGATTAACAGCGCCCTACCAGATTTAGAGGTATATCTCACCAAGGAAAAGAATTGAATGTTGAACTTTGTTAAGCAGGGCACTGCACCCAGTTCCAATCTTGGAAGACAAATTGTAAGTACAGCAAACCAGAGCTTGGAACAGAAACCTTGCCTCGGTTCCATGGCAATGGCACCATCGCAAGGCCTGGAGATGAATCAGTGCAGTCGTGCGAGAAAATAGCACATGCACAGCTCCAGGCGTTGCAACAGAACCTGTATGTGGGCATATGGCCATGTACACGGAAAATAACAGACATCAGCAATGTGATGAATTACAAATACAAATGGTAAGTTATAGTGTGAAGCACAGATGTGTCCTCAAAAAGAGACAAATGCATCTGGTTGCAGTATAACTGAAACAAGTATGCATCAATGCTGTCAGACAAATTTACTAAACTACAGGACACTAACAAGGTACAAAAACAAACTCTGTTTGTTCATCAGCTGCTTCTTTTCGTTGAGTCGGGACAAAAACAAACTCTATTTGCATTCACTGGAGTATTGTTGCAGGGTTACAACCATGCTCTTGTGAAAACAGGAGGACACGACTCCGATGCCTATCATAACATGAAAACGACCGTGTCCATGACAATAACGTGCAAGCAGAACTCTTTCATCTCGAAAAAATTTGCTGAGCTTCTGACTGAAGCTCCTCTCTGTTTTGTATTCCGTTCCTTTCAATATATAGCTGGGCCTTACGGACAGCCGTTTTCTCTGAAAATAATGTGCAGATCTCTCATGGTGTAGCAATCCATTCATGATAAAGTAACAAGTACTATGTGCTTGTAAAAAACTACAGGGGTAATAATCGGAGATAAATCCTAACAAGTCGTCAGTGTTGATAAATCAGAGGGAATTCCCACAGTAAGCTGCAAAACTGAGCTGTTATGCAGGGCATGTCGACAAATTGCATTCATTGGATGAGTGATGTTGTGACAAGGCACAAACAAGCACAATCGATCACTTGGGACAGAGCATACACCTAGCTAGCTAGATCCCTCGTAATGCTAGTACTACCACATAAGAGTCACTGGCCTGACTGCCAGATGAGTTCGGTTTCAGACAGTCAGAAACCGTCCATCAATTTCCTTTTGAGTTGCCGGAACGTGTCGGCGTCGACGACCACGTCTGACTTAAGATGAGCAACGATGGCTCTGAAAGCCTCACCGCGTGCCTGGTTGACCCGCCTCTGCGCCACGGCCTCGGCGCCGACGCAGTCGTAGTCGACCTCCACGAATCCTTTGGAGGCGTACTCGCGGCGGACCCTGGCCTGGAACCCGGCGAACTCCTCCAAATGCTCGTACAACTCGCGCGCGTACCGGTAGAGGAGCACCGTGCGCTCGTCCTTCTCCTCCTCCGGCGACGGCAGGAGCGACGGGTTGTCGCGCTTCAGGTCGCGGTACAGGGCGGGAGGGACGTACGGCGACCAGTCGACGATCCGGTCGACCTCCTCCCGCGGCAGCCGCCACATCTTCTTCGCCGCCGGAATCTCCTCCTCTCCTCGGGGATGGGCCTTCTTATCTCCGCCGGAACAGCCGGCCGTCCTCTTGGCCGTCGGGGAAGGCTCCTCGCCGGAAAAAGACGTCGCCTTTCGTTTGCCAGGGCAGACACACTCGACGCCGGCCATCGGTTGATCTGATTTCTGCTCAACTCGCCGGGAGATCTTGAGATCTGGATTTGGGGGCTGCTCGCGTTTGATTTTCGATTTTGGGGAGGGGGGCTTGCCCCTCCTTATATACTCGGAGCCCCGTTCACGTGTCGAACTATCTGAGTCACACTCGGAGCCAAACCGAAATGACGCTCTGTGCAAAACCGTGATTAACTAAAGACTGAGCTTTTACTAATTTTTATACCCCTCCGTCCATATATATATATATATATATATATATATATATATATATATATATATATATAGGGCCTAATGTATTTTCCGAGATTGTTTGACTATTGATAAGATTAATAGTACTCCATTCATTACTAAATATAAGTTTTTTTAGATATTTCACTATATGGATTGCATACGGATGTATGTAGATGCATTTTAGAGTATAGATTCACTCATTTTACTTCGTATGTAGTCCATAATGAAATCATTAGGAAAACTTATATTTAGAAACGGAGGGCGTATATGAGTTGTATAATAATGTGAAAAATATATCAATGGAATCTCCTTTCACGTACGAGTTTAACGGTATGCTTTGTGTAACTTGCATGTCATATATTATTGCTCTAACATGTGGTCAAAGTTTGTGTCAAAGAACACATTAAGCCCTATATAGATGGATCGAGGGAGTATAATAAATCAAACATGATGCCTGCCGCGGATCGACCGGCTGATTTCTTGAGGAAATCGGTCGGGTCGTGGGCCGTAGGATCCTTCCCTCATAGCCATTGGATCGGGTCAACACACAGCGAAGCAACAACATGAGTCACCGCCGAGGCAGCGCCGCCTAGCTCGTAAGCAGGAGTCGGACCCCTTCGCCGACAGAGTAGGTCATTCGGCAGCAATGGTAGCACGACAATGCTCCATTGCAGCACTGACCATCGGCACACGGTGCTCCAACACAGCACCGGTGACCCGTCGCAGCTCGGTGATACTTCATTGCAGCCGCAACACCAGCGCGACAGTGCTCCGTCGCAGCTCCGGCCATGCTTCATTGCAGCCGTGACACCAGCACGTGGTGCTCCAACGCAGCGCCGACAACCCGTCGCGGCTACACCGGAGAAATCGGGCGATGCTTCATTGCAGCTACATCGCAGTACCGGCGGCGTAGTGAACGGCGACTGCTGCGGCGATGTAGGTTTGGAACACCGCGACTATTGCAACCCTGGTGTCACCTCCCTTCTCAGCAGAAAAGTTCGTCGTCACCGCCGCAACGGTTCCCCGCTTTGCAGTAGCAACAACTCCGTCAAACCAGGGGTGAGCGAGGGAAGGAAGAGAGGAAAGGTTGTGAGGAATAGATCAGAGCAAAGTTGCAGAGGGATTTGCGGAAGAAAGAGAAGCGAGCGGCCATGGCAGGGAGCGGAGACGAGAGGATGGGAGCTGTGGAGGATATGCTCGTGAAGAAGATAAGGTGGAGGGATGGGAGAGGTGGGCGGTGATGGGGCACCTACTAAGGGTAGGGTCATGGAGCTACCATCCCGAGACTAGCTAGGGCCCCATGTCAATAAACCAGTAGGCTCCTGAGCCATAGGAGCATTCAGATGCCCGCTTCAAAATATTCATTCGGATGCTTTCCACCCACTCGGACGCACTGCCGTCATTCAACCACACTCGCCCGCACTCGAACAAGAGAGGCGAATAGGCCGCATGGGGTCTGAAACGTCCGAGGAGCATGACGCCTGGCGTTTATTGTAGTTAAGGCATCTGTTACCAATAACGCCTGTAATAAGCTCTATCATTCACTCTCCTAGTAACGTAGTCATGATGAGGGGCGGCGAACTCCATATAAGCCGCCCCCAAGCGCTAGGGCAGGGGTTCGCATTCCATTGTAATCACTAGACACCAGAGAACGCATAGCCTCCGAGCTCGAGATGTAGGTTTGTTACCTCTCCGCGAGGGGCCTGAACTCATAAAATCCGAGTGTCACACATGTGCCGTAGTTAGGATCAGCCCTCATTCGTACCCATATTACTCATTGCCAGGTTCGTTGCCTCGACCATTGTCATTTCCAAGTGAGAAGATAGGGCAGGTCGCTCATAATCCCCTCCCATTAAATTTGGCTTGCCCTCAAGCCCATGTGGAACACAAGGATCCCATGCCACTATTCATCAATAAAAGGCCCAAGGAAAACATCATCCATGCCATCAAGATTGCCTCGTTGCCAGGCTGAAGCAGAGCAATCACCAGGAATCCCTCAAAGTCACATTATTCCAGCCTGAGATATATGGCAAGCTAGGATTTCTCGTGCCGACGTCATCTGAGAAATTTTTGTCCCCTCGCTTTCAGCTGCCATCTTGGCGCTGAGAGGTGGGGGAGGGGGCGGGAGGGCTCGGATTTTCAAGATCTCCATGTTCTTCGTCAACACGTAGTAACCACCATAGTTTTGTGAGAATAAACTTCCTCTCGTTCTTTTGGTAGTGCCATGAGGTTAGAGAGTTTTCTGTCCTCGCAGATTCAATTATTTAGATCCGATGAGTTTATGTTGCTGTGTCAAGTTTTTTTTTTTTGTTGGTTTGATTCTTTTTGGAGGTGAAATTTTTCATCGACACCATGGTGAAAGTATAGTGATTCGAGGGGATCATCCCCGGCCCAAGTACGTTCATCGATCAAGGCTTCCCATCTTTTTAGATGGGCAACTCAAGTCTTCACTAACATGTGTTCATGATCTACATGGAACACAAGATGCACACGGTTATGCCTATTTTATCACTAATCATTGCTATCACAATCAGCTGTGTCATTGGGATGATATAGGATCTTTTCGTTATTCAGCATTTCGGATGCATATACAAAATAAAAAGGAATTTCGTGTATAGACTATTGTCTAGTGAAAAGCACACAGACAACTCATAATTACAATATCTTTTCCCCGTATAAATAAACGCGATTTGCTAATAGAACCGGCGTATAACAAGCGTGAGTATGTGAGCCGCATGCAGTGACAACACAGAAATTCGTACGAATGGCTGCTGAAAACAGGAGGAGCTCTAACATCTCTCACCCTCGTAGAAATCAGGCGGCTCTAGGCCATTCTTCGTTCTCGCCGTTGGCCAAGCCCGCCATGGTGCTACTAGGAGATTCGTCACCGATGACCGCTGGTGATCCACCATCCCTCTGCTGTCTGCTCATTCACGGCGAATAGGAGGAATAAATAGAAGTCTACAAATCATACCTAGGAAGCTCTCCAAGAATTAGTGGTTTTTTTTAGGAAACAAGAATTAATAGTTAGCGCTGTTCGTGCAATATCTAATAACAATTGGGTGAGACATAATACCAATATAGATGTTAAAAGAGCTCGTTAGGAACCATACGACCTACCAATCTAGTACTTCAGTTGAGACACTTATTTTGAGACGGAGGGAGTATTATTTAAGAGGGGGAATACTTTATACGCAGAAGGTTCACATAAGCAAGGACCCGGGGTGAGAATAATCAATTAAAAAACAGAATAATATTCCATCCAATGTTATGCATAAATATTGATTTCTAACCATTCCATGGTGCAGCTTGACCATTCTCTTCCAACAAATTGAACTGAGAAACCCGATTTCAACATTCCATGGTGCAGCTTGACCATTCCATGGTGCAGTTTGATGAAGTAAGGTCTCACTCAACGATTTCAACATCTCTGCCTGAGAATCAGTGCTCCTATTAACTTCACAAGTATCTTCTTATCTGTTAAACAAGTGAGAAACATTAACACGATCAAACTCAAATGATAATGTCCATGGTAGATTGGTAGTGCAAGAACATGCCTTGGCTAGAGAAAAGTGAAGTAGCCAATACTTCCAATTAAATAACAGAGTCAGGGTGGCCGAGTAGTTTAAGGCGCCAGACTCAAGATCTCGTCCTCTTACGAGGGTGTGGGTTTCAAACCCCACTTCTGACAATTCTTTAGTCACCTTTTGCTCTCCAAAGGAGAAAGTCTGATCAGTGCTCAATCCATTTTTGCAACAAGATCCTAGAGATTAACCATTACTATACATTGTTTTGGCACTGTCATAGTAAGGACGGTAATGTTTCCAAATACTTTTGGTCGTGGGGAGCCAAATTGTCCAGTATGTTGCTGTAGCAATCAACTCCCAAGCATGTTGCACGTAACTAATCTTTTTTTCTCTCTTATAGTGTGGTCAAGTCCAGGAATTTCAGATTCGCTGATTTGGGCCTCAGTCTCCAGAATCCACATGGAAAACAATAAGTAGCCTACTGACATTCCTGTAGAAATACTAACCCGTCGATCACTTCTAGTCTTCTAGACCATAATGCCGCAACTTCCATTCAGCTTTAAGTAGAGCAATTGCTCTACCCATGTTCCTGAAGCCTCCTGTTCCCACATGTTTTTGCAACTCTCCTGCTCTCCCTTTGAAATGATATACTAAGCTAGGTGCTACCCAACAAGCTTTTGTTTTAGGGGAAGGCGCTATCCGACATACAAGTTAAATCAAATGTAAGATGATATCTGCTCTAGTGAAGTTGGAGCAGTATATATAAAGGCGAACTATTTAGCTTTGAAGGTGACCGATGTTACGCATCAACCAGTTCACCTACCAATGCTACGCAAGCACTAACCAGTTCACCTTCAAAGCTACCTATTTCGCCTTAAAAGACAGAGCTAACGCGATGTTGGGCGAAAAGGTTGGCCAACTTATAAAATTGTAGTCGTCTGCATTTCTATTTCAGCAGTTGTGGTGCCTCCTCAAGTCTTCACTCTTTCAACATGTCATTCGGGTCTTCTTGGTATTAGGGATTTCAGATACATGTACAAAATGAAAAAAGGAATTTCATATACAGAGTATTGTCTAGTGAAAAGCGCACAGAAAACTCATAATCACAATCCCTTTTCTTTTCCTATAAACGTGATGCTAATTACAACCAGCGTATGACAAGCGTGGATTATGTGAACCGCACACAGCAATAGCACAGAAAATCGTGTAAATGGCTGTTGAAAACCAGAGGAGCTCCACCATCTCTCACTCCCGTAGAAAATTACGCAGCTCCGAACCCTTCTTCATTCTCGCAGTTGACCACGGTGCTACTAGGAGATTCGGCACTGGTAACGGCGGGTGATCCACCATCCGTCTGCTCATTCACGGCAAGGACCCTGGTGAGAACAATCAATTCAAACAACAGAATAATGTGTCGGTATATAATGCACAAATATGATTTCTACCATTCCATGTCACCGGTTCAGCGTGCTCTTCCAACAGATTGTACTGCGAAAACCGATTGTCCCTTGTATGATGTAAGGTCTCGCTCAAGGATTTCAACAAATATCTTCTTACCTGTTCACAAGAGAAAAATAATAACATAATTTTTCAAGTGATGATGGCCACGGGCCTATGGTCGTGATAGAACTTGCTCTCCCTAGAGACAGCCCGAAAACTTCCAAACAAAAAACCGATTTGACTAAACAGTAAATACCCAAATATTCAATCAAGTCAGGATGGCCGAGTGGTCTAAGGCGCCAGACTCAAGTTCTGGTCCTCTTACGAGGGCGTGGGTTCAAACCCCACTTCTGACATTTTTTTGTCACCTTTTGCTATCCAAAGGATCCATGTTTGCAATAAGATTAGCTCCTCTCGCTTTGCTCTGCGAGCCTAGAGATTACCATTTTTATACATTGTTTTCGCACTGTCATACTGCGAGGCTAGGGATTAACCAATCTCACTTTTGTAGACATCAAAGCTGTCAGCCGTATCAGCAATATCATATCACGACTATATTTAAACAGACTATTGTAGACATGAAGAAAAATTTGGCTACACTAAGTGATTTCTACTTCCACTCCAATGTTTAAACAGATGCGAGTTACAAAACTGAAATATCTGCATTTCTATTTCAGCTGCTCTCCCTCCTCAAGTGTTCGCTCATTCAACATGATTTCAGTTTGTGTCCTTTCAGAATCCACGTGGAAAACAAGACGCGTCATCTATGCTTACCCCTCTAATCAGTGATATCACAAACAACTATGTCATTTAAGATCTTCTCGATATTGGGGATTTCAGTTACATGTGCAAACAAACAAGAAACTTCAGATACACAGCATCGGCAAGTCACGGAATTTTAGGTTTACAGCTTTCTGTCTTGACTTCCAGAATCCACATGGAAAACAAGACTGAGCCTACTATCAGTTATGTTGTAACTAAAGTGCAGCATATGCTTCTCTCTGTGACGAAGCCCCAACTTGTAGCTCAGCTTCATTATGGATAAACAAGAGACGTTGCTCTAAACATGCTCCTGAAGCCTCCCGTTCCCACGTGTTTTTTCAACTCTTCTAATCTCCCCTCGCAAATCACATCTCTTTGTTTATTTGATTGCCGCTACATGATATGCTGAGCTAGGTGCTACCCAACAAGTTAGGAGAAGGCAATACCCGACAAGTTAAAACAAAGTGAAACCATGTAAGGTGATATCTACTCTGGTGAAGTTGGAGCAGTATATATAAGAGGGAAGTATTATTAACGCAAGTGAGAGTTGGCGCTTGTATTTGGTTTCCACATCCAATGCCCAGAGTTGCAATATGTATGTCGTCAACTAATATAAATTGTACACACCTACCGGTTCACTTTGGAAGCCATTAGCCAATTCACCATAAAAGCTTGAGCTACCGTGAAAAAGTTGGCTACCATAACTCCATAAGCAGCTTCTACTTAACATCACGGTTTATACATCCTCGAGTCTTCCTTCTTTCAACATGTTTTCAGTATGCCACTGTTCAGAATCCACGTGAAAAACAAGGCACGCACAGAAATATGCTCATTTTATCACTAATCATTACTATCACAGAGTGCCAGTGGATCCGACCCCCGTGTCGCCTAGCTCTGGTGACACGGGGGTAGAAACCCTAGCGCCGCCACAGTCCCCGCCCCCTCCCCCACCTGTCTCGCCGCCGCCAGAGGGCGCCCGCCGGCGAAGCCCGGGCCGGCCTCGAGGAAGGCGGCGGCGGGGCGCTATCCCTGGCCAGTCTAGCGCGTCGAGAGGGGCTGCATCACGGCGCGTCCATGGAGATCCGTCGGCGCCCTCTGGAGCCTGGGATCTGTGGTTTGCGCGCCCGGATCCACGCGTTTCGCGTCCATGGCTGCGCGGTGGAGGCGCCTGGCCGCATGCTCGTCCGGCGCCTGGTGCGCGCGCCCTTGGCTGCGCGTCGATGGGGTTGGGCGCGGTCACTGCGGCGGGGATGCCCAGGGGCAGCACGGACGAGCACGTCGTCGTCGCAGGGTGATGCTGGGGGACGCGGGCTCCCCTGGCTGGTGGCCTCTGGCCTTAGCGGCCGGATCTAACGGGCCCTGTCGGTCAGATCTGGCACTATGGCGGCCGGAGGTGGCTCGGCCGGCGATTGACTCCAAGCGGACTGTGTGGTAGCTCCCTGTTGGGATGATGGTCTGGGGTGGCGTGGTCTGGGCTGTGCCTTCGGGACGCTCTAGGCTTGCGTCGCCGGCAGTTCTCCGACTAGTTTTGTGCGGTGCAACAAGTGGCGCCTGCTGCTCCGGTCTGGTGGTGATGTATTTGGCGAAGTCGTCGCAGCATAGGTGCTCGGTTTCCCTGACGAAAGTCATGCTCGACTCTGGTTTGAGATGATGGCAAATGACGCCTTCGGGTGTGATTTCCCTTGTTGGAGGTGCCATCAAGGGGGTCTGACACCTCTCCCTGCTCCGTGTTCTTGTCTCCCAGTGAAAACCGTGTGCAATGGTGGCGTCTTTGGCGTCATTACTTTGTTGGAAGCATTGCCTTGGAGTCAAGTCTGGTGTTGGAAGCATCTGGTTGGTGGTGGTGTGGTGGATCTGGAGTGGGCAGCGTCTTGGTGAGCATGGAGCATTGGTGGTGCATCCGTTTGGAGTTGATTGTCGGTCGACGGTGAGAGGAGCAGGAGCACCCTTTGTATGCAAGTAGCGCCAGGCGAGCTATGTCAGCTAGCCTCGTGGGATCGGAGCGGCATATGTCTCGCTCTTTCGGATGTATCGTTCCTCTCCGGTGTCCTCGATGTTTGCGGATATGCTCGTAGCAGCCCGGTACAATACGACGGTTGTCGGTGTGCACTCTGATAGCAGCGTAGGCGCTCGAGTGCCCGCCCGGGTGTGTTGTGGGGTTTTGGCTTTCCGGCGTTTTTGTATATGTTGTGGTGCTTTAGTCCTAGTTTAGCTAGGCGCTGCTTTGGTTTTAGCCCGGTTTCCCTCAATTAACCGAGCAGCCCTATTTTCCTTTCTTCTTTTTTAGCACTCGCCTTTATGCGGTGCATTCCTCCTTTGGGGGTGTTCTTGTAATACCTTCTTCTGATCAACGAATTTGGCAGCTTGCCAACATTCAAAATTACTATCACAAACAGCTATGTTAATATGACCTTCTCAATATTTGGAATATTATATACATGTTAAAAAATTATATACTTCATAGTATCATCAAGTGAAGCATATATAATCCCTTTTTCTTACACACGTGTTGTTAATTACAACCATGGTATACTATTTCCAATACCTAATTAACAATGTGTAGATAATTAGATATGTGAACCGAACGCACACAATAAACACACAGAATCCACATGTTTACAGGATCCACACGGAAGACAAGACACACACAATTATGCCTACTTTTATCACTAACAATTGGTATCACAAACAGTTGTGTTCATTAGGGTGTTCTTGGTATTAGGGATTTCGGATACGTGTACAAAATAAAAAACAAATTTCAGAAACTATTGTCCAGTGAAAAGCAAACAGATAACTCATAATCACAATTCCTCCTTTCCCTATGTAAATAGACTTGATGCTAACTACAAGCAGCGTATAACAAGTGTGGGTTATGTGAACCGCACACAGGAACAACACAGAAAATGGTATGAATGATTGTGGAAAAACATATGGAATCCAACATCTCTCGCCCTCTTCAAAATCAAGCGGCTCCAAACCCTTCTCCGTTCTCTCCGTTGGCAGTGCCGCCCATTGTGCTACTAGGCGACTGTCACCAGTGGTACTGAATGACAGTCGCCTAGTATTTCTAGGAACTAAAGTGATTTCAACATATGTTCCTCTCTTAGATGAAGCCGTGACTTCTAGCTTAAGTCCATTTAGTACCGGTAAGAACAATTGCCTATGCACATTCCTGAAGCCTCATCTTCCCACGTTTTTTCGAACACTTCGGTTCTCCCCTCTCAAATCAGTTTCCTTTTGTTTTATGTGATTTGACCTACATTATATGCTAAGCTATGTGGTATTGAACCAGGTTTCTTAGGGGAAGGTGCTACCTGACAAGTTAAAATAAAATGAAACAATGTAGGGTGATATCTACTCTGGTGAAGAGTGAGCAGTATACATAAAGGGGAAGTACTACAAAGACAAGTGAACTTTGGAGCGTGCATTCAATATGTATGTCATCAATCAACATAAATTGTACAATCTACCGGTCCACATTGAAAGCTACTAGCAAATTAGCCATAAATGCTCGAGATACCGTGAAAGAGTTGGCTATGCTAAGCAGTTTCTACTTCACTTCACGGTTGAACACGCTAAGTTACCAGCAAACGAACAAACTGCCTCATTGAGTCTTCATTCTTTAAACATGTTTTAAGTAATGTCGTCGTTCATAATCCACATGGAAAACAAGATACACACAGACATGCTCATTGTATCAATACTCATTGCCATCGTTTACATGTTTTCAGTTCAAATAATTTCATATGCATAGTATTCTCAAGTGAAGGACACATATATCTAATCTTTTTGTCTTGTACACATGCTGCTAATTACAACCATTGTATACAATTTTCAATACCTAATTAACAATGCATAGGTTTGTGAACGCACAAAGCCACAACCCACAAAATCATATGACTGGCTGATCAAAGCCTGAGCAGCTCCAACTGTTCAATTGTCCAACATACTCATCATTGTCAAGATCAGGAGGCTCCAGCCCACTCTCCGTTCTCACCGTTGGTCGCACCGGCCATGGTGCCCATGGCAGCACTGCTACTAGGAGACTCGCCACCGGTGACGGCGGATGATCCACCGTCCATTTGCTCATTCACGATGGTCTGACAGTCTCGATGCATTGGATGAGCCAACTGTTGGTTGTGGCTCTTGTCTTGGAAAGGGACCTTGGCTACCGAATGGCAGACATGGCCTCGGGCATGGCGATGCTCGGTGTCTGTGGGAGGACCCTGTGGCGTTGGAACGGGCTTCCTGTGCACTGGTGTCAATGCTGGTGCGTCAATGCCCGAGGCGCGATGGATTCCAGTCCTTGCCATCAGGGGGTCCGTTTTAAGGTGTTTTATGAGTTTGTTAGGGTTTGTGCCATGCTCACGAAGACAAGGGGACGACGGCTTGGTGAAAATGGAATAAGGTTATCCCCGCCCAGCCCCGTTCCGACAGTGCTTCTAGCATCGTCGGAGGGCGTGTGGAGCTGTGTCTCCGGTGGATCTCATGGTATTAGGTCAGTGTTTGTCTTCGGTGGATCCGGTCTTTGTGTCTACAGGTTGGATCCTTTCAATCTACGCTTCTCTTCACCGGTGGTGGTTGCTCTTTTGGTGCTTTAGCACGACGAATTCCTGACTATCTACTACAACAAGGTTTTCCTGGCTTCGATGAGGGAGGGGCACTGACGGCGGCGTGCCTTTAGCTTGCTACAGTGCTTGTAGTCCTCGTTGTATGGTCTACAGACGACCTAGGTGTATTTTTTTACTTATGGTGTTTTTTGTACTACCTTGACATGATGAATATATAGATCGGAAATTTTCTCGCAAAAATAAATAAATTTGCAAGGCCCTCTCAACCTTAGTGCATCTACAACCGGACGTAGCAAATCTACCCCTAAACGCCCGTGGACGCGCCTAGTCGTGTCTGGCGTGTTAATTTTGAGCCCCTATTTAACCGTCCACGCAGTCATGCTCCTCATTTTTTTCCCCTAATATGTCCGGTCACTTGCATGTGATTGGGTAGATGAAGAGAAAGAGAGAAAAAATAAAGAAAAAGAAAAGGTGGTCTGGGATGGCCGCGTCCTGCATGACGAACTGACCAGACACGGCCGCGAGCCCTCATATCCTCCCTACTTTGGTCTTAGTATGAGGGTTTGCGGACAGTCCAAACATATAGGGATGATACGAGGGGTTTGGTTGGGTCACTTTTTTCTTCTCTTTCTTATTCGGTCACTCAGGGCCGGTCCTGAGAATCCGGGGGCCAGGGGCGGAACAAGAACATGGAGGCATGGAGCCCTATGGAAATGTGATTCAATACACATATTATATATGAAATATCCCTTATTTGTTATTAAGATTACCCTAATTTCTTGGTTCATAAATATCCACAGTAAAAACAAGTTTCCCGTCTATACTAGATTATGTAGGAGATGAATTAAAAATGAGATCATGGTCACTCTATAAATTGTGTTAATGTCAACATTGTCTTCTGTAGGATTCTCCTCTTCTTAGATTGATTAGTTTGTTCCTCCATAGCGACTATCACCGATTCATCGTGAATGGGGTGCTTGTTCTCTTATAAAACTAATCAATGTATATGTTTTCTCTTATCACCATCAACCGTACTTTTCTAGATGACATGGTGGTGCTGGAAAAAAATCAGCTAATTGGATATTTAGTTTTGCTAAAGCATATATAGACATGCTCTAAATATTGAACATCTAAGTCATATACCATTGATTTTACGTGAAGATTCATGCAGGTATTTTCTTCTGTCTTTTTTTCTTTTTCTTTCTAGTTTGAATTGACTCACTTATTTTTTTTCACGGGTTGAATTGACTCACTTATATGTGCAATAACTAGGGCACAGACAGACCCTTGTATATTAGCACAAAGTTACTAGATCAATCCAATAAAATTTGTATCAATTTTCCCTAAAAAAAATTACTCCATCGGGTAATACCACGGCTCTTATTATTGATCGGAAAGAGTATCGATTATCACGGCAAAATCAGTAAATTAACTGAAATCAGCATCTCGCTTCTCGACGTTGACTCGTAAGAATCGATGATTGGGCATGTCCGCCTCTGTGGCTGGAGTTGCAGGCCACAAGGCAGTTCTTCAATCGCGGAAAATGTTGTTCTGTTCTCTTTCTTCTTGGTGCGGCCGTGCCTCTTAGAGTCCTGGTCAAACCATCATAGTGATCTTCGGTCATAATTCCTCCAGCCTCCTCCGTTAAGTTTTTTTTTTTTTTTTTGAGAATCAGTTTTTTTTCTAGGGCCGATGTCTACGCCTAGACCGCCGTTATTTTCATGTGAACCTGAGCGAGGCCCGGTTGGATTTGTTTTTTACCTGCAACACGCTGAGGACTATGCAGAATGCAGTACGTACCTGGTGGGGGCCAATCAAGTCTGGGCCAGGGCCAGGCCTGCGATTTTGAGGATCCCTGTATGCACGAGGAATATAGAGGACTTTTGGGCATGGAATCCGGAGAAGAAGGGACAGTTTTCGGTAACTCAGCTTACAAGTTTATGATCAAAACTAAAATCACTCAAGAAAACTGGCTGCAAGGCAGCAGGAGCGGGTCCTCGAGCAACGACAGAGAGGAGCAAGACTGGTCCTCACTTTGGTCGCTGACTGTTGGAATAATCCAAACATATAGTAGCTATGATTAGACAAAGGGTGATGAACATTGCCGGTTGATTAGCTTAGGAAAGCCAGGTTTAGTCGGTTAGTACTTTCCACGTGCTAGTGGTGTACTAGTCTAGTTCGATGTATGGACAATGAGTCCAAATAGTAGACAGTACTAGTTTGGTAGCTGACAGTGAGTCCGGTTAGGATTTGTAGGTGGACGTGGCAGTTTCTACTAAGAGAGTCCTAGTCGGTTTGTAGAGCCGGTTGAGTCAGGTCCTGTGCGTGCATATATATATACATGCATAGGGCTGCAGATTTGTAACACCGTGAGTTGAGAAAACAGAAAATAAAGAGAAAAGAGGGCACGACAAGGGCCCTTGGCTATCAGTTTTTGTGCGCGTGTGTTTCTGTGATTTTATGTGATCGATCCTGTGGGAGAATTTCCAACACTGACGGTGCCGTCAAAGGTCAGAGTTATCTTGTGGCGCCTAGCCCGCCACTCTCTCCCAACTACGGATGTTTTGACCAGAAGGAACATGGCAACACGCGATGCTTGCCCGCTGTGTGGTTCTCCCGATTCATGGCGTCACGCACTGGTGTCATGCACGTTGGCCCGCTGCACTTGGGCATTATCTGACCCCGGGTCTGGTTGCGCAAATGGTGGAGAATGAGGAGAACAGCGCCAAGAACTGGTTGTTTAGGCTGAATGATGTTCTTGATCAGAAGTCTTTCACAACGATGGTTGTGACTCTTTGGGCGATATGGTAAGCTAGAAGGAAGGCGATCCACGAAGGCATTTTTCAGTCCCCGATGCACACTTCATCATTTGTGACCTCTTATATTAATGAGTTGCAGCAGCTGGAGAAGCCCAATGAGCACCATGTACAGGTAGCAGCACCGCGAGGAGGGCCAAGGAGTTGGCTAGCGTCACCTGTGGGGTTCGTGAAAATCAATGTTGATGGAGCTGTTGGGCGTCATAGATATGGCGGGGCAGTTTCAGCGGTGTGTCGAGACCACACAGGATTATACTTGGGCTCATCGGCTGCAGTCTACCGTGGCATCACTGACCCCACAACCCTGGAAACTTTTGCATGTAGGGAGGCTTTAGCTCTTGCAGAGGATCTTCATGTGACAAACATGATGATTGCCTCGGATTGCAAAGGAGTGGTTCAGGATATAAACGAAGGAACAGGAGGTCCGCATTCGGCTATAGTACATGAAATAATGCATTGGAGAAGCAATTTCGATTCGGTTGCTTTTGTTTTTGAGCGTAGAAATCACAATTTCGAGGCTCATAATCTCGCCAAGTTCGCTTGTAACTTAGGGGTAGGTCGGCATGTTTGGCTGGGAGTCCCCCATGACCAGCTTCGTGTACCTATGAACATTACTATTATATAATAAAATGGCGAGATTTCTCAAAAAAAAAGACGTGTCCGCGGACATTTGAGGAGGATTTGGGAAGCCAGGGTATAGATGCTCTTAAACCGTGCCATGGAGCAACAGGAATTGAGTAGGGTGAGAGAGAGAGAGATGGAATTGCTACGTCCCACAATCCACTTGAAAAACAAGAGAGAGACACTAAGCAGTGCAGTTTCAACATATCCGTCTTCTCGCTAGGAAGATGCAGCAAAACTTCTTGTCCAGCTTCACTCATCCGCAGAAAAAAAACCCAAGCTTTATCCAAAAAAGAAAAACAATCCCATGTTCTTTCACCTCATATTCCCGCTTGTTTTTTTCAACTCTTCGACTCTCCCCTCCCAAATTTTTTTCATTTGTTTATGTGAGTTTCCCTGCATGATGTACTAAGCTAGGTGCTACTGCCACCCGGTCACCTCGCTCTTGTTGTGATTTTGGTCAAGCTATGTATTCCAGAATAACTTGATCCAAGACAAATACTCAACTCGTCTCTATTCCCGACGCCTCCCAGTCCTGTGTGTTCTTACATATCTTTGGCTCTCCTCTCATATGTTCTCTCCAATGTTTGTGTGGTATCACACACTAAAACTAAATGGAGGGTATAGGGTGTGCTATCTACACGGGTGATATATATAAGGGGAAAATCATTATCCCACAAGGTTGGTGGAGCATTTATGTACTCTCATGTGATGAATGTCCATGGGTGGCAACTGGTACATTGTTATAAGTTCTATACATCAACTGTTTCTCCCAAAAGCTCAAATTGGCAAGAACGGTTGTACAACTAGGAAGTTTCCGCTTTGTTATGTGTTATTACTTATAAATAGATGCGTGAGAAGAGATTAACCAAGCTCAGTTTGTGGAAAATTATATAGGAATCATAAATATATCAGTGTTTATTGGTCTGACCAAGATGAGAGCATATACAGTGGTACAAACTTGGATGGCCTAGAGACTTGCGATACAAGGAGATGTTTTATCTCTAGAACATTGTAACCTATATCTAATTCACAACCTCCAATGTGCACACGTTTTTTTTGTGACATAGCGTACGTGCACTAGTAGTAAATCAATACAGTTGATTGAGAGAAGCAAGAGTGTTAGAAACATGCTACTAGTGACTAGTTCACTTAATTAGACATGAATCCAGAGTACAAGACAAATTACACACGCGCGCTCTCGCATGCGCACACGAACGCAACTCAACGAGGAAGACGGATAGTTGAATATAGGGTACATCGCTGACAATCCCCTTCCCTTAAATTTGGCTTGCCCTCAAGCCGATGTGAACCACCAAGATCCCAAGTCACTTGAATACAAGGCCCAAGGCAAACGTCATCCACGCCGTCAAGAATTAATGTCTCCTCGCCAAGCTGAAGCAAGGCAATCACTCGGGTCCCATTGTAGTTGTAGCATTTTGATTTCAGCGATGGGTCTTCAATCACCAACAAAAAGGGTACAAGAAGGTAGTTGATGAGTAGTGTGAATGAGTCACTCAGTGGTGTTGTTTTTGTCTAGGAAGAAGGTGGTCTTTCTCTGTTAAGCTCACAACCATATGTAATTTACTCTAACAATTGGAAACCTACCACTGATCCAATGGCTCATTAGCACTCAGTAGCAGTCCTTGCTTCTCACATGGTAGTGGATAATTCCAAGAGTTCATATCTTCTGAAAGTAAGCCTGCCTTATGAATCATGGTGTGGCGATACTATCATAACTACAAGGAGCTCAGGCTATGTATGTGACTCCAAAATTTCATTCCGACAAGACAACATCTCTTATCTTGGTTAACCGCTGCTATAGTGCAAAAAGACTTCTCATATTCAGACTTCCAAAAATAGCAACGGAAATGTTAAAAAATAATACCACTAAACATTTTTCTTTTGCAAAGGGCGCAAAACTCATCTCTTTCTCATGAAAAATTGACAGACATGCAAAGTAGATGAATATATGTAAGTAAATATTTTACATGGAATAACATTAGCAAAATAATATGTTTCAACATAAGCATTTGCTCCCAGGTGCACCTTCTAGTATCTGTCAACACCTCGATCTTGTTGTGCTCAAGGCATCAAGCTATATCCTCTCACAGGACTACTATAGAGAAGACTAAGAATGGTTTAGGTGGTATCGTTGCGAGGTATCGCGTGAGCCCAGTAGGGTTTGACACTCTGTGGTTGCAGCTGTTTGGCTTCTTATTAGCCAGTGGGACACATAGCATTCTGGACAATATACCACAGCCAATCCCGAGCACTACCTAAAAGAGCATTAGAAATAAAGTGAACTAAAAGTCGACCAATGTCTTGAGTAATTTCATCTTATCTATGGTCAAGCATTTTGATTTGTCACCCCACAAGTGCAATTTCTTAGTGTTTTACAGCAAGCGCTCATGTGTCGTTCCCCCCCTTGGGGGCATCATTCTTAAAGGTGTGCATTGGCTCGAGGGATCAGTGGACGGTTTCAGCGGTTGAGCAGCGTTTCATGTGACACATCAGCGACATGGAGTCTCGGAGCCATGGTGCTACAGGGACTTGGTGACGGATGCGTAATGATGGACACGCGTTGGGAGGTGGCGTCGAAGGCAGGCCTGGCGTCGATGTGTCGATACCTGCTTTAAAGATGGATCGGTGGAAGATGGTGGCGGTGACCTCTATAGCGCGCGCATACAGTTCCCGCTGAGAATGCGCTGAACCGGTGTGTCACAGACCCGACGATGGCGGCTTTGTTGAGATCTTCGGTTTTAGATGTTGGGCTTTGCTGTGAGGTTTGGGCAGGCAGCCTGATAATACGCACCCCTTCATCAAGTTGATAGAAGTAGTGACAGATGTTGCCAAGATGTTGTCTTCAGACTTATGTATTACTTCCTCTGTCAGGTGAAAAGTGTAAATATAATTTTTTAGGACAAATTATGAAGTGGAGTAAAAGATGCAAGCCACCATCTCTCTCCTCTTTAATTACCCAACCCCCAATGAACTAAGTGCATGTAGAAATTAAGGAGACCATGTGTAGAATGTTATTGATCTTAATTACCGTGTGATGATGAGAGAGAAGTATTTTTTCTATTTTAAAGTGCACTGGGAAGATAGAAATACACTCTTCTGTGAACAAATTTTAAAGCCAAATGTACACGTGGAGAAAATAAGAATTAGATAACAATTACCGCAGTGGAAAAAAATCAGATCAAAGAGGCCAAGACCAACGATCGCTTCTAGGAACCAATGTAATTTCAGCATCTCTCAATGGGATGAAGACACAACTTCTAGGTCAAGTTAATTCAGCGTCAGAATCAACAATGCTAGCCATGCCCGGCCATATTCCGCATGCCTCCTGTTGTCACATGTGTTTTCAACTCTTCAGTTCTCTGGCAAATAATTTTTCCTTGATTTATGTGTTTGACCCTGCAACATGCATGTACTACTATATATGCTAAGCTACCAACAAGTTAAAAATGAAATGATTTAATTTGATGTCTGCTTTGGTGAAGTTGGAGCGGTATGTATAAGGGGGAAGGATTATTAATGCAAGTGAAAATTGGTGGAGCATAGATTTGTTCCCACATATGTGGTTAACCAACATAAGTTGTACGCACCAGCCACCTACCTTGAAAGTTCGAGCTGACAAGAAAAAGTTGGCTGCGCTATGCAGTTTCTACTTCCACTCTGCCGTTTAAACAGACGAGAGTTACCAACAAACTTATAAAACTGAAAATATTTGCATCTCTATCAGCTGCTCGGCCTCCTCAAGTCTTGGCTCATCCAACATGATTTCGATATGTCGTCCTTGAGAATCTACATGGAAAACAAGAAAGCGCCTAGCCACATTCCCGTAGAAATACTACACCCAAGACAGGTCGATCATTTCTAGGAACCAAAGTACATATGTGATATGTCTTTATCTGAGATAAAGCCTCAACTTCTACCTTAACTTTATTCAGCATCAAAGACAGCAATTGCTCTACCCCCGTTCCTGAAGCCTCATGTTCCCACGTGTTTTTCAATTGTTTTGTTTTTTCCTCACAAATCGTTTTCCTGTGTTTATGTGATTGTACCTACATGATAGACTAAGTTAGGTGCTACACAACAGGTTTTCTTTTAGGGGAAGGCGCTACCGGGCAGACAAGTTAAAACAAAGCAAAACAATGTAGGATGATGTCTGCTCTGGTGAAGTTGGAGTGGTATATATAAGGAGGGAGTATATTAATGCAAGGAAAATTTGGAGCGTGCATTTGTTTTCATGTGCAATGCCATGCAGTACGCACCAACCAGCTCACCTGCAAAACTACGTGGTTTGCCTTAAAAGCCAGAGCTAAGGCGGTACTGAGCGAAAAAGTTGGCTACGCTGAAATCATCTGCATTTTTGTTGCAGCAATTGTGGTGCCTCCTCATGTCTTCACTCTTTCAATATGTGTTGAGGATCCACATGGAAAACAAGACGCACACAGTTATGACTATTTTATCACTAATCATTGCTATCAAAAACACATCTAGATCTATGTCTTTTTTTTTTGCGGGACATCTAGATCTATGTCATTAAGGAATTTCATATACAAAGTACCCCCTTTGTTTCTTTTACTCTGTATATAAGTTTTGCCGTAAGTCAATCTTGGTAGAGTTTGGCCAAGTTTATCAGAAAAAACTAACAGCATTCACAATACCAAAATAGTATCATTAGATGTATCATCAAATCAATTTTCATATTTTGTAACTCTAATATTGTAGATGTTGATATTTTTTTATATAATTTTTGTCAAACTTTACGAAGTTTGACTTGAGACAAATCTTATACGCGAAGTAAAAAAGAAACAGAGAGAGAAGACAAATCTTATATGCGGAGTAAAAAGTAACGGAGGGAGTATTATCTAGTGGAAGGCACACAGATAACTCATAATCACAATCCTTTTTTTCCCCTATAAATACGCATCATTACAACTGGCGTATAACAAGTGCCCGCTCCGTTTTCCCATTCCTATTGCATTCGGTATTTGAATCTCCTGAATTCAAGTAGAGAATATCATAGCTTTCTTCTTCTTTGATTTCCCTTGGGGCAGAGGATAAACTCAATGGATTCAAAAGCTATCTCCTCAACCCACCCTCCTGAGGTTGCGCCCATACCAAGGACAGAGCTCGCAGTTCTCCCTTCAACACCAATGGTAGATATATAGGAACCGAACTGTCTCACGACGTTATGTGAACTGCATGGAGCAACAACATAGAAAATTATATGAATGGCTGCTCAAAACCACCCTCGTCGAAATCATGCCGCATCGGGCCCTTCTCCATTTTCGCCGTTGGCCATGCCAGCCATGGTGCTACTAGGTGACTCATCACCAGCGATAGCAGGTGATCCACCAGAGTCAGCTGGTTTCGAAGCATCAGCTAGGCCTGCTGCTGGCTTTGGCTCTTGGCTTGGAAGGGACCTTAGCTGCTGAATTGCGGCTGCGGCCTCCGGCATGGCGAGCCTTGGTGGCTATGGGGGAACCCAGTGGCACTAGACGGCCTTTCCTGTGCAACTGGTGTCACTGTTGGTGCTTGTGCTGGTGCCGGTTCTGGTGTTAGATCATCAACGGCGTTGCTGTCCCTGGAGTAGTACGGAGGACAATCGTAGTAGCCCTCCTGAGTGCCAGGGTTCGATTTGTCATAGCTCATCTGCGGCCGCACCGGTACCCAGGCCTCGAGCCCTCGACACCCGCCGCTGCAAGTACACAGCATCAAATTTAAGCGTAAATCTAGAACCAATGTACTGTTTTTGCTATCGAAAAGGTGTGATGGCACCCGGGAGTCCCGGCACCCTCCTATCTCATCCATCCAGTGGCAACAAGATTCGTGCCAGGCTCTGTCGAGTTGCAGTTGATTTGCAGCAGCAACGTAATTAGGGAGGCTTTTGTTAGGCTCGAGGCATGCAGTGGTCCCAGATCCCTGTTCAAAATATGCAGTACAAGTTTGACAAGATGTTTCTCTGTCACGTGACGTGACTGGATGCTCTCTCTCCATTGTTTCTTATGCATGCACACTTGCAGGTTCTTTCTCCCTCTATTAGAAAAAGCGTTCTCTCTCTCCAACCACTGCACTTTGTGGGACGGATTCCTTTTCTCCAATCCGTGAAGGAAACAGTGGGACAGTAAACTTCTCTTTTTTAATGGAGTAGCACAACTTTGACTTTGAGTAAGAGGAGGCTGCGTGTGACTTGAGAAGTTGAGACAGGCTAAAAAATAGTAAAAGAGAACCTATGTGTGAGAAGTGAGACAGAACTTGTGAGGAGGCTGCATGCATGTGATGTGACTATGCGAGGGAAACTTTGTCCCTTGGCGGTTCACGTGAGAGTTCTGTAAAAGTTGTGTCTGAGAGGTCCCACGATAGATTAATTTAGAGTGATTACATCCCACGCAATGCAAAAGTTCTGTGAGCTGTGCAGATCTCGAGAAGCTCATTTATGTACGGACGGTGATGATAAGAGGATGCTACAGTAGCCTACCATAACATAAGATCTAGGAAATGATCTGGATGTAGGTTCTGCAGGTAATGGCATGGACGATTGCCTCCCTATTCAAACATAACCCAGGAGTGAACATGAGACAGGAAATATGATGGTGCCAGCTCAGGTTAGTTCCTCAGTTCGTTTTTTGTAGGGTAAATGGCAGGTGCATGCTCCGGATATTCATTTTGGCTCTAGGGTCCAAATGCTCCTGAAATCTGGACCGGCCCTTGTCATGGAGATCTGTGAGCCCTGCTGTATACTACACTGTATTCTGATTTATGAATCCATTTTGTAACTGTCACATGGCCCATGTCTGGTCGTTCTTCAATGCACTATGCCGTCTCCTTGACGTTAGTCCAGCCTGATAGCAGAAGGTCATGGGCCGACCCAAAACGCTCTGTACCATGGGAGCCAGCCACCCTTGCTCATTGCATTAAAGTCTGAAGCACTTCTCTTCGTCCCCATCTTCAGAAATCCTTCCCCATCCCCAGCCTAGCAGAGTAACTCATATCCAGCCATGGCTGGGCAGAGTGTTCTGTCCGGCAAATGGCATCCTAATCTGATCCTTTAGATCAGTGGAATAGACAATAATTCATTCAGACAACACTAAAATTCTTGCTAATGCCTAGTTCTGTCTAACTTGCTAGCATCATCCTGTGATAATGTATGTATCGGCACCTCAAATTCAGAACAAGCAATTCTACCTATTCATTTCCAGATCTTTTAATTCATAAGTACGTATTTGACAGTGAGATACGGTTGCAGCAAATTTACGTCTTTGTCCAGCCAGGAGCTTGGGGTTGCATTTTCCCTGTTGATTGAACGGAAACGCCACTGTCCGCCTGCTCATGAATCACAACTAGCTTGTTCCCCTCCGGCGTACCTCACAACGCTCCTTTACAGTGACACGGATATAATCCACAGAGTTTGTTGTGCACTTCCAATGTACTAATGCAGGAAAAGTAAAGCGAAACACTGATGTTCCCATCGCACAAAGCAAACCTGCAAGCAATTCACCTCTTCGTCCAACCAGGCATTTGAGGGTCCATCTTCCTCGTCTTCTTCAGTCACGACTAGCCGGTGCCCGTCCCTTGTTCCCACTTCAGGTTCAGGAGCCGCCGCCGCGAACTCTGCATTATCTGCCTAGCTTTCCCCGTCCGCCGGCCCACTGCGGCACAGAGAGCGGTACTTGCGCATACACCGACTATACTGTTGGCATCATCCAGCAACGCCGGCTCCGCCTCTACAGGCTACAGCCCCCTCGTTGTCGCCGAAGATTGGGAGTAGAAAGCTTCAGAACCTAGACGCACTAAATATTTACACATACGAGGGGACTTGACACTTGCCTGTCTACCAGATCCACCGTGAAGGCAAGATTGAACAGAAGAAATGTTGCAAACTCCCCCGCTTCCAGATGCTCCCACCCCCACCCCCGCCGCAGCGATTCAAAGACCTAGTAGCAAGACAATTTCTCACGATTAACTCCATCTCGTGCTGCGAAGTGGCCACGTGAAAGAATCTGTACCACGGTCCAGACAGTGCCGTCAGTTGCTGTACCATCGGCTCACCTCGTTGACGCCGGTCGGTAGCCGTCGGCACGACGCTCCCAGTACGTTATGTACGTACACCTGCTCCCTGTATACCGGATTTCCACACTGCCGTATATCATATTGAGTAAATGCTGACACGGATCCCACAGGCCAACTGGACGTCCAGGATATAGGGTTCATTTGGACCCCAGAGCCAAAACGCCTCTCTCGTGCATGCTCTGCCTTTTCATTAAAGATGAGGGGATATACAAGAGGTAGGGGAAAACATGAAAAAGGTGCAGTCACCCAGGGTGCTGCCTATATATACATCAAAGTCACCTTACGTTTCTGTTGTTCCTTAGTTCTTACCAGGGGCGGAGCTACGTACAGCTACCCGGTGTCACTGGCACCGGGTGCAATTTACACTTATTTATTGGTTTAGTATATAGGTCATTGAATTATTTGATACGTAGGCATGTGTTCTCTATGTGGACATCGGATAATTTTAAGTCTGGATCCGCCCCTGGTTCTTACCCGAATCAAAATCACCATCCGATGTTGTCGTGTACATATTGGTTTGCTACAAACAGTAACGCTTTTTAAGACATAAGGGCTGCAAAGCTATTTAAGCATTGGCCAACAGGAGGAATAGCTACAAGTCTACAAAACATATCTGGGAAGCTCTGCAAGAATTAGTAGTTGGCCATGCTTGTACAATATAATAACAATGTGGTGAGACACAATACGAAAGATGTTCAAGAACATGCTCTCGCTAGGGACAATGCAAGACAGGACTTTGGGAAGCTTCCAAACGGAAAATCAAAGTAAACTCTAGGAAGATTACCATTAATTTACACAACAAGTCAGGATGGCCGAGTGGTCTAAGGCGCCAGACTCAAGTTCTGGTCCTCTTACGAGGGCGTGGGTTCAAACCCCACTTCTGACATATTCTTTTTTGGCTCTATAAAAATATGAAGAAACTAGTGTGATCACTCCTCAATCGCCTAGCGATTCACTCTATACATTGTTTTTGCCACTGTCATTTTAGGGACAATGATGCTTTCAAAATACTTTCCAATCGCGGGACTTGATGCCTACTTAAGAAAACGGAACGATTATATATAAGGGAAACTCTGTTCATGGAATGCCAACAGAGTTTTTATTTATTTTAACCTAAATTCTTAAAAGCAAAGCTTTGCTGTTTAGACGTTCCGAACACACACCCTTCGCCGCCGTTCGATCGAAATCGCGGCCTCCAGGTGCTGGACGGTCGGGCCGACACAAACGAAGCCATTCTGCCCGTGCGGCTGTGCGGCCGTTCCCCACTCCTCTTGAACTCACCTTCTCCCTCTCCCTGTGCACACATTCCTCCACGCCTGATGAGATCTGCTGCGCTCGCCTCCATTGCCCTGGCCCTCGCGCTCGCCGGCGTCCACCGAGCCAAATCCTGCGCCGGAGCCCCTCCTTCCTCAACTTTCTTCTCCACCGATGTGCCCCCACACCCCGACCGGCAACGAAGCACCCCGCATGAGCGGACGCGTTCCCCTGCCCCAGACCGGCGGCGAAGCGACCCCGCGCTCTGCTTCTCCCTCCCCGGCGTCGTCGTACACCCCGCCGCGTCGATCCCTCGCCGGATTGATGCATCCCGTGGCTGGGACCTTTGCTTCCTGTTTGACCCAGTCCCTTCTCATCCAACAACAACAGCAAAAGGAGGAAGCAGCTGCTCCGGCCGCCCCTGCAGATTCCAACCAGCGACGGCCCCTTCTGCTCACGCGCCCCTTGGAGATCCCCTACAGTTCAAATCCCTGGCTGCACAGTATAGGGATGATTCTCTTGAAGCATTGCCTCAAATTCTTCCTCCACAACCATGCCTGCAGGGGTCATGTGGACGGCGACGAGAAGCATGGAGCAGTGGATGCGGTGCAGTACCTCACTGTAGATTTCCCTCCCGCTCTTCGTCCACAGGGTGAGCCGTTCTGAACCAATTTTTGGATTTGCCAAAGTGCGTGAGTTACACAGAGATGTGGTGCGTTGCTAGAGTTTGCAGTATGAGTAGTCCATGAGTAATTGCCAGAACCTTTCCCACAGAACATGCCTTTTTTTGTCGTACAAAACTTGCCTAACTATTTATCTATAGTTGCCTCAAATGTTAGTCAATTTTGCCATCTCATTGAGGTGCTATATATCTGAAATAGCAAGTAACATACTGAAATGTTGTCTGCTTGGATGGTTAAACATTTCTGTTGATCATGGTATCCATATCAGCCTAATGATTTGCTTGCCTAATGATTTTGTTAGTTGGTTGCATGATATGCAGTGGCGAAGCTACACACGCTTCATTGGGCGGGCCAAAACCAACTAGCTTAAGAAATATGTTTGAATTTTTGCTCCCAGAGCCCCAGTTCAGCACCACTCTACACTGTAATCTTCTTTGGCTGGGCGGGCCATGGCATGGTTTTGCCCAGCCGTAGCTCCGCCACAGCACCACTGATGAAATGTCTGTCCGCCTAGTTAAACATTACTATTGAATATGGTGTCCATATCAGCTAGACTGAAACTTGTACAAGAACACATTGGTTCAATAATAAAAAAAGGTCTACTTGGATGGTTTATACATTTACAAGTCCGTCGGTTCTAAACTTCTAATACTACAAGATATGTGTAGAAGTATAAGCACATTAGTGCGTATTGAATAATGCCGCCAGAATCAAATTGATTTTTACAAAGGATTAGCACATATTATTATCGTTATGCTATTTTTAGTACACATTAAAGTAAACTCTCCTAGGGGAAAGCAACACTGCATCTGAATGAAAGATTCTCTGTCTTCCAGTGGTCGTTGATGCCACACACAAGATGTAGTTAACAACAGGATATCGTTTGATGTGTGCACTGACAGTTCCATCTGTTTGAACAATTCACTAGCTCTCCTTCCTTAGTTGGAGCTGAACCAGTTCCCCTGTTGGCACTTTTGTTAGCCATTAGTACATCACTAAGCAAGGAAAAGTAAGAAGTTGTGGACTGTACTTCAGACCGAGAAAGTCAAGACAAAAAAACATGTTTTCTTCTAGTCAATCTATAACCTTTCTGGACACTGAGTTCTAGCCAAACACCCTTTTTGGACACTGAGTTCTAGCCAAACACCATGCTTCCTTCTAGTCAATGATTTCTACACTAAATTGCCTAATAATGTCAGAAAATTGCCTACAATATTTATTTTGGCATATGATTTACGACAACCAGCAAGCGGATGGGAGGAGAGAGGTGTCGGAGAGTACCGGTGAGCAGCAAGCGAAGAAAGAGGAAGACCCAAGGGGGCAGTGCTATTTGTACATTGCGGCCACCTAGTGGGGTGGAGCTAGATCCGGGAAAGCGTTGTCTCGAGTGGTCGAAGAACTGGGCTGCAAATCGCCGCTAAGTATCCCAAAATCGACACCCCTAAGCATGTGTTTTTCTACTCACATACTCCCTCCGTCACAGTTTAGAAGACACAGTTAAATTTGCTTGCGTTTCCACAATAGACAAGGTTTAGGGCGCATTGCATTTATTTCTAGTAGCTAATTAGTACTCCGGTATACTATTTCTATATGCATGCATAGTGTGAATGCTATTTTTTAGCCCATCTCACAACCAATAGATAACCACCTAGGTCCCAGAGAATTTCCAAGCGCGCCTTCTAAACCGTGACGGAGGGAGTATATAATTCTGTGTGATAGAGGCAGAATAGGGAGATTGAAGAGGGGTGTGTGTGGGGGGGGGGTCCCATCTTCATGGGAAAATCGATATTTTTGAGCGCGGGGGTGAGACTTGGGATGCGGGAGCTGGAATCGTCGATGACTCGAGCCGAGATTGTCCAAAACTTGCCTAACACATGTGACTCAGTTGCCCAAAAGATTCGCTCCCAAGATGCAGGGGATGGAATCGTCCATGACTCGAGCCGAGAGTGTCCAAAACTTGCCCAACACATGAGAGCTGGTTGCTAGAGATGCCGGCATGAGTTGCCCAAAAGATCCGCTCCCGAGATGCGGGGGCCGGAATCGTCGATGACTTGAGCCGAGAGTGTCCAAAACTTGCCCAATGCATGATAGTTAGTTGATAGATATGCTGGCATGAGTTGCCCAAAAGATCCAATCCCGAGATGCGGGGGATGGAATCGTCCATGAGTCGAGCCGAGAGTGTCCAAAACTTGCCCAACGCACGATAGTTAGTTGCTAGAGATGCCGGCGTGAGTTGCCCAAAAGATGCGCTCCCGAGATGCGGGGTCAGAATCGTCGATGAGTCGACCCGAGGGTGTCCAAAACTTGCCCAATGCATGATAGTTAGTTGCTAGAGATGATGGCATGAGTTGCCCAAAAGATCCGCTCCCGAGATGCGGGGGCTGTAATTGTCGATGACTCGACCCGAGGGTGGCCGAAACTTGCCCAACGCGCGATAGTTAGTTGCTAAAGATGCCGGCGTGAGTTGCCCAAAAGATCCGCTCCCGAGATGCGGGGGTCGGAATCATCGATGACTAGAGCCGAGAGTGTCCAAAACTTGCCATATGCATCATAGTTAGTTGCTACAGACACCGACGTGAGTTGCCCCAAATATCCGCTCCCGAGATATGGGGGCTTGAATCGCCGATGACTCGAGCCGAAAGAGTCCAAAACTTTCCCAATGCATGATAGTTAGTTGCTAGAGCTGCTGGCATGAGTTGCCCAAAAGATCCGCTCCCGAGATGCGGGGGCTGGAATCGTCGATGACTCGACCCGAGGGTGTCCGTAACTTTCCCATTGTATTATAGTTAGTTGCTAGAGATGCTAGCGTGAGTTGCCCAAAAGATCGGCCCCTGAGATGCTGGGTTTTATTTCGCCCAAAACTTGCCCAACACATGTTATGTAGTTGCTAAAAAGGCTGGCGCGAGTTGTCAGAGATATATACTTTTTAGCAAAAAATGTGATTTTGTTTGCACAAATTTTTATTTTCGTAGAATAAGTTGTCTACATGTTAAAAAAAATACTTTCCTAAATCACCTAAGTTTACTCTAAAAAAATCAACCGAGTTTTGTAAATATGGTTTCGTAGATATTCTTGCCTAAACAAATTGTTTGTTTGTTTGCAGGGCCTCACTAAATTTTAAAAGGATGTCAAAGCAACATTTTTAAGGTTTTGCGCACGCGCCCAAGCAAGAAGCTTCAAGGTCCACTTCTAGGTACTCATAAAGCTATCCAACTTTTTTGTTTCAGCAAGAAAAGAGGAGTTGCCTCAAACACACAAGAGTTGCTTACTGCTAACACTGATTTTGCATGGGATGAGGTCGATATGTATGGGATGAGAGGGAGGGGGAATGGGTTTTGATGGCGATAGCATCATCATCAGGTTTTTGACAACGGGCAATTTTTGGGAGGGCTCGAGCTGGAAATTGCCTCGCAGAGGGGCATGAGTTGCATGCTCGATTGCTCGTGTATATGTAATCTGGGAAACTGATAAGCAGAGTACACGAGTTGGACTGCCTCTAGAAAGTGCCGAAAATTGCCCAACACAGAGTAGACTGTTGCTACATATGCTGGTGTGAGTTGCTGGAAGTATTTTTTTTCTTCGGAAAATGATAGGTAGTCCATGCTTGGTTTTTTATACAAATGTGTCGCTAGGTTTACACGAACTTTGATCATGTGTTTAAAATTTCCTAACCATTTTTGTGTACGTACTATTTGCCTTAAAATGATGCAGAACTTTGTCCTTAAAATGTAGTCTCTTGATAGTTCAGAAAACACACACACATATCGGGGGCTAGGCAACTTCACACAACTAGACCAAGCAATTGACACACACACACACAGAGAGAGAGAGAGAGAGAGAGAGAGAGAGAGAGAGATCAAGCAACTTTAAAACTATTGGGGTAGGAAGGTTTTTGGGTGTTAGACATTTTACGCGTGTGTAAACAGAGAATTCATAAATCTTTTTGTCCAAACAATAGGCAAGTCATAGATAAACCCATAGCAAGTCCCACGTAGTTGTCAAGAAAGTCCTGCCTATTGGTTGTCAAGCATCCAAAAACTTGCCTAGCCAGTTTGTCTTATTTTGCAGGTGCCTAAAAAATGATGCAAAATTTTCCATCTCTTCGTTTTCTCTTATATGTGGGGCTTGGTTCATCGTCGTGTGTTTGAGATGCACCAAACATTATTATTAGCTATTTGTCTACGAGCACTTTTTTCGCTTCATTATTTTGGTTGTTGGGGGCGAGGAGCCCCGTGTTGGAAATATGCCCTAGAGGCAATAATAAATAGGTTATTATTATATTTCCTTGTTCATGATAATCGTTTATTATCCATGCTAGAATTGTATTGATAGGAAACTCAGATACATGTGTGGATACGTAGACAACACCATGTCCCTAGTAAGCCTCTAGTTGACTAGCTCGTTGATCAATAGATGGTTACGGTTTCCTAACCATGGACATTGGATGTCATTGATAACGGGATCACATCATTAGAAGAATGATGTGATGGACAAGACCCAATCCTAAGCCTAGCACAAGATCATGTAGTTCGTATGCTAAAGCTTTTCTAATGTCAAGTATCGTTTCCTTAGACCATGAGATTGTGCAACTCCCGGATACCGTAGGAATGCTTTGGGTGTGCCAAACGTCACAACGTAACTGGGTGGCTATAAAGGTACACTACGGGTATCTCCGAAAGTGTCTGTTGGGTGGCACGAATCGAGACTGGGATTTGTCACTCCATGTAAACGGAGAGGTATCTCTGGGCCCACTCGGTAGGACATCATCATAATGTGCACAGTGTGATCAAGGAGTTGATCACGGGATGATGTACTACGGAACGAGTAAAAGAGACTTGCCGGTAACGAGATTGAACAAGGTATCGGGATACCGACGATCGAATCTCGGGCAAGTATCGTACCGATAGACAAAGGGAATTGTATACGGGATTGATTAAGTCCTTGACATCGTGGTTCATCCGATGAGATCATCGTGGAACATGTAGGAGCCAACATGGGTATCCAGATCCCGCTGTTGGTTATTGACCGGAGAACATCTCGGTCATGTCTGCATGTCTCCCGAACCCGTAGGGTCTACACACTTAAGGTTCGATGACGCTAGGGTTATAAAGGAAGCTTGTATGTGGTTACCGAATGTTGTTCGGAGTCCCGGATGAGATCCCGGACGTCACGAGGAGTTCCGGAATGGTCCGGAGGTAAAGATTTATATATGGAAAGTTGTTGTTCGGGTTTCGGGAAAAGTTCGGGTTTTTCGGTATTGTACCGGGAAGCTTCTAGAAGGTTCCTGAGGACTCCGGAGGGGTCCGGAGGTCCGGAGATTGTTCCACCACGTCCAATACAGCAGCATGGGCTGTAAGGGGGCGCCCTATCCTTAATGGGCCAGGGGAACCAGCCCCCCCAAGGCCCATGCGCATGGAGAGGGGAAACCCTAAGGGGAAGGGCCTCCACTTGACTTGGGAGGCACTCCTTCCCCCCTTGGCCGCCGCCCCCCCTAGGGGAAACCCTAGGGCGCCTCCCCTCCCCCCTTGCCCCTATATATATGAGGCCTAGGGGCTGCCCAAACATACATGTGATTCGATCTCTCGTTGGTGCAGCCCTGCGTCTCTTCTTCCTCCTCTTCTGTGGTGCTTAGCGAAGCCCTGCAGGATTGCCACGCTCCTCCATCATCACCACGCCGTTGTGCTGCTGCTGGATGGATTCTTCCTCAACCTCTCCCTCTCTCCTTGCTGGATCAAGGCTTGGGAGACGTCACCGGGCTGTACGTGTGTTGAACGCGGAGGTGTCGTCCGTTCGGCACTTGGTCATCGATGATTTGAATCACGACGAGTACGACTCCATCAACCCCGTTCACTTGAACGCTTCCGCTTAGCGATCTACAAGGGTATGTAGATGCACTCTCCTTCCCCTCGTTGCTGGTTTCTCCATAGATTGATCTTGGTGATGCGTAGAAAATTTTGAATTTCTGCTACGTTCCCCAACACCCCGTAGCTATTTTTTTGCTATGGAACCCCACACACCCTTTGTGTTTTCATTTCATTTTATATTTTTCTCAGGAGTCACCTACAAAAATCTCAAGCTATCAAAGAAATGCCCAAGAAAAGGAAACCATCACCAAGTACTCTCCGGTAATTTTCACATCCTGTTCCGGGGCTTAGTTCCTTACTATCTAGGGGGATCAACTGTTCTTGATTACCTGATTTTGCATTTGAAATTGCCTTAAAAAACTCAGAACTTGCCTACATTTTTTTGAGTGATTACATTAAAAATGAATATGAAGAGCCTAGTAGGTCTGTTAATGACACAACATATCACAAATTGCTTAATGGTATCACTAGGTTTGCTTAAACAAATCCATAGAAGTTGCTGCCTTTTTTCCAGGAAGAACCATTTTTGTACGAAAGCAAACTAAAAATGACGGGCTTTTGTTTTTGCTTTCTCCCACCCATTTCATTTTTGCTTAAAAAGCGCCCCAGTAGTTGCTCACCCCCCCCCCCCCTCACATCAAGTTCTAGCATGCAGAGCACACATAAGTTGCTTACTGGCAACACTGATTTTTGCTTAAACAAACCTTAGAAGTTGTTGCTCTTTTTTGTTTTTTCAACACTCTTCTAGTACAAAAGGCAACCTAAGAAAAAAAGATCAAGGGGTTTCTCTGGATGTACAACAGCCAATAGTTGGACAAAGAAAACTGAAACAGTTTTCATGTCCTGACTTGACTTGCTTATTGTTAATGATTGATTTGCTTAAAAATCTGATATAGTTGCTCACACTTTGCCCCCTACACATCAAGTTCTAGCACGCGTGAAACACACAAGAATTGCTTACTGCCAACACTGGTTTTGCTTAAACAAACCCTAGAACTTGGCTGCTCTTTTTTGTTTTTGAACACATTTATAGTACAGAAAGCAACCTAAGAAAAGAATCAAGGGGTTTCTCTGAACGGACAACAGCCATCAGCTGGATAAAGGAAAACGAAACACTTTTCATGTACTGGCACTTGCTTTTTGTCAATACTTTGATTTGCTTAAAAAACCGCTATAGTTGCTCACTAATTCCTTTTTACTGTTTCTTGCAACAGGTGCAGTACAAATCAATACTAGTTGCTCATGCAGATGGAAGAAACAAGGGAAAAACATTGGAAAAGTAGTTTGCAATCATGATGAACAAGGTGAGGAAAAGTCAAACCTTCTGTCTCTTTCCTCTTATACACCATGGTTCACTTTTCTATCTCTCCCTTTTGTGTTTAGATTCTTATAGATCTCTTTTTCAGTTCTCAAGCTATATGTGGCAGCCATTACAGGGACCTTCAGATGAGGGGCAAGGGAGGAGAGGGGGCGTGGGGAGAAGAAGCAGAAGGGCATGGGAACGACGCGTCTAGAGCGCTCCCTCTCGCTGGGTGGATGGGGGACGCAAGAGATGGTGGACCCTCTCACTTTCCAAATCTGGACAAGGGGACCGAAACCTACCTAATATGGGAGGCTGCCAGGAGGCGCTAGCGGGCAGACGTTTGCTCGCTAGTCGCGCCCTTATTTTAATGTCGTGAATCTGCGTGAGTTACACAATTGGTACATCGTTGATGTAAGTTATATGAACCCCCACCCCGGTTCATACTGAAACCCTAATCTGAGCAAAAAGTTCACTGGCGCCAATCTCAAAAGATTAATAGGTACCGGAGAGGAGATTAACTTGGCCCATAGACATGGGATGCTACCACTAGTTTAACACGATATATTGAAAGAACTAACAAGATAAAATAAGGCAACTCAACGACAGATGTAGTTAATTACTTTAGGGTACGCCCCAGCAAAAAAAAATTACTTTAGGGTACGTATTAGCAACTCCTGCTTTGCATCGAGTTCAGACCTCTGTTCCGTCCTAGACATCTCAAAAGAGCCTACTCTCCCTACCACCACTATTGATGCCTTACATTCTTGTGTATTGGATCTTAAATGTACTTCTCTAATCCTATCATTGATTTGTTCATTTCATCGTCACATATTTGATTATCTAAGAATGATTTAGGCGGTAGTGTTATGAGGTATGGCGTACGTGAGCCCACGAGGGTTTGACACTGCGTGGTTGCAGCTTTTTGGTTTCTTATTAGCTAGTGGGATGCATAGCAGTTTGGACAATCCTACCACGACCAATCCTGAGCACTGCCTTTAGAAATAAAGTGAACTAAGTCCACACACAAATATATTTAAAAGGAAACCAGTATCTTCGGTAATTTCATCTTATCTATGTTCAACCATTTTGATTTGTCACAACACAAGTTCGATTTATCTGTGCTTTATCACGATCATCCATGCCTACCTAATTAGTTACTGAAGGACATATGCATGCATCAACTTCTTAACATTTTCCTTCAATGGGTTATGGAAGGTCCTCGTGGTGGTTATGGAAGGAGGCTACAACATCCGGTTGTGCCCCATCATGTTGTATGTCGTGTTTCCCTACGCTTTTCTCACACACACACCTTTCAGTCACATCTCTTGGTCATGGCTGCTGAAGAGCTGCTTTGCGTCACGACCAAGGTGCATGAGACCATGTTGCGTCCCCTTGTCACCGACCTACGGAGGCTCTCTGGCTCCCGTGTTCCTTTCATGGTGCATGGGGCATACCACCTTCAGTTAGCTGCCATCCCCGTAGACGATTTCACTCCCACCACCTAGAGGTCCTACAGTTCCTACCAATACAGGTTCTTGCTTTGGCTCTACCACTGACATCGCCTTCCTTATGAACCCCTCCTTCACCATTGCCACATCAGCGAATCCCCTGCCTACTCCTTCTGCGCGTTGAAGAGACCACCAGGCACGCGCTCTACCAATGTGATCATCAGATCATGCACAAGCCATTTGCGTGCCCTGGTGGGGTGCCCCATGCACCGTGGAGCATCTATCGCGGGCATGCCCATAGCCTTTTCAAAAAAGAAAATCAGCATCTCCTCAATGGAATGAAGACACAACTTCTTGATAAGTTCATTCAGCGCAGAAACAAGAATGCTAGGCATGCCCGGCCATGCTTCTCATGCCTTTTGTTGTCACGTGTGTTTTGAACTCTTCAGTTCTTCTCTCATATAATTTTTCCCTGCATCATGTACTATACTAAGCTAATGATAAGTTAAAATAAAATGAAACGATTTAACATGGTGTCTACTCTAGTGAAGTTTGCAGCTGTATATATACACTAGTAGAAAACCGGCCTTTTGTCCCGGTTCGTAAGGGCCTTTAGACCCTATTCTTGAACCGGGACTAAAGGGTCGTTACTAATACCCTCACCCTTTAGTCCCGGTTCAAACCAGAACCGGGACAGATGGGACTCCACGTGGCCTGTGCGCCGAGCCCAGGCAGGAGGGCCTTTGGTCCCGGTTGGTAGCACCAACCGGGACCAATAGGCATCCACGCGTCAGCATTTCTGTGGTTAGGGTTTTTGGTTTTTTTTTGAAAGGGGGGAGGGGGTTTGGGGATTTTGGGGGGTTAATTTAGGTATTTCATATATTGTGTTAGCTAGATAGCTAATTAATAGAGAAGTGTCCTTTCTTATGTCCGTGCTTGGTCGACGTTACGTACTAAACATACGTATAGAGAAGACTAGGCATATGCTAGCTAGTAAGCAAACGAAGGAAACAGAAGATCGTCATGAACATATATGCATACAGAGAGAAGTGATATCGACCACATCTCCTTCTCCGAGAGATTGGTCGAACAACAAGTTCTCGTATATCTATCGTCCGACACTACCGGCTACATATATACAATAATTATCTTTTACAAATATAATCTCTTAAATTACGGACGCATGGTCCACATAGTATTCTCCGTCTTCAGCGATCACGTGGTCAAGAAAGAATGCCGTCAATTCCTCTTGAATTGCTCGCATGCGATCTCGTCCTAGGAGTTCATTCCGCTGCCGAAACATCTAATTTGAAGAAGGGGGTCAATACACACACATATATATATATATATGAATGAATGAAACTCAACACAAATGATGGTAATAAACAAAAATTGTGAATATTATTTCTTACGCATTTCATATTGTTTCTCAGAGTACCCGCCCCACTCACAGGTCGTGTGGCGGATGGACTCGCAGACGTAGTATCCATAGAAATCATTTCCTTGTTCCTGCCACAACCATTTTACAAGAAATAGAGGTCAATCAAACAGATAAGCAAGAATGCCAAATGGTATTGATGAAACTAGCCATTGAATCAATAGCTAGGAGACGCACGGAACATGGTACTATAGTACTTACTTTCGGGTATCTAAATTCCAGCTCATTCGGGAGTCCCGGGGAATTTGTGCTGAATTTTCCCCAGACACTGCCAGACAAAAGAAAACAATTACTTGATATCAGGAAATGAACAAATTTGCTGATGTGGTGGATAATGATCGATTTAACTTACTTCTTGAGGATTTCAGTCATGTCCACATACTCCTGGGAATCTTTTCGTCTCGAGTCCAAAACAGTTACTAATCCCTTCTCAAGCCTAATCTCCAGGAGAATATAGTGGAAACTGCGCACGCATGCATAACTCATCAATTACATTACTATAACCTGGACTAATATATAAGGGAAACCGAATATGCACAAGACAACACTCACTTGAAGTTGTAAGGAAAGAGTATTATATTTTTGTGTTCATTTATTTTGAATGATCGTAGCAAGCTGGCCTCGGTTTCTGCGGCATGATTTTTAACCTGAACTGCATCTATGAGATTTGTGTTAATGAACCCAATATCACCGATTTGTATTTTCTTTAATTCGGCGATCTTCAATCTGCATAATATAGTGAGGATAATTATAAATACATGCAATGAAAGAGCTGAGCTATGTAGAGAGACTTAATGACAGAAGTAGTAGTACTTACAGACAGTAGCAGGTGACCGTTGCTTTATCGAGGGCCAATTGATTGAAAAACTGATAGAACTCATCAAATGGAACATGCAACAGTTCAATTTCAACGAGGTCATGCTCCGGTTTAACTCTCATATACAAAGTATTCCTCCCCCCAGACTCTCTGCAGGTTTTCATGTACCAATCATGCAATCTTCACATCATCGTTGTTAGAGATCTTTCATCTTTGATGAGAGGCTTCCCGTACTCGTATCTGTGTATCTGCACGTCCAGGAAACCATAATCTACATCGTCGGGCAGGTAATCGTCAAGATTGGTATAACCGGGCGCCATCCTCGGATCGACGCTAGGCACCTTGAGCGGGGGGCACGATTGCTTTGCTTGTTCGCCGAGCTGGGCAATTTGTTTCCCAGCTACTCGTCGTTCTTTCAGCCTTTGATCACTGACTGTACTTCCCGACCGCGACGCTTCGACCCATGTCTTTGCAATAATGCGCTCATAGTTGCCTTTTGGCGGAGACTTGGGTGGTTTTGCCAGGACAGCCAGAGTGCGCTTCACTTTCACCGAATCTACCTTCTCCTTCGGAGGTGGATGTCTCTGTGCTTTCAACCCTTGAAACCAGTCATCCTTCTCGGTTCGCGCGATCCTCGCGTTCTCCTCCGGGCTCATCTCGTATGGTAACTTCTCTGGAGATTTCAGAGAAGGACCGAATTTGTATTTTCTCCCGCCTCTGGCTGTACTGCTAGACGCTGGCAGAGCAGACGGAGCGGCAGTCTTCTTTACTGCTTGCTTTTTGCGAGGCGGAGGAGAAGGACTACGACACGCCGGAGCAGCTGCCGGAGCGGCGGCGGGTCTCTTCCACCCTTGCTGACGAGGCGGAGAAGGAGTAGGCTGGCTGCTCGGGCGCGCCGGCGCAGGTGGAGAAGGAGGCGGAGTGCCGCCACGCGCTGGAGAAGGAGCCGGCCGAGGGCCCTGATCGTCACTCGCCGAAGGAGGAGGCGGTGGAGGAGGCGGAGTCCCCTGACTCGCCGGAGGAGGAGGAGGCGGCGGAGGCGTCCAGTTTGGAAGGTTGATGAGCTCCTTCCGCCATAGGCATGGAGTCTTCAGAGCAGAACCCAGCCGAGTCTCCCCTTCTCCGGTAGGGTGGTGAAGCGGGAGGTCCTCAAATCCCTCTGTTATTTCATCCACCATCACCTTAGCATATCCTTCTGGAATCGGCCGGCAGTGAAAAGTTGCGCCGGGTTCATTAGGATAAACAGAGCCAACAGCCGCCTTGACCTTCATATTCATCCACTGCGTCATAAGGTGGCAATTATGAGCCTCCGTGATAGCATCCACGGGATAGCTGGCAGGAGCCGTCAAGACAAGCTCTGGCTGAAGCAGCTCGGTGGAAGCCACGCTGCTTCTCCGCTGAGATGGCGGGGTAGCTTCAGGGGAAGCTTCGGCAGTTCGTTTCTCCCGGTCTGCTTCTCGTTCCTCTATCCCGAGTACCCTTTCTTTAAGCGCCTGCAGTTCGGACTGCTGCACTTTCTTCCTCCTCTCCTGGCTTTTGTAACCGCCTGCGTCCGGAAACCCAGCCTTCCACGGAATGGAGCCTGGCGTGCCTCGTGTCCGTCCAGGGTGCTCAGGATTCCCGAGGGCCTTTGTGAGCTCGTCGTTCTCTCTGTCTGGAAGGAACGTCCCTTCCCGCGCTGCAGCGATATAGTACCGAAGCTTTTTCAAGGGTATGTCAGCTTGCTCATCCGTCCAAATGCACTTCCCTGTTACAGGGTCCAAGGTTCCGCCAGCCCCGAAGGACCAAGTCCGGCAACGGTCTGGCCAGCTCATTGTCTCTGGTTTGATCCCTTTTTCAACCAGATCATTCTCAGCCTTGGCCCACTTAGGCCGGGCTACCAGGTAGACACCTGACCCCGTGCGATGGTGAAGCTTCTTCTTCGCAGCGTTTTTCTTGTTTGTCTCCGACATCTTCTTACTCTTTTCCGATGTCTTGTGGGCCACAAATGCAGGCCAGTCATCTCTGATCTTCTCATATATGCCCTTGAATTCTGGTGTCTCTTTTTTCTCGACAAACCTATTCAGGTCTTTCTTCCACCTCCTGAATAGGTCTTCCATCCTCTCAAGAGCAAAAGACTTGATTAATTGCTCTTTAACTGGCTTCTCCGGATCATCCTCTGGCGGTAGGGTGAAATTTGACTTCAGCTCAGTCCAAAGATCATTTTTCTGCAGATCATTGACATAAGACACCTCAGGGTCTTCGTTCTTAGGCTTATTCCATTGCTGGATGCTGATCGGGATCTTGTCCCTAACCAGAACCCCGCACTGAGCAACAAATGCCTTCTTTGTTCGGATGGGTTCAATAGGTTGGCCGTCGGGCGCGATTTCTATGATCTCAAACCTTTCATCCGAGCTCAACTTTCTCTTCGGGCCTCGTCTCTTTACCTCAGTTGTGCTCGATCCGGAGGGCTAGAAAAAAGAACAAAGACTTAATTAATATGTGTACATACCAAAACAATGAGTGCATCAATTAGCTAGTCAACGCAGGCTTAACTAATATATATACCTGGCTGGACTCGGCTCAGTCGCCGGACTCGTTTCAGTTACCGGACCCGTCGTCACGTTCTTCTTCTTGCACCGGCATTACGTCACCAGAGCCAGCTTCTTCACCCTCTCCTTCCAGAGTACCATCGGTGTCGTTGAGATACAACGAGACGGCATCACTTCCTTCTGCGATTATGTCCCTCAACAACGCTTTTCTTGCTTCGTCTCGGGCGATAGTGTCCATAGTTTCTACAAATATTTACAACATGGCAATTATTATTCAGACATGACAAATGGATATATTAGTGGCAAACGTAGAACTAGCTAGCTAAGCATAGTAAGGAATCATATATATTAATTAGTGGCCTAGGCGCTGCTTCTCTAGGGTTTGGGGTGGCCTCGACAACGCTTCAAGGGTTTGGGGTGGCCTCGACAAGGAGGGGGTAATATCGACCCCCCCCCCACGTGTTGAAGCTATCCGGAGGGGGTATATCGACAACGACGACACTACATCTATGTCCCTCGACGACCCTCGTTCCTGATAAAAAAAAAGAGGAAGAAGAAGAAAAAAAAGAGGAAGAAGAAAAAAAAAGAACTCCTCTATTCTTTCTCCTCCTCTCTTTTTTTCTTCTTCCTCTTATTGTTTTATCCTCTTCTTCCTCTCATGTTCGAGAGGATCGCCGAGTGGTCGGGAGGTTGCCTAGTGTCAAAGGATTCAACAAAACCATGTCTTCATCATTAGGCGAAAGTAACAGGTGCATGATGGTACGAAGCTCTCCAAAGTTATTTTGGAACGGAGTCCCAGATAGGATAATTCGCTTTTTGGTACAAAGTTCAGCAAGAACTTTCCAAATATCGTTATTTGGAAGGCCTTTGTTGAAATTCATACAAAAAGGCAAATTATCCTATCCGGGACACCATTCCAAAATAACTTTGGAGGACTTCGTACCATCATGCCCTAGTTACTTCCGGCTAATGATGAAGCCATGGATTTCTTCAATACTTTGACACTAGGAAACCTCTCTCGACCCCTCGAACCCTCGACAACCCTGGAACCCTCGACCCCTAGACGACCCTGCTGGAACCCTCGACCCTGGAACCCTCGACCCCTCGACCCTAAAACCCTTGACCCCTTAACGACCCTCGACCCTCTACCCTAGTTCCCGACCCTTGACCCCTCGGCGATCCTCGACACCCTCGTTATATCGACAACGACGCGGCATACATATACATGGGAAAATAATGTTATCGGGGAGGGGGTATCGGTACCCCCCCTCGTGTTGAAGTTTTTCTTCTTTCTCCTCTATTCCTTTCTTTCTTCTTCTCCTCTTCTTTTTCTTCTTATCCCTCGAGAAAGGAAAATAAGGAAAAGGAAGAAAAGAGGAAGAAGGAAGAAGGAAGAAGAAGAAAAAAAAAGAGGAGAAGAAGAAAAGAATAGAGGAGAAGAAGAAAAAAGATTTTTTTTCTATTTTTTCTTCTTCTCCTCTATTCCTTTCTTCTTCTCCTCTTCTTTTTCTTCTTTTCCTCTCATTCTTTTTCTTCTTCTTCTTCCTTCATCCTTCTTCCTCTTTTCTTCCTTTTCCTTATATTACTTTTTCCTCTACACTAACCTAATTAAAATGCACTAACCTAAAATCGATATCTACTAACAACCTAAATAAAAAATTAATACATATATGAAAAAACATATATAAACAAAAAATGCTATGAACATTATATTCATACATACATATATAGCCACATCCATTCATCATATAGCTATAAACAAAAAAATTAATACATATATGAAAAACATATATATATATATATATATATATATATATAATTGCTATGAGCAGAGGCTCGACGGCGGCGGCTCACAACGGGTGCTGCCGGCGAGGGCGACGGCGGCGGCGGCGAGGGCGTCGGCGACGGCGACGATGGGCTCGGGGCGGCGCGGGGACAGCGGGCTCGGGGCGGCGGGGGGCAGGGGCGACGGCCGGGGCGGCGACGACGACGGGGCGGCGCGGGGCAGGGGCGACGGCGACGGCGACGACGGGCTCGATCGGGGCGGCGACGGGGACGGCGGGCTCGGGGCGGCGCGGGGCAGGGGCGACGGCGGGGGCGGCGACGACGTCGGGGTGGCGCGGGCGACGACGGGGCGGCGCGGGGCGCGGGCGGCGATGACGTGCACGGGCGACGACGACGAGGAGCAGGGCGTCGGGGCAGAGGGCGGCGTCTGCGGCGGGGATGAGGAACTAAATGAAATTTTCGCAAAGTCCTGTATATATAGAAAGCGCATTGGTCCCGGTTCGTGGCGCCAACCGGGACCAATGCCCCCCTTTAGTCCCGGTTGGTGCCCGGGACCAAAGGCTTCTTTTCAGCAGCCTAAAGGGCGGGAAGCGGCGGCCTTTGGTCCCGGGTGGTGGCGCCAACCGGGACTAATGCCCCCCTTTGGTCCCGGTTGGTGGGACGAACCGGGACCAATGCCCCCCTTTGGTCCCGGTTGGTGGGACGAACCGGGACCAATGGCCCTGTGCTGGAACTGGCGCGGTGCGGTGGGATGTTTAGTCCCACCTCGCTAGCCGAGAGGCTTCAGCAGTGGTTTATAAGCGCTGCTGCGCTGACCACTTCGAGCTCCTCTCAAATGCAGGCTTACGGACCTAAAGTCACTTTATCTGCCTGTGGGCCTACTGGGCCTCTTGCGGGCCTGAATCCTGGCCCATGGTAGGGTTTCTAGTCATATTCAGGCCGTGGGGGCCCAGTAGGTGGCACTTTTTTGTTTTTTTGTTTTCTGCAACGTTCCCCAACACTAGCGTGCCTTTTCCAGTCAGTCTCCCCTCATACCGCGATTTAGGGAGACCTATCTTCTTAAGGCCAGGAATGAAGTCAACACAAAATCCGATGACATCCTCTGTTTGATGGCCCATGGAGATGCTTCCTTCTGGCCTTGCGCGATTACGGACATATTTCTTTAGGACTCCCATGAACCTCTCAAAGGGGAACATATTGCGTAAAAATACGGGCCCCAGAATGACAATCTCGTCGACTAGATGAACTAGGACATGCGTCATGATATTGAAGAAGGATGGTGGGAACACCAGCTCGAAACTGACAAAACATTGCGCCACATCACTCCTTAGCCTTGGTACGATTTCTGGATCGATCACCTTCTGAGAGATTGCATTGAGGAATGCACATAGCTTCATAATGGCTAATCGGACGTTTTCCGGTAGAAGCCCCCTCAATGCAACCGGAAGCAGTTGCGTCATAATCACGTGGCAGTCATGAGACTTTAGGTTCTGGAACTTTTTCTCTGGGATATTTATTATTCCCTTTATATTCGACGAGAAGCCAGTCGGGACCTTCATACTGAGCAGGCATTCAAAAAAGATTTCTTTCTCTTCTTTCGTAAGAGCGTAGCTGGCAGGACCTTCATACTGCTTCGGAGGCATGCCGTCTTTTTCGTGCAAACGTTGCAGGTCCTCCCGTGCCTCGGGTGTATCTTTTGTCTTTCCATACACGCCCAAGAAGCCTAGCAGGTTCACGCAAAGGTTCTTCGTCACGTGCATCACGTCGATTGAAGAGCGGACCTCTGGGTCTTTCCAGTAGGGTAGGTCCCAAAATATAGATTTCTTCTTCCACATGGGTGCGTGTCCCTCAGCGTCATTCGGAACAGCTAGTGCGCCGGGACCCTTTCCAAAGATTACGTGTAAATCATTTACCATAGCAAGTACGTGATCACCGGTACGCATGGCGGGCTTCCTCCGGTGATCCGCCTCGCCTTTAAAATGCTTGCCTTTCTTTCGACATTGATGGTTGGTCGGAAGAAATCGACGATGGCCCAGGTACACATTCTTCCTGCATTTGTCCAGGTAAATACTTTCAATGTCATCTAAACAGTGTGTGCATGCGTGGTATCCTTTGTTTGTCTGTCCTGAAAGGTTACTGAGAGCGGGCCAATCGTTGATGGTCACGAACAGCAACGCCTTTAGGTTAAATTCCTCTTTATTGTGCTTATCCCACGTACGTACACCATTTCCATTCCACAGCTGTAAAAGTTCTTCAACTAATGGCCTTAGGTACACATCAATGTCGTTGCCGGGTTGCTTAGGGCCTTGGATGAGAACTAGCATCATAATGAACTTCCGCTTCATGCACATTCAAGGAGGAAGGTTATACATACATAGAGTGACCGGCCAGGTGCTGTGATTGCTGCTCTGCTCCCCGAAAGGATTAATGCCATCCGCGCTTAAAGCAAACCATACGTTCCTTGGGTCCTTTGCAAACTCATTCCAGTACTTTCTCACGATTTTTCTTCACTGCGACCCGTCAGCGGGTGCTCTCAACTTCCCGTCTTTCTTACGGTCCTCACTGTGCCATCGCATCGACTTGGCATGCTCTCCGTTTCTGAACAAACGTTTCAACCGTGGTATTATAGGAGCATACCACATCACCTTCGCAGGAACCCTCTTCCTGCGGGGTTCGCCGTGAACATCACCAGGGTCATCTCGTCTGATCTTATACCGCAATGCACCGCATACCGGGCATGCGTTCAGATCCTTGTATGCACCGCGGTATAGGATGCAGTCATTGGGGCATGCATGTATCTTCTCCACCTCCAATCCTAGAGGGCATACGACCTTCTTTGCTGCGTATGTACTATCGGGCAATTCGTTATCCTTTGGAAACTTCTTCTTCAATATTTTCAGTAGTTTCTCAAATCCTTTGTCAGGCACAGCATTCTCTGCCTTCCACTGCAGCAATTCTAGTACGGCACCGAGCTTTGTGTTGCCATCTTCGCAATTGGGGTACAACCCTTTTTTGTGATCCTCTAACATGCGATCGAACTTCAGCTTCTCCTTTTGACTTTCGCATTGCGTCCTTGCATCGACAATTACCTGGCGGAGATCATCATCATCGGGCACATCGTCTGGTTCCTCTTCATCTTCAGCAGCTTCACCCGTTGCAGCATCATTGGGCACATCGTCTGGTTCCTCTTCATCTTCCCCAGCTCCCCCCGTTGCAGCATCACGGTATTCAGGGGGAATGCAGTTGTCATCGTACTTTTCTTTTTCGTCGTCTTCCATCATAACCCCTATTTCTCCGTGCCTCGTCCAAACATTATAGTGTGGCATGAAACCCTTGTAAAGCAGGTGGGTGTGATGGATTTTCCGGTTAGAGTAAGACATCGTATTCCCACAGTTAGTGCATGGACAACACATAAAACCATTCTGCTTGTTTGCCTCAGCCGCATCGAGAAACTCATGCACGCCCTTAATGTACTCGGAGGTGTGTCTGTCACCGTACATCCATTGCCGGTTCATCTGCATACATTATATATAATTAAGTGTCCAAATTAATAGAAGTTCATCATCACATTAAAACCAAAGTACATACATAGTTCTCATCTAACAACATATAGCTCTCCAGAGCATCTAATTAATTAAACCATACATTAATTAAAACAAAGGCGATCATAATCGCAACCAAGGTAACAATTGATCCAACGGCATAATGATACCAAGCCTCGGTATGAATGACATATTTTCTAATCTTTCTAATCTTCAAGCGCATTGCATCCATCTTGATCTTGTGATCATCGACGACATCCGCAACATGCAACTCCAATATCATCTTCTCCTCCTTAATTTTTTTTATTTTTTCCTTCAAGAAATTGTTTTCTTCTTCAACTAAATTTAACCTCTCGACAATAGGGTCGGTTGGAATTTCCGGTTCACATACATCCTAGATAAATAAAATCTATGTCACGTTGGTCCGCATAATTATCATAAACAATAAATGAACCAATAGTTATAAAGATTAATATATATACCACATCCGAATCATAGACAGGACGAGGGCCGACGGGGGCGGATACCAAAACCATCGCACTATATAAGATGCAATAATAAAAGTAAGAAAATGATACAAGTATCTATCTAAACATACAAGTAAGAATAGTTTTTCTTTCAGAAAGAAGATAAGAGCAAGAGGCTCACCACGGTGGTGTCAGTGATGAGATCGGCGCGGGTGATCGACGGCGGTGAAGACAGGGGTGGGGCGTGACGGACCGCTAAATCTAGACAAATCTCGAGGAAAATGGAGCTTTGAGGTCGAGCTTCGAGAGGAGAAAGCTTAACTAGTGTGGCTCGGGCATTTCATCGAACACCTCATGTGCAAAGGAGGTGAGCTAGAGCACCACAAGCCCCTCCTCTCGCCGGCCCAGAAAAACAGAGCACTCAGTGCTCTGCTCCGGCGCGAGGGGTATATATAGGCGGCACCACTGGTCCAGGTTCGTGGCATGAACCGGGACTAAATGGGAGCCTTTGGTCCCGGTTCATGCCACGAACCGGGACCAATGGTGGTGGGCCAGGAGCCAGGCACATTGGTCCCGGTTCGTCCCACCAACCGGGACCAAAAGGTCCAGACGAATCGGGACCAATGACCCACGTGGCCCGGTCGGCCCCCTGGGGTCACAAACCGGGTCCAATGCCTCCATTGGTCCCGGTTCTAGATTGAACCGGGACTAATGGGCTGACCCGGCCTGGACCGTTGCCCCCTTTTCTACTAGTGATAAGAGCAAAGAATTATTCACGCAAGTGAAAGTGTGTGGAGCATGGATTTGTTTTCATGTGGTCAATGCTCACACGTTATCAGAGGTATGTCATTAATAAACATAAGTCGTATGCACCGGCCACTTTGCCTTGAAAGCTCGAGCTAACACGAAACAGTTGGCTACACAAAGTGATTTCCGCTTCCACTCCGTTGTTTAAACAGCGGCAAGTTACCAACAAACTTAGAAAGCTGAAATTTTTGCTATGACAGGACGGCATACTGACGCCCCTTTACAATCCACATGAAAAACAAGACTGGGTCTTCATATATGCTTACTTATCACTCCAATTTATAACGAACAACTATGTCATTATAATCTTCTCGGTATTGAGGATCTTGGATACATATGCAAACCAAAAAGAAATTTCAGAAACACAGCATCGGCGAGTCATGGTGTTTTATGTTTACTACTTTCGGTCTCGACTTCCAGAGTCCACATGGAAAACAAGACTGAGCCTACTGTCCTTCCTCCAGGTACTAAAGTAATTTCAGCATATGCGTCTTTCTGTGATGAAGTCTCAACTCGCAGCTTAACTCCATTCAGGATAAAGAAGAAACCTTGCTCGACACACGTTCCTGAAGCCTCCTGTTCCCACGTGTTTATTTGATTGCTGCTACATGATATGCTAAGTTAGGTTCTACCCAACAAATTAGGAGAAGGCACTACCCGACAAGTTAAAACAAAGTGAAGCAATGTACGGTGATATCTAGTTTCATGAAGCTGGAGTTGTATATATAAGGGGAAGTATTATTAACGCAAGTGAAAGTTGGAGCGCGTATTTTATTTCACGTGGCCAATGCCCAGAGTTTCAGTATGTATGTCGTCAATCAATATAAACCTTGCACACCTGCCGGTTCACTTTGAAAACCTTTGCCATAAAAGCTCGAGCTACCGCGAAAAAGTTGGCTACCCTAAGCAGCTTCTACTTCACTTCATGGTTTATACATCCTTGAGTCTTCATTCTTTCAACATGCTTCAGTAAGCTGTTGTTCAGAATCCACATGGAAAACAGTACACATGCAGATAAGCTCATTTTATCACTAACCATTGCTATCACAAACAACTCCGTTAATACGACCTTCTCAGTATTCGGAATTTTATATGCGGGTAAAAATATATATAATTCCGTGTACATAGTATCATCAAGTGAAGCACCCAGATATCTAATCCCTTTTTTTCTGATATACGTGTTGTTGGTTACAACCAACATATATGCATAGATAATTAAATATGTGAACCGCACACAATAACAACACAGAATCCACATGTTTACAGGATCCACATGGAAGACAAGATGCATACAGTTATGCCTGTTTTTATCACTAATCATTGACATCACAAACAGCGGTGTCATTAGTGTCTGATCAACCGTCCATCTGCTCATTCAAGGCAGAGTCTGAGAGTCACAGAGCGCCGGCTGAGCCTGCTGCTGGTTGCGGCTCTTGTTTTGGAACGGACCTTGTCTTCCGAATGGCTATCGTTGGCAGGGGGGACCCAGCGACATAGGAACGAGCTTTCCTCTGCAACTGATGTCGGTGTTGGTACTGGTACAGGTGCCAGAGCATCAATGGTGTCACTCCTCCAGAGTAGTACTTCTAGCAGTTCCTGATGTCCTTGAAGAAGTAAGAACACCTCAAGCTTGTACCTCTAGGAATCGTGATTCAGGTACAGGTCTATGCGCCACTTCCCCAGGATGATCTCCACGCGGACGTTGTCCCAAGAATCAGCCGCCTTGAATTTGCGCTCGGCAATGCGGTTGCCTACAAAGGCAGTCAATGATAGCAAGAATGGTTTGTAACGTGCATCAAACATGAGTACAATTTGCACCATCTAAAACAAGGCATAAAGTACTACATGCACTAGGTTGCCTTAGGACGCTGCTCTCGCCTATCGCTGATGGCTGATGCTCGACTGGAAAAGCGTGAGCGCCAACACAAAATCAACCAGAAAATTGATCCTTGTACACTACTACAGATGCAGCTTGATCAACCCAAAGGCAACGAGGTAAGCCTACCACGCTGTGCAGCAGTGTGAGCACGCCTTTGGGGCAGTGAAAACCCGGTCGAGAATCATAGCGGACACCTCCAATGATGGGAGTGGCCCGCTGGCGCTCAGCGACAAGCAACGCCTGCATGCGTCGTGGAACGGCGAAGTATGACTGGAAGGCACCGGAGCCGCCATGCAGAGTGCCAATGGCCAACCAGCTGAGCTCCCGACGGCATTGATGCCCCTCTACCCACATTCCTGAAGCCTCCTGTTCCCAGTTTCCATTTGTTAACGTGGTTGCCCCTGCATTATATGCTAAGCTATGTGCTACCCAACAAGTTTTCTGGGGGAAGGTGCTAGCTTACAAGTTAAAACAAAGCGAAACAATGTAAGGTGATATCTACTCTAGTGAGGTCAGAGCAGTATATATAAAGGGGAATTATTATAAACACAAGTGAAATTTGGAGCGTGCATTCAATATGTATGTCATCAACCAACATAAATTGAACAATCTACCAGTTGCCCCTTTGAAACCTACTAGCCAACTCGCCATAAAAGTTCGATTTACCATGAATAAAGTTGGCTATGCTAAGCAGTTTCTACTTCACTTTATGGTTTGAACATGCTAAGTTACCACCAAACCAACAAACTGCCTCGTCGAGTATTTGCTATTTCAACATGTTTTCATTGATGTCGTTGTTTATAGTCCACATGGAAAACAAGACACACACACACATACTCATTGTATCAATAATATTAGGTCAATCGCACACACCAAAGGGTGCCTTGGTTTATATATATGGAGATTTACATTGTACAAATACATGACATGTTGCGTAAGCTACAAGTTCAATACACTCCCTCAATCTCAACCACGATTCCTCAAGTTGAGATTGCGCCAACAATGCTCAAACAAAAGTAACGGCAATGGCTTGGTAAAGATATCCGCAAGTTGATCTTTAGAGGAGATTAACTCGATCTGAAGTAGCTTATGCCCAACACGTTCTGTGACAAAATAGTAGTCAACTTCGATGTGTTCTGTTCGTGCATGAAATACCGGATTGGAAGAAAGGTACGTAGCACCAGTGTTATCACACCAAGGAACTGATGGCTGTCGTTGCGGTACTCGTAGCTCACAAAGCAAAGACTATACCCAAATAAGTTCTGGAGTCGCATTAGCTATAGCCTTGTATTCAACGTCTACACTGCTGCAAGATACCGTCACTTGCTTCGAGCACTCCAGGCGATCAAGTTAGGTCCAAAGAAGACCGCATAACCCCCCGTGGATCACCGACCATCGGGATTGCCTACCTAGTCCGCATCCGAAAATGCAGAAAGAACACCAGATGAAGCAGGCCATAATGTAATCCATAAGAGGCGCTCAGGCGTACATAATGAAGAATGTGCGTGACAGCAAACCGGTGTGAATTCCGATGTGCATGGAGGTACTAGCAAACATGATTGACAACGAAGGAAATATCCGGTCTGGCGATAGTAAGATACTGTAGGCCGCAACAAAACTACGGTACTCAGTAGCATTATCAGGAGATAGAGGATCACCATCAGAAGCAGCAAGCTTGTCAGTAGCAGACATGGTTGTAGAGGAGGGGTTGCATTTCAGCATACCAGCACGACGCGAAAGATCCAAAGAATACCTTTTCTGAGCCAGATATAGTCCATGAGAAGTGTTAGCTACCTCCAAACCCAGAAAATAATGAAGCTTGCCAAGGTCCTTAATAGCAAAACACCTGGCTAGGCGCCCCTGTAAGTAGGGTGCGTATGGTTGCTGGGGCTCTCAAGGTGTAGGGCCCAGGCCCCCTAGTTGCTCTCCGGTGAAAAACTTCCCATCGTATTTGTTTTCATATTTTGGAAGGTTAAAATACCTATTTTTCCTAATAGCATGGGCATAAAAAAATTCTAGACACGTTAGAGACATATCGGCTAATACTATTTTTGTTGTTTTTTGTATTTCAGGAAAACGTCACAGAAAAATCCGAGAAAAAAAATCAAGAAAAAGTGGTGTGGAAATTTCATGATGGGTGAGACCAGAGGGGCCAGACCCAAACACTCGCTCAACAGTCAACGCTTGGGTAAAGCCATCCACCGCTCTAGATCGAACGACCACCCCTCCTCTCCCCGACCTAGCCGCCGCCACCTCTCTCTCCCGCGAACTCCATGGCGACTGCGGCCTGATCCGCATCCCCGCCGCCCCTGCTGACCCCGTCTACCAGGCCGCCGCCGCCCTGGTCTTCAAATCGCGGCTGCCCCACTCCAACCTCGCCGCCGCCAGGTCCGGCACACCGTCGCCGCCGGCCGGGAGAGGATGATGCAGCAAAGTAGCGTAAGTATTTCCCTCAGTTTTTTAGAACCAGGGTATCAATCCAGTAGGAGGCCACGCTCGAGTCCCTCGTACCTACACAAAAACAATAGCTCCACGCAACCAACGCGATTAGGGGTTGTCAATCCCTTCACGGTTACTTACGGGGGTGAGATCTGATAGAGATGATAGATAATATTTTTGGTATTTTTAATATAGAGATGCAACATGAAAAGTAAAAAGGCACAGTAAAAAAGCAAGCAAGATTAAAGTGATGGAGATTAATATGAGGAAAATAGACCCGGGGGCCATAGGTTTCACTAGTGGCTTCTCTCAAGAGCATAAGTATTCTACGGTGGGTGAACAAATTACTGTTGAGCAATTGACATAATTGAGCATAGTTATGAGAATATCCAGGTATGATCATGTATATAGGCATCACGTCCGAGACAAGTAGACCGAGTCCTGCCTGCATCTACTACTATTACTCCACTCATCGACCGCTATCCAGCATGCATCTAGAGTATTAAGTTAAAAACAGAGTAATGTCTTAAGTAAGATGACATGATGTAGAGGGATAGTTTCATGCAATATGATAAAAACCCCATCTTGTTATCCTCGATGGCAACAATACAATACGTGCCTTGCTGCCCCTTCTGTCACTGGGTAAGGACACCGCAAGATTGAACCCAAAGCTAAGCACTTCTCCCATAGCAAGAAAAACCAATCTAATAGGCCAAACCAAACTGATAATTCGAAGAGACTTGCAAAGATAACCAATCATACATAAAAGAATTCAGAGAAGATTCAAATATTATTCATAGATAGACTTGATCATAAACCCACAATTCATCGATCTCAACAAACACACCGCAAAAAGAAGATTACATCGAATAGACCTCCACAAGAGAGGGGGAGAACATTGTATTGAGATCCAAAAAGAGAGAAGAAGCCATCTAGCTAATAACTATGGATCTGTAGGTCTGAGGTAAACTACTCACACTTCATCAGAGGGGCTAGGATGATGTAGAAGCCCTCCGTGATGACGGCCCTCTCTGGCGGAGCTCCGGAACAGGCCCCAAGATGGGATCTCGTGGGTACAGAAGGTTGCGGCGGTGGAATTAGGTTTTTGGCTCCGTATCTGATCGTTTGGGAGTACGTAGGTATACATAGGAGGAAGAAGTACGTCGGTGGAGCTCCGAAGGGCCCACGAGGCAGGGGGGCGCGCCCCCACCCTCGTGGCCGCCTCGTGGCTTTCTTGACGGAGGGTCCAAGTCTCCTGGGTCTTATCTGATGAGAAAATCACGTTCCCGAAGGTTTCATTCCGTTTGGACTCTGTTTGATATTATGTTTCTCCGAAACTCTGAAATAGGCAAAAAACAGCAATTCTAGGCTGGGCCTCCGGTTAATAGGTTAGTCCCAAAAATAATGTAAAAGTGGAAAATAAAGCCCAATATAGTCCAAAACAGTAGATAATATAGCATGGAGCAATCAAAAATTATATATACGTTGGAGACGTATCATTAAGCTATGTGCTACCCAACAATTTTTTTGGGGGAAAGGTGCTAGCTTACAAGTTAAAACAATGTGAAACAATGTAAGGTGATATCTACTCTGGTGAGGTCAGAGCAGTATATATAAAGGGGAATTATTATAAACAAAAGTGAAATTTGGAACGTGCATTCAATATGTATGTCATCAAACAACATAAATTGAACAATCTACTGGTTCCCTTTGAAACCTACTAGCCAAAATTCACCATAAAAGCTCGAGTTGTCGCGAAAAAGTTGGCTATGCTAAGCAGTTTCTACTTCACTTCATGGTTTGAACGTGTCAAGTTACCAGCAAACCAACAAACTGCCTCGTCGAGTATTCACTATGTCAACATGCTTTCATTAATGTCGTTGTTTATAATCCACATGGAAAACAAGACACCCGCAGACATGCTCATTGTATCAATAATATTATATACTAGAACATAAAGGCGCGCGTTGCCGCGCCCATCCATCTTGAGATAAGAATGATAGAAATTATCGAGTAAGTACCCCGTAAGTATTAGAATTTAGAAATGAATGATATACGCACTTTTAGCAACAAGTAGATCCAACCCACTCTATCATGCGGGAGGAAAAAAAACCTAGACAGCTTAATACATGGAACAATTGTTCATCAACTAAAATAAGCAACATTTACGAAGTAAAGAAATTAATTAGTGTGGTATATACTGACGACTTCCGGGTACAATTAGGCATCACCTTCCCTGCTAGATCCTCAATTTCTAAAATCCTCAGAGTGGTTGCTCCATCGCATGTGATTGTAACATCTACAATATCAGCCACCAGAATCTGCAAGTCACACCGTCAGTTAGTGCACTCTAACACGTTCATTCTCTTAATGTTATTTTGTGGCTGCAGAATCTGTCAAACATCACTAATCCTGATTACACTACAAAAAGCACACTACAAGCAATGTCGTTATTCCGAGGTTGCAAAATTCGCCAGATTAATTCCACACGTAACAATTGGATTCTGGTATTAAGGTGGTTGTCATGAGTATAATACATATACAACTAATCAACAATTAAAGGACCAAAGTAATTTCCAGCAGCATCAAGCCGTTCTGCCATCTCTTGTGCTTGGTCAAAGTTAAAAACACCACGACCACCATATTGTGAGTCGCTTTCCCAAACCTGTTAGCAAGACGCAGAAAGTTAACCCAGATTATCTGGAAATTCTCCCAGTTTCATCGTTCTCATCTCCATCATCCCTAGCAGATTCAGTATCCTGCCAAGAATCCACGTCCACATTGAATGGACCATTAGCACAGACCTGCTGAACAGGTCGGACCGGAGGTAGCAGACCATTCTGAAGAACAAGAAGATGAGGGTGAATCTTAGGTGAGAATCTGGGAGGTGTATTTGTTGGACAGAATGGCATACCAGCCTTTGATGCTCCTATCATCCTTGCATTCCCTTGAATCTAACCAAACGATATGCGCAAATATAGAGAAAGACACTAACATTTTCTTTGCTACGCACATAAGTTAGTTTTAGTAGAATAGTGTGGTTCACACACACACACAAACACACACACACACACACACACACACACACACACACACACACACACACACACACACACACACACACAAAGATTAGTAGAACAATGGAGCATGCCTTACTGTTGTGGGAGTCATTGAAGAGTCTGTCGGGGTGTCGATGTAAGTGGAGTGGTGCCCGTTGGTGGTACCTGAATCTGAACTTGATGTTGTCGGCCGAGGAACTCATGTTGATCAGATTGACGCCGACGAGGGCAGCAGCTCTTTCATCGCTGCTGCTGCTGCAGCATCTCTCAGACAACCCCGTAAACATTCTCCCAAAGCTTCTGCACATTACCGACATGTTTTACAAATTGGTAAAAATCAAGGGACATAGTTTAGTGATAGATGAGAAATCAGCAGAGATAGAGGAATGCACACATCACTGCGTGATCTGGCAATCATAATGTGGCCTTCCGGATGTAGACCTAGGATTGTGGGTTTCTATTCTCATGCCCAGCGTACCAACGCAATCGCCTCACCATTGACAATGAGGGGAGAAACGCGAGCCCCATGGGGTAGAAGAAGGGGAGCAAAATCTCATCATCGTGGAGGTAGGATTCTGGGCGCTGCTGTGCATCGTCACCAAGGCCGGCATGCACCATTACCGGATCTGCCCTTGTCACCGTCGCCATTACTGTCGATCATCCGGGTGCTTTCCAGCAGCCGTCGTGATAGGATTAGGTTTGTAGATAAGAGGAGAAGGCTTGTGGCCGAGAGATATCTCTCTCCTGCGTGGCCCGCGCATCGGCCATCAAGAAAGATATGGGCCGCACAGTCTTGGCCCAATTCATGAGAACGCGCCTAGGTGGATGTCGGGAGCAGCAGCCCATTAACTTCGAGGGCGCTCGGCTTGCGAGGTGAAACTGCCTCCGGCTGTGCTGGAACGACCGAGCAATGTACTCCATTGTTTAGTTTAATCGGACGATCAAGGATCTCAAATCGCTGTGGGATGCCGTAGGTGGCTGAGTTATACTGTTTTGTAATATATATATATAAACCAATGCACCCTTTGGTGTGTGCGATTGACCTAATATTATTGATACAATGAGCATGTCTTACTATCACTGATCATCGGGATTGCCTACCCAGTCCACATCTGGAAATGCAGAAAGAACACCAGATGAAGCAGGCTGTACATAATGAAGAATGTGCGTGACAGTAAACCAGTGTGAATACCGAGGTGCATGGAGGTATTGGCAAACATGATTGACAACGAAGGAAATATCCGGTCTGGCGATAGTAAGATACTGTAGGCACCAATAAGACTATGGTACTCAATAGCATTATGAGGAGATAGAGGATCATCATCATAAGCAGCAAGCTTGTCAGTAGCAGACATGGTTGTAGAGGAGGGGTTGCATTTCAACATACCAACACGATGATGAAGATCCAAAGAATACTTGTTCTGAGTGAGATAGAGTCCATGAGAAGTGTTAGCCACCTCCAAACCCAGAAAATAATGAAGCTTGCCGATGTCCTTAATAGCAAAATCATAACAAATGTCTTAATAGCAAAATCATAACAAATGTTGACAGAAGACGATCGACAAAGACTGAGGAACTTACAAGAATTATGTCATCAACACAAACCAGAAGATATATGGTGACATCTGGTCGCTGAAAGAGAAATAGTGATGTACTCCCTCCTTCCCATAATATAAGATCGTTTTGCAAGATGGTTTAGCTTGCAAAACGATCTTATATTATGGGACGGAGGGAGTATCTGCCATAGAGGGAACAAAAAAACATGTAGAATAGTCACAAAACGAGCATGCCAAGCACGAGTAGTCTGTTTCAGACCATATAGTTCTTTGTCCAAGTGACAAAACCTGATGGTTGCCTCATGTAAACTTCCTCCTCTAACACACAATGAAGAAAGGCATTCTGGACATCCAATTGTCAAAGAGAGCAACCAAGAGTAATCGTCAAGGACAACAAGAGGCGAATGGTGGTGGGCTTGACAATCAGACTGAAAGTATCCACATAATCAAGTTCATGGCGTTTTTTGAAACCTTTAGCAAACAGGTGGGCCTTCTAGTGTTCAATGGAGCCATCAGAATATTTCTTCACTTTAAACAGAAGGGTTTTCCCTCTGGTTTTAGCGGCCATGGCTATGGAAGGCGGGAGACTCCCCTCGGACGGGATCGGTCTTTCGAAGGGGTTTGTTTTAGACGCTAAAATCTGAATCCCATCACTGTTTTGTAATTTTCGGAGATCCATAACTTTGAAAATCTGAAAAGTTTAGGGACATATCGGCCAATACTATTTTTGTTGTTTTTTGTATTTGAGGAAAACATCACAGAAAAAAAAAGTCAAGAAAAAGTGGTCTGGAAATTTCATGATGGGAGAGACCAGAGGGCCAGGCCCAAACACCGCTCAACACTCCACAGTCAACAGTCAACGCTTGGGTAAAGCCATCCACCGCTCTGGATCGAACGGCCACCTCTCCTCTCCCTGACCTAGCCGCCGCCACCTCTCTCCCGCGAACTCCATGGCGACTGCGGCCTGATCCGCATCCCCGCCGCCCCTGCTGACCCCGTCTACCACGCCCTGGTCTTCAAATCGCGGCTGCCGCACTCCAATCTCGCCACCGCCAGGTCCGGCACACCGTCGCCGCCGGCCGGGAGAGGTAGCTGCTCCGCCTCCCCCTCCCTTCCCCCTTCCTTCCCCTACCTCCCTCCTTCCTGCCTCGGCCGGGCGAGCCCCTGCTGCGTGCTTCACCAGGGATTTTTGACAAGGGATGAGGCCTGCCAGTTTCTTTGTACTTGGTGTTGTAAAACTATTGCTGTACTGTTTTATTTATGTGCTTAACCATGCTTTTCAGCTGCTGAAATATGCTTTTTTTATGTGCTGAAATGTGCTTTTTGTATGCTGGAATTCTTTTGTATGAGCTGAAACATGCTTTTTGTGTGCTGAAATGTGCTTCTTTTTTTTATGTGCTGAAATGTGTTATTAACTTCTGGAATGTTTATGTTGTAGATGGATGATGAGGTGCAGGAGACTCCAAATGTTGGTGCTCTTCCCAGGAAGGACCCCAAGGTGATGAATTGGACTCCGCCTATGTCTGCGTTGATGTTGAAAGGCCTTTCAGAGGTGGCGGCAAGAGGTGCCAAGACTGACAAAGGATTCAATGAGGTTGAAAAATTGAAAGTTGCAAAGTGTATACCTTCTTTCGTTGGTTGTGACGTGTCTATCACCCAAGTGCACAGTCATATTCGCAAGTGGCGGAATAGGTGGACAAGGATTGTCTATTTGAAGGGTTTAAGTGGGGCACTTTGGGATGATGACAAGAAGATTTTTTTTTTTTGAGGGTAAGATGATGACAAGAAGATGGTAGTGCTAGAAGAGAAGATACATAAGTAGCTGCCCACCCGGGCTCACACGACTCGACCCTAGCCCATACACGACTCGCTTACAAGGCCCATGGCCCAAGTTACCACGCAGGGTGTTGCAAGTTCAGTTAAGTTCAGTTACTGAACTTGCATTTCTTCAGTCCGCTGCAGATGCAGGGCTGCTGCTATCTGCAGGCGCGACATATGTCACCAGCTATTCAGCAGCACTGCTTTTAGGTGTCACTCACTCACTCACTCAGATGTCAGTACTTGCAGTTTCCCTCTGTTGGAATCGCACTTGAGATATCATAGGGTTTACATATAATGCTATCAAAACTATTGCATGTGGCAAAGGGATTAATAAGGAATTAAAGGTACATTCAACTCCCGGGAGGAGGATTAAACTGTGCTTCTTGTATGGACGCTACTACTAGATTGGTGGCATTTGAATTTATCTTCAACCTTCATAATTAATGTGAGTTCGGTGATCTTTATTATCAGGTAAGTGTCTTCAGAGAACAAATTCTCCAACTTGCTGGGATTGCTTGTCATGAAGAGGAGGTATGTGTCGTCATCCTTTAGTAACACCGTGATTGAAATTCGGCATGCCCTTGCCGCTCTGTACTTTAATAGCAGCTTCTTTGATACTATCATGGTTTTGTATAACCCATGTTAGGGAAAATCACGGACAGAGCTACTGGAGAAGCTCAAAACATGTAACAAGGTTATGCTAGTTGAACTGTGCCGTTCATTTGATGTCCCTGGTTCAACAAGCACTAAGAAGGTTGGTCCAGAATTTTCTTTTATCTGCTGCGCTCAGTTTCACATGAAAACCCTTTGCTTTTCTGTTTTGCAGGATGAATTAGTGACAATAGTGATGGAGTTCTTGATGGAACACTGTTCTGGTATTATTTACACAGATCCTGATAAGGCTCAACTTCTTAGCTGCCAGGTGATTTGGGCATCTCAGTTTGTTACAACACTTACTCTTCTGCTAATAACAGATGTTTTCGGTTGTCTATCATAACTGTTAGCCTATGTATACCTCTACATGTTAGGTTAAGCCAGTTTGACTGGTATTGTCATTGGCACACTGATTCTTTTTTATGACTTGGTGTTTTATTGGTTTGCAGAAACTTAAGAAAAGAAAGCGCAACAAGAATGGAGCCAATCTATCTGGTGGTGAACCTTCCAAGGTATGACATATATGCATCTTACTTCTTTTGGTAGTGATGCATTTATGTTTGGTTTTGTTTAGTGCCACTAAAGTTACTTATTTATCTAATACTACCTGAACTCATGGTCCCATGTGTGCTGCATTGCAAGAAGTTCTTTCACCATTTTCATAAGCTGTCTCCACATATTTATTTTCCCAATTTTTCCAAACTACTGCAGAAAAGGAAACCAGATGGAACTCTACTGGAATTCTGTAGTCAAGAGGAAGCAGATGGGAGAAAATCTGTAGAAGATAGAACAAACTATTCCGAGTTCTGCTTGAGGGATAGCAGAGATGAGCTGGTAAATGACTCCGCGTTGGGGAAATTAGCTGTAGTTCCGCTCCCAGGAGTACCGATTCCTACAGATGAACAAACGCTAATCACAACACCATCTGCAAAGTTATTTAGTAATGTTGAGAACGATACCACGGATATGGCAGCTTCAATGAAGAAAAACATTTCTGTTACCAAGAAAAAGGCAATCCAAAACACAGATTCCAAGGAGAAATCTGGTGGTATGCCTTACTTTCACTTGTGCACATGTGGTTGAGTGTGGCTCATGTTGTTTGCACATATGCATGTTGAGAAAAGATACAAACAAAATTCTTTTAAGCATTCAGGAATGCACTGTTAGTTTTATTTGCTAGAACTGTCATCTATTTTGGCTGAAAAGGCTGTTTTGGGATGTAGATATTGCATTTGGGTGGTGCAGTGTACTACTGTTCTGTTACTCAATATTAATTTAACTAGAACAAAGTAACCAGGACAAGTTCCAAATTATGCGCTAATGTCCTTTTATAGATCATTGCTGGAGTTCTTACCTGCAAAAAAAAACCCCGAAGAGGTGGGATTAGTTCTTACCTGCAATTGCTTAGACGATGTGTACTTCTACTTGGTTAATACGTGAGATACAACAAGTTTCTGCTCATGTTTTTTATAAGCAGTGCATGATTTTTCTTTGTTATAGGTTCATACACCATACAGCATTATCTTTCTTTATGCTATCCGTTTCCGGAATCTATCTTAAGATGGGGGTCAACCAATTCTTGTTTTCATGTTACTATGCAAGTGAAATACTTTACAGATAACACGTACGATCTGTAGTCTCCTTTGTAATGTGTTTCAAAACCTTGTCTCATTGGTATGAAAGGTAAAATTATGTCTAGAGGAGATGCGAAACCATGGAAGCAGGCACCGAAACCAAGTAAGGATGAGCTGAGACAAGCTGTCTCCTGTATATTGGGTGCTGCAAATTTTGTCACGGTGAGATATATACATTGTACATGATTGATGTTTAACATTTCTTCCATTCACCGTTAAATCTTGATATGTTTCTCTTGTTTTCACCAATTTTAGATGACTTTTGGAGAGGTTGTAAAAGCAGTTGGTATGTCTTTGCTTGCCCCTCTTTAATTAGTTGATATCTGCAAATCTTTTCTGATGGGTTTCCATTATCTTCAGACAAATACTTTGGCAAGGATTTGTTTGAGAGAAAGCCACTGGTAAGGTCCTTGATAGAGGAGGAGCTGTTTAGGCTAGCCAAGGAGGCTGAGAGGAAGGAAGTGGAAGAGGAGGAAGCAATGGAAGCAAAAGTAAAAGCTGCCAAGGACAGCGCAAGGGATGGAAGAGTTGAATCAGAGATGAACAAGGAATATGAAGTTGAAGCTGGTCCAGACGGTAAATCTAAGGATGCTGAAAAGATTGGCAACAGCAATGGTAGTGAAGAAGGTGGTAAAAGTGGGATTTGTGCGAAGGCTGGCGAGAAGGGAAATAGCGACGCTGCCGCCGCTGAAAATTTACGAGATGGAAAGGCAGAAGTTGACAAAACAAGGAAGAAAGGAAACAGTGATGGTTTTAGCAAGGATTGCGACGAGGCTGAAAAGATTGTGCAGAATGCAAATGGCGATGGTGGCGTAGAAATACTGAGAGATGGTAAAGCTGAAACTGGGAATAATTGCAGCGGTAACACCACCATAGGGGGTTGTGAAGATGTCAAATCTGGAGAAAAAGATGACACTAAAGATGGCAGATCTGATGAAGAAGGCAGGGCTGAAAATGATGCAGAAAATGCTGGTGACTGTGAACCTGAAGAATCTAAAACCAATGAACCAGAAGCAGAAGCAGAAGCAGAAGATGTGAAAGCCAGTGGCAATGAGATTACCCCATCCCATGGTGCCAACTAAACGTGGCAAAACAAAATAGATGCTAGGCAATATGATTACTGAAGCAAGCGGAAGAGACGCGGAACGGACGATGATGGTAGAGCGGAAGATTCTGAAGGCACCAGAACTGATGTAGGATAGTTTATGGAGGATTAGGTTTCCATGCGGACTGTAGTACGTATCAGTTTAGCAAATGGGCAGAATGTTGTGTAAATTGTGCTTGACATGTATGGCTTGTTGTATCGACCTTCCTTGTTTAGCTTGAAGAGCCTTTCCTTTTTCCTTGCTTGACTTGATGATTGGCTCTTTTCTTGTCCAGAACTGCTGCTTTACTTGGTGTTGTGGGGCGGACGGACGGCCTGGATTGGTCTGACATGGCAGCAATCGACGGTTGCCCGATGTGACAGGTGGCACATACTTATCGACTGAGCAACGGCTGGCTTGGCTCCACGTTCACAGCTCCATCCCTTCTTATCCGCGCAATCCAACGGACCGGACCCAGCCAAGCCATTCCCCACCACCCTCTCCCAGGTCCCCCTGCCAACCCTCCTCTCCTCTCCTCTTCTTGTTGCTCCAAACATTTTTCAACTTTTCGTACAACTGTCCTTCCTTCCTTCCAGTTAACTAGTTCATGCTTGATCAGGCTAGAGTGGCTTGATGTCACCACTTGCTTGTTGATTTGAGGCAGACAGATCTAGGAGGAGCCGGAGCCATGCCGGACTCGGACAACGAGGACTCAGGCAACGCCGGCGGGGAGCTGTCGTCGCCGCGGGAGCAGGACCGCTTCCTGCCCATCGCCAACGTGAGCCGCATCATGAAGAAGGCGCTCCCGGCCAACGCCAAGATCAGCAAGGACGCCAAGGAGACGGTGCAGGAGTGCGTCTCCGAGTTCATCTCCTTCATCACCGGCGAGGCCTCCGACAAGTGCCAGCGCGAGAAGCGCAAGACCATCAACGGCGACGACCTGCTCTGGGCCATGACCACCCTCGGCTTCGAGGACTACGTCGACCCCCTCAAGCACTACCTCCACAAGTTCCGCGAGATCGAGGGCGAGAGGGCCGCCGCCACATCGACGTCAACCACGGCCGAGATGCCAAGAAACAACAACAATGCCACCGGTTACGCCGACTACGGCGGCGCCGGCGCTGCCACTGCCCCCGCCCCGGGAGGCATCATGATGATGGGGCAGCCCATGTACGGCTCGCCGCCGCCTCTGCAGCAGCAGCAACACCAACATCAGATTGCAATGGGAGGGAGAGCGGGCTTTCCCTATCACGGAGGCAGCGGTGGTGGCGGCGGGTCGTCGTCATCGTCGGGTTTCGGACGGAAAGAGGGGTGACATCTTTTCTTTTCTTTTCTTTTTGAGCTGACCAAAGTGAGTGATTTCAACATATGGTCCTCTCTTGGATGAAGCCGTGACTTCTAGCTTAAAGAAATCCATTCTGTACAAGGAGGAATAATTGTTCAGCAAATCAGTTTTCTTTTGTTTGTTTATGTGGTTGCCCCTATAAACTGGAGGAACATATTAACTACAGGTCTACAAATCATACCTGGGAAGCTCTCCATGAATTACTTGTTTAATTTAACAGTATGGTGAGACACAATACCAATATTTACATTGATGTTAAAACAACTCATTATAGGAACCCTGCGACCTACACCAATCTAGCGCTTTGGAAAGCTTCAAATGGAAAAAAGCGAAGCAAACTCTTGAAAGATAACCGATACTTTCAACCCGAACAAAATTTCCTCCTACAAACCTTCTGACAAATGGAGCCCAACCATGAGTTCGGCTCCTCCTACAAACCTTCTGACAAAATTTTCCTTGTTTTGCTCTTCAATGGAGAAAGAAGAAACTAGTTTGATCATTTGTCAAAAAAAAAAAAACTAGTTTGATCAGTTCTCAATCCATTTTTTGCACCAAGACCAGCTCTTCCCGCTTTGCTCTGTGAATATGACGTTAGGCTGGGGTACACTATTAGCAACGGCCTGCTTTGCGTCGAGTTAAGCGGCTCTGTTTCGTCCTAGACATCTCAAAACAGCTCGGTCTGCCTGTGGCCACTGTTCATGCCTTACATTCTTGTGTACTGGACCTTACATACTTTTGATTCGTCTCTAGATGCTTTCCTCGTTGAAGGAAAATGTTGGGAAGTTGATGCAGAAAAACCAGACCCAAGCCAAGACAAATGTAATTTCAGCATCTCTCAGTGGGATGAAGACGCAACTTCTAGCTAGATGTCAAAAAAAAAAAAAACACAACTTCTAGGTCAAGTTCATTCAGCGTCGGAAACAACAATGCTAGCCATGTCCGGCCACTTCGCCTTGAAAGCTCAAGATAGCAGGAAAAGGTCGGCTACGCTAAGCAGTTCCTACTTCGACTCTGCGGTTTTAACAGAAACGAGTTACCAACAAGCCTATAAAATTGAGATATCTGCATTTTACTTCTGCTACACTGCCTCATCTCGGAACCACAAAAGTTCAACATACGTCTCACTCTGAGATGGAGCCGCAGCTTCAGCCTTAACTTCATCCCGCACGAAGAACAGCTGCTCGACCCATGTTCCTGAAGCCTCCTGTTCCCACATGTTTTCTCAACTCTTCTGCTCTCCCCTCACACATCATTTCCCTTTGTTTGCGCGATTTCCCCTACATGACATACTAAGGTAGGTGCTACGCAACCGGTTTCTATTTTAGGGGAAGCTGCATTCTACTTGACAAGTTAAAACAAAGTGAAACGATGTAACCCGATATCTAGTCCGGTGGAGTTGGAGCGGTATATATAAGCAGGGATCTTATAAACACAAGCGGAAATTGGAGCGTCTATTTGTTTTCATGCATATCAACATAAATTGTACATACCTACCAGTTCACTTGGAAAGTTACTAGCCATATTCACCATACCCCGCGGCGTCCTCTCCCGCACCAGCCTCGGCGCCGCCCCGTCCCCTCGTCAACACCGCGACGCCGCTCTCGCGAACCTCCGCGCCGGGAGCCGCTCCAGCGCCGTCTTCCTCTGCTGCAGCCGCCGTCCTCCAGCCGCCAGCGTCGGTCCTTCGAGGGCTGGGCTCTGCCGTGGTCTCCTCTGCTTCCCCGAGTCCAGATGCTCGCGAGTCCTCTGCCATGTCGCTGCAGCTGCTGGGTCGTCGGACCTCGGTTGCCGGTGATGTGGGTGCGGCCGTGGAGACCAGGTCGGGGCAGCCTCTGCCTGCGCGTGTGGTGCCAGCGTCGAACGCCCCGGCTGCAGGCAGCGTCCCGGCTACCGGCGCCATCCCTCGACTGCGGCCGGTGCCCCCAAATTTTAGATTTAGGAAGGAAGCTGGGGGTGTTAAGGCCTTGCTGCGTTCCAAGACGGCGACAACAGCTGCTTCGGCACCGCCGCCTGCCACCCCCGCCACGGGCCTGTTGCTGCCGGCTCTTGTTGCCTCGGCCAATGGCGACGGCATGGACTGCGAAGAGGAGCTGCCCTCTCCATCAGCTAACGCAGAGGGCATCGTCGTTGGCATGGGGGATTTGCTGACCAGTGCGCGAAGATCTGTTTTGTGGGCCTCTGCCGCTGACAATGACGATGAAGACGAAGACGAAGAGGAGCTGGCCCCTCAAACGCCGCCGGCTGCAGCCAAGGCCGTCGACTCCGGCGAGATGTGTGTGGGTCATGAGGTGGACATGGGTGGGGGTTGGCAGGAGGTGCTGCCGCGGCGCAGCCCGCATCGGCTGACATTGCCGCCGTCATCCACGGCAATGGCTCCTCGTCCCATTCCTGCTTGGCTTCACGGTAGATGCTACAGATGCTTTGCTCATGGGCATCGTGGGCATCGTGCGGCTCATTGCAGAGATCCGTTGCGGTGCTCACGTTGGTTGGAGAATGGTCATCGTGTGCACGGATGTCGCAATCCCTGACGTCCTCTAAGCTCGCTGGCATGCCTTGCCACGCCGCCCGTGGCCAGCCTCAACACCATGCATGGTCCTACATCAGCTTTACGCAAGGGTCCAGTGAAATTCGCGCCCCCCTCCAAGGCGCTTCACCGTGGGTCCTGGACGTCTGTTGTATCTGCTACGACGGACTGGACAACCTCATATGAAGTGGTGCTGCAGTCCACTCTAGCTGATCAGATTGCGCTGCTGCAAGGGTGCCTGGTGCAGGTTGGGAGCTTTTTGGAGCGGGCGGAGGTTCTCTGAGTAGACTCTCCCTTATGTCGGCTATGCTGCAGACTGCTATGACGTCACATCCTCCTATTGCAGTTGGTGTTTGCTCCGAGGAGGACACGGAGGCAAAGTTATATGGTTGTTTCTCCCCCCGTGTTGGGGACATTTCGTCGTCGATGTCTGCCTCGCCCCCTGTGTTATGTACCACTCAAGATGAGTCCATCGCCATGCTCGTGGCTCCGGTGCTGCAAATCATGCCCGAGATTAGGGAGTTATGTATGAGCTCTGCTTCGCTTTTGTCAGTGAAGCGTATGAAGGTGGACTCACTAGTGACCTCATGTGAGGGAGATGATTCATGTATGTCATGTGAGCATCCAGAGGCGTCTTTTGAGTCGTTCGGGTCGGAGGTGCATGTGGTTGAGGATATTGATGTGGCCGGTGTGCGCGCTAATGGGAAGGCGTCTGCGGTTTCTTGATGGATGATGCTTAGTTTCTTGTGTTGTCGATGTGGCTTTGATTGTCCGAGATTGTCCGAGTCATCGTTGTTGGTGTTCGTGTCAGGGTTCTGTTGAGTTGTGCAAGTGTGGTGAGGTACGATTGTTATGTGTTAGGAGCATGTGACGGGTTGTCTGTGTGGTCACGGTGTTTCGTGCTTCCCGAGTAGCCTGTTTCGGGCTGTTTGTATCGGTTTTCGCCCGGTTTTCCGAAAATTAACTGGGCAATTCTCTTCTTCTTAATTAATCGATGAGGCAAATATTTTGCCTCCGTTTCGAAAAAAAAATCCATTTTTTCTTATACACGTGCTGCTAATTACAACCATCATATACAGTTTCCGATACCTAATTAACAGTGCATAGATAGTTAGATATGTGAACCGCACACAACAAGGAAAATCGTATGAATTGCTCTTGTCAAAATCAGGCGGCTCCAGGCCCTTCTCCATTCCCACCGTTGGCCGCGCCGGCCATGGTGCCCACGGCAGCGCTGCTACTAGGCGACTCATCACTGGTGACAGCGGATGATACACCGTCCATCTGCTCATTCATGGCAGAGTCTGCCGGTCTTGAAGCATCGGCTGAGCCTGCTGCTGGCTGTGCCTCTTGTCTTGGAAGGGACCTTGGCTGCCGAATGGCGGCTGCGGCCTCTGGCATGGCGACCCCCGGTGGCTGTGGGGGAACCCAGTGGCGCTGGAACGGGCTTTCCTGTGCAACTGGTGTCGCTGCTGGTGCTGGTGCTGGTACTGGCACCGGTGCTGGTGCTGGTGCTGGTGCTGGAGCATCAATGGTGTTGCTGCCCCCGGGGTAGTACGGAGGAGAACCGTAGTAGCCCTCCCGAGTGCCAGGGTTCGATCTGTCATAGCCCATCTGCGGCTGGAACCCGTACCCAGCCCTCGGCACCCGCTGCTGCAAGAACAAAGCATCTAATTTAAGCGTAATTCTAGAACCACTGTCCTGTTTTTTCTGTCTTAAAGGATGATACAGTAGCTTACATCAGCATAAGATCTTGGGAATGATCCCGCTGTAGGTTCTGCAGGTAATGGCATGAATGATTGCCTCCCTGTCCAAACATAACACAGGAGTGAACAAGTATAAGGCAGGAGATATGGTGGTGCCAGCTCATGTTAGTTCGTTAGTTCTTACCTGAGTCAAAATCACCATTTGGCGTCATTGTGTACATATTGGTTTGCTACAAACAGAAACGCTGGGTAAGACATAAGGACTGCAAGCCTATGTAAGTACTGACGAACAGGAGGAATAACTACAAGTCTACAAACCATACCTGGGAAGTTCTCCATGAATTAGTAGTTGGCCCTGTTGGTACAATACAATAAGAATGTGGTGAGACACAATACCAACAGGTGTTAAAATAACTCGTTAGAAACCCTACAACCTGCCAATCTAGTATTTTATATGCAGAAGGTTCACATAAGCAAGGCTCTGGGTGAGAATAATTAATTCAAAATTAACAGAACAATGTGCCGGTATAATGCATAAATATTGATTTCTAACCATTCCATGGTCCAGGTTGAGCATGCTCTTCCAACATATTGTACTGCGAAAACCGATTCTCCCTTGTCTGATGTAATGTCTCGCTCAAGGATTTCAACACCTCTGCCTGAGAATCTAATGCTTCTGTTAACTTTACAAGTATCTTCTTATCTGTGAACAAGAGAAAACCACTAATATAATCAAACTCGAACAATAATGGTTATCCTCAAGCAAGAATATGCTAAATTATTAAGAAATGTTTTGAACCTTCTTCCTTTGAAGCCAGCAATTCTTGGTTTGTTTTAGCAATAGCAGAAAAGGCTGATGAGGAAGCTTCCATAGCCTCTTTAATTTCATCATAAAGCTTGGATTTCAGTTCGTTGTCCGCATTTTCATCTCCTTCAGAAACGACTCTACGGGTCCAAGATTTTAGCCTAGGCAGGAACAATTTCTGTGCAAAATACACACGCAAACAAAGTTAATCCCTCAATTCTTCCGCTAAAATCATGACCATATGCAGAAAACACAATATACCTTGATGATGACAACTGAACTGGCTCCAACTCCAAGGAAAATACCAGCACCAAGGAGCGTATGGTACCAGCTAAACTGTGTCTGCGTTTGTGAGACGATATGACCAGTGGCGACAGAGCCAGTTGGTGCTTGTGGCGACTGGACTGATGCGTAAGGCTGCACCCCGGCAGATTGATTTGGATTGCTTGCTGGAAGCAAAGAAAGCAAAGCAGCCTTTTAGCATATAAGTTAACAAACATGGTGCGTTTCTCTGAATATGGCAAGATTTCAGGACAGAACTTTGAAGCGTAGATATTAAATGTCACGCAAGGAAGACATTCTTCTATTTTGAATAGGCTAGCTGCCAGCAAGAGCGACTGTAGACTTATTCCGGATTTCCATGTGAGGAATCAGAATAGCATAAGGACTATTTTCAACAATCAAAAATATCTTATAATTAAGTGTTTAGTCCTACTATTTGTTCTGAAGCTATCCTAGTAATTTTTCCGAAACAAAATGTGTGTCTGAACTAGATGAATACCCCTTGAAGAAAACGCCATTTAGATGCATTACCTAAAGTACTTTTGTTCGCATCATCAGATGATAAAAAGAGAGTAAGTTCAGTCAAAGTAACATAAATACTAGATGCTGTGTGCAAGGCATAGACTGAACATAATGTAAAGATCCATCCAATTAGACAGCAAACAAATTAACAGAGTAATATGATGATGTCACTGCAAACCATTACTTCATTAGCTCAACCATTCAGCATGCGGAGATACCTTGTTGCGAACCGACAGCCACAGCATCCGTACTGTTTGTCGGCGGATCCTGCAAGACACCAAGCCATTCAGGAACACAACACTTGATTCTCTTCCTCATTTTTTCTCAGCTAAAACATCCCTGCGGACCTGACCAGAAAATAGCAACTTACAGGAACCCGGCGGAAGGCCTCGTCGATTTCCTCCTTTGTGAGCCCTTTCTTCTCCAGGAAAGAGTACCTGTAGGACACCGGAGAGCCCTTCACCTTCGGATGCGCGAGGAAATTTACGGCGTTCTGTATGTAATCCTCCCGCACTGCCTGTGGGGCTTGGAGTACCAGGTTGTCCGAGGATCCACCTCCGCCGGAACCATCTGCAGCATTAGAAAAGTTACTCAAGAATATATATACAGTTTCACTCTAAGAACAGTCTGACAAAAAATTGATCTTTCAACATCAGCCCCAATTTGACAAAGCTGCTCGCGAACTTCAGAAGAGATCGTGGGGATAAGCCACACGAACTCACACAGGAACACAGTTCGATTCGCGTCAATCTGACGAACCCTCGCCTCTCGTTACCCACGAGATCCCCCGCGCAGGCGCGAGGAGGGTTCCCAGGCAGCTCAAGAAATCGGGCCGAGATGAGGAATCTGACCTTGCGGCGAGGAGCTGGGCGGCTGCGCGGCCATCCGGGGAGTTCACGGCCGCATCAACCACGGGATCTCGCCGACGACGAGGACGACGGGCGGCGGCGGCGGCGGCGGCGGAAGTGGATAATAGCAGGGCCGGAGAGAGTACGCGCGTCACGTATATTCACACGTGCTTTATCTTCAGACCAAAATATGGAGAGGAAAAATAGCCAAAATACCAACGGCTTTTCAAAAAGAAATTGGCTACAGTAGCAATTTGGCAACTTTTTTTTTGCGAACTATAATGAAATTTCTTCTTCTGTGCAAGAACTATATGGAACGATTTCGTTCTATACAATTCGCTTGATCGGTGGCGACGACGAGACTAGAAGTGACGGCTAAGTTGTCCCAGAGTACTCTATCTAGCAGGAAAGCCCTTCATGCTTGCTCGTGATCTACGTGCACGGTGTCTAATGGAACACACAAGACAACTTGTAATGGAGTCCAGATCCACTTAGCCGCGTGTCTTGCAGGTCATGCTCGACTTGTCGTGAAGCCATGGCATCGTAATCATTTTGCTCATGTGGCACATGACATGGTTGATCCACCCTGATTACCGACGCCTCCTATTTCCATCGTGTGTTCAATTATCTCTTTAGCTTCTCTCACTCATGTGCCCTCTACCTACCTACTTGATGAACTAGACAAATGCCACCAACAAGTTAAAACAAAGTGAAACCGCCCAACATATCTATCTGCTCCTGTGAAAAGAGAGCGGCTTATATAAGGGGAGAAATCAATATTTACTCAGATGAAGGTTGGTGGAGAACTTATTAATCTACATGTGGTAGGAACTCACAGCTGCCAAGTCGCTCCTCCTCCTCCAAGAAAGAAAGTTAGGGTTTCTGCCTCTCGCCGGCGTCGCCGCAGGTCCGCCTCGTCTCCGGTGGCCCTAGGGCCATGGGGGCGCGGTGGATCCTGCCAACGGCCGGCGAGAGGGCTCCGTTTTCAGTCGTTTTTTTCTGTCTTGATAGGGTTTGTGTCATGCTCAGGAAGGTGAGACGGCGGCGGCTCCCTGAAGATGGAATAAAGGTCTCCCCGCCTAGCCCCCGTTCCAGCGGTGCATCTAGCATCGTTGGTGGGCATGTGAAGGTGTGTGTCCGGCGGATCTATCTTTGGTGGATTTGCTCGGATCTCGTCGTTGTTCGCCTACGTTCGTGTGTCTTCGGGTTGAATCCTTCCAACCTACGTTATTCTTCATCGGCGGCGGTTGTTGTTCTGGTGCGCTGGTCCTATGGGGCCTTAGCACGACGACTTCCCGACTGTCTACTACAACAAGTTGTGCCTGACTCCGGCGATGGAGGGGTGATGACGGCGGCGCGCCTTCGGCTCGCTTCAGTGCTTGTAGTCGTCGCTAGGTGGTCTACAGATCTGGATGTAATTTTTATTTCCGGGGTTCATTGCACTGCCATGATTGAAGATGAATAGATTGGAAGTTTTTTTGCAAAAAAAATCTACATGTGGTAAATTTTCTTAAGTTGTAGTGGGTATAATTTTTCTTAACTAATGTAGATTTTACTATTCTTAAAGCTTGAACTGATGAAGTAAACTGCTAAGGTGCTACGTGTTTCACCTTACAAGATACACATATGCAAGACTTACTATCAAAAGAGCATTTGCGTTGCAACATAAGAAGAAAATACCGCATGACCCTAACCCAATAACCATGACTAAGACCCCAATAGGTCTTGCCGAGGCGTCTCTCTCGACATAAGATGAGAAATCTGCTTTTTTTTTCATGCAAGATTATGCCAAGGCTTACATGCATTGTTATCAATGGTTTTTTTCATCTTCAATTTGGCTTTGATGAGGCGTTTATTGCAATCCGGGTCGGTGTCGGTACGAAAGAAAGATGGATCGTGCCCTATTGATTAAGGTTGCATCCTAAATACCATTTTAGAAATATTTAATAGGTAAAATAACATGATATTCATATTCTACACATTTTTCTAATCAAATTTCATATATAACATGTTAAAATTGGAGTTAGGATTTAAAAGATTTGGGTGCTTTTTAAAATTATTATTTGTTCTAGATGGATTGCGGGTTAATTATACAAACGGCAGGGGGTTTTCTGCAAAAATGTCAAAGACGATTCATTTCCATCACTTAATGGTAGAGTGTGGGTTATTTACCAAGAAGGGAGGGGGTTTTCTATAAAACAGTAAAAATGTTTGTTTTCTCACTTAAATGTGGATGGCTGGTTAATTACCTAAAAATAGAGGGGGGTTTCTGTAAAAATACTGGCGTTGAATGGGCAGAAACAATCCATTCTTTATCAGTAGGTATAGATATAGACAGGAGAATAAGCAGACCCGCACATGTACCAAACAAGTACTACACGCATTAATATGATCATTCCAGAGAAGTAAAATCAGGCGCAACCACAGATGGGCCGTTATGTAAAAAAACAATGGATTAGCATGCAACCGCTGTGGATGGATTATCTTGATTGCCTAGATTAATTGTGGGAAGAGAAAAGTATACTTTTCCCCCAAATGAGGCTAATGCGTTGAATTCCAACACCCCCTCCTTTATTTCTCTCTGTCGCGAGGAACCTTAGCTATATTCCTCTCTTCCTCCCTCGTCGCAGACCTCGCCATCACAGTCACAGTCGCCTGTATCATACCAGGAGCGGTCACTCGAGTATGCACCAGAGACTCCCTGCCACTGTGACGTGAAGGCATCGTGCTGGATTTCCCGGACCCTTGCGAATCCAGGGTGCCGGTACTACGAGCATGATTGGTTTGATGCCAAAATTTGGCATGCCAACATTTGGCAAATGCCAAATATTAGCTAGTGTTTGCTTGGTTACCAATTTAACTTGCCAACCTCACAAGAAGTAGCCAATTTTTGGCAACTTCTGAAATTACCAATTGTTGGCTTGCCAAGTATTGGCAATGCCAAATGTTGGCATCAAATCAATTAGCCTCTACAATTTAAAAACGAAGGTAAAAAAATCGGGTTTTCCGGACTATACTCATATTCATATTCTATATTTGAGTTCACACGGCGCACAGGGACTGATGCTTGTTGTTGTTCATCACACATGTGTGTGCTACAGGATGTTGATTGCCATTTTTTTAAGTGGCAGGATGATCCTTACAGTGAGTTCATCACACATCTGCTAGGTGATTCACCTCATGCTGTGATCCATCTGATTTGCTATTTTTGAGCTCGGTATTTACAAAAAAAAATTAAAAATTAAAAAGTTCCAAAATAATTTGGGAAATCTGACCAGGCAGCTCAAGAAATCGGGCTGAGGTGAGGAATCTGACCTTGCGGCGAGGAGTTGGGCGGCTGCGCGGCCATCGGGGGAGTTCACGGCCACATCAACGACGGGATCTCGCCGACGACGAGGACAACAACGGGCGGCGGCGGCGGAAGTGGATAATAGCAGGGCCGGGGAGAGTACGCGTGTCACGTATATTCTCACGTGCTTTATCTTCAAATGAAAATATGGAGAGAAAAGAATACAGAAAAGAACTCTATGCATATATTGAAATAACTTTTCAAAGAGAAACTGACAAGAGGTTAATCTGTTCTATAATAATTTATTTATTTGCATCTTACCAATGGAGGTTATTATTGATTTACGCCATTAACTACTAACCTGTAAGAACTATATGATATATCTTTGTGCAGGTTCGCTCAAATACAACGTGTGACGAAACTAAAAGTTACGTCAGAAACACGATCAAGCTCTCTCTCTCTCTCTGACAGGAAGGGGGACAGTCATGCTTACTTGTAATCCGTGTGCATGATGTCTAAGGAAACACACAAGATAACTCGTAATGGTAGCTGTTTTGAGCACTACAGCAGTGGGTTCTTCAAGTCCTGCTCGACTTGGGACGAAGATCTGACACCATAATCATTTCAATCCCGTCTCATTTGACACAGTTGCCCCACCCCAATTACCGACGCCTCATATTTCCATCGTGTGTTCATTTATCTTTTTAGCTCATTTGATGCGCATGCCCCTGTATTGTTTATGTGACTACGGCCTATTTGATCGATGAACTGGGCTTGTTACAACAAGTTAAAACAAAGTGAAGGCGTGCAACATATATATCTACTCCTATGGAAAGAGAGTGGCTTATATAAAGGGGGAAATCAATATTTGAGCAGGTGAAAGTTGGTAGAGAACTTATTTGTCTACATGTGATAAACTTTCTTGAGTTGCGGAATAGGTATATTTTCCTTAACTAATATAGAGTTCTTAAAGCTTGAATTGATGAAGTAATTGTTATTTATTTATTTTTGCCGTTGATGAAGTGATTGCTAAGGTGCTACATGTTTCACCTTATACAAGATACATATGTGTAAGACTTACAGAAGAATAATCAGCCCCACACATGTGCCAAACAAGAAGTAACACACATTTATATGATGATTCTAGATAACTATAACTGGGCACGTCCATGGATGGGGCCGATCCCTAGCAACCTACTAGACTAGCATGCAACCATTGGATGAACTCTCTAGATTGTTTGGATTATTGGTTTGAATGTCTGTCCGCTCTCTTCTTTGCTTTCATCTGAAGCTCCCGACAATTATTTGTTTTAGAAAAATGCTGCTCTTCAAAGTCATTTAAGGACATAATTGCAATCCTAGTGATTAAAATTTTGATTCCATTTATTCATATTCCTCTTCGAGAAACCAAACCACACACACACAACACACATCCAATTTTCAATTTGATAATGAATCATCGGGTTGCATGCGAAGCGGATCGAACTGACAAAAACTTTCAATAGTGTCAAACTGGAAATCATCTAGTCGGAAGATATGAAGGGTGTAAAATTATCAAGCAAAAAATAAATAAAAACTATATTGAATGGCTCCCGCCACTGCATGGCCCGACAAAGGCACTGGCAAGGGATAGGGGCTCCGTATGATCAAGCACAAGTCTCGCACAATTCCCAGAACCAACTTCATCAAGTCGGTACTCTGATGCATTCGATGATTTAGGTTTGCTCCTATAGATGCATTCGAAGATTTAGGTTAGTTTAAGAAAATGTTGAAAATCTTGTTATTGCCTAGAATCTTTAGTGCAGCAGGAATTCCTCCTGAGCATATCAAGTTTGTGTATACATTTCTCGGCATATGCTCTTAATGTTATATACTTGTTATTGCCTCCAATTTTCATCTTATCCCTTTATTTGTTCCGTTGGCCTAAAAGATCCAATAAGTGGGCACTGTAAAAATTAAACTGAATATGCTAGGTCTCATTCTCCCTGGAATTTTACAACCTGACAAATAGTTCGGTTCCCAGGAATTTCACAAGTATAATCTTCTATCTGTACAACATTTTGTATCACGCCAGAGCGGAGCAGAAAGTCCATGCCCCAAGAGTGTTACATCCAGTGCGGATTTCATTCGCTAATTGATGTGACAAAATGACAACAATCCCTCCCGAGAAGCTTCCTACTCTACAAGCTATGTGTCGTGTGCGCGAAGATAGGTTTTCATTCTTCTTTGAGAACTGAGCGCTAGCTCACCGACTGGAGTTCAACTTTTTTAACACGTCCCCTCATTTGAATTGTGCCGAGACGTCTCACTTCTAGTACCTAAATGGCCGAAAACTGAGAGAGGGATCCATCCGAGCACTATTTTTTTCCCACTTTCTTTCAGTCTCGGAAATCAGAATGCACGACTCAGATAATAGTGCATGGCAGATTCACCGGCATGCTCGATTTGCGGAGCAGATGAGGACACTTGGCGTCATTCACTGTTAAGCTGCTGCATGGCGCGATGCGTTTGGGCGTTGGGTGATGAAGAACTCCTCGAGCATGTGATATCAAACCAGAACTCTGATGCACGTCTATGGCTGTTCGAATCAACAAGCCAACGTGATGTAACTCGGGTTCTAGTGACAATGTGGGCAATTTGGTGGGCGCGCCGGAAAGCAATCCATGAGAACGAGTTTCAGAGCCCGTTGTCAACCATGAGTTTCATTAGGCGCTTCTTGGAGGACTTGGATATTGTTGAGTCCCAAAAGGAGCGACCGATGCAGGTGCCTGCTGCTCCGAGAGCACGGGCATGGCTGCCGCCCGAGGGTGAAGCGGTGAAGTTTAACTGCGATGGTGCATTATCGACCCTGGGTGAGAAGGGAGCGGCGGCTGTGATTTGTTGAGACAAGTCGGGGAAGTTTCTTGGAGAGCATCAGCACTAGTCTTTGAAGGCTTGGTCGACCCGGCGAGTTTGGAGGCGCACGCGTGCAGTGAAGCACTTGCCCTTGCTCGCGATCTGAATGTGCAGGACTTGGTGATTGCGTCTGATTGTTTAGAACTGGTCTCAAATATCAACACACAAGCACTACCAGTGTATGCGCCTATTCTGCAGGATATACATTTTAGCATGAACCTTTTCTCTTCAGTTATCTTTCGTTTTGAGCGTAGAGAAAACAATTTCGAGGCCCACTCGGTTGCAAAAGGAGCTGCGTCTCTGTCGGTGGGCCGCCACGTGTGGCTAGGGATCCTTCCAGATATTGCTTGTATTCCGGATGTGATGAACTCTGAATAAAATTCCCTAGTTACCTTAAAAAAAAGATAATAGTGCCAACGTCATTACTCTGACTGAAAAAGTAATGGAAGAGCAGGAACAAGACTAAGAAGAGTTCAATAATAATTACAATTACAGAGGCTGGCTAGATCATGGTTCCATCTCTCATACATAAAGGAAATCGACAAATAATCTGCATGGAGAACTGCTTTGTCATATCTAGAAATCCAAGGCCGGATTCAACAAGAAGAAAACAAAATCAATCAGAGCGAGCCTTGATGCCGCAATAATAGTGTGTCGGCGCATGGAGAGGAAGAAACTCGGAGAAAATGGACATTATACATGGCGCGGATGAAACCCCGAAATTTTCAACTTTGTCTCCAAGAAAAAATTAACGCTAAAATCAATCTGACGAACTTAGGTGGTACTCTCCACTCTCCACAGGGCAACCGCAACAACTAATTACCCGGTTCTGCTGATACAAACCCTCGCCTCTCGTTCCCCACGAGATCACCCACGCACGGTGGTGCTTCAGTGAGGCGCGGGGAGGGCTCCCAGACAGGCTGCTCAAGAAATCACGCGGAGGTTTCGGCCGGGCTGGCTAGGAATCTGACCTTGCGGCGAGGAGCTAGGCGGTTGCGCGGCCATCGGGGGAGTTCATGGCCGCATCAACCACGTTATCTCGCTGACGACGACTACGAGGACGGGTTGCGGTGGTTGAAGTGGATAATAGTAGGACCGAATAGAGTACACGCGTCATGTATATTCACACGTGTGTTTATCTTCAGACGAAAATATGGAGAGAGAAAAATAGCAAAAAGAACTCCATGCACATATAAATAACTTTTCAAAGAGAAATTGGCCACGGTAGCAATTTAAGAGTTAAACTGTTGTATAATGATTTTTATTCTTTTTTGTGCATCTTAGCAATGGAGGTCATTATTGATTACGATTATAAATAATCTGTGAGAGCTTCTGATGATGCGCTCGAGCGGTCTCTGTACAAATTCCGATGAAACTGAAAGTCGCATCAAAACTCGATCAGGCACAGGAAGGTCCTTCGTGTTTGCTTCTAATCCACGTGCACAGTGTCTAATGAAACACACAAGATGGCTCACAATGGTAGATGTTTCCAGATTCATAGTCGTGCTTTTCTAGATCCGGCTCAACTTGGCACGAAGTCCTAGCACCATAATCATTTTGATCATGTGACATTGAAGATCATCGCTCCACCCCGACTACCGACGCCTCCTATTTCCATCGAGTGCTCATTTGTCTCTTTAGTTTCTCTCATGTGCATGCCCTCAATGGGATAATGCTACCAACAGGTTAAAACAAAGTGAAGCCGCCCAATATACCTATCCTCCCGTGAAAAGGGGGTGGCTTATAATATAAAGGAAGAAATCAATATTTATGCTGATGAAGGTTGCTGGAGAACTTATTTATCTACATGTGATAATTTTCCTTCAGTTATGGTAGTTGTACTTTTCTTAACAAATATAGATTCTACACATCTTAAAGCATGAAACGATGAAGTAAATTGCTAAGATGCTACATGTTTCACCTTACAAGATGCAGAGATGTAAGACTTATAGAAGAATAATCGGACCCACATATGTGCCAAACAAGTAGTACACACATTAAATATGATCATTCCAAAGAACTAAAATGGGGGACAACCACGGACGGAGCTGATCCCTAGACTAGCATGCAACCATTGGAGGACTCTCTTGATCGTCTAGATTAATAGTGGGAATGCGCACCCTCTATCTTCCTTGTTCTCTTGATTGTCCATTCTGCTAATACAAACCCTCGCCTCTCGTTCCCCACAAGACCCCCACACAGGTTCCCGGGCAGCTCAAGAAATCGCGCCAAGGTTTCGGCCCGGCGGGTTAGGAATCTGACCTTGCGGCAAGGAGCTGGGCGGCTGTGTGCCATCGGGAGAGTTTGCGGACGCATCAATCATGGGATCCCGCCGATGACAGGACGCGGCAGCGGCTGAAGTGGATAATAGCAGGACCGCAGATAATACGTGTGTCACGTATATTCACATGTGTTTTATCTTCAGATGAAAATATGTAGAGAAAAAAAAATAACTCCATGCACATATAAATAACTTTTCAAAAAGAAATTGGCCAAAGTAGCAATTTAAGAGTTAACTATTCTATAACGATTTTCCTTTTTTATGCAACTTAGTAATGGAGGTTCTTTTTACGTTATTAAATAAGTTGTGATGAAAGTGAAAGTTGCGTCAAAACTTGATTGGGCCTCTCTCTCTCTCTCTCTCTCTCTCTCTCTCTCTCTCTCTCTCTCTCTCTCTCTCTCTCTCTCTCACTCACTCAGGAAGGTCCTTCGTGCTTGCTTCTAATCCACGTCCCCAGTGTCTAATGAAACACACAAGATGACTCGTAATGGTCGATGTTCTAGACCCTTAGTGGTACGTTTTCCAGACCCGACTCGACTTGGCACGAAGGCCGTCCTAGCACCATACTCATTTTGATCATGTGGCATTCGACATCGTCGCTCAACCCCGATTACCGATGCCTCCTATTTTCATCGCGTGCTCATTTGTTTATGTGACTATGACCTATTTGATGGGCTAATGCTACCAACAAGTTAAAACAAAGTGAAGCCACCCAACATATATATATCTACTCCCATGAAAAGAGAGTGGCTTATATAAAGGAAGAAATCAATATTTGTGCAGATGAAGGTTGGTGGAGAACTTATTTATCTACTTGTGATAAATTTGCATTGGTTATGGTGGTTGTAATTTCCTTAACTAATATAGATTCTACACATCTTAAAGCATGAACCGGCGAAGTAAATTTCTAGGATGCTATATGTTTCGTTCTGCAAAAAAAAAGATGCTACAAGTTTCACCTTACAAGATACAGAGATGCAAGTCTTGTAGAAGAATAATTGGACCCACACATGTGCCAAACAAGTAGTGCACACATTAATAAATTAACACGATCATTCCAGAGAACTAAAATCGGGGACAACCACGGACGGGGATGATCCCTAAGACTAGCATGAAAACATTGGAGGACTCTCTTAATTGTCTGGATTAATAGTGGGAATGTGCACCCTCTATCCTCCCTGTTTTCGTATGAAGCTCCCATCATTTGTGATTTGTTTCAAAAAATGTTGCTCCTGGAAATCATTCAAGGACGTAATCACTATTTCATTTATTCTTCACTCTTCTGCTTTGGTCCTCTCTCAATTATGAAAAGAAATTTTGTTACAAATGATATAAAAATTTGCCTGCATTTATTCATGTTCCTACTTGAGAAACCAAACCACACACAGATCTAATTTACAATTTCATAATGAATCATTGGATTGTGTGGGAAGCGGATTGAACTGACAAAAACTTTGAATATTATCAAATTGAATATCAGTTAGGTGGAAGACAGAAATGGTGTAAAGTTATTAAGCAAAAAAACTATATGGAACGGCTCCTGCCACTGCATGGCTCGACAGCGCAGTGGCAGTGTATTATCTTCAGATCAAAATATGGAGAGAGAGAAAAATATTAGAAAGAACTCTAGGCACATATAAGTAACTTATCAAAGAGAATTGAAAGAGTAGCTATTTAAAAAGTATTTGTTCTATGGTGATTTTTTATGCATTATGGCTATGGAGGTTATTATCGACTGACGCCATTATCACTAAATTATAAGAACTATATTAAAAATTTGTTGTGAATCCCTCGAGCGGTAGCAACACAAATTGCAAATTGTGGATGAAACCAAAAGTTACGTCAAAACTGGCTCAAATCGCTCTCCCTAACAGGAAGGTCCTTCTTGCTTGCTTATAATCCATGTGCAAAGTGTCTAATGAAATGCACGTGATGACTCGTAATGGTAACTTTTTTAGCCTTCCAACCTTGCAGTTTTGAGAGATCGCTCGATTTGGCAAGAATACTCAGCTCCATTATCATTTAGACCCCCGTGGCATGTGGAGTTGTCTCTCCACCACGATTACCGACACCTTCTATTCTTGGCCATGTTCTCATTTATCTCTTTATTAGCTCACCTTTGTGATGATATAAGATAATGCTATCAACAAGTTAAAGCAAAGTGAAACCACCCAACATGTGTATCTACTGCAGTGAAGAGAGAGTGGCTTTATAAAGGGAAAATTCAATATTCATACAAGTGAAGGTTGGTGGAGAACTTATTTATCTACAAGTGATAAATTCCTTGAGTTAGGGTAGGTATATTTTTCTTAATTAATATAGGTTTTACACGGCTTGAAAGCTTTAGATGTTGCAGTAAATCGCAAAGGTGCTACAGCTTTCACCCTATAAGGCATATAGGTGTAAGAAGGTGATTAATCGTACCCACCCATGTGCCAAACAAGCAGTACACACATTACCAATATCTTCTGAGAGAACTAAAACCGTACATGGTCGGGATTGGGTCGATCCATAGCGATCCATCGGGCTAACATGCAATCATTGGATGGACTCTCTTGATTGTTTGGATTAGTAATGAGAATGTGTACCCTCTATTCTCTTCCTTATTTTCGTCTATGGCTCAAAACAATTATGACTTATTTAAAAAGAGTTGCTCCTGAAAATCATTCAAGGATGTAAGTGTAGTTTCATTTAGTCCTTGCTCTTTTGATTTGGTTCTCTCTCATTTTCAAAATGAAATTTTGTCTCTAATTTTAAAAATAATCATCCAACACAGCAACACAAATTGGCTTCCATTTATTCACGTCCCTCCTTGAGAAACCAAACCACACACGTGCGCATCTGACTTTATATTTTGTAGTAAATCATCGGGATGACTGCATAGTGGATTGAATTGCCAAAAACTTTGAATAATACCGAATTAAAAGTTAGCTAACTGGAAGATAGCAAGGCATAACAATATCAAGAAAAAAATGGAAAAAACTATACAAAAGTATGCATAGCCACATATAAATGACTTTTCTAAGAGAAATTGGCTAGAGTAGCAATTAAAAAATATCTGCTCTACATTGATTTTTGTGTGCATCTTGACAATGGACATTATTATTGATTTGCACTGTTAACCAAATTGTAAGAACATTGCTTGCTTAATTTCTTGGGCTGGTAGCGACACAAATGTGATGAAACTAAAAGTTACACCAAAGCCCTTCAAAACTCTTGTATCTACAAGAAATTAGCCCTGACCCACCATTCGACGGCTCTCGTTCCCCACAAGATCCCAACACAGTGTGTTGGTTAATCAGCAAGGCACGAGGAAGGTTCCCATGCAGCTAAGGAAATCGAGAAGGTTTTGGCCCGGCGGATTTGGAATTTGACCTTGCGATGAGGAGTTAGGCGGATGCGCGTCCACCAAGGGAGTTCACGACCGCATGAACCACGGAATCTCGTGGACGACGAAGACAACGACGGGCGGCGGCTGAACTAAATAACGACAGAGCCGGAGAGTATGTGTGTGTGCCCTGTATATTCGCAGGTGTTTTATCTTTACAGAAAAATGGAAAAGAATAAGAACTTGGCTAGAGTAGTTGGGTAGCGATGGAGATGATTTTTCAAGGAGAAATTGGCCACAGTAGCAATTAAAAAAGTTATCTGCTATATAATAATTTTTTTGCATCTTAGCCCTAGAAGTTATCATCGATTTGTGCTATTAACCCAATTCTTAGAAGTATATGAAACATTTTTCTCTTGATTTCCCCAAGCAGTAGCAGCACTAATTGTGAGGAAACTAAAAGCTACACGAAAGCCTTCTCAAGTCGCTCTCTCGTGTGCATGGTGTAATGAAACATACGAGGAATTCATAATGGCAACTATTTTCAGCTTTCCAGCTATGCAATTTCGAGGTCTTGCTCATCGTGGCAAGGCAAATGTTTATTTTTCAGCCTCGTGGCAAGTGAGGTCGCCGCTCCACCCTGGTTACCGGTGCCTCCTATTCCCTGCCAATATTCTCATTTGTCTTTTTTGGCTTCTCTCATGTTATCCTCTATTGTTTATGTAATTGGCACATAATTAGTGAACCTAACTAGTGCTACTGACAGGTTATAACAAAGCAAAACAACCTCATTTTATCTACTCTCATGAAGACCGAAGAGCGAGTGTTATATATGAAGGGAAAGTAATCAAAAAATCATGCGTATAAAGTTGGTGGAGCACTTATTATTTTATCTATATGTGATGAATTCCCTTAAATTATGATAGGTGTGTTGTTAATTAATATAGGTTGCAAACATCCCGAAAACTCGAGTTAATGTGATAAATGGCTAAGGTGCAGCGTACATCACCCTACAACATACACAGGTGTAGGACGGGCGATTAATCGGATCGTTTGAGAGAACTAAAAACGAACATGGTGTGATCAGGTCAATCCCTAGCAACCCACCATTGGATGAATTGTCTTGGTCATTTGGATTAGTACTGGTGATGTGCACAATTTCTTCTCTTTGTAGTTTCGTCCCATGCTCTCAAGACGCGCCTCTCACCAATTACGATTGTTTCATAAAAAAGTTCACCAAATCATTCAAATTAATAATTACGATCTACTTTACCCCTCACTCTTCCGATTTGATCTTCTCTTATTTCTGAAAATAAAAAGTATTCTCAGTACTACAAAAAATTGCTTCCATTCATTCCTCTTCCTTCTGCAAAAACAAAACCACACATAGCCATTGGTTTTTCAATTTGGTGTCAGTTAGATTTACATGCTTCGGTATCTTTTAAGTCCAGACAGGCGATTAATTGGATTGTTTGAGAGAACTAAAAACGAACATGGCGGGATCAGGTCAATTCCTAGCAACCCAACCATTGATACAAAGATCATCACGATGTGTGAGAAATTGAGAGTATCGAACATATACTTCTTTTAATGATGCTGAATCAAAAATCCGTTAGCTGGAAGATAGCAAGGGTGTAAAGTTATGAATAAACATACGGAAATAACTCTATGCAGAAAAAAAGTGGATTATAGGTCACCAAAAAGAAGTGCCCTTTTTTATAGAGCAACGGAATGCATTGTTGCCTCAAGGATGGTTTTAGTAAGCGGACCCAGTATCGTTCATGTGTTCGTTTCTTCTTTTTTTCGTTTATTCTTTCTTTTTTCTGTTACTTTTATTTACATTTTGTAAATGGGAAAATATTTTACTTAATTTTTAGATATGGTCATCTAGCATTTCGAAAATGCTCATGCAGTGTAAAAGCATGTTTGCGCAACTTTTAACAAATGTTGATAGAATTGAAAAAGAAGTTCATGTCATTTCAAAGATATGTTTGTGGCATATTTAAAAAATTGCTGATATAATATAAAAAATGTCCACATAAATTCCAAAAAACAAATGTTATCTACCATTTTAAAAAGTTTTCTGTATTTTAGAAATATGCTTGTGCCATTTTAAAGAAAAATATTTGCGTAATTCAAAACAATGTTTCATACTATTAAAAAATCGTGACATTTTAAGAAATGTTCATGCATTTCAAAAATACTCATGATTTTTTAGAAAATATAAAAAATGCTCACAGAATTCAGAAAAATAGTTTGTATCATTCAAAAAACCTTCACCGCATGTTTGAAAATTCATTTGTCATAATATATTTAATGTGCATACAAAAACTTATACCTCATATTAAAAATAAACATGTATCTGAATAAAAAATTAAAACCAATAAAGCAAACACAAAAAAACGCATGGAAGATTCTAAAACCGGTCTATAGAACCATCTCAAAAACAATTTAATGGACCGGCCCACTAAGGCATGTATTTGGTTTTTTTTTCTCTTCGGTTTTCGCCATGTTTCCTTGATAGTTTGGAGGGGGGAAATCAGAAGAAAAAAGTGCAAAATAATCGTGTTTTTTTCTCTTCCACGAGATGCATAGATTTTTCTTCTCTCGGAGGCACATGTTTGCTTATACAAGTGACATAGTTGTGCCTCTCGAAAAGGAAAAAAATGTAATTTTTTTCTTTCACGAGAGCCATAATTTTCTTCTTGTAGAGACATAAGTTTGCTTCCACAAGAGGCACAACTGTGTCTCTCGGAAAAGGAAAAAAGTATGTTTTCTTTTTTCTTCTACCAGAGGCACATATTTGCTTCTCGTGAAGACACGGGTTTGTTTCCGCAAGAAGCACAGTTGTGCATCTAGGAAAGGGAAAGTCTGTTTTTTTCTTTCCACCAGAGGCACAAGTTTGCTTCTGGTGGAGGCAGAGGTTTGCTTCCGCGAGAGGCACAGGTGTGCCTTTTGGAAAGGGGAAAACATGTTTTCTTCTCTTTTTTCCTTCCATCATAGGCACAAGTTTGCTTCCTGTGGAGGCAGAGATTCCACAATAGGTACAGTTGTGCCTCTCGAAAAAGAAAAAAAAACGATTTTCTGTCTTTTTTAGGTTTTTTGTAAAAATAAATGTGAAAACCTATTAAGATGGGATCTAGTTTTGAAGATTTCGGCATATAACCCAACGATGAAAACGGTTCAGGATTTGGACGCACGGTACAAGTGATAAAATGTTTTGAAAAACAAATGTACGAAAGAAAAGGAAAAACTAACAGGTCGCCACTTGTCAGCTCCTAAGGAGATGGGAGCGACCTTTGCAAGAAGTATCCTTAACTGTGATTTCGGCAATAAGCTTGGCACATAGCTCTGCCGATTTTATTTTCAGGGAAAGAGAAAAGGTAAGTTATGTGCTGACGGGCTACATCCCATTAGTAGTAACAATTTCTAACAAGGCCGTCGAGCCGTCCTGCCCTTTACCTGGCCGTTCAACGCCCATACGGGCCACCCCACAGAAATGCAACTGCAGACAGCGGCGGCTCCCTCCCAGGAGACGAGGACCAGAACGGCGGCGCGCCTCCCGCTTCACTCCGGTGGACAGGTTAGGCGCCTCTCACGCCCTCCAAACCAAACCGAAACAGATTAGAGCCAGCGAGGCAGGGTAACCACTCTTTCTACAACCCTACACCTGATAATAATCCTAAAGCTTTGCTACATGAAGATGTATACACATATTATACTGTCAAAGATAAATCAGACGTCACATGTAGTTGCATTCTGCAGTTCAAGAGGAGAAAAAAAAACTGTGAGCGTTCTGTTAAGCACAACAGCAACCAGTCCACAACCACAAGGGCAACAAAATTCCCCACCCTTCTTGTTTTTTTGCCCGTCTCTCGATTCAATTCCGTATGTGGGAGCACCAAGAAATTCCACCAAGGTTCTATAAACATCCGCACAAGGTCGTTCAACCGATCGCCTACTAATTACACTCCCTACAAGCTCAGGTAATCAACCCCCACCGAAAGCTCCCTGGCCTCCAACAATGCTGGGAGCAGTGAGCACTTGAAGCCATCAGAGTCACCAAAAAATCTTGAAAGAATAGGCACGCCCCTCACCTTGGCCCTGCGCACACAACCCAGCTGCAGCAAAAAATGTTCCCACGGGAGGCGGAAATGCCGGAGTTCTGAACACGTGGAGAGCCGCTTGATCTGTGCAAAATGAGACACCCTCGACTCCCGGAAAGCGCAGCCTCGCGGTTCAGTGCTGCTATTGCGCGCATGAGCTGTTGCTTGACTTCGATTCTTCCAGGATCCGGTCCATGTATCTGCGGAACTTCTCGGCTTGGGGCCCGGGTCTTACGATGTTGACGTTGCTCCACTGGGAGCATGGATCGCTGAACCATCTCTTCCTGCCTGTGCACCACGCTCCAGGAACAGGTCTGTGACGCCACCGCTGGAGTATTTTCTCATCAATCTTGTCCAGCAGATACTCTTTCTCTCGGAACTTCCTAGCAAAGGGCACCCCGCTCTCCACTATCTCCTCATAATGTGTGATGTTTAGAAACCGGGGTTCCATCTGAGGCGGGTCGTCCCAGGCCACGTACCGCAGGTCATTGTTCACTGTGAAGTTACGGAAGTCCGAGTTGCACGCGACTGAGTGGAAATAACCTTCCAGAGGCAGCATCACGTTGGTGAAGTACATGAGAAGGGTTCGAGGGAGGTTCTCCCATCCGAAAATGCAGTACTCTATAAACCGCCGGTTTAGAATGACCCAAGGAGAACCTATCAGAAATTAATGGAGTACATATAAGGATGTGAAATAATTGCTCGAAAGGAAGGCCAGGGAAGTAGAAACCGAGGTATAATAATAATACCTGTGAAGAATTTGAAACCATCTGGAGTTGCCCGTTTCTCTGTGGATTGAAAGAACTGATTCCTGCCAGCCAGGTATATCCCAGCATCTACTATGACTGGTTGCACTCTCTGAGACCTGCAACAATATATTGGTGAAACTAATACCAGTGCAGCTAAATACTTACTAAGTTCAGATAGTACTTACTCCTTCCATCCAATATCACTAGTGTGGTCGATGAAGTTGAGGTGCCTTGGCACAGACGAGAAGACATGAATCAGGTCTGCAGCAAGCGAAAACATAAAAGACCATAAATACCAGAAAACTATAAAACTTCATCAGTTGAGACATATTCACAGATGCGCAAAGGTAAAGTGCATACATCAACCTTAAATAACTCCAGACTTGGGGCTAGCATGTACATGTTACACACATTTTCAGCAGGAAAATATATATCAGATTATTATTATGTTAAAGAAAGCTAACCCCAGAAAAAAAATACTTAGTACATTATGGACAAGCTAGGGAACAAGTATATGAGTGAGAGAGCAACAGGAGCACATAACTTCTAAGTATGCAGGGAAATCTATGAGAGCTGATTTTCAACCTTTTAGTGACTGTTGCATTTCCGCAATGACTTTGGAATTTCAGAGCAGGAAATCTGGATATGAAGACGTGGACACGTGGCCACTTTGGAAGGAAGGAACACAAGAAGGGGACTCTCAGGAGTCAGGAGTCAATTAAGTTGTTGTGTCTTTTGTCCGATCCATCAGTCATGTTTGCTTAAAATTTAAGGTTTCCTCATGCACAACTCATGGATTTTGGGATTAGGAAACACACAAGATTCATTTCCCAACTGAATGCTGTTTTTTTCCCCTCAATTTTTTGTAATTCCTGCTTATTTATTCAATTTCACCAAAGACCCCCTTAATTGTTAGAAACAACTTCCCCTAGATAATCAGCATAAATGAAACATGAACGCAGCTAGATGTTGTCAATTAGCATTTGGTCATATGCTCTGTATAAAACGGGTGATTGCTACATGCCCGAAACAAAGCTACTGCTAGAGTGTTGCGTACAGCTGACATGTTTGATGAGCTTCGATATGAAGAGAAGACCGGAGATACTAGGTAATTCAGTGGGTTTGGGCTTTGACAACAGGAAGCAGGAACACAGCAATTGACGAAAACAAGATGCCAAACTATATTTAGTAGTGTATATATATTGTGGTACTATGTTCCTGTCAAGGGAAGCTTTCGTACCAGGGCCTAAAAACATTGTAAACAAGTACAAATACTCCGTTGTTACAAGTCAGCCAAACCTAACTATAGCAGCAGCAAAACTCCTAGTCTATAATAAGTATAACTATGCATCTACTACTACTAGAAATTGTACAATGTGACAGCAAGCATTAAACAGCACTTAAAACAAAGGCAGCGTCACAAGACAGATTTAATTCCCTGGGGCTACAGCAACAGCTCAACCGAACTGCCGAAAATGTCCCTTCGCAGCTCGACAATTGAAGAAAGAAACGCCTCCCGAATCCCCAAAGCAAGGCACCCGTCAGATTTGCGCTAGATCCGGACAGCGCAGGAAGCTTCCCAAACTGATTGTGCTAGATTTTGGGGAGGAGGAACATTGATTTGGAATCTTACCGTCCTGGGTGAGGAGGGGGTAATCGGCGGCGCTGAGCGTGACGAACCAGTCCCACTCGGCGTCGAGCCGGAGCAGGGCGGCGGCGGCGCGGAGCGTGGCGGCGAGGCCGGAGGAGCCCATGGGGGTGCCGGCGGCGGGGCGGCCGACGACGTCGACGTTCCCGAAGGCTGTGATTGCGGGCGCGGCCCGCGCGACGGCCGCGGCGAGCTCGAGGCGCTCGGACTCGGGCGCGTCCGCGGAGAGGTGCAGCAGGTACTGGTTCCGGGGGTGGTAGACGGCGAGGAGCAGGCGCAGGAGCCTGCGGCCGTCGCCGCGGCCGCCCGAGAGCAGGTACGCGAAGGAGGGCGGCGCGGCGGCACCCCGGCGCACGTAGGAGGGCGGCGGGAGCCTCGCGAAGAGCGCGGAGGAGGCCGAGTAGCCCGAGAGCGCGGAGAGGAAGAGCATGAGCGAGACGAAGGAGACGGACACCAGCGGCAGCAGCCACTTGTCCGCTGCCCCCATCGCCCGCTTCCCCCGCTATGAAGCAGCAGCAGCAGCAGAAGTAGAGAGCGAGCTAGCCGCAGGAGCAGAGAGGCGCGTCAACGCCGAGGCAGGCGGCGCTGGGAGGACTCCGGCGAGGGCCGCGGCCGCGGCGGGGAGCTGGCGCGCGGGATCGGTGCTAGGGGGTGGCGGCGAGATCGCATCGGGGGTGGGAATGGCGGGCGAGATCGGCAGCTCGATCTCCTCTGCCTCTCCCTCTCGCGTACGTTTCTCTCTCTCTCTCTCTCTCTCTCTCTGCCTGCCTGCCAGGCCTCGCGTACGGAGGTGGGAGAGAGAGCGTGAGGCGCCTGTCGCTATGTACCGGCGCCAACCCAGGTCGGACACGTCGACGCGGCCGCCGTAGCCCCCATGACATGCCGTCCCCACGCGCCGGGGCCCGCGCGTCAGTGGGGGAAGGGCGGGCGGGCTTGGGTCGCGTGGCAGCTGGGGGCGAGCCGGGCAGAGGGAGCGGGGAGTTGTCGGATGGGGCGAGCGAACGGCGCTTGCTTCGGGCCGACGACGCTGGCGCGTGGGCCACGTCTGGGTGCCGCCACCGCGCGGTAAAGAATCAAGGATGATCCATCGGGTGGGGGTGGGTAGGTGGTGTGGGAGCAGCGGGATGGTATCCACTCGTGGACCGTGGCCCGCCGTGTCAGTGAGAGGTTCGGGGGAGTCATCGTCGTGGGCCTAGGCGCAAGTCAGCGAGGAGTGCGAATTTTAATAATTTTAGTTTTTTGCGTGGGATGGGAGGGGGTGCAAAACTTTAACCGCTAGCGTTTGTCCCGCGCGCGTGCGCAGCATTGACGTAAGTAATTACGTACTACGTCTTTGCTTAATTAGTGTAACTAAGACGACTTTGCGTTGTTCCTCGGCCTAATGTGGCCGCTAAAGTACTCCTCGATCTCTTTCTCCCTTTCGACCGAACCCAAACGCTTGCCTTCTTTTCTCCCTCTTTTCGAATTGGGTCTCTATCGCTTTGCTGCGTGACATCAAGTTAGCTGAAACGACCCCTGCCAACCATACCATCTTGGATGAACCCATCACGCTCGAAGCTCCGCTGGATCCTTTCCCTCCCCTCGCGCAAAGCCGGCGGCTAGGGTAAAATTCTCCTCCTCCCCTCCTTCAAGCTTCGCCGTCAGGTCAGCCTGCGGATTCTTCTTTCATCTGCTCACCGTTTTCGACGAACGGTGACGGGGAGGAGAAATCCGGTGCCTCAGCTCTGGCTGGTGCTTTAGATTATGTTTTTATGGTCCTCGTTGGGTCAGCGTTTGAACGGATGGCGGCACTTTGTTGTCGACTTGGCCTTTTGATCTTTGATCCTTTCAGAATTTGTCTGTCAGGGCGGAGTCGACAGAGCTCCAGCGCGGATTCCTTCCATCTTCACGGGGCGACGAGGTTAGGGTTTCTCCCCGTGCGTGCGCGGTGATGAGATCTGGTGTCAGAAGCTTTGGATCAATTCAAGAGTTCAACGGCGACAACTTTGGCTCCAGGGCGCTAGTCCCTAGCGGCACGTGAAGGAAGACTTCTCAACTATCATCAATAAAATCAGACCGACTCCAATATGGAAGCAGCTTGCTATTGAAGCGTTAGCAGTAGTGGTCGCTCAATGGTCTAGGAACATCGATGTAGTTTTTATTATATTTGTGTTGATTTATATTTCGGTGAACTTTTATATTTGATTGCGTATTTCTTAATAAAGAAAAACCCAGCATGCTTAGTTCTGAATTTCCTTTTTGCTTTTCTTTTTCGAGCAACGGAGATAGGACCTCGCCCTTTTTCTCCCTCTTTTCAAATTGAGTCTCTATCGCTTTGCTGCGAGCTGTTGTGTGACGTCAGGTGAGCTGAAAACGACCCCTGCCAATCATCCCATCTTCGATGAACCCATCACGCTCAAAGCTCCGTTGGATCCTTCCCTCCCCTCGCGCAAAGACGACTAGGGTAAAGTTCTCTTTCCCTTCTGCACCGACCAACCCATGAATTCTCTTTTGATCTTCGATCCTTCACGAATTTGTTCGTCAAGATGGAATCGATGGAGCTTCGACGTAGGTTAGAGTTCCTCGTTGTGCATGCGTCACAATGAAATCTGTTGTTAGGCACTTTAGATCGATTCAATGGTTCAACGACGACAACTTTGGCTCTGGGGAACAGGTCCTTAGAGACACATGTGCGAAGACTTCTTAGCTGTCATCAACAAAGTCAGGCCGGCTTCGGTATGGGAGCGGCAACATGGGCGCGTCGATGTCTCGTTCTAGTAATGGTATCGTTCGATGATTCAGGGACCTTGTGTAACATTTACTTTTGATTAACTTTTATAATATGTGTACTAAGAAGAGAGAAAAAAACACACTCGTTTCTGACTTTTTCTTCTTGTTTTTCTTTTTAACATAGTACACAAGTAAGCGCACATTTCTGAAATTTCTTCTCGCTGTTAAACAAACAGTTTTAGGTGGGAGGTGCGATCTACGTTGACTAGCCCGCGCTTTAGAAATCTGATTACAACTAGGTAGCTCTATCGCACCAGAGTTCTGTGTGTTGGAAGCTTTTTTTTTTTTTTTTTTTTGCGGGGAGTGTGTTGGAAGCTTTGATCTCTTCGGGTTTTTTTTTTAATCTTGTGCCAGAGTAGTATGCATGGCGTTGTAGTAAATTGGGCCGTCTGCACTTCCAGAGAAAACTTACCTTGGAAAGATCGACTGCTAGTTTCTTGATACAGAGACAAATGCAATTAACACATCTCCCTGCCGCGTATCCATCCATCCTGTAATCAACGTCACCGAATCGCGCCTTGTCTTGTTCTTTTGCGCATACTATCCGTAGAGGAGGCAACGACTACTCCACTCGACTCCACTCGCGGACTCCAGAACTAGCTAGCTAGCTGATGAGTCAGCCTGTCGTGACCAGTGACCACGACGATGCTACCACTCGTTCACGGGTCACCCACCACATGGACCACGACGTGGATCCGATCTCCCTTTTTTAAGGGTGGGTCCGATCTCTTTTTCTTTTCTTTTGAGACAAATTTATTTAGTGGTGGATCCGATCTCTTTTTTTTTTAGACAAATTTATGGGCGCGTCTAGGGAGCAGCCGGCTGCTCCCTAGCGTTTCCTGGCGGCCCAACCAAATAAGGTAATTTCATGTCCCCCGTAGTACAGAAAAGGTAAGGCCCATAGCCCATAGCCCACCGGCCACCAGCCACCTGTTCCTTCGTCCCGACCCAACCAACCCCCCTCCAGGCGATATCTAGTGGTCCCCTCGTCACGTGCTCTTCCTCCCCCGTACCTTGCACCCGTCGATTGCTTCCAGCTCCATTGCCTACCCCACCCAGCCATCTTCTTCTCCCCCAAGTAAGGCACAGATTTCTTGCCCACGCTCCAACAAGATCCATTAGACCTTCAGATCCCTTGTAATGGCGGCAAGAAAACCTTGAGATGACCTGCACTGCTGTCTTGATTAGTTGCTTCTCCTCTTAAATCTTTTCTGATCTGAGAAGGGGAAAACAAGAGAAAAAGGGCAGGGCTGCAATTTTAGAGGTCAGATCTCTCACCTCCTTTCGCTTGATTTTGCTGTTTCTCATCAAGCCAAATTGTCTGCAACTACATGTAAGTCCGTCTGTGTACAAGAACATGTAAACACCTCTGTAAAAAAGTGGCAACTTATATGCACTGTTCAGGCAACTGCAACACAATTGGTAGGCAAGTCATGTGTAAAAAACTTGGTACTGTTGAACTAATAAGCTGTGCAGTTTTTGTTAGCAACTCATAAGTGGCAACTTATATGCACTGTTCAGGCAACTGCGACACAATTGGCAGGCAAGTCATGTGTAAAAACTTGAAAGTAACCTAAGATGCAAAAACTCCTAAATGTGGTTGCAGCATCACTACTTTATGCACTTGTTCAGGCAACTGCAACACAATTGGTAGACAAGTCATGTGTAAAAACTTGGTACTGTTGAACTAATAAGCTGTGCAGTTTTTGTTACCAACTTATAAGTGGCAACTTATATGCATTGCTTAGGCAACTGCAACACAATTGGTAGGCAAGTCATGTGTAAAAAACTTGGTACTGTCGAACTAATAAACTGTGCAGTTTTTGTTAGTAACTTATAAGTGGCAACTTATGTGCATTGTTTAGGCAACTGCAAACACAAAAATAGGCAGGCAAGTCATGAGTAAAACTTGAAAGTAACCTAAGATGGAAAACTCCTAAATGTGGTTGCAGCATCACTACTTTAGTAACCTAAGTTGCTTTATAAAATGTATGATGCTTTGATGTTTTAATTGTAGATCAGATTTCTCACCTCCTTTGCTCAATGTGGTAGATTCAATGTAACTGGTTTGTTGAATGCTCTTGGAGATATGATGTCTGTGGTGTACCTGCTTGTATGAACATAAAAAATGTGTATGAGAAAAAAACAAAATTTGACTGTTGGAAACCTTCAGATTTGCTAGTTGCTATATTTTTAAAAGAAAACTTTATGTACTTGAACAAAAAAGCATCATAACAGACAAGCAAAAACTTCTAAAAGACATTTGGACCTTACGAAGATATTTGATCATGAAAAAATAATGATGCTACATACATGAGTCAACTTACCTATAGAAGGTTCTGTGTGCAGCAGAAATGCTTCATTGATGGATGTTAATCGGGAGAATGGGTGGAGCTCCAACCATTATTCTCCATTGGAAAAATGGAATGTGCATCCTGGTATAAAAAAAAGATATGCAAAAACAAAAAATCTGGGACAAATCTGTGCTATACTCCAGCATTATGAAGTAAAGAAAAAGAAGAGCAAAAACACACACAAAATTTAAAAACAGGTACTAGTAGGAGGTAAATCTTGCCATAAGATACAGTAATAAAAAGTGATACTAGTGAACATGACAGACCATGTCACTCAACTAAAGTACTGATGCTGCTCCTATTCCTAGATTACTTTCAACTAAAGTAGAAGTATCCCATTGCATGGTTCATGATATTTGCTGATATTTGCATGATGAATACACTCTTTGAATAAGAAGCTGCCCAATGCAACCGATGACTTGTGCTTCATCTGTTTTGCTTCAACCTGGTGATTTGATGTCTGCAATGATTAAAAAAAAGATTAGACAAAAATGTTGTAGCACAAAACTTTCATGCAAAAAATTATACAGTGCTTGTCCCCATTTTTTAAAAAGTATTAACTGTTTGCCTCTTCTCAGATATCTTTTCATGGTGTTATAAAATGCAGGTTTGGAAATATGATGGACCTAAATGAAGTACCAGAGGAAAATATGCCAGATTTTGCCTTTGTTCATGACATGAATATACTTGATCCTTTATATTGCACACAACAGAGCATCACACTTGGTGGAGCTAACAATGCTGAGTTTGTGGCTGAATCTCCCAACCCTGTCGCTGCACACAATGCTTCGGCACATGTGGTGCAAACTATGCCTACAGATATGGGTGCAACAGTCGAAGCAACTACACATCCAGCGGCAGCAACAGAGACGGATGAACACACGCTTGTTGACACTAACACCGGAGGTGGAACAGGTGGGACTGTTGGAAACAGTTTGGCAGGCTTGGTTGGTGAAAACGATGACGAGGCATGGTCGCAGCCCAAGGAACCTTACGTGGGGATGAGGTTTGACACTTTGGAAGGTGCAAAGGAGCACTACAATGCGTATGCTCTGCAGCTTGGGTTTTCCATCAAAATGAATACAACAAGGAGAACTGGCGACACTCGTATGTTGGTAAAGCAGCAATTTGTTTGCAACAAGTTTCGAAAACCGACAGAGGACGATGGAGGTGCAGAAAAGCCCCCTGTCCTAGACAAAATTATTGATCAGGCAGAACGTGTTGACGAAGATGATGATATTGTCTTTCTTGATGATGAAAGTAAGTTAAAAAAGAAAAGCAAGAAACGAAAGCGAGATAAAATAATTCAAACTGGTTGCAAGGCCAAGATGGTGGTGAAACTAGTAGATGGTCGTTGGGAGGTGGTGTACTATGTTGGTGAGCATAACCATAAGTTAGTAGACAAGCCATCTTTGAAGAAGTACTTGCGATCGCACCAAGGGATACCTCCAGAAGAAAAGGCATTCCTAACACATCTTCACAACTACAATTTAACAACAGGTGAAAAAATGTGTTAAGTGATTCAATACTCTGCTCCTTTACTGTTTTTTGATGTTTCCTTTGTTACTACTGGGGCTTGATTAGTTTAGTTAGTTTTGTTGAGCAATTTGCTTGACCATGAGTTTGGTAGTTGCTCGACAACATGGTCCTAAACTAGATTAGTTTTGCTGAGCAAAGTTGGAGGTTTACTGTTAGTACTTGCTCAAAGTGAAGGGCACAACTTGCCTGTGCTTGTAAGCACTCATTCCCCTTGACGCTGAAATGATATGTTAGTAGGCACTAATTAATCTTGTTGTGCTAGTTGCTTGCCCAGGTGTTAGCAGTTGCTCAAAACATGTCCTCAACTTGCCGGCGCTTGTTGCACACTTTTCATGTATTAGGTTGTGTGAAAAAATACAAGTAGGACTTTCCCTGAACAATCAAAATGGTTTGTGTGTGCACATATATATATGTCTAGTTGTACTACTTGCTTGATCATAAGTTAGTACTTACTCAAACCATGTCCTGGGCTTGCCTGCGCATTTTCACATGTTTTTGTGTGTCTGAATTGCTGCCTATAAACTACTTCTCAGTGCCATGCATAAGAATCTGTTACTTTATGAAAATGATTTTTTATAAACTACTTTTCAGGGTGTATGATGCATATTATGTCAGACTTCTATGGCACAGAGCTGATCGTCCCCTATGGTACTAAGCACATTACAAACCTGAAGACAATGTTAAACAAAGATGCCACCAAAGAAGGAGATATGATTGAGACAGTTGCCTACTTCAAAGATCAACAAAGAGATGATCCAGACTTCTTTTATAAGATAAAGTACGATGAGGAGGACAGGGTGGAGAACATTTTCTGGGTTGACGGTGCAGCTAGGAAAGCTTATGTCGAGGCTTACCACGATTGCATCTCGTTCGACACTACATACATGACTAACATGTACAACATGCCCTTTGCCCCATTTATTGGAATTAATAGACACGGGCAGTCGTTCATGTTGGGTTGCGGCTTTGTTAGGCAAGAAATGGCTTCGAGCTTTGATTGGTTGTTTGAGACGTTCCTTGAGGCAATGAATGGTATAGCACCAACCAACATCATAACTGATCAAGACATTGCGATGGCACAATCAATTAAAAAGAGGTTTCCTACGAGTGTGCATCGTTGTTGCCGTTGGCATATAATGAAGAAGGCACAAGAGAAGCTTGGACCAATGTTGGCACGAAACCCTGGTTTGTCGCGTGATTTCAATGAATGTGTTGACTTCAGCATGACACCAGAGGAGTTTAAGACAGGATGGAATGCTCTGTTGTTAAAGTATGAGGGTATGGTTGACACCCACTTTGAGAATCTATATAACTACCGAGGAACGTGGGTTCCTTGTTACTTCAAGCACCAGTTTTCCCTTTCTTGCAATCAACCTAGCGCAGTGAGGGGTTCAACGCTGTCCTTAAGCGATATGTGAACCCACATAAATCAATCTTGAACTTCGTGAAGCAGTACCAAAAAATTCAAACCCACATACTAGTGCGAGAAGGTGCCAAAGACTATAGAACAGAGCATTTGCAGACTGAACTGTGGTCGTCTTACCCCATTGAGAAGCAAGCTTATGAGGCCTACACCAGGGACTTGTATGTTAAGTTTCGAACAGAGTTTGCGTTGATCGCAAGGTACAATGTACGGCCTCATGGTTCTAACTTGTATGAAGTTTACCCCAACCAGGAGTGGGTTGCGAAGTATGGATCTAGAAGCTACTACGTGACATGTGAACCAAGAGCTGAAGACTATAGATGTGAATGTTGCAAAATGGACAGGGATGGCATGCTTTGTTGCCATATTTTGAAAGTTTTCACGCAACCGGGTGTCAATAAAATCCCTGAGAAGTACATCATTCGCAGATGGACTCCACTGGCAATACCTGATGCACCACCTGCTCCTGATCATGAGCCCGATGAGTTGCCAGAACAGTCAAAGAAAGAGATCCGGTTTGCAAACATGCAAATGGATTTTGCCAATCTTGCACGTGGAGCTAGTGCATCTGATGCTGCTACAGACATTGTAAAGAAACATATGCGTGCAGCACGACAAGAGATTAAAAACCTGAAGTTGTTAAGGAAAAAGAAGACAGCAGCATCATCTAGTATCAACCCTGGTGGGCCTCCACCGCCGCCTAGTTCTTCAGTACCGCCAGGAAGTGGTAACCCTGCTACGTCAAGTAGTCACAGGGCTAATCGACCTGCACCACCACCTAATGGGCCTGTGCAAGCACCACCTGGTCCAAGAACTCAACAGCCTACTTCTGCACCGCATCAAAAAAGTGTCGCGGCGAAAGTTCCTAGCCCTAACACTGCTCTGCATGAGCAAGCATCTTCAGCAACTGCGCCATTTCAAAAAGGCCTCACTCCAGTACACTACGGCCCTGTGCCAGCAAGTTGGCGCCCTCCACCTCCACCGAGAATGCCTGCACCCAGGATGCCTGCACAAGCACCAAGGATGTGTGTTCCTCAACCTCGGGGGCCCATACAGCAACCTAGAGATCCTACTCTGCAAAACAGAGACCTTGCTCCAGAAGCCGTGTCTCCTGCCACACATCCTGCTCGAACTGAACAACAGCCCAGGGATCCCAGAGGGTATGCACAACAACACAGGCCACCAGCGATTGTGTATCTGCCGCCAAACACAAGTACTACTACTGGTGGGCTAATGGCATGGACCGCACCGCAAACATTGAACTCGCCTAGTGGTTCTGGACAATATGCCATATGCCCAACATTTTCCTGACAAAATGCAGACCCACTGTTGGTTCCTTCTCCACAAACTACCAGTGATGAACGCGTTCAGCTAGGGGTTGCGTCACGGGGCAAAGAACCTGCCATTCCTGAAGGTGCTCCTGTACTTGATCCTGATCTTGTTTATCCTACTCCCATGGCAGACCCTACCATTCCTAGAGACCCTCCAAAATCGACAACAAAAGGAAGAGCGAAGCAACGGAGAATTCAATCAGCTCTAGAGCTGCACCCCAAGAGGAAAAACAAGTACAGTCATTGTAGTTCTACAGAGCACAATTCAGCACTATGCAAGACGAGATTGGTTTGATGGACATTGGGCAATTTTGGCAAGTATCTGGGTATAAGATTCTGCAAAGATAGAATGCTGGTAGAACGCGTGTGTGGGAACGAATTTTTTATTTATGAATGGGATGTTGCTACTTTTTATGTCTATGACTTACCTTAGCCTACCTGTTATCTATCTAAGATTTTATGGTTATGATGACTTAATGGGAGAAAGGTTCTTTTTGAAGTTCAACCTCTACTTTTTATTTTGGCAATTAGGGGCTTGTCTCCCTTAACTACAAGCAAGTCATATGCGAGTTATTTTTGTATCATTTGATCTGTGTGCAGGCAACTCCTAAAACCTATTTTTGCAAGTTGCATGACAAAACCGTGCAACTAACTCATGTTGTGTCGCTTTGTGCAGCTAAGCCATGTTTCTGTCTAAATAAACTACCCGAAGATACCCGAAGTGCCGTAACATAAGAATAAAAGGATAAATTCCAATTTTTCATTTTTTGGCAGAAAAAACAGTTTCAAAAAAGCGACCACCCTGTGGTTTTGTTGCAAGTTAATACAAGGTAACTATTTCTTAAGGCTATTAAAAGACCACAGAGAAAATTGCAGAGTTCATGCAAATTAAAAAAAGATTTAAAATAGCAAAAACATTGAGGTAAAAAAGCTAACCTATGTTAATTTGAGGACGTCTTTCCATGGTGCCTTGTTGTGAATGCAGTCAACCCATTGAATAGTCAGCTGCTTCCTGATGTTTGGGATATCATCAGGTGTAAAACTTGGAACATTCCTTGCCTCCCATCCATTGGCAAATGTAAGAGCATAAACCCCGCAGTCAACACTATACAAACAAAAAATGTTTCACAGAAACACGAGCCGTAAGTTAAACATTTTTATTGACTTATTGGCATGTTCAGATCTAGGGGCTTATGGGCACTTACTCATTATTTTGCTTTGGAACATCAATGTTGACAAGCCCGAAGTTGTCCAGGACAACATGTGATTTGGGGTAGTGCAGTTCCCATAGGCTGCGGAAGCTTGCAATTATGGCCCTTGCACACCTATCAAGTGATGGGGATTCAAGAGTTCTCCATGAATCAAGTACCTCGAACCTTCGGTCTCTTATATTGACATTGAAAACCCAATAATGGTTCCCCGTGACTGGCTTTGAAGGCTCAATGTTCTCTAAACAGGAAACATGATCTGCGTAAATGATGACGAGACAAAAAAGGATGTTAGATAGTTGAAGAAAAATGTGTTGGTTCTCGTTACTAGATTTACGATTCTGGTTTGTATGTGTGCAACTGCTATCATGCATGGACGCAACTTTAAAAAGATGGGGGGGGGAGTGAAAAAGTAATTATGATGAGGGGATGTGTTATGCAAGCAACTTAAAAAAGGGTGCAGGCAACTTAATGATGTTGTGCAAGCAACTTTGGGGGATAAAAAAACAATTATGGAACATGTTCACTAAAAAAACAGCTTCCATATGCATATCTATAACATGATGTATGAGACTTGGTGAAACATAGTAACATGCTTGCTCAAAAACAGTAAGAGACTTGCTCAAAACATATGAACAGTCTTGCTCAAAACACATTAGAGTTGCTCAAAGACAGTAAGAGACTTCCTCAAAAATAGTAAGAGACTTGCTCAAAAAGTAATTATGATGAGGCGATGAGGGCTATGCAAGCAACTTAAGTTTGTTGTGCAGGCAACTTAATGATGTTGTGCAAGCAACTTTGGGGGATAAAAAAACAATTATGGAACATGTTCACTCAAAAAATCAGCTTCCATATGCATATCTGTAACTTCTATCATTGTGCATGGAGAAAAAAAGGCTAATGATTTCTGATGGACACAATTGTTTCTGAAAAAAATTGTAAGATGTCGAACAAACTATGACATTCATATAAGGCAACTACTACAAAATAATAATTGTGTAAGAAGTGCAATTAATGTGCGCACACCCAATAGAGATGTAGTGATAGAAACTGACCATGTCTTTGCGGTCCAAACGGTTGGATTTGTTGAATTTCGATGCAATCTCTTTACTATCAAAGCAGTCCATCTGTTGCATCCTTATCTGGAAAAAAGATTTCAACAAGTGTATGAAAAAAATAAATGATCCAAGTAACGAATGACATGTGTGCAATGAAAACAAAATGTACATTGGCAAGGTGATGGTGCATTTTTTCCTTTTCTTACCGAGAACTTAAGGGGCATAAGCACCTTCTTCGAGTCTGGTGGCAAGTTCAGTATAATCGACAAAATGCCAATTTGAACAACGTGAGACAACATGAATCCTTCTTTTCTCATTGAATTTGCAAGCTCCCTGACAGTAACATGGTAACCGTGATAGTTGATGACAATGGGGCTGCAAAATAAAACAAAGAACATAAAAAAAGGAATTAAAAAGATAAGATTGACAATGCATTATGTTCTTTTGTGATTAACACCTCCCCACCAAAAATCCAAAAACACACCACCCCACCACCACCCTTCCCCACCCCTACCTCCTCCTACTGGTAGCATATTTTATATATTTTTGATTTAGTTGCCTGTACTACAAATTAAAATTGCCATTGTACAGTTGGGTGACTTGCCTAATGACTACACACCAGGAAAAATAAAAACTGTTTGAAACATAAACAAAGTTTCGTCATACCTTGTATCTTTGTCTGGTGATTCTTCTTCATTTAATCTGCCATGTAAAATAACAGATGAATATAACCTATTGCCTTCAGCTTTGCAGCGAAATACTTTCTTCTCGTCGAGGTCCATGAATGTGGATCGCTTGCATGGTCCAGGCTTGATGATCCTTCTCTCATGTTTATGTAAGACTGGCTCTCCTGAGCTACTGCTACTATAATGCTTGCTGTTTGATCCCTCTTCTTCTAGCTTGTGCATTTTTTCTGGTGTGCTGTACATAAAATGATCAGCTCCTGCTTCTGCACGGCCTGCAACTAACTCCCTTGCCTTTGGTTCAGCTTGTGCGCAAACTTCATCGATGGCTCCAAGGTCCCAATAAAAGTCATCATCATCAACTTCTATGATATTCTGCCATGCTCCTGAAGTTTCTTGTGCATTGCGGGGTTCAGCTTGTGCATTGCAATTCTCCCCTTCTCCTACTTTCCTTGGTGGATTATCTATGCCAAGATCAAATGAAGGGGCTTGACAGTATTCTTCAGAAAAGTTTTCTCTTCTTGACCCTTCAAACTTTGATGCATCCTGCACTGGTAGCTCCCTGTCACTATGCCTGCTTTGTAAACTCTGCTTTGCTGGACCAGTGCACCTTGCAAAAAGCTCGTTTATGTCTAACACATTAACTTCCAATGCAGCTACAGAATTCCCGTAGAATTGAAATGGCAGACGGTTCTCCTTCATTTCATCAAATAACTTGAAGGGCTCGCCATGAGTGCTAGTGACTTGAGCAACTTCTGTAGCATATACAGGCAATTTACCCTTAGCTATTAGCAGTTTTGTCTCTGGACTTGCTTCCCCCCTCTTTCTTATTCTAACATCATTTTGAACTGCATTGCTATTAAACTGCGTGAGCGACGGGCGATTGATTACATCTTCATTCTTGTTTACTCCAACATGCTGTGACGATACCTTCACAGGCTGAGTCAATTGAAAACATGATTGCTGTTGCCCATTCAAATCGCCTAGTGGTTGCCTTGAAACCTCATGGTTTGTTGTGCTTCTGGGTGGTTGGGCAGCTTCTTTCGTATTTACTGGCAGTTGTACTAAGACAGATGCCTTAGGAACTGTTTGAGTTTCCTCAGATCCACTTGAACTTCCTTCATTCTTGTCTTTTTATCCAAAAAACACTTAACATTTTCAGACCCATCACCTTCCTTTGCAGTCCTAACAACATTTTCCTCCTGAACTTGACCAATGTCCATTGAAGCTGACTGCCTCTCCATGATCCATTGTCCTGCTTGCTCCTCAGTTGCTTGGCCCTGCTTGATGTTACTTGCCTTCTTATCAAGTGTTGCCTGACATCTTCTTGAATCAACTGCGGAAGACTGCTGCAACACTGCACATGCTGACGCAACTATTGTTGCCTTGGTTGGTTCACAACTTGCGTGGTTTTTGTTGGTACTTGCCTTTTCTTGCTCAGGGGCTTGCTCCTCAACTATTTGACTCTGTTTGATGTTACTTGCCTTGGGGACTACATGACTTGCCACATTTTTGTCTTGGGTTGCATGATTTTGAACAATGGTTGCCTGGCATCTTGGATCAACCCCGACAGACTGCTGCAACACTACCCTTGCTGACACAACTCCTCCTCCTATGATTGGTTCACATGTTGGCTGCTGCTTTGGGGCAAATGCCTCCTGTTGCACGGGAACTTGCCCGATCTTCTTCATAGCTGACTTCCTTGGTATGGCTCCCATCCCTTGCTGTTTTTTCTTTGCACGCAATTCTTGCAACTCCTCTACTGTTGTTGTGACCACCGTTGGCTCCAAGATGAAACTTACATTCTTTTTCTTGTTTGCTGGCAGCGGTGGAAGCTGCATGCGCCTAGTTCTGACTTTCTTCTTTGCACCAACCTGGACATGTAGTCCAGTTATTTCCTCCATCATTTTCGAACGAATAGGCTATGGACACACATCCTGAAAGTCTGATGTGTAAACCTCTTTCATTTCCAGACCACTGACCAGCTCTCGAAAAAGTTTATTTGCTTCCCAAGCAAGTGATGGCTCATCAAGAAATGTTTTCACTTCAAACTTGGGGATGCGTGGCGTTGGTGATTCTTTTTTAAACTCCATCATCACAAAATCTCTCATAGACATGCCACAATGCTCATCTAGACCTTTGCCTTCCTTGTCCCTCTTCTTCTGAACAATGTACTGCAGTGGAGTCCCGTCATCATCTTCGCTGTCTGTGCTATCAACTACTGCATCCTCGTTACCCCCGTTGCCACCACCGGAGTCACTGTTCTGACCTCCGTTCCTGTCCTCATCGTCCTTGCCATCACCCTTCCCATCATCCTTGCTATGTTTGTCATCCTCATCGTCTTCATCGTCCTCATCATCTTCATCATCTTGCTTCTCTTCATCGTCTTCCTTCTCTTCTTCCTCCTTATCTTCATCCTCCTCCTCACACTCCTTCTTTTCTTTTTCAATCTGTTTTGCCTCCTCTGTTTCTCCTTCTGTTCCATCAGTTCCCAGTTCTGACTCCTTGTCACCAATTGCTGCTTCCGCACTATCTTCAATAATTTCATCCTCATTCACATTGAACCCACTATGTACCCGTACAGTTTCATCTTCATCACCATCATTTGAGTCGCCATCACTATCACTGTCTCCATCACCCTCATCGCCTCCATCATCAGTTCCCTCGTTTGAGCTTCCATCTTCATCACTGTCTTCATCATCTGACGGGTATGATTCTTCAACACTTGGCAGGGAATCGGCTTCAGGGGAAGATTGTCTCCGTCTTTTCCTGGATTGTTGCTTACTTGTTCCCATCCCAGATGGTTCAGTAGTCCTTGCCCCAGCTTCATCTTCGTCAATCCTTCCGATGCCTTGCACAAACTTTCCCACTAGGTGCGACATTTCCGAGCACATTTCATGTACCAATGCAGTCAACTTCACTTGTTTCTGCAAAAAAATGAAAAAAGAAAAACACAAAAAAGAAAGGACATATCAGAAAATATATGAAATGCACTTGCCCCAATTTACATGTCTTAGATATAGACATAAACAGGCAACTAAGTAGACACATTAAAACAAATGTGTCCAACAGAAAAAAAGTGAATTAGGCAAGTCATGTGTGAAAATGCCTATAGATGAAAAAGTAGTGATCAAAGTGATTTGACTTACTGTTTTATCATATGACTCAGGGAGTCTTGCTGCAACAAATTTCGTGACGTGGTCCATGCTGCCAAAGATGCTTTCATCCGCACAGCGTGAAAACTCTGTCTTCAACTGATTACATTAAAAAACAATGATGAGAAAACGCTCAAAAATGTATTCGCACCTAGGAAAAATACAAAAAAAACCGGATGATAAAACATGATGTATGAGACTTGCTGAAACATAGTAACATGCTTGCTCAAAGACAGTAAGAGACTTGCTCAAGCATAGTAATAGGTTTGCTAAAAAAAAATTAACATTCTTGCTCAATACACAGTAACAGACTTGCTCAAAAACAGTAAGAGACTTGCTCAAGCACATTTAGAACTTGCTCAAACACAGTAAGAGAATTGCTACAAAAAATTGAGATAGGACACTTGTCTGTAAACCCAAACACCACAAGCCCAAAACAGAAACTCCCCAAACCACATAACCACATTGCATCCAAAAAAATAAATGCATCTGCTAGCCAACACACCATATTCTAGGCGAAAACATGTGTAGTACTACTATATGTGGTTAGGCATTAAATACCCATGTAAGATTATTTGTTGCCTATGATTGGGAATGAACTAGGAATACACTGCAAAAATTAGTTCCTAAAAAATTATATGTGTGACTTACAAAATGTTCACTATTTGAGTTGCCTACAAAAACACTTTGCAGTTCATGTTTAAAAAAAATCAAAGTTGCTTCGATGGTGACAGAAAATTGCTAGTATCTTATATATAGTTGCCTGACCATAAAAATGCAAAAAGTGTACACATTAACAAAAAAAGAACAAAAAAGGTTTACCCGCAGCCTGCCGTATTCACCCGGGCCCTTCCTGTCCTTCTTCAAAACTTTGGCAATAAGATCTGAATTCCAAACTGATACTCTTGGAACTAAGCTAGGGATAGGTTCGTCAACATCCAATGAGTCCAGGTACAAGAGCTGTATGCAAAAAAAAAATCAGTTGTCGTTCATATAGTAAAAAAATGTGAAAAAAAAATGATTACAAAATGCTAGCTTCTGGTTCAACTTACTACAAGGTGAAACACACAGCAACAAACAGCATTTTTCTTGCCGCGGGACGATGTGCACGCAGCCTTCAGTTGGTCGACCACGAACTGACAAATGTTTGTGTCTTGAATACCATTGACATCCATCACAGCCGGGAAGCTCTTTGGTGAGATGTTAAGACTGGTTGATGGTGCAAGGAAGCAAGAAAAAGCAGCGGCTAACCAAGCACGTAGGAAGTCATCATCATAGGCTCCATCCATTCCATGGATCATTTTACACCATGCAGTGAGAGTTGGCGCATTCTTGCCTTGGATATTGAAAATCCTGTAGAACTCCTTTGTGATTTCAGGCCGAATCTCGTAGCACACCTTCCTCCCCCTGTTAGGCAGCCCCCATATCCTATGTACACTAGCTGCATCTACTGGGATCTTCCCCCTTTCTGGTATAACAATCTGTGACTTGTCCGGATCATAGTGCTTCATTATCCATTGACTGAGGTCTCCGGGCATGCTGCTCGCTGCAATGTCCAATAAACCTCCAAACTCTCTATCAATGATAACCCCCTTCTGGAGAGGTACGAGTAGTTTATTCAGCTTGAAAAGCCTGGCGGGCCATGCCCTGTTTCTCTTATCCTAGGAGAAAGAAAACAACGGATTATACATGGACAGTTAGGCAACTTGACAGCTCAACTTGGGCAAGTGTTGATCAAAAGTTGAGCAACTGTGTGTTACCTGGCTAGATCCGGTCTTTTGACGTTTTGCTTTCGGTGGTTGTTCCACACCAGTATCTTTTTCGGCATTTTCGTCGCCATCTGCAGAAACACTGGGATTGCTATTGATGTCCAGCGGACGTTTGCCACGGACAGCTATCTCCTTTCTTCCCCGACGGCTGTACGAAAGAAAGGATGTGCTTCTCTGGCCTTGCAAAAAGAAGACGCAAAAAACAAATTAAAAAAAGATATTAAAAAAGCAAAAATCTAAACTGAATTTTTTGAAAAAAAATTCGGACACACCTCTTGATGATCTTCGGTCGCAACCGATGGACCGGCATCAGGATTAACTGCATGCTGATCTCCTTCAGTGCCCTTTTTGCTTGGTGCATCCATTAGTTCCTACTACGCTGATAGAAAAAAATTTGCATAAAAATGACTTCTGAATATCGTCACACAAAAATATTGGCAAAATCACATTAAAACCAGGCAAAAAATCACCTTCAAAAATTGTGCGCATACAGAAAAATAAACAAAAAAAGCAATCCATATAGGGGGTGTGTTGTTGCTGTTAACATATACATTGCTAAGGATGCAGCAACATATCTAGATGCCCTATATAATGCTGCACATATTTCAGGAGGATGCTGAAGCTAAAAACATGGATGAAAAAGCAATTTCGGCTTGAAAAACTGGCAACTACCATACAGCCTACAGGCAAAAAAGGCCTGTAAAAATCCTGGCAACTCAACCTTAGTTGGGGGAACTATGCAACTGGGTATCAGTCTCATCAACCTCTCATATATCGGTCTCGCCGTCATCTATCTCGCACGCAGAATATGCTAGATCCACAGATCCCAAACCCTAACCACGTCACAAACTGAGAAAACAACGACCCAGAATGCCTTGCCGCATCACGCACTCAGGAGGAGGGAAATCAACAACGAGGGCAGCTAGCAATTCCTACCTCATATAGCAAAGCAAAAACGAGAGAAAAGCGGGGGCGTGCTTACCGCGTCACGACCTGGACAGACGAGCGGTGGTTGCTGAAGGTCGCGTCGCCGCTACAGCGAACCTACCGCCGCGTGTCGCTCGCCTTCTCTTCCCTCCACGCCGCTGATGGAAGCCCCTCCGCCCGCTACCCCTGCAGCCGTAGATGAGCCGTGGATTCTGCACCCCCTTCCACCCCCCTCCCTCCCGACGCCTCTGTCGCCTCCCGCACCTCAAAATCTGCCGCTCCGCAAAAATCGAACGGAGAATCGCACCAAAATCACCGACGAGGAGTGGATTTGTTGCGAGAAATCGGCGAGAGAGAAGGAGAGAAACGGCAGCGAGAGATGGGGAATTCCGGCGTGTGGAGCGGAGAGTGTGAGCAGTTTTCGAAATGCGAGCCGTTCGGTGGGATAGGGGAGCGGTGCGGTGGAGTGGGCTAGTGGTAGGACCGGGAGGACAGCGAGGCACCTGCGCGGTGGTTCGGACAAAGGAACACCTGGACGCGAGGGCGAGCGCGTGATTTGGATCCGACGGTTCGCGATGGCGTTTGCTCGGGACGTCTAATGAGCAAAGCTTTGCTTTTAAGAATTTGGGCAAATTTATTAGGGGTGGATCCGATCGCTTTTTGTTCGAACCTGTCGTCCGCTTCGGACGCGACGGCCCAGCGTGACAGACGTACGTTTGCAACCAAGGCCCCGCCGTCCAGACGGCCGGCCCAGCGGCGGCCCAGGTCGCCGATGGCAACGCTCTCTCTCTCTCTCTCCCCATCCCGTGCCATGCCGCAACAAACTAACCACCACCACACAACGCGCCCCGCTGGAGCTGGACGACGAGGCTTAAGCCTGAGGGTGCGGCTAAACCCCTCCTCCCCCGCTCGTCGCCGGTCGCCGCGGGATGGAGATCAAGGGGCTGGGCCAGCTCCTGGCGGCGCTGGCCGCGGCGCTCTTCCTGCGGGTCGTCGCCGCGGGGGCCGGCCCCGCCCTCCTCCCGCCCGCGGAGGACGACGAGGGGGGAGAGGGCGACGTGGAGGCCGGCGAGGGGGTGCGGCCGGTGACCATCCGGTGGGCCCGCGTCACCTGCGCCCTCAAGAACAAGCGCGGGGACATGGTGAGTCACTCTGATTGACGCCGCCCTCCCTCTCTGTCTCTCTTCTCGCCGGAGTCCCGTGGACGAACACCTTGCGCGCGCACATTGGCCTCGTCTCTCCCTCGCGCTACATGGGTGTTGGGTTGGGGGCGCACGATAGTGAGGGGCCACGTTCGGCTGGTCTGAGTGGCTGGCGCTGGGCCCTGCTGGGGCGTTGACTGGTTGACCCGGCGATGTGGCAGTGGCACTCGACAGTGAGACCAAGTCGCATAATTTTGCGTGGGCTAACCCGTTGTCTGAATCTTCCAGAGTATGCAAACCCTGTATGTATAGTTTGTGATTCGTTGCGTGATTTTGACAGGCAAGGTTCCTGCTGTCGAATCTGTCCGGGGAGGCGAAACCGGGGAGGTTGCTAGCGCTCATGGGGCCGTCAGGGTCCGGCAAGACGACACTGCTCAATGTGCTGGCGGGGCAGCTCACGGCATCAACTTCCTTGCACCTCTCTGGGTTTCTCTACGTCAATGGCCAGCCTATGTCGCAGGGCGGTTATAAGTAAGCTATGCTGATTCCAATTGGGGTCTCAGTTTTTGCAAACATTCGTGGAAGAGAACTGATGTGCATTTCTTTCTGTAGGATTGCTTATGTGAGGCAAGAAGACATTTTCTTCTCACAGCTCACGGTGCGGGAAACGCTCTCACTTGCTGCTGAGCTCCAGCTTCCTGACACGATGTCTCCCGAGAGGAAGGAGAAGTATGTTAATGATCTTCTGTTTCGTCTTGGATTGGTAAGTGACCAATGGATGATCAATAGCAACGCATTTTTTTTCAATTTATCAGGGAACCTAACCTACATGATTGTGGGAGCATCGATATCTTATATGCTACTCTCAGTTCATTTTGATTTGCGTTTTAATGTACACTATAATATGTATTACTCTCTTTTTATGAAAGGTCAACTCTGCTGATTCTATCGTGGGTGATGCAAAAGTACGTGGAATTAGTGGTGGTGAAAAGAAGCGCCTCTCGCTTGCATGTGAACTGATTGCAAGCCCTTCAGTCATCTTTGCGGATGAACCAACAACAGGTATTTTAGCCAATTCACCAGTTCCCCCCGTAGTTTTGAATTAGCCTTTTATTTTACTATGTATAGTTATTGTAGTTAGATTTACTTGCATGACTGCAAGTGCTCGGGTCTCTTCTTTATCTAGCAAGTTAATGTAAATAGATAGTAATATACAAGAACTTAATAAAAAAAAGTAGTAACAGATAAACCTACTTCACTCAAATAGAAGGTTAACTAGGATTTCGTGGCACCTTGACAATGTCATTGCACTCCCAAAGGGCAGGGAGGTTGCTGTCCTGGTTATTCCCGTAAAAAGTACACAATGGTAATACTGTAGAAGTACAGATGGCTGTAAAAGAATCCCTGGTTGTAGTGTGACAGTTTGTGACCAACGTAGGGTTATCTCAGGCAAGACAATCCACCCAAGTATCGCCCACGGTCCCATGAAGAGAAACGAGACAGACTGTTCTTGCAACTTACCGTTTTAAGTGGGATCCCTTATTGAAGTTTTGAATTTTCACATGGATCAGTTTTTTCTCCTGAGATCCTCGTGTGAATATTAGCCATGGAGTTTTTTCAATTGCCTGGTATGCCCAGCTGTAAAATATGAACTGATTGATAGCACATGAACTTTGTGTATGTTTATTACTCTCTTTTAGGCCTTGATGCATTCCAGGCAGAGAAGGTGATGGAGACTCTTAGACAGCTTGCAGAAGATGGGCACACTGTGATATGCTCTATACACCAGCCGAGAGGTTCAGTCTATAGCAAATTTGATGACATTGTGCTACTGTCAGAGGGAGAAGTTGTATATATGGGGCCTGCAAAAGAAGAACCTCTGAAATACTTTGCATCATTAGGGTTGTTATTCTGCCATCACTTACATTCCTTTCTGGCATTCAATGTTTTCTGGAACATAATATTTTCATGATTTCCACATATCTCAAATTCAAATGTATGCACTGCAATTGCTTTTCTTATAATATACTAGTTAGCAGGGTTAAGTTAATTACCCAGGCATAGATTGGATTTTGGTAACACATCTGTCATTTTGTATTTGACACCCTAGCATGTCACGTTCACTTTGTTATAGACATGGATATGGTGATGTGTCAACATTTTAGTAATATTCACACGGTACTGAAGCGAGTGTTACATAAGTAGGCATATAGGGAGGTACTCCATCCCTAGGCATACATTAGTCCTTCATGTTTTCAGCAGTTCAGGTTCTATTGTACATTTGATTTTTCGCACTTGCTTCAAACTTAAGTAGTTTACCATTTGGCTGTATGTATCCTTGTTAGGAGACCCTCGAAATTGAACATTCACAATGTTGGAATTTTTGACACGGTGACTGATGTTTGTTTAGCTGTTTACGCCATGAAATACTTCAGGCCTAGTTTAACTGCTTAAGTTTTGGCCCGTATCTCAATTCTGTTTATTCTGCACCTGTACTATTACTGATTAATGATTTGAGTATGTTTACTTCATCAGGTACCAGTGCCCAGATCATGAGAACCCTGCCGAGTTCTTGGCTGATCTCATTTCCACTGATTATAGCTCAGCTGAAAGTGTACAGTCATCACAGAAAAGGATTGAGAACCTAATCGATGAATTTACAAATAAGGTTCTGATTACTGAATTTAACAGTCCAGTAACACAATCAGAGGGCTCTGAATTTTCTACCAAACTTGCTCAGAAGTCTACTAGAAAGCAAAGACGGGGTTGGTGGCGACAATTTCGTTTGCTGTTCAAGAGAGCATGGATGCAGGTTTTTCACTAAACCTTGTTTGATAATGTCTTCCAGCTTTTGACCCCTTTAATATGTTTTTCCTACTTCTGCCTTTAAACACGTTGATAGGTTATTTTGGCATATATGTTTGGTGCAAAATAAATCAAACCTACAGTGTACCAAATTTAGGAGATCCATCTTTTCAATATTTGCTGTAAGTTGACACTGGTGACATAATTGTGCTTTCACTAAGTCTGTGGCTCATATAGATGTCATACCTAACTACTGCATGAAATAAGCGAGGAAACAAGAAAACGCCTCTTGATGCTAACAAAACAAATTGAAGAAAGCACAATTAGGTTGGGTAGCTTCGAGATATCTGAGCTTAGCTGCCTAAAATCTAAATGGTGTTTACCTGAAGATTGACTATCACCCTTTCATTAGTTGATTGTGAGAAGCATTTCAGGCTTTTCGTGATGGACCAACAAACAAAGTGAGAGGAAGAATGTCTGTTGCTTCAGCAATTATATTTGGATCAGTGTTCTGGCGAATGGGGAAAACTCAAACTTCCATACAGGATAGAATGGGACTTCTTCAGGTAGAATGTCTTGGATCTATGCAACATACACATTATGATATTCGATTTATCTTATGACTGTTCCCATTTTGTCTTAAAGAACAGTTTTTCTAAAAATGCCTGAGCACCTCCTCATATTGTTCTGTTTCCTTTCATTTCATGAGTTAGGTGGCTGCCATAAACACAGCAATGGCTGCTCTAACAAAGACAGTGGGAGTTTTTCCAAAAGAACGTGCTATAGTTGACAGAGAACGAGCAAAAGGTTCCTATGCACTAGGACCATATCTCTCATCTAAGCTGCTGGCCGAGATTCCGATAGGAGCAGCATTTCCGTTGATATTTGGATCCATTCTATATCCAATGGCTAAACTTCATCCTACAGTTTCTAGGTCAGTATTATCCCTACGTCGAAGTTTAAAGTGCTGCGCGACACCATAGTACATGTCACATGGTAGAATTTGCCACTGTTTAGCTTATGCATATTCCTAACACATAGCTTATGCATATTCCTAATAAATACTTCATGCTCTGTATTCAGGTTTGCCAAGTTCTGTGGCATTGTGACTGTTGAATCGTTTGCCGCATCAGCCATGGGTCTTACGGTGGGAGCAATCGCTCCTACAACCGAAGCTGCGATGGCTCTTGGGCCATCCCTTATGACGGTGTTCATCGTCTTTGGAGGATACTATGTGAACCCTGATAACACCCCCGTCATCTTCCGCTGGATTCCAAAAGCATCTCTGATCAGATGGTAACACTCAATCTTGTGATACCTAAGTGGCTCCCTAGCATAACATGGTACAGCTAACATCTAGATGCCCTTTTCCCATTATTATTTTCCAGGGCCTTTCAAGGACTTTGCATCAATGAGTTCAAGGGTCTGCAGTTTGAGCACCAGCATTCTTATGATGTTCAAACTGGTGAACAGGTATGGCCCATTCACGTGAAAGGCAGTTTTACTACCAGCAAATACAGAACTTGCTCAAGTGTCAGGAAATATTGTTCAATCATGGTTGATGTTTGAGTAATGATGGATGCAAACGAAGAAAAAGCTTGTATTTTAAACATAAGTACCTGTTTGAACGGATGCTTTTGTCGGTGGCAGGCCCTGGAGAGATTTTCGTTGGGAGGGATCCGCATCGCCGACACGCTGGTTGCGCAGGGCAGAATCCTGATGTTCTGGTACTGGATGACCTACCTCCTCCTGAAGAAAAACAGACCGAGGTACCAGCAGCTCCTGCCGCCCTCCGAGGAAGATCAAAGTAAGCAGCAGACGGAGTAGGCGGCGGCGTTGGTGTAATCATAATTTCATCATACTTATTCTGTGAAGACATCATGGCAGGTAGTGCAGGCCGTGTGTTGTAGCCAGTTTTTTTTTTCTGCTTCTTGTGACATTTTAAGCATTCCTCTTTGGAAGAATCAAGAGAAATAAAATCATGGGAGAACCATCACGTGGATGATTCTTCTTCCCTTTAGTTGAACAAAAAAACACCCAGACTGGCCGTCTGTTGCACACTCGGGAAAAAAAATCCTGAAAAATGGAGCAATCTATTAGCAAACTGTTTCGTTAACTTTGGCAACTAAAACCAGGGCAACTTTTTTTCCTGAAAAATGGAGCAATTTGGCAAGCTGTTTCATTGACTTTTGGCTTGCTAAAACCAGGGCATTTGTTTTTACTCTGTGTATGATTATATATGGGTAAATCATCTCAGCTAAACCAACCGAATTACATGGTGTAGCTAGTTAATCTGCGTATGTGTGGGACCAAACAACAAACATGGTGCAGAACGGATCCCGCCGCTTGCCCGAGGAGGTGCAGCGCAACGACGCCGAAGACCGGCATACCGGCGAGCTCCAGGGTGGCGATGGCAACGGCGAGGCGGGCCCATGGCAGCAACTGCAGTGCGCCGGCTAGGGGCGGACGCGACGGAGTACGCCGGGCAGTGGAGCTTCTCCCATCGAGAATCCCAGCCGATGACGAGGATCTGTCTCCGGCTCGTGGCTCTGGCTGCCCGGCCTTCCTGCCTCTCGCCCTGGGTCCGGCCTAGTGCATTCTTACGGCCCATGTCAGCCCAGCACGATACGGGCCAACCGGTGCTCTCATCCGACGACGCCAACCGCTAGTACCATACCGGTAAATTAGGAACCAGGCCCTCATCTTATAAACTGGATTTCCAGCCGTTGCTACGCGCCCCACGGTAGATACACACGGCCGTCAGCTAAGAAAAAAAATATAGGCCACATCATCGAGATTGCCTCTCGGTTGTACGCCCGTGGCTGCATCAATGCAAAACGCGTCCCTGCATTGATCAGAAACCATGGGCCGAAGCTGATGCATACGGCCACCGTGGGGCGCTGTGTGCTAAACACTAGCACCATGCTTTTTTAAATATTTTTATTTATGCTTTCGTCCTACACATGTGCTTTGATTTTTATTTATGTTTTAAATATTTTTAACTTTAAAAAACACGTCCAAATTTATTTAGAAAAATATCTATAACTACAATATTGAATATATACATACGAAAATATATTTAATGGTTTTAATTCGGTATTCTAGGTATTGATACATTTTTATATAAACTTGATCAAACTTTACAATGACCAATTTTTTTTAAGTTAATACACGCTATATTTTAAGACGAATGGATCACATATTAGATATTCGAAAACACGTCATTTTTTAATCATAAGCTAGATCCTTTTTTACAGGTAATAAGCTAGATCTTTAAAAGAGACGACACAATTTATTATTTTATCCTAGTGATCACAATAAAATGTTCATGTATACTACGGAAGTTATCAATAGCTAATGAAATGAGTATTATGTGATTTGTTCTGAATTTGCATAAATGCATATACGAAAAATGGTATGTATCACCATGGAGCACACAACATTCTATTTGGTGAAAGAGGATTTGTATTACTCAATCAAATTATTACAGTCTAAAGTACAAAAATCTATTGCATTGTCTAGTCTAGAACCTAACCAGATTGCAGTATTACCTAACAAATGTTTGAAATATGCTGAAGTGGTAATTATTAGTAATACAAATTTTAAGGTTCCCTCTCATAATCTCCTTTATTTCATGCACCAAGAAAGAGTGACGCGATGGTTCATGCTTCGTGCTTTCAATCATCTTCATGCCTTTTTTATATTTATTATGTAAAAGTTAGCACCATGTTTTTTTATATATATTGATGTACAAATTAATAAAAAATCGGAAATCTAATTCGACCCCCAGGTGTCGGGGTTAAATTCGGCGGATCTCGAGTAAGGGGTCCTGAGCTGGTGATTTTGACTAAATGGCAACAGGACCAAGAGGGACACGGGATATTACCAAGGTTCTGGTCCTCTCGAAGAGGTAACCCCAACGTCTTGCTTCTATTGTATTGATTTTGGTTGGAGTACAAAGTACAAGATGATCTACCTCAAGATTGTATAAGTATGAATCTAACCCTACGGTCTAGACCCCATGCTTATATAGGCACAAGGTGTACCTAGGGTTACATGTAGGTCTGTTACACTGAGGGACAAACATGCCACTGGCTTAAACGTGTCTTGAAGTATGCACCAAGTCTTCGATATTCCATCTTGAGTACGCCGTGGGGCATGAAAAATGTGGCCCACTCATAGATTGTCTGGGAGTCCCTGACCCGGCCCATGATTGGTGGGTTGTCGTGGTTAGCATCCCTTAGTCTAGGACACTGTCACCAGGTGCACATGCTCCTCATGCGGAAAACAACATTTTAAATGTCAAAAAGAAATCCGAACAAAATTTTGTTGTATTCATAGTCACATCCAAATGCTACCCGCAAATGTTTTGGAAAAAAAGTTAAGCATTTTGGGTTGTGCAAAAAAAATTGAACACCAAATGTCACCCCCAAATGTTGCATATAAATTTGATTTTTCACTAATAGATCACTGCTACTCCATTTCGCATGAAAATTGTCAAGCATGCTTCCGACAATAACACAAACATCTAAAAAAATCATTTTCTTTACTATTTTTTATTTTATTGTTCATGTAGGAGCAAATGCACCCGAGAGCCAAACGCCATCCCCAGCTGCACTACAATCTTGTTATTTTTATAGAATCAACTTTTGAGAGGGGGCATCTTTAGCAATGTGGTTGCTATTTTTTGAACAAAGACACCCATAGGGCATCGTAGGCCCGATTAATATCAATGAAAAGAAAGGTCGGTATAAAGGATTAACAACTGGACGTAGAACAACTAGTAAATAATAAAATTACATTAAAAAGTACACTAGTCGTCTTCTTCCTCTAATTGTACATTCATCTTTTTTTTGTTGGTTTGATTCTTTGTGGAGGTAAAATCTTTCATCGACACCATGGTGAATATATAATGATTCGACAGCCTGTACTTCTAGTGGATCATCCCCGGCCCAAATATGTTCATCGATCAAGTCTTCTCATCTTTTTAGACAGACGACTCAAGGCGTTTTTAAAAACCATTATTGGTAATGTTCGTGCCGTTGGAAGAATGACAACATTGTTGCTCCAGTCTAATTGCAGCATCTTTACCGTAGTCTTTGGAGTATTTCTTCGAGTAGAGATTGATACGGCGAAGAAGGTGTTTACAAGAGATTACATTGTAATTCTTAGTCATAGGAGTTACTTTGTATTTTCTTAAATCTTAGGTTTAAATTAGTGTATGTAATTTTTATGAGTATGAATAAAGTTAGTTTCTAAAAAAATGAAAATAGAGGCCTATAACATTCTTTGAATAAATTTATTGACTATAGGGAAACTGCAAATAAACTGTAAAATGCAATTTCGAGTGATACAATTAAATATCCTCTGCATTTCCTGTGCAAACTTTAAGCTATTTTTTGTTTTTTTATTAGTAGAGTACTCCCTCCGTTTCTTTTTAGTCTGCATATAAGGTTCGGTCAAAGTCAAACTTTATAGAGTTTGACTAACTTTATATTAAAAACTATAAACATTCAAAATATGAAATCAATATTATCAGATGCACCATGAAACGTATTTTCATACTATGTAGTTTTATTATTGTAGATGTTCATATTTTTTATATAAATTTGGTCAAACTTTGTGTAGTTTGACTTTGACCAAATCTTATATGCGGAGTAAAAAGAAACGGAGAGAGTACTAGGACCAAACAGTACAGCTCCCAGGCATGCAGCTAGCTTAGCTTTGGACCGATCGATCCAAGGCACGCGTGCGGTCAGGTGAACTTGGCCAGCTCGGCAAGGAAGGCGGCGCCGTGCTCCTCCTTGAGAAAGCGGGACAGGACGTTGGCCCCGCCCTTGTCCCTGCACGGCAGGCACGCCACGCAGGCCGGCAGCGACTCCGGCCCCGGGTGGCACATCACCCGCGCCGGCGTCCCGCCGCCAAAGTCCGTCGCCTCGAAGCCCAGGTTCCGCCAGCTCGTCACGAACAGCGCGTTGTGCCCGAACAGCATGTCCAGGCATGGCAGCAGTGGCACGCCTTCTTCTCCTTCTTCTCCGGCGAACGTGGCCGGCATCCGCTCCTTGCTGGTTCTGATCATCTTAACCACGTCTTTGATGTCCCCTTGTGCCACCTCACGGATCGTCGGAGGCGGCGCGACCACCTGGGTTGTGACGCAGTTGCTGTAGTAGCCCTCCGCGGCGCCGACGGCCCTGCGCGCGTCGGCCGCGAAGACGAGCGGCGCCGGGTTGTCCGGGTCTTCGTCCGGCATGATGACGCGGCTCCGGCACTGCCACAGGACTGCCGTGACCGCCTCGAATACGGTGCACGGCGCGCCTAGCTCGTCGTCGAGCTCGGCTTTGATGCGGTGGATGGTACTCATCGGCACGGTGATGTCGAGGTAGGCGTAATCCTTGGGCTTCAGCTGGCCAACCATGGTGCGCTCTATGGCTGCGGCCAGCGGCGGGAGGTCCGGCAGGAGCTGCTCAGCGCAGGTGACCGGGGGGACGGACGGCCGGTCCAGCCCGCGCGCGAGCTCGCCCACGGCCCGTAGGAGCAGCGCGATCCCCGTGCCGTCGGCGACGACGTGGTTCCACGTGACCCCGACGCCGAACGCGCCGCAGGAGAACTCGGTCACCTGCATGAGCAGCAAGGGGTCGGCCACGCGGCAGCTGGCCTCCGGGTACTCGACGGCGAGGTCTTTAAGCAGCCCCGCGAACGGCGGGTCGAAGAGCTTCACGTCCACCAAGGCGCAGCTGGCCGTGGCGGCCACGAACTCGACGCCCTCGCCGGTGCATGCGATGCAGAGATCGCCGTCGTCGTCGTCTCCCACGACGACGCGGCCGGCAATGAGGCGGAAGTGGTCCAGAGCGCGGGACAGCGCCCTCTTGATGGTCTCGGCGGGCTCGTGGATGGCGCGGTCGAAGATGTGGAACGATGAGGAGGAGGAGAAGGCTAGAGGCTTGTCGAAGGAGGAGACTTTGATGTGGTCGGCCGTCGCCGGCGTCGACTGCTCCGTCGACGGTTGGACCAGCAACGGCCTGGACTTGGTCACGATTACCCTCATTTCCAACAGGAATCTCACAAGTTCTCAGCTAAGTGGTAACGCCTCCTCTGGGCATTTTGGCCCGGCTTATATACAAGGCCTTGTCCCAGCGCAAAAAAAAGGCCTTGTCTACTTTTTTTTGGGTTAGGCTCTGTTTTTTTAAATTGGGCCAGTCGATTGATTATAGACGTTGGATAAAGATCTGACAACCAGTGGCCCTTCTTCTTCTTCCTCCTCCGAGCATTCCATCGGCGGAACCACCGGCCACCACCACCTGCGGCCCCGCCCCGCCCTCCCTGGAACCACCCCCCACCGTCGGTCTTTCATCGCCCTCGGCCATCCCTCTAGGCCCATCCGCGTTTGGGTTTTTCTCCAGCTAAGTGCACTACCGCCCTCATCCGAAACCCTAAGATAGATAACGGGGTACCTCTCCGGCGAGGCCCCGGTCAGCTCTTTCTTCCTTCTCTCTGGAGCCTCCTTTCTTCTAAGGAAAATTGGCTGACCAAATCAGATTTTTCAGTCGACTAACGTATAGCTAAACTAATTTGGTCACGTAAATTTGTTGGCACTATCTTCAATGTACGTAAAAGTTTATGGCTTGTTATTTGGGGCTCCCCTTACATGCGACGTGGTGTTATTTGGGGCTCCCCTTACATGCGACGTGGAGGAATGAATTATAGTCAAGAAAGTTATCTAAATGTTTATAGATGCTTTGTAGGCCTAGGATTATTGAACTGACATGCTTGGCAAAATTGCTAGACGTATAGGCTTTTTTATGGGGATTCTATAGGCTCCTTTGAAACTTCTAAACACCCCTCCCTGAATTCGACAGGGGTGGGCTGCGCCTCTACTACTGACCAATTAAAAGCAACCATAACATCTTGTAATCCCCTCATCCCTGTAATACCATGTACGTGTAGCAAAGCTCAGTGGCTGGTTCTCAACGATTTCTTTGTCAAGAACACAATTTGGATAAGTAATATAGGGTTGGGTCATCAAGGAAACATTTTTTTTCACTACCTTAAGCTCCGCTCTGGGCCTTCCGGGTGTGACTCTTTGGTGACTATTGCTCAATCCCGAAATCACTAATTAAGGAGTACTCGTTGCAAAGAACACTCCACCTTCCCAGGTCACGATAAGTGGCGCACATGCAGCGAGCCACTTGTCGCAACCTGTGAGTTTTTTCTTTTTTTCGTAGATCCGTTTATTCAAAACGTTTTATCTCTTAAATCGTGCGTCCAAATCTCAAACCGTTTTCACCATTGGATTCCTTGCGTTGAGATCTTCAAAACTAGATCTCATGTTGATAGGTTTTGACGATCTTTTTTTTCATGAAAAAAACGGACGAAAAAACCAAACCGGGAGCACGGTTTTCTTTCCTGAAAGAGGCACGCCTGTGCCTCTCGCAAAATCACAACCATGCCTCTCATGGAAGCAAAACCGTGACTCTCGTGGAAGGAAAAAAACAGAAAACGCGTTTTTTTCCTTTCCGAAAGAGGCACGCCCATGACTCTCGTGAAAGCACAACCGTGCCTCTGGCGAAAGCAAAACCGCGACTCTCGCGAAAGAAAAAACAGAAAATGCGTATTTTTTTCCCTTTCCGAGAGGCACGGCCGTGACTCTCGCGAAAGCACAACCGTGCCTCTCGGTGGAAGCAAAACCGTGACTCTCGCGAAAGAAAAAAAATACAAAACGTGTTTTGTTTTTCCCTTTCCGAGAGGCACGGCCGTGACTCTGGCGAAAGCACAACCGTGCCTCTCGCGGAAGTAAAACCGTGACTCTCGCGAAAGAAGAAAAAACAGAAAACGCGTTTTTTTTGTTTCCGAAAGGCACGGCCGTGACTTTCGCGAAAGAAAAACCATGACTTTTCACGAAAGAAAAAAAAGAAAATGCGTTTTTTCGCGTAAAAATTTTTTTTGGTCGAAAAGCTAAGGAAGACCGGGGAAAACCAAAATGTCGAAACAACCTGGTAAAAACCGTTCAAAAAGCATAAAACGCGTGCGGAAAAATAAAAAAATCTGGAGGGAGCGTCCAGAGCGCGACACATGGCAAATGGCTGAGAGCGCGCCAAGTGGCGCTGATCGTTGCGAGGCTCCCGAAGGAGCGCTCGTTAACTAGTTGCTCTCGTTCAATCCATTGAGAAATAGCAAAATTCTTGGGCCGACTAATAGTCAAACATTTTTTTGGACCAAACATTGTTTCTTAATAAAAAAATTATTCACATAAATTGGCACACACATAGAAACACAAATTATTCTAAATAAAATAAAATAATGGCATTGATATTACCCTAAAAGAAGAAACATAATGGGATAAAGAATAACAACAAATTAAAAAATTCACAGTTCCACAATATGCAAGAACGTACAATTTTCAGACAATGATATGATTTACATGCCAATTTTTGCACGACGCGACATATGGGACATGGCAGAATCCATAAATTCATCACATTTAGGTTAGCAGTGGACCTGAAATGCCTTGCATACCCATTAGACCAACTAGGCGCTGACAAGACATTCTACCTCATCTGAGTTTGGGCCTGGTTGGATTCAAGTGAAATTTAGCTACACCAACATGACTCCAAGCGAAAATGTTATTGAGAGTCATGAGCCAATTTTTTAAAGAGAAACAAAAATGTATTTGGTTGGCTACTTAAAACGGAAGGATCTTGCTTTGCCAACATTGTAGGGAAGACACAGGGACCGGGCCATGCATGCATGCAGCCACATCATCACGCCAAGATTAGGAAAGTGGCTTGGTGACTAGAGCTTAATTATTACATACATGCAGCTTTCGATACTCCCTCCGGTCCTAAATATAAGACCTTCTAGAGATTTCATTATGGACTACATACAGATATAATAGACATACTTTACAGTTTAGATTCACTTACTTTACTCCATAAGTAGTCTATAATGAAATCTTTAAAAGGTCTTATATTTAGGAACGGAGGGACTTTTGGCAGAAGGTGCATGCCCTACCCACCCCACCTCTCATGCTTTTCCTTTTGATTGTAAATTATTTGAATCTATTATTCCTTTTGAATTGAAATACCATTTTATATTTCATTCGCATCTTCGCTTTCCTTGTAAAAAGAGCTTTGAAACCAGCCCACTTTTGAATACACTTTGACTAGTTTCAAAAACTTCAGCAAGTTTCAACTACTCCCTCCGTATCAAAATATAAGACGATTTTTTATACTCTCTTTGTATCAAAAAACGTCTTATATTTTCATACAGAGGAGTACTAAAACTTAATAAACAAATTATAAATTCAGCAAGTTACAAAAACTAAAAGTTAAATCCTAAACCCTAAGCCCTAACCACCGAAACCAAAGCCCCAAGCTCTAACCCTAAACCCCCAAAAGAAAATGAAACTTGGTAAAATTTGGTGAAACTTTGTAGAACTTAAAATCATGACTATCAAGTTTTAATATATAAACCTCGGTATAAAATTGTAAAAAAAGATGTATAGATGCATTCAAAATTGGTATTGTTCGAAAGTACGTACTCGTTCAACGAACATAATATGCAAACAAAACTTAATTTAGACTTTCAGTTTAAAAAATAAAATTGATTCAAAATTTGAGATGATATGAAATGGCATGAGAGGTGGGGTGGGTGGCTCATGCAACTCTGCCAGAAGCTGGCATGCATTGAACGCAACGATTAAGGGCTAATGCAATAAACTAGTGCATCAATTTTGAAGCAAATGGACAGCTGTATGCATGTGTACGTGTGTGCCGCTGCGAATTTTCAAACATTGTAAGCACTGTCAATAATTTGGCACCAAACAAATGGAGTCCAACCCTTTTAAACTTGCCAATATATTACCTTGGCAGAAGGTGGCTTCAAACCAAGCAACCCCTTCATATACGAGGCATCCAACTAGTTTTTTTTGTTTTCTTCCTTGTTTTTTTTTCTTTTTTGCAAAGAATAGCTTTGGATCTAACTAGCTGAGTCGAACATGCTGTACTTTTTTGCACTGTTCCTTGGTTGCTTCGGTGCCTCCCTTTTTTCTCCGTCAAGGAAGGGACATGGTGTTGGATCATGGCTTTTGGGTCTCCGTCAAAATCTAGCTTACGTGTTATGGCCTTTTGGGCCTTGCCTTTTGGAGAGAGTGGGTCCAAAATTAGGAAGATAATTTCGGAGATGTTAGGTTAAGTGTTTTTGCTGGCTCTGGCTCATGGTTCATGTTAGCCTGTACAAAATTTAAATTTGTGGATAGTACCAATGAGATGAGCAAAATTAGGTGCCAACCTGGGATATGAACAAAATTTAAATTTGTGGATGGTACCAATGAGATGGGTGCCTTGTTTACAGTTCCGCCGATGTGTTGCTTTTGCTGTGAGGTCACTTGATATGCATGGAGTCCTTAGTCCTTACCAGTTGTACTACGCTATAATAGAGAGGTACGTGTTGGTGTTAGTACCAATCAAGGCACCCATCTCATTAGTACCATCCACAAATGGGCAGCATTCCTGCAAGAAGCGGCCTCGTCACCGCCTTTGGTGAGCGGCCACCCTTCCATCCACTCAACGACGATGACATACGATCCTACCTCCACAAGGTCGTCGACTTCATTTCCGACTACTACAAGTCCGTCGAGTCCATGCCGGTGCTGCCCAGCGTCAAACCTGGCTACCTGCGGGACGAGCTCGGAGCGTCTCCGCCAGTGCACCCAGCCCCTTTCGACGTCGCCATGAAAGAGCTCAGGGCGTCTGTGGTGCCTGGCATCACACACTGGGCCAGCCCAAACTTTTTCGCGTTTTTTCCGGCGACCAATAGCGCGGCTGCTATCGCCGGAGACCTCATCGCCTCCGCAATGAACACCGTCGGGTTCACGTGGCAGGCGGCTCCCGCTGCTACGGAGATGGAGGTGCTCGTGCTCGACTGGCTCGCCCAACTTCTGCGTCTTCCAAGGAGCTTCATGAACCGCATCGGTGGTGCTGCCCGGGGCACGGGCGGCAGCGTCATTCTAGGGACGACGAGCGAGGCCATGCTCGTCACGCTTGCCGCCGCCCGTGACATAGCAATGCACCGGAGTGGGACCGGGATTCTAAACCTCGCCGTCTACGCCTCTGACCAGACCCACTCTACGTTCTTCAAGGCGTGCCGGCTGGCGGGCTTTGACCCTGCAAATTTCCGCTCCATTCCCACCGGGCCAGAGACTGACTACGGCGTCGACCCGGTGAAGCTACTCGCGGCCATGCAGGCTGACGCCATGGCCGGCCTCGTGCCGACCTATGTTTGCGCCACGGTGGGCACCACGTCCTCAAATGCCGTCGACCCCATAGGCGACGTCGCCAAAGTCGCGGCTATGTTCAATGCATGGGTCCATGTCGACGCCGCTTATGCCGGCAGCGCGTGCATTTGCCCGGAATTTCGGCACCACCTCAACGGCGTCGAGCGTGTGGACTCCATCAGCATGAGCCCGCACAAGTGGCTGCTCACATGCCTGGACTGCACCTGCCTCTACGTGCGTGATGCGCGCCGCCTCAGCCAGTCGCTGGAGACTGACCCCGAGTATCTCAAGAACGATGCCAGCGTGTCCGGCAACGTCACTGACCTCAAGGACATGCAGGTCGGAGTCGGCCGCCGCTTCCGTGGCCTCAAACTTTGGATGGTCATGCGCACCTACGGCACCGCCAATCTCCAAGAACACATCCGCAGAGACGTCGCCATGGCCAAGATGTTTGAGGACTTGGTCCATGCTGATGATCGGTTCGAGATCGTCGTGCCGAGAAACTTTGCTCTGGTCTGCTTCAGGATCAAGGCGACTGAAGTTAGGGCCGCCGACGAGGTGAACCGTTTGCTCATGGCAAACGTGAACAAGACCGGCAGGGCGTACCTTACGCACACAGTGGTAGGTGGCAGGCTCGTACTGCGCTTCGCCGTGGGATCGTCACTTCAGGAGGAGAGGCACATTTTGAGCGCTTGGGAGCTCATCAGGAAGACGGTCAGTGAGATGATGAACTGAGTTCACTATCGACTATCCAGCCGTGACATTACATATCTATGGTCTTCATTTATTTTTTCAAATAAATATGAACATTTTTTTACAAATATCTATGAACATTTGTTGTGACTCTTGAGGGATATATAGCTAGCTGGTGATTTTGTGTTCGCCCAATTGGTTGTAAAAGAGTGGTCATGAATATTTAGGGCCTGTTTGGTAAACCACCAGCTTCATGAATCTGGCGGAGCACCTACTCCACCGCTCTGCAAATGTGAACTGCAGCCCGCTCCGCTCCGTGGCAGAGTTGTGGAGCGGAGGGGCTCCGAACGGGCACTTAGTACATGGTAATACTTGGTGTCTGATGTTCACTGAGCTGTTATTGCATACAGGGAATTGTATTAATCTGTCACAAGATATTATTTTTCTTGGAGGAGAAATCTATCAATGGATCGTTGATGGCGTGCGTTGCCGCGACCGTTAATTCTAACGCTGTATTGCAAGGGAGTGATGCAAGTATATGAAAAGAGAAGCCATGTTACTTTGTAGTCAAATTGGCATGAAGTAATATCTACATATTTGTTATGACCTTCTGAAGTAATACAATTTCATATAAGAAGTAGACGGTTATTATTGGAACGTTATGTTTCTATGATAGGAGCTACTATAGAAGAGTTTATCCATTACTATGTCGATACGTTTCATCGTGCATTGTTTACTCCCCGTCCAATGTACTTTCTATGAATTATCCATAGTTTTAGACTTTCTATGAATTATCCATAGTTTTAGATAGCGCGCTAAGGGTCTTCGCGGCAGACCTCTTTTAAATGCTATAGCGGGCTATTTAAAATGTATCTTCATGTGTTTGGATCAAAGACCCTTAGCGCATGACCACTTCTAAATGCTATAGCATGTTGTAACGGAGCTATATCGTGCTATTTTTTTTTAGAACGAAGGCTCAAGCAGAGCCCGGCTTTGAATTAACAAAGCCATCAACCGGCCAGGAATAACAATTGCCCTTACAACGAGAAAGAAAAACAAAGAAACTGAAAACGGCAGATACAAGGTGCTACAAAAGCAGCCTACAAGCACCTCAACAGAAAGCACAAGAAGAAACTACAGTAAAACTAGCTTAATGCTGAGGGAGCCCTTCTACGCGAATGACACACCGAAGCAAGACAACGAGAGAACTTCAAGAGGAGAACCCGCCTAGTGGAGATGAACACGTCCTCATCCACTCCGAAAGGAGACCACCGTCATTGAACCTTCCCTCTCCAATTCCGAAGGGGACCCCTGCCCCTCACCCTGGATCGAAGGGCGTCGGACCGTCGTAAATTGAAGCAACTCACCCTAGAGCAAGGAACGGTATATATTCTGGAGGACCTTGGGAGATTCTCAGCATGACCAGCCCACTGAGCAAAGATCGCCAGGAGAAGAGCCCAACCGCAGTTCACTGGGTCACACACGAAGAAACGAAGCTGCTGAAGGACGAGGACGCCGATGGAACAAATAGCAGAGTTGATAAGCGACCGTAGCTGAGATAAGATCAATGCTCAGTGAATTAATGTCCAGACCGCCAACACCGTGTTGCTGCTCACTGGGAGAGGAACCCTATCCCCTCCCCAACCATGGCACTGGCGCCGACACACCGGCAAGCAAACACACACACACGGCCGATCACCAAGACAAATACAAGGAGCTAATCTTGTGAAAATTGGCATCCCGGCGCTACCTTCAACTGCCATGTCGCTGCTCGCCGGAAAACCACATCGAAACGCCAGTGCACACCCCCAACTCGCCCAAGACGGCACCTTCAGCAAGGTGACGGCGCGGAAGCCGCGCTGCTGCCGCCAAGCCCAGAACTGGCTAAGGTTTTCACCTGGGTATGAGAAGGGAGGGGGCGGGGATCGAACCTCGACGGCGCCTCCGAGAAAGGGAACGGCGCCAGCAGGCGTCGCCGCCGTCGTGGCCGGAAAGCCGGCCAAAGATTTCTCTCGGACCGATCTCGCACCTCCGGCGTCCCCACCTTCCATGGATCCGGCGACCATCGACCACCACAGACCACATCCAGTGGGGAAAAGGCGAAGGATGGGGGAGGAAGGACCTCCAGATCTGACTCGCAGCCAAGGGCACCAGGCCACCCGCCGCGACCTGCGCCCGACGCCTCCACCGCTCGCTGCCCGCACAGCCAAGGGGGAGGAGGAGCACCAGCGAGCACCGCTCGCCGCAGAGCCGGCGTCGCCGCACCGCCCGAGGCCGCCGCCTCGGCTTCCGAAGCCCTCCGCGAGAAGACGAAGCAGCAAGGCCTCGCCGCCGCCTTCCTTGGCAGTCGTGCAGCCTTCGCCGGCAACCCCTCTGGCGGCGGCGAGGAGTGGGAGGGAGGCGGAGGGGGTTCGGTGGCTAGGGTTGGGTCGCCGCCCGCGTCGCCCCGAGCGGAGCGAAGTGGGGGCCCAGAGAGAGTAAATTGTGCATCTATATCGTGCTATTTAAAATCATGGAATTACCTGAGGTTGCAAGTGGTGTGGATTCAATCGTGTACCGGAGCATAGTTGTAGAACGACCATGTTGGTGATCACTGGTGAGCATAATGCAACCTTTTATTCATATATTTTGGTCATCAAACATTGGTCCAGATCTATTTGACAAAAAGAAAAAACATTTGGAACGTTTCAGCATGACCAACACAACTTTATATCATACATAGGTCAAGGAAATACACTTAGGAAATCTAGACCGTAGCTACATGATCTGAATAACAAACATTTTTTTTTTACTTTTCTGATTTATTTTACTTTTCTGATGTGAATAATAAGCTTAAGAAATGTAGACCGTAGCTATATGGTCTACATTGTTTAAAATCGATATGCTTTAAATGGATAAGAGAGATGTGGATTTTACGCTTAGTACAAATTGTATCTTCTCTTTCAACTTGGACAGGAAGAGATATGAAATATTTGACAAAGACTGGATTTCATAGTCATTTGTAGTCTATCTCTTCTATCTATGGAAATCCAACATGTTGTGGAAAGCGTGACTCTTTTTCGGCCCCAAAGGACTGCTACTTTGATGAATCAAGCGGCATTAATTCCTAATGCTACTCCTACTCAGTATCATAGGACAGAGTCGTTAGTAGCAGTTGCTGAGTTTTTCCGCTTTCTTCAGTCTCCTCCAATTCAACTCTTTTAGGGAAGGCTATTTACAAAGTGAAAAGCACAACTCTGCTTCTGGATTCTGGGTTTTTTCTTAGGTTTTCATTTCATTTATTTTTATTTGTTTTTCTTCTTTTTTTGTTAAAAAAGTCATGGATACTTATTAACATGTGATATAGTTTCGAAGATCTTGAAACAAGAAATCGAACAGTGAAAACAATTCATGATTTGAATGCGCGGTTCAAGGGATTAAACGTTTAAAATGAATCTACGAAAAAAGGACAAAACATCCAGGTTGCCACAAGCGACGCACATGCACTTGTCACGATGAAAGAAGGTGGGAGTGACGTTCGCAAGGGATACCCGCTAACTAGGGATTTCTACTATATATCGCTCGTAGCGCCCTGGCAGCGAAATCCATCGTCCCTCGGATTCCGCCCACTCTTGTCCTCCAGCCCAATATGGTACAAGCCAATCATTCGTCAAACATTGTCCCAAAAAATTAAGAGGTACACGCGAGCGCTATGTCTCGCATTAAGCGAGACGATAGCAGCTCTCGCTGAAGCTTTTTCTCCCCTCGTGTCGTATTGGGCCGGCCCATTCATGCGCGCATAGTCGTAAAAAGAACAGAGGAAATGCAAGATGCAGGGATCAATCCCTTGTCTCCAGGAAGATCGCTAGCCACTCCGCCCAAGTTCCTTTTGTGGTAAGAACAAGGGGCACGTCCTACTTGAGGCTTCTCGAACCGTTTTCTTCGGGTTTTTTCTTTTCTTTTTTCTTTTTTCTTCTCCATTTTAATTTATTTATTTTTGCATTTTATTTATTTTATTATTTTTTATTTTTTTGTTTTGTTTCTATTTTTTTTCTTTGTTCTTCTGGTTATTATTCTACATATTTTGTATATGTCAACAACATTTTTCTAATATGTGTCTAATATTTTCCCAATACAAATTATACACTGTTGTAATACATGGTCAACATTGTTTTTCTACGATTTTTTACATTTTTTTAATACATGGTCAACAATTTTTGTATACATGTTCAACATTTTTTTAAATGCTTGATTAATAGTTTTCAAATAAAAAGATGCATTCTTTAATACATGATCAACATATTTTATAGAAAATTTAACATTTTCCAAACAGTTGATTAATTTTTTAAACACTTGTTCAAGATTTTTTTAAATGCTTGATTAACCTTTTTATGTACGTGATGAAATGTTTTCATCATTTATTTAATACATGGTCAACATTTTTTCTATACACACTTCACATTTCTCAATTGTTTGACTAACATTTTTCAAATACTTGTTCAACATTTTTTTCTATCATTTTTTACATTTTTTAATACATGGTCAAAAATATTTGTATACATGTTTAATATTTTTTTAAATGCTTGATTAATAGTTTCCAAATCAAAAGTTACATTTTTAACATTTTTTAGAAACATTTCACATTTTCCAAACAGTTGATTAAAAATTGTCAAACACTTGTTCAACATTTTTCTAAATGCTTGATTAATATTTTTATGTACATGATCAAATGTTTTCATTATTTATTTAATACATGGTCAACATTTTTTCTATACACATTTAACATTTCCAAATGCTTGACTAACAATTTTCAAATACTTGTTCAACTTTTTTTAAATGCTTGATTAAAATTTGTATACACTTGATCAATAAAATTCATCATTTTTTAAATAAGTGATCAACATATTTTGCATACACGTTCAACATTGTCTGAACACTTATTCAACATTTTTAAATACTTGTTCAGCATTTTTTTAATACTTATTCAACATTCAAAATATAATTGTTCAACGTTTTCAAATATTTTTTCAATATTTTTCAAATGTTTTTTAGAGTGTTTCTTGTTATATATATATATATATATATATATATATATATATATATATAAACAAAAGTAAAAAATAAAGCAAGAAAAAACTAAAACAGAAAAAGAGCATTCGGCCTGCCGCGCGCGTGGGACGACCCATCTCGGTCGACTCGCTGAAAGCGAGAGGGACACACACCACCAAGGAAGAAGATGCTAAATACACCGACGGTCACAAAACTTATGCTGTCAGTTTGGTTCATAAACCTAGTAGAGAGTTACATATCTCCGTTGCATTGCCTATGTATAGACTACAGACACAGCAGAGCACACATTGTGTACAAATGAATAATGAATCAATCAATCAAGAAACATGGTGCAGAACGGATCCCACCGCCTGACCGAGGAGGTGCAGGACTGCAAGAGCGGAGACCGGCACGCCGGCGAGCAGCAGCGCGGCTACGGCCGCAGCGACGCCAGGCCTGGTGCCCATGGCCAGCAGCTGCAGCGCTCCGGCGAGCGCGGACACGTCAGAGACGTAGGCCGGGTAGTAGCGCTTCTCCCAGTCCGCCCATCCCGCCGGCGCCTCGTAGTTGGTCTCCGCCATCCGCGCCTCCCGGATCCTCCGCCGGAGCACCGCCATGCCCTCGTCCACCAGCGCGCCCCCGTAGTGGTCCTGCCCGAAAGCGCCGCAGCGCCTCGTGCTCGGTCGCAGCGCAAGCAGACCGTGGCACGGCACCGCCTGCGGCCTCCTCGGCCTCAGCACCGGGCCGTGACGCGGCGGCGACACGTAGAGCTGGCGCCCAGGCCCGTAGGATGCCGGCCGCACCGTCGCCGGTAAGGAGAGGGCGGACGACATCGATGGAATCGAATCGGCTGAAGAATGAACCGAGCGTGTGATCTCTCGCGCAAGAAGATGGGACAGCAAGAAGGCGATGGAGGGAGGAGCAGGAATGAAGCAATGGAGGGAAGTGAATGCTGAATAATGGCGAGAGATGCAGCTCGAGTGGGTGTTGCGTCTTATAGGTAGTGGTAGAGAGAGTTCACGCGGTTTCATGGACGGTTATCCTTGGCGGGTTTTGGCCGGTGATTTGGAATCTCGTTGTTTAATTGTGGTAATCACGTAGCTAGCTCGTTAAGCAACAACACGGCAACCACGAAGGATTCCAACTAACACCTGCCTGCCTACCGCCCCTCAGTTTCATCGATTAAATGATCAATCATCGTTGGGTTGAATGGTACTCCTACCAGAGTGCCAGAAAATTAAAAAGAGTATATTGTTTTGATATGAGTTGAACTGGTAGTGACTCGGTAGCCTGGGCGGCGGGTTTTTTTAAAGAAAAAAGTCCAAGCAACATGATCTCTGGATGGGTATATGTACGTACTAAATTAATTTGTATGATCGCCTTCAAAAAAAAATTAATTTGTATGATCAACGACGCCGGTTTTCCACAATGAATTTCTGACTTTTTATAGAGTAAGATTGATTTTTTTCCTTTATCACTTTCTGTTGGAAGGAACGCCGTTGACCGGATATGCTGAATACACCAATTTTTTGCATCGAACTGAATTCTAAATTTCGCCGACTAAGAAAACATGCGCTGATGATCGCATACATCACCAACGTATAATAATCGCCGGTCGAGTCACAACATTTGGGTTGAACTACTCTGTCATTTTGTCCGTCCTAGATTATTGGTCTCTTCGTATTTTATGTCAAATTTGATCATAAATTTAACTAACAAAATGTTCATACTTCCTCCGTCTGAAAAAGGTTGTCCCTCAAATGGATGTATCTAGCACCAAGTTAGTGCTAGATACACCCATTTGAGAGTCAAGTTTGGGACAAGTTTTTTCGGACGGAGGGAGTACATGTCACCGAAAAATATATCGTTGGATTCGTATTAAACCTTAGTTTTCAACAATATTAATTTTGCTATGTATAACTTATATTTTATTAATTAAAATCATAGTCAAAATATGACCCTAAATACGAGTGAGACTAATAAACCAGGACGGAGGTACAGGAGTACCTCGAATTTAATTAGATCATAGTTCATCCAAGTAACCTACAAGTACAGCAGTGCCTCAAATTTAATTAGATCATAATTCATCCAAGTATCCTAATAGAAAAGGTTAATTAATTCATTCATCCATGCATTGCGAAGTACTCTCTCTGTAACAAAATGTAGCAAGACGTTTTTTATGCCCTATGCAAAATCAGAAACATCTTCCATTTTCTTAAAGAGTGGGAGCATAATGCTTCTAGCTACCATAGGATAACACATCAGAGACGTCTATATATACCAACCCGTCGATTTATTTGAAGGTAATCGATGATTCTCCAGTGATCAATTTTGACTTCATATGATGCTTAGGGTGCCTAATATGTTTTTTGTTGGAAGAAACATGCTATGCATTCTGGATCGATGTGAATTCTTTTTTTAGCCGACGAAGATATTAATAAACACGTGCACATTAATTAATTGTCGCATACATCACGAGAAAACGTGTGCTGGCCGCCGGTGGAACCAGCGATCACGTACTGTACTTGGGTTTATCATTTTCTTTCTCTGATTATCTGTCAACGTCTCATCGACTAGCTACCTCGAGGCTCTTTTCTAGGTTATTTAATTGATCCATCCACGAATTGGTCCTAGGCCCAACAAGAGCTCTCAGAAAGTCTAATGCTACTAGGGGATATATAGCACCGGCAAGCAGAGACGTCCATATCGACCAGCTGCTATCAGTCGAATCATCCATTTGCAGCTCTCATATCCACTTGATCACCTCTGACGATGATCGATCACGTGGTGTGAATAAGTGTGACGCGTTGTGTGAGTAATTCACGCGCCATTTAGCCAGACGGTGTCCACCCAACGTTATATAACCTCAAGTATGTGGTATATGTATGGACGGGTGAAGGGGAAATTTTGATTCATGGGATTCTTGAAACACGGGAATAGAAATGGCACTTGATAGAGATGGGAATAGACATTTTGATTTACAGAGGATTGTATCCTCTGTAAATTCTGTAATAAGGGAAGCGGCCTCAACTTCAATCACAAGTTCAACATCACTCCTCAAGTTGAAGAAGCCCATCATACATGGAACATTGAAGTAGATGTCCATGACATTGCTTCAAAAGCTGACTTCCACCATATTGTTCGCCGGAGACACCGTTGTGGCAGGAGAGATCACATACGCCCTAGTGTTGTGCCGAGGCGATACAAACACTTCCGGCCCGCAGCACATGCGTCAATGAAGCTCTCCAAGAGGCACATGTTATCTGTGGGCACGTAAATAAGTGATCATCATTGACAGGATGTGCAATCTTAAACTTTATGACAAGATAATTAATCGGGCATCTCTTGTGCACAAAATAATAGCGGAATAGGATGATACTGTTATCGTGCGGTGCACTTATTACTTGTTCAGCAAACATGCGATCAATGCGTCCGAGATTTCGCCACTGCAACTGAGGAGATTGAGGATCATACCAACTGTCTACACGGCCTATGGTCTGGCGCACTGCATACCAGGGTTTACACGTGCAAATTTTGCCTATTGTCTCGAGGACTTGAGGTCTATCAACAGTTTCACTAGATGACCATGTGTGATGCTTGCAACGACGTGATGCAACTACAACTTACACTTGCACAAGTTTTTTTCCAGTGAATCAATATAGCAACTGCCCACATTCACAACCAACACACCCAAAGGTAAGCCTCCCCAATCGAGTTTTCAAAAAATCTTTCTAGAATACTAAACGTGTGCATGTTTTGATGTTGGCCCCTCCTTGTTGTTGTTCAACCATGGCCTCAAAATATATTTGCTAAGACCTTTGTTATGATCAGTAAATTTTAGATGTGATTTTTTACAAACATGTGCATCTAATAACAAGAAACGTTGTGGTTGTTGCCAAGTCCACACCCCAACCTCCTCTTCTAGGATCCGCCGCTCTATCATCCTCCCACGTCACGAACCAAAGAAATAAGTAAATATAATGGAAGGGGTACGTAGCAGTGAGAAGTCCATTGTCCACCAGTGCATCTAGATTAGTGCGGATGGACCCCACGCAATTTTATTTCCGTCTCAATTTCTAGAATACGAGATCTACATGAACATCAATACGAGATGGATCCCCACGAGAGAGAAATATCCACCCATCCACGTCATTGTCTCCCTCCCACATCCAGCTCTCTTTCATGGGGAGACACTAGATCCGCATGGACGATTACTTCGACGCAGAGCATGGCGCCGAGCACTGTCACTGACTCTTCCCCAGGATCTCCACAGCTCTCCGATGAAAATTGACATGCACCACCACCCTCAATTATATCCACATAGTACGTAATTGTTCAAATATTGTTATAAGCACTTTTCATCCATTTTCGATCTGTCATGTAAAACATGCATAACCTTCGTGGTTTGGGAGATTTGTGGATTACGGTTTGTGGAATTGATTAAATGGTCCATGAGATTTGTATTTGTGAAGATGATATGTGAGGAAACTCATTTTGTTGATGTGTGGGACTAATATGTGCAATATATCTACAATGCATTTGAGTGGTGTGTTATTTGTGAAATTTGTGACTTGTGAAATGTGTGATTCGGTGGAATTTGTGAAATTGATGAAAAATAACATAAAGTGATGCTTATGACATGTGGAATATGTGATTACAATTTGTGAAACTGAATGTGGTGGAATTTGTTTTGTAGTGTGTGAAAATGTTATGTCAATCTATGGAACTGGTTATTACAATTTGTGAATCGGTACTTCAATCCGTGAAATAATTGAAATAACCTATTACAATTGGTGAAGTTGGTATTTCAATCTATGAAATAGTTGAAATAACCAGTTTTGAAATCATTTTTCTTTTGGAACATGTGAAATAATTTGAATTTGTGAAACTGTTCACTTTGTTGAAATACCCGGTTTCACTGATGTTTGTGAAAATATGAAACTGGAATCACCGAGATTACTTTATAAAAAATTTAAAAACTTATGTCAGTCTGATCTAATCAGTCTCAATCTTTTCTGAAATATGAATTTGGAATCACAAAAATCACTTTATAACAAATAGAAATTGTTGAAATTAGTTTCTTTTAATGCCTGAAATCGGTCTTGGAAAAAGCACTATTTAAACAAACTAATTTCACCAAAATCACTTAGAAAATTTTGAAATCGGTTTTTTGAAATGAGTGAAATTCTTTTTTTTATAATTGAAATCTAATTTAGAAGATCTTAATCAGTTTTACAAAATGTTGAAATTAATTTGTTGAAACGAGTGAAATTATTTTTTTTATAATAAGTGAAATTATTTTTTAAAATAAGTGAAATATGTGATTGAAGAATTAAAATCCGTGTTTTGAAATGGTTGGAATTAAAATTTTGAAATATCTGAAATATGCCTTTTAAAAGACTTACGGTCAGTTTTTCAAATATATCTAATATTTAAAATTTTGCAGATTAGTTTAATTGAACTAATGTAAAAGTGAAAATATGTGGTTATGGAAAATATAAATTAATTAGGTAATTAAATCAGTTGATTAGAGTATCATTATATTGATGTGGTGATGTTTTCATGAATCTGCACGCGAAGGGGCAGGGAATCCTGGGGAAAGAGTGAAATACCCCTCTCACATATAAGGGCTTGATGTGGTGTCCTACTTTTATTTGCTCGGGATTCACCGGTAGACACTCGAACGGTTCAAAACCTCTTTGCGCATGTACCAAACCCTAGCCTATCAGGAGCCTTCGCTCAAGATCCAACGACGGGAGCACCGCCTCCACTGTGGACCACACTCACCGACATCCATGTAGAGCGGGTTGTCGCCTAGTGTCGCTCACATTTCCACAACCCGCGACCCTGCACGTATCCAGGCATGCCGGCCAGATCAACCACCGGGGACCTGCCCACACGCATAGGAATCAAGCACCGGCGAACAGGCCCAACGCTGATTGTGACGCAGCCCTACACCCGGAGCGCGTGCAACCCAGGTTACCAATATGCCTGATGATAAGTCGTCATTTGAACGACCACCACCAGCCAACGACATTGCGCGTTCACCACGAGCTCTCCCAGTGCTGGTTTGTAGCGCATTAGGTTTCCCATGAGTTGCACATGACGCGGGTCAGGTTCGTCTTCTAAGTTCTAATAGCTCCTTGATCTTCAACCCCGAAACGACACAAGGCAATCTTATGGTGTAGTACTACCTCCGTTTCAGTTTACAAGTCATGTGTGTATATCTAGGTTGTCAATTTTATCACCCCTAATATAAACTATATAACACAAAAATTATACCTTTTAAAAGTAGAAACTCCGAAGTTTATCTTGATATTTTTTTAATATATGATTTGTATTAGGTTGATCAAATTGACGACCTAGGAGTACGTGCACGCCCTGTAAACTAAGAGAGAGGTAGTAACTGTTGTTGTTATCACATTCCACAAAGCATTAGACTTTGGGTCGAACGTCTCCAAGGTGTCGTAAAATTTAAGGGCTTCATTTGTAAAGCCGGGCAATCGTGTCTAAACATAATTTAGTTTGGGTCGTTGAAACCAGCAATTTGATCCTAAATAAAAACCAGCAATTTGACAAGTTGTCTCATTGACTTTTTCTTTTTGCATGATTGTCACACTGACTTTATTGGCTCCCTGAAACCAGTGCAACAAGAAAAGAAAAATACGTATTACTCTGCGTATATACTCCGGCTAAAACCAAAAGAATTACATATCTCCGTTGCACTGTGTATCTAATTAAGTAATTATCTATAGACACAGATATAGCACCCATTGCCGGCGAATGAATGATAGTCAATCAAGAAACAAGGTGCAAAACGGATCCCGCCGCCTGCCCGGCGAGATGCAGCGCGAAGACGGCGGAAACCGGCACGCCGGCGAGCACCAGCGCGGCAACAGCAGCCGCGACGCCGGGCCTGGTATCCATGGCCAGCAACTGCAGAGCGCCGACGAGCGCGGACACATCAGAGACGTACGCCCGGTAGTAGCGCTTCTCCCAGGCGGCCCACCCCGGCGGCGCCTCGTAGTTGGTCTCGGCCATCCGCGCCTCCCGGATCCTCCGCCGGAGCACCGTCATGCCCTCGTCCGCCAGCGCGCCCCCGTAGTGGTCCCGGTGGAACGCGCCGCAGCGCACCGTCGCCGTCGGCACCGCCCGCGGCCTCCTCGGTCGCAGCACCGGACCGTGGCAGGGCGGCGACCCGTGCAGCCGGCGCCCAAGTCCCGGGGCTGCCGGCCGCATCGTCGACTGCAATGACACGGCGGACGACATCGATTTCACCGACTGAACCTGCTAACGAATAAGCCGAGCGTGTGATCTCTCGAGCTCAACAAGAAAGCGATGGAAGGAGGGGCAGGAAGCAATGGAAGATGCAGATGGAGTGGGTTTGCTTCTTATTCTTATAGGCACTGGAACCGGCGGTTCACGACGCGGTTGCATGGACGGCGGGTTCTTGCCGGTGATCTGACGTTGTTTATGTGGATTGGATTCCAACTAACACCTGCCTGCCTGCCTGCCTGCCTCATCGATTAATTGATCAATCATCGCGGGGTTCAATGGTACTCCAACTGATTAATTATTAGTGAACGGAATAGCTATGGTGAACGTTCGCCGCCAGAGCCGTCGGACGGTGGCAGTTTTTTACAACTAAAACTCCCGCGATTTACTTTCAAAAAATAAAACTCCCGCGATTTAAACAAACTGTCGTAGCAGTTTTGCAATTTGCCATCTCCCATTGCACCACGCCGTTCGCAAATGCCATCATGGTTGACGAACTCGGTCGCTGGCTATATATTTGGCGTGCATGAAGAAATTGTATATTTTGAGATGAGTTGAACCAGTAATGCATGCAATGTATGCCTGGCCTGGGCGGCCGGTTTATTTATAATTAGAGGAAAATAACTGCAAGCAACAGGTTCTCTGGATGTTGGTTTAGTATACAACATACTTCTCAATTTTTTGGATCGACGATGGTTCTTCACACTTATTTTGTTATATATGTCGTTTTCTGTTGGAAGGAACGCCGCTGATGGACCCTTGAACATACACCAACTATTCAATGTTGATATCTGAATATTCTTCTTTCGGCCGATGAACAAAGAAAATAAACATGTGTGCATTAATCATACGCACCAAGGTTTAGTGCCGGTCGAGCGCAGCACTTTGTTTTATCATGTTATTATTTTCTCCGCTCTTTATCATTGGACGAGGTAATCACTCAAAACCATTAGTTGAGGTTAGGATAACAGATTGGTGCCGCTTTTGTGTTAACTCACAGCGAACCACTGTTTCTTAGGCTAATCAATGCAATGATGGCCGTTTGACCTCGTGAAAACAGCGAATCCGCCAGGTATGGCCCACCTGTTGGGCTGATGTGACAAAGACCAAACACAAATACGTTGACCAACTGAGGTGGCAAATGAGAGGTGTGTCCTACTCCTAAAGAAATATAAGAGCGTTTAGATTACTACTTTGGTGATCTAAAAGCTTTTATATTTCTTTACGGAGAGGGTACTTGTCAACGACTGAATGTTTATCTTCTTCCCATTGTGCATTTTCTCGAGCAGCTTCCGAGCAACGTGGCTGCAAGCCTGTGGGCATTGCAGCCGGTCCAGCCGTCTAGCATGGGTACAATGGTGGTGGCACGATAGAGCCTAGCGGCGGTGCTGTTGGGCTTGAGGTGGGCTTCTGCTCCTTATAGCCCTCCCATGAGCAGGTGAACTTGTAGGAATGCTCAAACACCATGCGGAAGTCTGGGATGAGCGCGGTGGCAGGGTTTGGTGTGGAAGCAGGCGTAGTCGACGAGGTACATGGTGCACGGCCACGTCGGTACAAAGTGACCACATCGGCCGAGAGAAATGCGGCCAGGAAGACATGCACGAGCCAAAGAGCATGCAGCCTGGCAAGAAGCTCCAAGGGACCGACCCGGACCTCTCAGCAGCCTCGCTGGCGCGTGTTCGACAAGGAGGGCATGATCACCCACAAATATAAGGGATCGATAATGGTTCTTTTAATAAGTAAGAGTTTTAAACCCAACGAAGAGCAGAAGCAATTGATAGGCAGTTTTCAGCAAGGATTTCACTACAAATGTTGTAAAATAGTTTTGGTAGATAGTTTGGTAGCAAGATAATTTATAACAAGGTAACAAGTAACAAGGTAGCAAGATGCAGCAAGTGGCCCAATCCTTAATTGTGCTAAGGACAATACGGTGATACTTCTTATAGTGATTAAGACGCTCTTGAGGACACACGGGAATATCCCAAGTTACATTCAACCTGATTCATCGAGTTACTTTCCTTGCCTTGATAAGTCTTATGTGTGTAGACCGGAGCTAAGGTACTGTCCTAACTTGAACAAATACCTACTTATGATTATACTCTCTATGCAAGCATCAGCAGCTACAAGGGGTAATTAAGATATAAATCTAACCATAGCATTAAAGAGTTGGATCCAAATAACCCCTTACTGAGTAATTCATAAATTAGGGTTTAGGTTTCTATCACTCACGCAAACCATAATTCACAAACTAATTTCATAATTCATGCCCCAAGGACCAAAGATGACGAATGTCATAGTCGACGTTCACATGAAACCACTAGAGGAAGAACTGCACAACATATTATCAAAAGATTGAACGATCAACTTCACATGAGTAACAAGACTTATCTCATGTCCTCAAGAACAAATGGAACTACTCACAACTCATCATATTGATCATGATCAGTGGTTACAAATATATGATTACTGATCTGAACATAATAATCTTCCACCAATTAAACCAACAAGCATCAACTATAAGATGTAATCAACACTACTAGCACCCTCAGGTACCAATCTGAGGTTGGGTACAAAGATTGAGCACAAGAGATAAACTAGGATTTGGAGATGACGTGGTGCTGATGAAGATGTTGATGGAGATGATGATCCTCATGATGAACGAAGTGTTGGTAGTGAAGAAGGCATTGATTTCCCTCTCCCGGAGGGAAGTTTCCCCTGCATAATCGCTCCATCGGAGAGAAAAAGTGTTCCGCCCAAGTTCCATCCTCCAGGCGTAGGCGGAAAGTCACACAAAAATTATGTCATTTTTTCTAGGGTAAATAGGATTTTTATGGCCAAAGCGCATCGAAAGAAGAGCCTCCAGGAGCCCACATGGACAAGGGGCGCGGCCAGGGGGGTAGGTCGCGCCACATGTCCATGTGGCCGGCTGGTGGTTCCCCTCTAGTACTTCTTTGCTCCAATATTCTTCTTGTATTTCAAAATAATTCTCCAAAGATTCACTCATAGTTTTGAGCTCTGGAGAATTACTTTCTCTTTTGTTGCTATTTTAGATACAGAATTCCAGCTGCCAATAATCTCCCTCTCTTTCAATAGCTTGCATTTTAAGAAAGAAAAGGCGTTAGAATTGCACCATGATATGAAATATATCACTAAAATAAGATAAATTACAACAATAAATAATTATGCAAAGTGGACGTATCAGGGCCAGGTGCTGTCTTATGCTTGGATAGAGCCCAATTAAGGGGAGGCCTTGGAGGACGGGAGGACGAGGTCTGTCGGTCGTCGGCCTGACCATCGCCGTCGACCTTGGTGCGATCGTGGTCGGTGATAATATAACACACAATGTAGGGAATCAGTTGTAGTCCTTTCGATAAATAAGAGTGTCAAACCCAATAAGGCAAAGGTAGAATTACTATTCCCTCAAGTTCAAGCGATCACCGATACAACTCTACGCATACTTAATGTTTGCTTTACCTAGAACAAGAAATAAAACTACTCTATATGTGTAATAGGATAGGTTTGCAAGATAATAAATAATGTGAAAAATAAAAGTTAAGTGTGATGTTTATAAAGAACAATAAAGTAAATATAGCAAGTGTGGAAAAGTGATGGTAGGATGTGTGAAATTGTCCCTAGTAAATTGATAACTAGATTGATCGTCATCGTTGCAGTTACATGTTTGGGAGAGGCATATGCTAGCATGACATCCCTTACTTCAAATTTTATGCATTTATGATTGTAACTATTAGCAAGCATACACAACTACTAACGAGTCCATTAAGGTAAGACCAACCATATCATTAAGATAAAATTGGTCCCCCTTCATCCCATATGAAATAACTCACCAACTAGTGTTTAGGCTTCTATCACTCCTATAACCCATCATAAGCAAATTAATCACATATTGCGACACCCTATAGTATAATACATTTACGTGTGTGCTCATATATATAATGGGCACCAAAGGACAACAACAAAATAAAACATGCAACTCAAACCAATCATGATCACCAATCAATCCATAGGACAAAAGTGATCTACTCAAACATACTCCCTCCGTACGGAAATACTTGTCATCAAAATGGATAAAAAAAATATGTATCTAGAACTAAAATACGTCTAGATACATCCCCTTTTATCCATTTTGATGACAAGTATTTCTGTACGGAGGGAGTAATACGATGACACAAATCATTGGATAATAATTCATAGCACCAAAGACCATGTTCAAGTAGGGGATTACATCGGGTTGCAGGAGAGTCGACCGCTGATTATAGAGGGAGGAAGGTGATGGAGGTGTTAATGATGACGGCTGTGTTGATGGTGTGGACCATCTCCATCAACGGATGAGAGGTGGGAGAGGGGCCATCCTTCTTGCCCTTGCTTGGCCTTCCCCCTAGATGGGAGAAGGATCCCCCCTTTTGTCCTTGGCCTCCATAGCCCCCGGAGGGCGGGAGCCCCTCCGAGATTGGATATCTCCTCCTCTTTTTCTCTCGGTTTTTCTCTCTGTTTCGATACTGTTTTCTGGCTGAACACTGTTTCCTAAATATCCGAAGTTCCTTAACTCCGACCGGGATGAAATTTTAACACTATTTTTTCACAAAATTAGCTTCCTTGCAGCCAAAGGAGGGCTCCATCCGACTTACGGATCCCCCACGGTCCCTCATGGCACGGTCATGGGATATCCGTGCGGCCTGCCCTTGTGGGGCCCATGGGCCTCGTCTTGCACTGATTCTTGCGCCAGAAAGCCTAATATCCCAATAAAAAATTCACAAAAAAATTTAGGGCATTCTAGCTCCGTGAATTTTTCACCTAAAACCCCCAAAACATTATAAACATGAACCAACCTTTGGTACTGGGTTAATAGGTTAGTACAAATAAAAATAATATAAATTGTTGTCAAAATATGTAAAAATGGTATGATCGGCGTCCACGGCGTGCCCAGCAGGCGCACGCGTATGTGCACAGCTAGGAGGAGTAGGCTTTAGTAGCGCCTCCGACTTCGCCTTCATGGCACTAATCGTCTTGTCCTCTGCAATCTCCTCACATTTCCCTCTCCAATGGTTTTAATTGTCGGTCCATTGTGGTGAGCGGTTAGTACGGGTATTGGGCGTGGTGGGGTGTGGGGTTTGCGGGAGTGTGAGGCGAGGTGTGGGGAGCGGGAACAGGGGGCGAGGTGTGGGGGCTTGCGGGTCATGCGCGCCTTCCTAGTGTCCGACGTCATCGTCTCATGAACGGACTAGCCACGACGCACCCTGGCCATCTGTAGCGCAGCCTTGTGGGACCTAGACATTGTGAGCACGAGCAGCATGGCGACCGTCAACAGTATAGATAGTCGTGCGGTGGCATGGGATATGGAGATAGAGAGAGAGAGAGATGAGGAGGAGGAAGAAAAGAAGGGGGGAAGATGGGAGGCTAACACATGGGTCCCTCTTCCACCTCAGCGTATTGTCCACATTGGCAGGCCAACTCATCCCAACCACTGGGATCCACTGTCTTCACGATCTCAAACGGTCATTAGTGCTTTTCGTTACTGATTATTAGCCTTGAAAATGGTGATGCATTGTGAGTTGTCTCAAAAGTGATACCAATCGGATATCATAGTCTCATATGTGGTGGTTTTCAGCAATTACCTCTCATTGGACTGACTCTTGATCTGACTGAACCTCTCGATCACGAGGGTTTAAAAAAGATCGATTGATCAAAACGGTACCCCTAGGCCACCTATTCTGGTGACTCAGGGGCGCAACCATAACCCTGCCTCATCTCACCCCTCCCCTCGCCGCTGCCTAAGGCACCCACCAGCAAAGCTCGAGCAGCGCCAGGGACGGCGGTTCGGCGTGGTCCTTGGTCAGCAGTTTTGTCCTCCTGGATCTCATCCACAAGAGCATCGACTGTAGTATATATATAGGCAGCGCGCACGAGCAGAGTGGCAGGGACTTCATTTTCCCATGGCCATGCACGTGATGGTGGAGTGTTGAGCGGTTTTCGGTGGTGCAGCGCCTGGGCGCCTCGATCTCGGAGGCGGCGGCAGGGCTTCCTGTTGAACTCGGCTCGGGCAGTTGAGGATGGCGGAAGCTGCTGGTGTTCCTCCTTTATAAAAGCTTTGGTGAGCGGTAATGCAGGCCTCCTTGGTCCCTGTGTTCGGCTCGGTTCCTCCCAGTTGTGTGCTCGGTGGTGCTAGTCGGCTGGCGGTGACTTCTCTCGGAGCTCCGGCTGCCTAGAATACAATGGAGGTGAGTTGCACAAATCCAGGTGAAAACCAAGCATTGAGGCGTCCGCAGATGTCGTATCCCTCCTTGGAGGTGTCGTCATCAATCTGTCGCACATACTGACCTCATGTCTTGTGACTCCGGGTGAAAATCTTAAATCGGTGTCGGGGATATACCCCGCGGTATGACCCGGCCGGAAGTATGACCCGGCCAGACTTGGCGCTTCACCGATGACCCGCCGGAGGACCGGCGACTCACGGGTCTGGCGGCTCACTGGTTAGACGACTCAAGGATGACCCCGACGGCGTGTCAAACGGAAGACTAGGCCCAAGGCCCAGAAGGCCGGCTCACGTTTATGATGGGCCGGCTTAAGAGGAAAGGGATGACGAATATAAGCAAAACCCGGACTTGTATTCAACTTATAAGAAAAGATATACTAGTCCTAGTACTACTAGGACTCCACATGTAACCCGCCTCTCTAACTTATATAAGGAGGAGCAGGGCTTCCCAAGAGGGATAAGAAAAGAAAACAAGAAACAATCTCTAGGGCTAGACACAAATAAAAGGGGAGCCGGCTTATGCGACGACTCTCTCTTAAGCATAATGAGATCTAGCCACAAACAGCATGTAGGGCTATTACCGGATGATATTTCCCGGGGTCCGAAGCTGTCTAAATCCTCGTCTTGTGTGATGATCCGCCTCGCGTTTCTCGATTCCGCTCAACCCCTCTCAAGCTACCACATAGATGCGTTGGCCTCACGACTAAGTCCTCACGCAAAGGACATCTGCCGTGACAATTCCACGACATTTGGCGCCCACCATGGGGCCTGCACATGATGGTGATGAGTTCTTGGAGGGATCTATCGCACGGATGGAGAAGTTCACAATTTTCCAGATGAAAAAGAACCGGTTAAGAAGGATCTTCATCATTGATGAGCGGTCAGAGCAGCATGTACGGAGATTAAGATTGAAAGGTTTTTAGGGTTGCAAGTTGGGCAGCCGCCACCATGATTTTCCGATCAAAGATCAATTCTGCTGCAAACCGCTGTACGACGCCTTTGCATCTGTACGTCGACAAGACTGGCAAGAATTCCATCTGTGGTGTCACGGGTCAATCGGATCGGCGCATTGGATTTTTATCTCTTAGATATCCTCGTGCAAGCTGCTGGGTCAGATCCAATAAAAACTTACGCTGCCGAGTTGACAAGACCGGCAGGCAGTCTAATCCGAAACCAGGTCGATTTCAGGGGCGCTGCTAGAAGTACGACCCGACAGGATTCTCCGTCACGTGAAAATTGCCAAGGCAGCAGTGGTTTGCTTGTCGAGGTGGCCGCTGTCGAAACGGGAGCCACTACCATCAAATTGCAATCAGAAAAATCAAGTCCCGAGACGGACTTGTACATCAACTCAGCTTCCATGAAAAAGCTGGGATAAACAAACGAGACTACAGAATCCGTATTGGAACGATTCACAGGCCGTCCGCTGTGGCCGGCCCTAAGCCGCTGCCCGCCACTCGCATTGCGGCAATGCTACACGTACAAACGATTTACAAGTTTTTGTATGTCTAGCATTTTTGCTCGCATTGCTCTGCCTCGTCACAGGTTTCTCTGAGCTGGCCTGTTCTTTTTTCCTACAGTGGCTGCAGGCGTACACAATGTCATGCGGGTGTCTGACCGCCTGGCTGTTACTGCTCCTCCGCCTGTAATTTACTTCCATAAGAAGATCGAAGCCAACATCTAGTGCTATGTTATTTACGCCTCATGCGTGAAGACCGAAGACTTCAGCTAGCACTCGGATGTATGAAGAAAGATCAAATCAGTTTTTTAATATCACGAGAAACTTCTAGGTCGATCATGACAAAAGAATTCAACTCACGTGAAGCTTCTTCAAGTGGTGTAGTCACATCAGAACAGGAAATCATAAGCATGCTGATACAGAGGTTGTCTGTTGGTTCTGTTTACATACTAAAGGCTGCACCAGAATACGTCCAACATTATTCAGTACTAGACAAAGTCCACTACAAAAAGTGATGCCATGCACATGACGTTCACAACAGTATAAAACGTTGTGGCCGTCTCGCGCGACCGCACCGGCTTACAACGCCATGGCCGTCTCTCGCGACCGCACCGGCTTACAACACCACGGATGACTCGCCCGTCCGCTCTCACGGCCAGTACACGCGTCCGCGCCGGATCACAAAGAGGAGGACAACTTGTTCGTCCGCCTCCGCGGTTGACTCCGACATATATATATCAACAAATCAAAGCCATGTCTGCTCACATAAGTTGTCCAATGGACATATGTGAGCCGCCCCCGCTGCGTTGAGCCGCCCCTGTCACGTTGAATGGATCATCCATCATCCGAATAAAATAGGTGATATCCATCTAAGTTTATTTTACTAGCACATGTTGTTTTTGTCAAAAAACAAGTTTATCTTTGCCTTGGTCTGCAATATTGTTTACGCAGGGCAATTATTTATGACAAAAAGTGATATTATACCGCGGAGATGGTGGCACGCCAACATCTTTTGGCACAGATGGTCGTCGTTACTCAACGGACTCCCGCACCGGCTTACAACGCCGTGGCCGTCTCTCGCGACCTCGCCGACTTACAACAAGGAGGACAACTTGCCCGTCCGCACCGGCTTACAACGCCACGGCCGGTTCATCTGTCTGTGCCGTCTCAGGTGTTGCGGTCGTCTTTACCGTCCGTCTCTCGCGGCCTGGTCTACATCAACACACCGGGGCGCACCTGTCTGCATGAGCTGTTTATTGAGTATGAGCAAGTCACTGCTTGGGAAGCCCGGTTTTCTTCCAACAAATTGGAGGCAAATTATCATGTATTATCAGCCACCGTCTGCACCAGATGGCTCAATGGGCAGGCGCACAAGTCGCCGCCACTACAGTTTGGTTAAACTTCAAACAACCAGTTGGAAGGAACCATTGGCCGAGTTGCTGACACGGCTCATACGGCATCATTTATAACCCGCCGCAGTCACCTCAACCTTCTGTGGATTCACGTCGCGCTATCAACGCCAATGATGTATACCTTCTGCTATGGTCAAATATGGAGAATCTCAAGCCAACTCCTCGAGTCGTCTTGAGACTCGGGGGCTACCATGGTATGACTCGGCAAAATTAGCCGGTTTCAATAAATTCAAGAACTCCGGGTCATTGAAGGGAAAAACAACCTGGCCCCGGAGATTACTGCTAGATCGATGAAAATTTGAAAGCCATCAGAAGATTTCTGGCTCAAAATAAGGATTCTGGTTTAAAATCCGGTTCAAGAGACATCTTTCTCCCACAAAGCACTGAATCTCTCAAATCCGGTTCAAAATCCGGCTCAAGGTAAATTTGTCCCTCACAAATTTTTGAAGCTTTCAAATGCGGTTTAAAGTTCCGGCTCAAAAGAATTAATCTCTCACAAGTTCGAGGTATAAGAAAAATTAAAGATTGCCAAAAAGAACTTGCTGCCATGATGCGCGGTTCAAACATGAATATCATGTCTTACGGCTTATCTTATTATGGTCACTTGGGGGCTTCCTGCTCATCGAGCATAGCTGTCGGTACCCTCTTGATCGGCGTAATACTAAATTTATGGTCATTTGGGGGCTTCCTGTTCAAACATAGGTCGTATTCGAACCAAAGAGAATATAGCTGTCGATACCCTCTTGATCGGCATACTGCCAAACCTACTTGGGGGCTTCTTGATCATATTTGAATCATAGCTTCACCCCTTTGCGTCTGACGTGGATCGTATTCGAATCAGCGTCATTAAACAACTCTTATGATCACTTGGGGGCTTCCTGTTCAAACATAGGTCGTATTCGAACCAAAGAGAACATAGCTGTCGATACCCACTTGATCGGCATCGCCAAAGCCACTGGGGGCTATATGATCGTATTCGAATCTTAGCTTAACCCCTTTGGAATGGTTTACTGATCGTATCCGAATCAGAAGCCTCAAAAAGTTTTATTCTGTCTCTGGTAAAGTTTATTGCAGCTACAATTACTTAACTTGAGACCTTTTTGGGATTATATCTCAAATATATATATATAAGTGTTTTATGCTTAACCCGGCTTGACTTTTGACTATAAGTCGCCAGTTTATGACAATCATCTTTTATGTGGAAGCATTGGCTTCTAAGGATTGGGTTATCACCCTTACTGCACAGGTCATGTAAGCCGGCAGTACAAATTCAATATCACAGTGGTTATATGTGAGATATTATGACCCGCCCTGGTTTTGACGCTAAGTTGCCAGGGCATATGTTGTTTAAACTCTCTGCAGGATTTGCAGAAATATGACATATAAATGATTAAGTTCAAGCTTATTACCAAAGTTGATGCTTCAAAATGATTATCCGTTCTGGATTTTTCTCAAAAGGCTATAAGCCGCCGGGTCATAAAAATTCTGGCTTACAATGAAGGCGTATTAAATCGCCATCGGCCAGGAGCCGCCGGGTATTTAAACTCCGAATTTACTTGTCAACAGATAAGGTATTTGAAATCTTTAAATAGCCAAACTTGGCTGGATTCTCGTTATGATATTGAATGATTGAGGTTTTCAAACCGGGTTATTCAAATCTTTAATAGACAACATGGCTGGATTTTCATTGTGATATTGAATGATTGAGGTTTTCATATCGGATTATATTATTCAAATCTTGAATAGCCAACATGGCTGGATTTCTATTGTGATTATCAATAACCAGTGTTACGATTGAGGTTTTCAAAGTCGCTTTAGCGCAATGGCTATTATTTTTATCAATGGATATGATTTATTCTACAATGGAAGGAATAGTCCCGAGTCGCTGCAGGCTTACGACCCGGCACTTGGGGGCTACATTATTCAGATTGGGATTATATCAAATATGCAAGTCCCATGCCACTGCCAGCATGCACCATGGCACTTGGGGGCTAATGCAAAGTCATTTTTTGCTCAACTTATTGAAGACCCGACTCATCACATTCTAAATGAGTTGGCCCTTGGGGGCTACCAATTTCTCCTGTAAAAAATTCAAGGTACACAAGCATTAATTCATTATATTGAACGGTCCACTATTCAGTTGGTGGAGTACAAAGCTCTTAACCTTGTGGACGTGGGTTCAAGCCCCATGGTGGAGACTATATTATATGATGTTATTATCAATTATATACAAAGTCCCAGCTCAGTATTACCTTACTAAGCCGGCCCTTGGGTGCTACACATTGCTGTTCAAATTTACATGGTTATATCTACAAAGTCCCTGTTCATTATTGCATAATGACCCGGCCCTTGGGGGCTACACTTGTTGAAGTTTTCATGAGCATAAAGCAATTACAGGTCCCAGGTTGATGCAAGCATGACAACCCGGTACTTGGGGGCTACATGCGTGGAATATTCAGTTTATATGATTAAGATGAATAAACCGGATTTCTTCAAAGTTGCAACATTTATTGGATCAAGTCTTAAACCATCACTTTGTTCCGCTCAAGACTTGGGGGCTACAGGTAATATGGATATAAGGGAGAAAAATCTTCAAATTATTAGTTTTGAGCAAACCAGGAGGATCAATTACATAAACCGGTGTCAACAACAATTATGACCCGGCATCATCTGTTTTATAATCCAGCAGTTTTTGGTAATGATAAACCGGCAAGTTTTACATCTTCAAGCTAGCTAAATATCAGATCAGTATTTGAAGACCAAAATTATTTAACCGGCGCCTTGGAAGCCGACTCAAGTGGATTATTCTTCACAATATTTTTTCTGTGAGAAACCAACATCAGCAAATTGAGTATGAAGCTAGCTTATTTGACCCGGATTTTCTAGATGAAGGAAATGACAATTGGACTTAAGGATAATCAGGTCCCGGCTCAGGAAAATATTTAACCCGGAGCACAAGGAATTAAGGATGATCAGGTGCCGGCTTACAAGAATTTTTAACCCGGAAAACAATCTGTCAAATTTGTTATTGTATTTGTTTTATAGGATCAGTTTAACATGGATAAATCCAAATTAAGTTGGGGGCTAATGTCGGGGATATACCCCGCGGTATGACCCGGCCGGAAGTAAGACCCGGCCAGACTTGGCGCTTCACCGATGACCCGCCGGAGGACCGGCGACTCACGGATCTGGCGGCTCACTGGTTAGACGACTCAAGGATGACCCCGACGGCGTGTCAGACGGAAGACTAGGCCCAAGGCCCAGAAGGCCGGCTCACGTTTATGATGGGCCGGCTTAAGAGGAAAGGGATAACGAATATTTCCTTTACGAGGAAGCAAAACCCGGACTTGTATTCAACTTGTAAGAAAAGATATACTAGTCCTAGTCCTACTAGGACTCCACATGTAACCCGCCCCTCTAACTTATATAAGGAGGGGCAGGGCTCCCCAAGAGGGACAAGAAAACAAGAAACAATCTCTAGGGCTAGACACAACTAAAAGGTGAGCCGGCTTATGCAACGACTCTCTCTATTACCGGATGATGTTTCCCGGGGCCCGAAGCTGTCTAAATCCTCGTCTTGTGTGATGATCCGCCTCGCGTCTCTCGATTCCGCTCAACCCCTCTCAAGCTACCACATAGATGCGTTGGCCTCACGACTAAGTCATCATGCGAAGGACATGTGCCGTGACAATTCCACGACAATCAGGCCATGCCGGATTGGCTGGCGGTGTTGCCCTCGACATCACTACCTCCTTCGAGGCGTCATTTGTGGAGTGCTTGATGACTTTTATCAAGGAGTGTCATGTTGTTGGGGGAGCTTGGATGGTGGTGTCGTTGTAGCATGTTCCAACAACTTGACGATTATCTGGTCTGTTTGACTGTTTCCATGGCTACTCGGGAGGTTTTCCCAACCCCACTGCACGCATGGAGTTTTGGGGGATTTCTTCTTTTCTTCGCATCATGGTGTAAGGGGCACTTTTAGTTCACGAGGTTCTTAAGATATGTGAATCAAAATAACACATCACTGAACCACGTCCTCTTGAACCACAATAATTTGGGATCACAAAAATATGTGATTTGCATTTAAAGTTTCTTACACTACGTTATAAAGCCAAACATAGTTTTTTTCGTTTAAAAGACAAACAAAGTTATTGTAGCGAATTTATGAGTGAATGGCAATTTTCCTCCAAACAGAGTACAAAATGAAAACTTGCAAAAAATCGTAAGGATGTCAATCCTATAAATCAGATGAACAAATATACAAAATCCAAAAGATCCAAATAGTCTATAAATCCTATGAAATTTCTATGAATCAAGGAGCCCTAATTTTCTTTCTTTGCTCTGAGGTTCTTAAGAACACGGAACAAGAAATACTAAGGTTCATTGTAGTTCATAAAAAAATTGGAGCAAGAAGTTGGAGCTAGAAAAGAGCAAGAAGTTGGAGCTAGAAAATTTCATTTTTTTAGGGCTCCTGCCTCCTCCCAATACGCTCCTGCCTCCTCCCGAGTCGCCCCCGTGTGGTGGCAGGGAGGCTCCCAGATCCCGTCCCCGGCCTCCCCTTCTCCTCCTCCTCCTCCCTCGCCGCCGCCCGAGGGCGCGGCAGGGCAAAGCCTTGCCGTCACCGGCGGCGACGGGGACTCAGGGCCCTCCCGCTCGTGAGGGGGCTGGCGCGGGCCGGCGCCCCAGGGCCGGAGCGTGGTGTTCGGCCGGACGTCATAGCGAGGGGTGACGGCTCTCCGGCGATTCCATACGTCCACGGCAGGCGGCTTCAAGGTCTGGGGCGTCGCGGTCGTCAGGATGGGCGGCGGCGCAACCGGATCGGCGGCAGCGCGGCCGGATCAGGGCCCAGGCGTGGGCTTGGTCTCCCGGTCGTGGTCGGCGTGGAGGCGGGTGCGACACGTCGGCAGCTGGGCGGATCTGCGGATTCCATCCTTGTTTGGTCCTTGATGACGCGGGTCACTCCGGGGGAAACCCTAGATCTCCTTGGGATCGAGCGATGGCGGTACTTTTGTGTCGTAGTCCCTCTTCAGGGCATCATTTTGGAGTTTGCTCCGGTTGAAGGGACCAGCGACGCGACGGCGCACGCCCGGTGGCACCAGTGCCGATGAAAATCGCACCGACTACGGTCATGGCGGACGATGGCGGCGTCTTGGATGTTGTTTCCTTGTCGAGGCATCGTCGTTGCAGTTTGCGTCATCAGGCTCGGGATGCTCCGGGGAAAACCCTAGATCTGGGTCTCCCGGATCGGATGATGATGGCGTTCTCTGTATTGCTTTCCCTCCTGGGGGCATCGTTTTGGAGCAAGAGGATGAAGGTGGCAAGAGGAGGAGCGGTGTTACATCTACCGCAAGGCCAACGACAGATCATGGCGGCATGGCGCTGCGGAGTTTCGGCGATAGGCGCGCGTGGATGGACACGCGCAGGATGGTGGCGCTGTCGGGCGTCGTGGTAGCGCCGACGGTAGGCCTGGCAAGATTGATGCAGCAGTACAGCAATGAAAATGGATTGGTGGTAGGTGGCTGCGGCGGCCTCATACCCGGCAGGCGTCCTGGTTGAGGAATGCGCCGGACTGGTGGGTGCCCATACCCGGCAGGCGTCCTGGTTGGGACCTCAGGTCTTAGATGTTAGGCTTGGCTGCATGGTCTGTTTGGTATTAGGCCCAGACTATCAGCATCTCTTCATCAACTGGATAGGAATAGCGACAGATGTTGCCTAGACTGTGGCTTTAGTCTTACTGTTGTATGACTTTGTAAAGTCTTGTGTGAATAATTAATAAAGTGGTTGCATGCATCGTCCAGATGCAGAGGCTGGGGGTCCTCCTCCTTTTCTAAAAAAAGAAAATTTCATTTTGTTACACTAAATATTAATCATTTAGGTCAAAACTAGAGCAAATGAACAATGCCGAAGTTTTTCTTTCATCCCAGTTTCAGAGGCAAAACACAGAGTTTTACATTGCACATGAGATCCAATGCAAGAAGAATGAGACAAAACTCATTGGTAGCATAATAAAATTATATTAAGAGTTTTTATTAAGAACATCGTAAAATTTATGTGTTTTCTAGTTCTCTGTTTGTAAGCACATCTAGTTCTATTTTCCTATTTCTACCCATTTAGAAGTATGCAAATCCATATGACACTTAGATTTAGATCTCACTGGCACATATGTCCGTGCATTGCAGTGGGAGAGTTTTTTTTTTCAAGTAACGGGAAAGATAATTGATGTGTCATCCCAAAAAAATGGTCTCCACAATGGTAGGTGACAGAACAAGGAGTTATGATTTTTTCTCGTTGGACATGTTTGACACAAGAAATCTTGATAGTGGTGGGGTTGGTCGGCATGGTGGCGAGCACCCAACTCATGTCTTTTTTCCTTCGGGTCCGCCTCCATCTCGGGTTGTGCCTGCCTTCTCATTTGGTGGTTGTGCGGCGACCTTTGTCACACGGTTGCTTCGACCACTCTCTCCTACGACGGTGTAACCGGATGGATTATTAATTGCAGCATAAATCTCGTTTCATTATCATAATCAGGCATGCATGTCCCTTCTTTATGAGGGTTATTCTCTTAGATTATTTTAGTGCTCAATTGCCCATAATTTTGCTCTAAGTAAAGCCAAACAACATATTCTCTTTTATTGGCATGTGCCTACAATTTTTTTATTTATAGTCAACCAACATAGAACGAACGCGCACCGCTAACTAATGGCCAGCGCAAATATTTTAGAAAAATATTATAGCGTCAGATTATAAATAATTTCTGATTTTTTTACATTAAAAAATAAGAATTGGCGAATATTCTTGGAAACGTGAACACTTTTTAAAATCCCAAACTATTTTCAAATATTGCAAACATTTTTTAAAAATTCCAATATTTTTCGGAAAACACAAAAAAATAACGAACATGAATAGTTTTTAAAATTCAGAAACAATATTATGAAAATTTGAAAATTTTATAAAACACAAATATTTTTGAATTTTTGATTATTTTTTAAGGGGATCATTCAAAACAATTTTAGAAAGTAAATTCTTAGACGCAAACATTATTTGGATTTGTGAATATTTCACTAAAACTCGAATATTTTAAAGTATAGTATATTTTATAAAATGTAATTTTTATGAAACTAATCTCGAAGAATTTTTTGAAAAACTCATTTTTTAAATGAGAACATTTCCAGAATATTGTTAACACTTCAGAACAGGATTTTATTTCAAAAGTTTCGAACATTTTCTAAATAGGAACAAAGTTTTGAAATTATGACAATTTTTTATTATTTGTACAAAAATTGAAATTCTCAATTTTTTGTAAATTCTTATATCATAGAAGAATTAAAAATAAATAAAGAAAAATGGAAAGAAAATATATAATAGAAAGAGAAATAAACAGAAAAATAAAAATAAAAATAGAACAACAAAAAACGGAAAACAGGCCGACCCAGTCTTAGGCGCCCTTTGAGAAGCTTCAACTATTTATCGATCGGCCTGGCTTTGTTGAGCTGGACCGCACGCGGCCCAACTATGGTATTAAAGGCAAAGGCGCCGGTTAAAAGGCAATTTTCCTAACCGGCGCCAGCAGCCGCCTTAACTGGGCTGGGCCATTTATCTGTAGTTTTGTTTTCCTTCTGTATCCAAAAAGCGCAAAATAATTAGGTGCGTGACTAATGGATCCCGAGAACTGCTGTACAAACGCGCAACGCGCTAACCAGACAACCTCATCCAATATTGTTCATATTGTATACTTTTATTAATTCTACATTTCGGTTCCTTTTTTCATTTCTTCATCTCCCTTATTTTTCAAATCGATGAAAACAATTAAATGTTTCGAACTTATTTTTCAAATATATGAACATTTTTTTGAACTTGATTTTTCAAATTGATGAACTTCTTTTTAAAAAATCCCTGAAAATTTTCAAATTTTTTTGAATTTTTTTTCATCCTTCGATGAGCTTTTTTCAAAACCCATGAACTTTTTTAGAAAATTGATAAACTTTTTTCAAAATTGAAGAACTTTTTTTCAAAATTGATGACCTGTTTTCAATTCGATGAACATTTTTCCAAACTTGATGAATTTTTTTAAATTTTTTATACTGTCTGTAAAATTGATGAATATTTTTCAAAATTGAATACATGTTTTAGAAGGGATGACCTTTTTTCAAAATAGATTAACTATTTTTCAAAATTGATGAACTTTTTCCAAGTTTGTGAACTTTTTCCAAATTCTTTGAATTCGTGAACTCCTTTTAAATTCGTGGTTTGTTTTGAAATCTCCAAACTTTCAAATTTTCTTCACATTTTATTTCAAAAATCAGGATTTTGCGAATTTATATATGCAGTAAAAGCGTGGTTATAGTTACTTATTAAATAGTTTGCACACTAATGAATTACCAGAAACTGTTCAGTATAGTTGCGTTGAAGGCGCCGACTAAGGGCTCCCCTTTTTACTTTTCTACCAGATAGACGCACAAAAAATTAATACCATCTTGCATATAAAAAATCTTTTCAAAGATGAACGGATGAAAAAATTGGAGAAACGCATCTTGATTTATTAGTAGGGGTAGGTATAGGTATATAGATATAGATATAGATGGGATATTGGCACATATAATACAACACCTGTCGACCAGACATGCTCTACGAGAAAATCCCCGAGAAACAAAATGTTCCACAATTGTATGTGAACGCTCGTTGGTCTTTCAATTCTAGCGGATTCATTTTCATGGAATTTCATATGTCCTCTTCATTTATTGAGAAAAACAGTTTAAGGTACTCTTTGGTTTGCATGATTCTAAAAATGCATGAATGAAAACATTATAAGATTTGGATTATGTGGCATGTGGAGCCCTACAAGAACTGAAAACACATGAATATGTATTGGAAGTATTTTAGCTTCATAGAAAAATACATGAACTTTCACGAATAATTAAATGCATCTCATAGTTGTCATGCAAAAAAAATCATCAGGTTGGAATCAATATAATATTTTATTTGAAATTACCTGGAAAATACTCCATAGAAAAAACAATATGTTTTAATCCTACAAAGAAAAGTATTGTATAGCAAAACACTTACAAATAGTTCCTCCAACAAGTTGATTTTCTCTGAACCGGGTAGAGGCCTTTTGTATGGGTGTATGATTTATATGGCCCGCGAAGGTTTAACCCAACCATGGCCTAGTCAAAGTAGCCTCCTGAGAATCCTCCTTGTGGGCCACGAGAGCTATATCTCGCTTCACCCGAGATGGAACAAGCTCTCGCTCAAGCGTTCACATTAGCGAACACCTAAAAGAGAGAAAATAGAAAGAAAAAAAGGAGCACTAAGGATCTATCCCACCTCTCCTGAATATTGCGCACAGCTGCTAGCAACTAAGCTACTATTGAGTACGTGTAAGAACAGAAGGTGTACTGAGGGAAGAGAGACGTTTTTCTCCGTTCTTTTGGGTTTTTGTTTTCTTCTTTGTTTTATCACAGGTTTTTTGTTGTTTCTTTATCTGTTTTTATTGCGTTTCTTTCTAATTTCTTTTTTCTTTTTCTCTTCGATTTCCTTAGTTTCTTTATGGGTTTTAACTGCTTTTTTTGTTTCTGTTTTTACATTGGTTTTCTTTGTTTCTTTCTCTTTTCTCAATTCTTTTTCTTTGTTTTTCTTCGGTTTCATTTGTTTTTTTCACAGTTTTCATTATCTTTTTTCCTTCTTTTTCTTTGGTTTTACTTGTTTCTTTATCATTTTCATCGATTTTTTCTCTCTATTTCATTCTTTTTCCATACTCATTTTTTGGTATATATCAAATACATGTTTAACATACTTCAAATACAAGATCAACATTTTTTAATACCTAGTCAACATTTTTCTATACACATTTCATATGTTTTTAATGCTTGCTTTACATTTTTTAAATAAAGGATTCACAATTTATTAATACATGGTCAACATTTTATATTTATACATTTAACATTTTTAAAATGTTTGATTAATTTTTTTTAAATGTTTGATTAACATTTTAAAGGTACAAGTTTAACTCTTTTAATACAATATAAGATTAACATTTTTTGCATATATGATCAACATTCTTTCTATGAACATTTAACATTTTTTGAATGCTTGATTAAAATAAATCAAATACTTGTTTAACATTTTTGGAATACAATACAAGATTAACATTTGTTTCCATTTAAGGTCAACAATTTTTGTATACACATTTTAAAAAAACTCAAATGTTTGCTTGACATTTCTTAAATACTTGTTTAACATATTGCTGAATAAGATACATGATTAGCATTTTTGTGTACATGGCCAACATTTTTTATGCAAATTTAACATTTTTCGAGTGCTGATTAATATTTTTCAAATACTTGTTTAACATTATTTTTCAAATTCTTGATTCACATTTTTTAAATACATGATCAACTTTTTTCACACACATTGAATATATTTGTATACATTTTTAATATACATGGTCAATATTTTTCTACATACGTTTAACAGTTTTGAAATGCATGATTAACATTTTTCAAAAAATTATATAAATTATATTTTTGTAATATGTATGTTTATAATATTTGATAGTGTAAACAAAACTAAGAAAAGAAATCATAAAACAAAAGCAAAAAATTGTGAAAAGAAACGTAAAACACGAGGGACTGGTCTCATGCGCACTGGGCCGCCCCATTAGCGTGGTCCTTAAGCGAGACCTTGCTTTGTATCGCGTGACGCATGACATAGCTGAGCCCCTTGTGTGCCGGCAAGGTACTTGTTATTTTCACATGAAGTTACCTGGCATGTAGATAACACTTCTTTTACCCGCCCTTACTTCTTTGTTCCATAGCATGATCTAAATGACATAGCGTAAGCTATGATTGCTCTGATGGAAACAACATGGGGTCTAATTGTTAACATGAAACATATAAGTTGTTTTTCATGACATTGCCTCGGGAGGTGTCCACTTCTACCAAAATATTATCTAGAGATACCATCGTGTCAGGAGAGATCACATACACCCTTGTGCAGTACCCAGGCGATACGAACACTTCTAGTCTCAACATATATGTCGATGAAGCTCTCAAAGAGGCAGATGTTTGATACGTCTCCAACGTACCGATAATTTTTTATTAGTAAATGTTATTATACAATCACTTTTGTATGCTTTCTATATCATTTTATATTATTTTTATGGACTAACCTATTCATTTAGTGCCCAGTGTCAGTTTCTATTTTCGCATGTTTTTGGTTTTACAGATAATCGATACGACGAAGGTCTAAACACGGCGAAACATTTTGATGACTTTTTATGGAACATAAAAGACCCTAGATGCTTATGTGAGAGACTAGAAGACCCATGAAGGGGGCACGGCCAAGGGGCGCGCCCTGGGGGGTAGGGCGCGCCGGGGTGGCTTGTGGCCCCCTGATGCTCTTTTTGCCCTAATCTTTGGCCTATAAATTCACATATATTCTGAAACCCTCAGAGCGGGAGACGAAATAATTTTATCACCGCCGCAAGCCTCTATTCTGAAGCGATCCCATCTGGAGCCCAGTTCTAGCACTCTGTCGGAGGGGGGTCATTAGGGAGGCCATCTTTGTCAACATTGTTGCCTCCATGATGATGTATGTGTAGTTCTTTTAGGACCTACAGGTCCATAGTAGTAGCTAGATGACGGACGCGGAGGAATTGATCACGAGCACACAGGCTCTCGGAATCTGTCCCGCTCGATATGTCGTCGTGATTCGTTTTACCAAACACACGTGACCGCTGCAGGGCCCAGCAGACGAGGTGGAATAGAAAAAGAAAAGGAGAAATTCTCCTGGACAGAGGGCCAGAACGGCTTTCCATTCGAGGCCGCCGCGAATTGGCGTCGGAGCCGTCGCTCGGGTCGTCAGCGTATTCCTGATCCGTGGATCAGTCTCCGGTAACGACGTCACTGGGTTGGAGTAAATGCAATATGGGTAGCTGGGTGTAGCTTGCTCCTACCTCTCCCCGCTGCCGCTCTGGTTCTATTGAGGGCGGCTCGGCGGCGAAACCACAAGCTCTTTAGGGTTGCTGACTCTCTGCTCCAGCGCGCATGGAGTTCTTGATGCAGCCATTCAACAGGTGCGAATCTATCCATGTCTGTGCTTTCTCGCCCGCGATTTGGGTTTGGAGATTCTGGAGATCTAAATCTTAGTGCTACCGGTGTGTGTGTGCACGGGCAGGGAGTGGAGATAAGCCACAGGCATCTGAAAACTCCATAGAGCAGATTGATCCAAAGACCACTGGCTGGACACGAAGGTATGAAATTTAGGCTCGCACACAAGTACGTATAAATGAAAAAAATGCCTCAGAACAAATCTCTGGCGTATGTTATAAGATGAGGACACAACTAAATTTGATAAATTGCGGAAAAATAGTTGTAGTTGTCATGATTGCATTGTGTGCAAGTGCAAGAGAGGTAGTGTATTACAGAAATTGAATACTACAATATAATCAGCAAGGGACAGTAAATATATTCAGTTTTCCTAATTTTCAGTGATCTGTCTTTCAATTCGCTTCAGGTCGATTTTTTTAACTGTCCGATCTGACACGAACCACAGCGCACCGCTGTTCCTCATTTATTCCTCTGCCCGTGCGCGTGTCGGGCTCGTTTATTCTTGGGCTTCATTCGGTCATGAGCTCTTCAGTTCAATTATCAATTTTAGTGAATCTTCAGTTTAGTTCAGTCTCCAATTTCAGTCATATTCCGTTAAATTTCTTCAGTCATATTCAGTTTTTGTTTGTTCTTCAGTCTCCCAATTAGCTTGCCTTCAGTTTTGTGTAGGTCTGTGCTTCGATCAATGAAGAAATTCATCATCAATCTTCTGTAGGTGTGTCCTCATTTTGTCCTATGGTGTTCAGTCTTTCATTCTATCATTAATTTTTTCTTCATTAGCTTGCCTTTAGTTTCAGGGTTCTCTGATTTCCACTGTTATTCAGTCTTGTCCTTTTTAGCCAATGTCTTCGGTTAATTCTATCGTTAATGTTTCTTTTTCAGTGTTTCATTTCGAGTGAATTTGTCTTCCAGTGCAAATTAGTTTAGCCCTATCCTATGATATTTCCAGCCTTCTTCTTAGTGGATTGTTCTTCAGTAATCTATTTCTTTCTTCAGTCTTCAGTTCAAGTGTGGCAACCATGCATTAACTTCTTATTCAGATCACTATTTATCATTATAGATCAGGGTATGTGTGTGCAGTGTTTAGTTTTCAGGTTATTACAACTACTTGTCAAGAGAAGAATTTAGCTCGCCACGGTTCAGTTTAGACAGTTTAGACATTATCTTCAGTTTTTGAGACATAAGTTTCTGTCCTATTTTCTTTTAAGCGCACAATTGCTGATGCGGATGCCATGAGAAGGATATAACAAAGCTAGTGCAGCTCAAATGACAAACTGCAGCTCATATATAACAGATCCATCTCCGTATATTTAATTATTCTTCAGTTCCATCTCAAACTATTGCGTGCACTAAGCCATCCCGACGGCTTGGTTTAGTGCAGATAATTCGCAGTAAAATACTTTATATTTTAGCATGGTTTTACTTTTTTTTCTCTCTCAGCCTGGTTTAGTTCTTAGTATCAGTTCGCGTGTTTTAAGTTATTTGTATCAGGCATCAGTCATGTTTCTTCAGTCTGGTTTCTTCATAATTCATTTTATTTTTGTGCTGTTCATTTTATTAAAAATAATTTGTGAGTTGGCAACTGACATTTTTTTTTACTTCTCCTTTTAGCCGGACGGCAAAAAACCAGAAATAACCTTTTCAGGTAGCTTCCAGCCCGACAACCACCCCGACCGCAGGCATGGTTGGGCTACGCCTTGGGGGAGGTATCATAAGCACTGTCACGTGTAAGACAGTAGCAGATGGTCGTATCGCCTTCAACAAGGATGGATGGTAGGAATTCATGGAGGAGAACGACCTAAAGGTTGGCAGAGCGGTGCTAATCACCATCAGGAACAGTGCACTGGACGAACTGACACTTGATGGTTGTCGCCAACCCGATCTAAGATGACCATCAGGGTCAATGCTAAAGTTGGCACCGCCTTTTGTTCTGCTGTGTGTTAACTATGTGGCGCCGTAGTTTGACGAACTATGTTTGTTTTCTCTTATTTTGTTATTGCGGTGGTATGCACCGTCAAGAAGTATGTAATATGGAGTCTGAAACTTTTTTTAAGATTTCGTGTGGTACTTGATTCATAAGTTATCAGTATTTTCCTAGTATCTATTTTTTCCAGTAATTTCAGTTCCGCTATGACCATAGTTTTTGCCTTTTTCATTTTTGATGTAGGTTCTAAATGCTAGTCCTCTGTTTATCCAGTCTTAATTTTATGTCATTGGTCAGTTATTAGACTCTTTTTGTTAATGTCAGTATTTAGTTTTTTTTGTCCATTCAGATGTGGTTTGTCCTATGTTCTTTAGTTACTTGGTGGAGGGCTGGAACAGGAGAGGCTGTGTGTTTAGTTTTCTTCAGCTTTGTTTTTCTTTTTGGAATTTTTGGACCAAGCATTTCATTGCTGGGAGTAACTTTCAATTATCTGAAATTCAGTATACTATCAAAGGACCCAAGTAAGTTCCCCTCTTACTCGAAGCACTCAAAACACTGCTATATATTCATTTTTTTTAATTCAGCACACTTAACATAAAAAATATTTTTATCGAATCAAGCATACAGGGAAAATGGAAGCTCAGGCGAAGAAGCTGGATGCTCCTTGTGCCAGTCCTCAGTCTGCTATGCCGGTAAAATCTAATCCTCCAATCATTGTTTTTTATTGAAGTTATTTGTAGGGTTTTCAGTTTCTGTATGTTTTATTTTTTAGAGTTTTTCTATGTGTTTTTTATCAGTATGCAGTACAAGTAGTAACCTCATTTTGAGTTTAATCTTCACATTTTTGTTGCCACAGGGGTAATCTGCCACTAGTACTCATCATTTTGTTTGAAAAGAAATGGTAATTTAGATGCAGTCAAGTTCTTGTGTTTTTCAGTTTTTGTTTTGAGTCCTCTTTTTTTCTTTTTTGATAAGACGCACATAGCAGTAGGTGTTACCCATGTGCTCTCCTTTTTTGTAAAGAAATGGGAGGAATTCACATTTACTTTTCTTTTTTCAGATTTTTTCATCTATGTTTTTTCAACCTACTAAGATTATCTTCTCTGTTTTCAGTATTTTTGTTCTGTGAACTTTCGGCGTCAGTGGTGGAAATGAAAGGCTTGGACTGGGGTACTATACCAGGGGAGGTCAGGGGCTATAGCCTGGCCCACTGACAGGGGAAAGTAGGGAAGACGTGAGACTTTTTTTTGTGTGTTAACGGGTTGGCTGGGCGGCCCGTTAGGTACAGGACGACACGCTAATCAATCGAATGCAAAGAGGCTGGTGTCGACCTGATCCCAGGAAGGAAATTGATGCTTTTTTTAACTGAGTTTAGACCGAGTACTCAGTGTAGACACCTGTCAAACCATGTTTGGAACAAAAATGGCCTGAAACAAATATAAAAACAGACGTCTGATGTTTAGTCACTCCCAATATATTAGGCCTGAATATTAATTTCTGTAGGATAGAAGATGACTGGTAGTTCTTGATGCTTACGTCGTGCATTAAAAAAATGGATTCCAACAATTGACAGGCAGCAAGTAAATTTTGAAGCTGTACATAAGTTGGAAAACTCTGATTGTCTGTAATGAATAATTGTGTTCAAAACAATTTATGTTATATTTCAGAGAGAACGCGCCGTACGAAGGGCTGAGTAACATAACAAGATTCTGCATGATTTTTCATCGACAGGGACACAAGGGGACAACACGCCCTCATCACGGGGATGTGCCAAAGCAGCCATGGAAGCCAGGGAGATGTAAAAATTTCCGTGTCGAAGGGCATCGCCGAGACAACTGCAGGAGGAGATCGTATGGATCAAAATGGTTTCTTCCTCACTGGATCTGGTGTCACCAGCTCCAAAGACTGCTTGCTGGGTGGGTTGCCGGCGATATAGGTAAGTCTGAACTTAGTCCTGCCAGCTTACAAATCTACCTCTTGATCTTCAGAAGCCCATCGCTTGTGCATTTCAGGAAGGTGCAGCTTCAGAGTCATCAGTGAATCAAGGAGCACAATCTCAGCCAAGCAATCCTAGTGTATATCTGGGCGCCGCAGTCCTTGCATGGAACAAGAGGCAAAATCTCGTCATAGCCTACGGACGAGGACGATGCAGACATGGCTAGGAAGAGGTGGAGCTGCTGGCAATGGCTCGAGTGGGTTCTGGTGGAGCTGCAGATATGGGTGAGGTGTCGCCTAGATGGAGGAGATTATGAAGAGGAGGAGTGTGTTCATGAAAATTGGTAGCTCCAACGGGTGGATACATTAATGAAGTAGGTGCCGGCGTTAGTCCAGAATCTGGGCAGAACCAGCTCATATCGTCAGCGTATCCTGATCCGTGACGGGGATTTCTGACGGCTTAACCAGAAGTCCTTCCGACTGGTGGGCCAAAGGCCACAACAAAAATCCAGAATCTAAAAATAGAGCTAGACCCACACTTCTGCCGCTGCGCATCATGAGATAGCCATGTGGTACAGATAAAGAGAGCACTACAGCTCGGGCTCACATTAGTACTTTCGCTAGATGACTCTCTCTCTCTCTCTCTCTCTCTCTCTCTCTCTCTCTCTCTCTCTCTCTCTTGATCTTCAATACAATGATCTCTTCAGAGATCAATCTGTTGTAATTCTTGTGGTGTGTTTGTTGGGATCCAATGAATTGTGGATTTATAATTAGATTTTTCATTGGTTTATATGGATTCTCTTGAAGTCTCTTTTACGTGCAATTTTATAGCTATGTATGCTTTCCGATCTATGAGTCTTCTTTCGCCAAGAAAGATCAGTAGTTCTTCCGAGGGAGGGGTGCATAGTAGTGGGTTCAATCTTGTGGTGATCTTCTCTAGTGATAAAAGGGATGAAGGCACATATTGTATTGTTGCTACTAGGGATATAAAAATGGGGTAAATATTATTGCAAGGTTTTCTTCTGTCTACATTATGTCAGCTTGATTATTGTGGTACTATGTTTCTTGTGAACTTGATACTTTGATATGCACGCTGGATTGCAGTCTTGGGGTGGAGTAATAATACTAGATGCAGTTGGGTTACAGTGTACTTATCACAGACGTAATGTCTATGTGATATTATGCCATGAATTATCGTAGTTATAATTTGCACTATTTTGTCAATTGCCCAACAATAATTTGTCTACCATGCCACTACATGCTTTCGAGAGATGCCATTAGTGAACCTATGGCCCCGGGGTCTATTTTTCATCAATACAAAACTCCTACAATTTGCTCCTTTATTTTCTTGCAGCTTTACCCTATAACTATTTTCTTTGGACCTTGTAACTAGCAAGAACAAGGGGATTGAAAACCTCCTTGCTACTGTTGGGTGCAAGCAATTTTATTTGCTTGTGTGCGGGTATTGCTAACGTTATTAGCTTGGTGCCTCCTACTGGTTCGATAAACTAATACTATCTACTGTCGTGCTACATCACCCTTCCTCTTCGGGGAATCCAACAACTCCTACGGGAGTAGCAATGTTGTTTTTGCGCTTAAGAACAAAGTGATCATCATTGACAAGGTGTGCACAGTTACCTCTCAAGATGGTCGATTGAGCATCTCAACTGCACATGATATTGACGTATAGGATGGCATTTCTATGGTGTGGTACGCTCTTCGCTGGTGTAGCAAGAATGCTAGTCAATACATCCAAGAGTTTTGCCAGTGTAGTTTAGAGTATCGGCAGATGATACCCATTGTCTGCCGAGTTTATGAAATCGCACAAGGCATACCAGGGTTGACACTTGTAGATTATATCTATTATGTGGAATACTTGAGGTCTATTAGTGGTTTCATTTGATGATCAGGTGGGAGGTTTGTTACATCGTGATGCGACTACGAGTTCCACACGTACAAGTTTTTTTGCTGGTAAGCCGACGCAAAACCTCCCACATTCTCGTCCAACACACCCAAAGGTAAGCTAGCAACGATAGAATTTGTTGAATACTACTTTAGATCAGCTACAACTTCAATTCTGAGTAGTGAATATGCTACTAAAATAATTCTGTGCATGTTTGTAGGAATGATTGTCATTATCCTAGTAATCATCCTGCACTTTGGTTTGTAGGAATGGTTATTATTCCTATACATAATTCGTTTCTATTCTTCACATTTCAAAGAAAAAAATAACTCAAACCTAATGAGGGAAGTTCCATCCTATGAATCAAATGGCACCTAATTTCCTACGACATTTTAGATATATGACATCTCATTTTCTATAACTTTTCTATCCATATGATATTCATATCCTCGTTAACCATGAATAGTGTTACTCCCGCTGACACTTGGTCTATGTACCACAACCCCTCCGAGTAACATACCAGTACGGAAAAAGTGCTAGATTTATGTCTCTATTGATATGGACCCTTCCCTGGTGTTGCTCAATCATTGTCCCAAAATATATTACTTTTTTTATTTAATTATTAGCTAGGGTATCACCGGCATTAATAAAGTGTAGATGTAATTTTTTACATACATTCAATAAATATTGCAAGTATTTAAAAAAGTATAGGTATTACCACAAACTGGATTATAACTTATACTACACGTTTGTTATTCTCAAATGAAGTTTCCTTCCATGAAGATACCACTTATTTTACTTCTTAGATTTCTCCTATGTTGAACAACATGACTACCACAAGAGAGAGCCCGAGTTTTTTAGGCCTCTTTCAATGCACACGTGCTTAGATGGAGTGCTACATGCATGAAAGAGTTTAGCAACTAAAGTCCCCAATGCATATGTGCTTAGCTTTTTTGTAGCTACATTCTTTAATTTAGTTATTTAGCAACTAAACTCCTTCGTGCATAGGGTAAGATTCCTTCATTTAAGTATTTTGCAAAGGTCCACGCATTTACATTATATCTTCCTTGGGTCTCATGTATTTTTTTTTCTTCGTGGTATGCTTAGCACCTGTGCACCTCCAGCACTGGGAAGGCCTTATTTGTTATGGTGATAACATCAAGAAACATTGAAGTTGTTTTCATGACACCCCATGAGAAAGTGTTCACTTATACCAAAATGTTATACCAGAGTCATCAATGTGTCAGGAGAGATCAAAGATCAAATACATCATGGTGATGGCCCCTCCATGTTGTTGGAGAACCATGATCTTAAAATATACCCCCTCCATGCCAAAATGTAGTGTGTATTAGATTTCAAATTCAAACCTTATAAACTTAGAATACAATTGTCTCAAAATGTCAATACTTGGAATTCCAAATCAATATCATTACATTCATCCATAAATATATATATTTCATATGGTATATATTTGTATTGTAGACATAGATAATTTTCTCAATAAACTTAGTTTGTGAATAATGACTTTCATGAAAATCAAAGTAAATTGTATCCATGATTCTCTCACGTCCTTCAAACCATAGGCTTCCCCCAAAAAAATTGCTGGTGGATCCACAACATTATCAACAACTTATTCTCAAAAATGATGAAGTCACGCTTCTCCATCACCCTATCTCCACACACTTTCCCCTCCTACACCCCCTCCCACCCAGAAATAGCAATATGTCGATGATGCTCTTATAGTTGCATCTGCTTCAGTCTTTGTCGCCTATAAACTAAGAAGCATCCTAGACATGTTCTCAGTGACTACTGGCCTTAACATCAACTTTACCAAAACAACCTTTGTACCAATTAACATCACAATAGGCATGTCTTCCGTCATTGACGCTATCTTGGGAACTAACGTCTCCTCATTCCCACTGGTCTATTTAGGACTGCCACTTCCACCCACCCGGATACCCTCCATCATGTTCCTTCCAATCTTAGAACGTTGCCACAATTTACTCTTTGATTGGCGGGCAAAATTACTTTCAAAAGGTGATCACTTAGTTCTACTTCCTCCGTCGAAGATGCCCTCACCATGTATTTCATGACAGTCCTTCTAATTCCAAAAAAGGTACTTAAATCTTTAAATGCTTTCTGCGGCCCTTTTTTTGGGCGGTCAAAAATACTTCTACTGGATCTCAATGCTTGGTTGCTTGGAACAATGTTTGTAAACCGAAAAAATTGGGTGGTCTGGTTCTGAAAAATTTACACCAGGAGAATAGATGTTTGCGTACAGAATTTATATTCAAATCCCTACTCCCTTCCACCACACACCATGTCTGGATTAGTCTACAATACCCCAATGCCTTTGCTCCAAAATACCACCAAACAGTCCTTTGCAAAATCATAAACTGCCACATGCCTGACCTACAAAAAAATTCCTTTGCGTTCACCAATAAGGGATCTTCGACTTATTATAGGTATGACACTTGGCTACTCCAAAACTACTATATATAGCCTTTCCCTACCTTTTCTCTCACTCTATTACTCCTTTGCTCAGGACAGGAAATATCTTATGATCTGGTCTGGAATCTAACATGCGAAACCGGCTGACCTTTGCAGCCTAGCAAGAATTTGTTACATTATCATCTATGTTGCAGCATTTCTTGCCGTCTAAGGAGCTAGACTCATGCTTTCTCATCCATGGGAAGAATTTCTCCATAAAAACAGCATGTGATCTTCTCTTTCAAGGCCACAATCAATACCGATTTTCCATATCTATTTGGCACAACAGAGCTCCTAACGAAGTTCGGATCTTTGCATGGTTACTATTCAGGGACAAACTAAACTCAAGTGCCAACCTTGCCTTCAAGAACATCATCAATAATGTTGAGTTCTCACGCTGCAACTATGATATGATGTTGTAGACATGGAACATATTTGCATCTCTTGCCCCCTCTCAGCAAGGATATGGCCATAGTTAGGGGTTAACCCAGGTACCTTTATCACGTGCCTCTGGGACCGCATCACTCCAACCGGTATGTACTGAAAAGTATGGCCTTTCATCCTCTTCGCTATTCTCTGGAAGATTTGGGATGCAAGGAATGTCAGGACATTTCGAGGAGAGTCTACAATTTGTAACATGAATATTTTGAAAATTGTAGATGGCATTAATCTTTGGTCTCACTGCATCCCTAGGCCTTGTGAAAAGGTGGTCGTCTCCTCATGGTAGCTATGCCTCTCTTATAGATCCATGTGATTATGTGTTTTACCATTGTAACTAGGCATGTACTATGTTGCAGCTTGAGAAATATATTCAGGTGGGGGGTTCCTAAAAAAAGTAAATTGTATGGGATGCATGGAGTATTTGGTAAGTCTTTTATTATAATGTGTGGTGTTAATGGTGTCTAAAACATACGTAATACATACAAATGGGAGTTGATGCATTTTTTATCTCACGATTGAGATAGCTTCCCAAAATCCACCGCATTGTTTCCAAACTAGGCCCCCAATTTTGCCACCACATTCTACGATGATCCCTCATTAGTTATCCTACATTGATTTTGCCTACCCAAACCCACTCGACCATCTTCCCCATCTCGCATGCTCCACGAATAATCCCTATCGCCAAGCTCGCACTGCCATGTTGCCCTGGCTCTCTACGCCATGAACCTCCCATTCCCACTACGGCCGTGAGTTTCACTAAGATCACGACATTATCCACCAGAAGCAAGAGCGAGCTCCCAACATAATCGTTGCCCCCAGTCAGCTACACTAAGATAAGACCCCTAACTTCTCTAGTCCACCGAAATGTAGAATCATCTTGGTTTCCCAATGAAGCCAATATGCGAGGAAGATTGCAGGATTCGCCCCCCTCACCACGAGTAACATACACTCATTTGACCTAGGTATTGACTCCTCCAATCTTGATTCTCTTGTTCATGTTATGGTTTTATCCTACTTATAATTGATCACTAACTATCTAAGAATTTTGGTTAATTTTATCATGCTTCTATCGCCGTGTGAGTGATCACTATATTATCTAAGATTTTTGGTTAATTTCCTATGAATAACACAATAGTGTGCATCCCAATATTGGCGGTAATATTAGTTTTATTTACAATTTTAGTTTTTCTTGCTTCCATCCAAGACTAGTTATGTTCCCAAAGTAGCATGCCCATGCTTCTTTATTATGCAGTGTCCATACTGGAACAGACATGCTTATTAACTCTATACATTTTGCTACCATAGTTTATTAGAAAAATCAATTTGTATATTGATAACAGAAAACATCCATTCCCTTGTAGGTCACAATATTAGTTTGCTAGAATTTTCATTGTTATGCTTCCATTTGAGCTCATGTATATTGCACATGTTTTATCTTCTGTGTCATGTGTATATAGCTTATTGTCATGCATCCTAAAAATGGAGCTTTCCAGTGTCATACTTGGAGCATTTACAGTCGGACTTGACAAATCCGGCCCCTCAAACGCCTGCGGACGTGAACGGGCATGCTCGCGGGCGCATCCAGACGGGCCTTCATATTTCCGTCCCGGCATCAACATATCTCAAATCCATGTGAATACATGCACATCGATCATACAAGACAATGTCGCACGTAAATAGCAAATGCTGGTACGAAGCATAGATAGCGTTTACACAAAATTTATTTTTAAGTGCCAAACTCAAGCATTGACTCCTTGGTTTCCATTGTGGGTCCACATCTGCTCCACAAGATCATTGAGTAGTTGCGTGTGTACCTGCGGATCTCAAAGATTCTAATGCATCTGCAGAAAGTTCATCAGCTCAGTCGCATGTTGATCTTCCGGGGTTTCAACTTGTCCTCCAGGTGCTTCGAATCATGGGTTTGGGCTACACCATCACCCTCATCCTCGACGATCATATTGTGCAGAATAACACAACATGTCATCAGCTGCCACAAAGTTTGTGATTCCCACATCATTGCTGCACTCCGCAAAATTCCCCAACGAGCTTGAAGCACACCAAATGCCCTCTCCACATCCTTCCTTGCCGCTTCCTGTATTGTTGCAAAGTGGCTCTATTTATTGTCACGCGGCTCGGATATGGTCTTCACAAACGCCGCCCACTGAGGATAGATACCATCGGCAAGATAGTATCCGATATTGTAGTCTCGGCCGTTGACGGTGTAGTTACACCGGTGGTGAATCCCCATTGCAAAGCCTCCTGAACACCGGAGATCGTTGAAGCACGTTGATGTCGTTGTGAGAACCCGACATTCCAAAGAAAGCATACCAAATACATAAGTTATGTGATGCCACCGCTTCTAGTATGATGGTGGCCTTTCTTGTGTGACCTTGATACATTCCTCGCGGACCTTTGAGACAGTTCTTCCATTGCCAATGCATGCAGTCAATTGATCCGAGCATTTCTGGAAACCCCCTTGCCTCTGTAATAGCAAACAATTTCTCTGTGTACTGCGCATTTGGTTCTCTGAGATACTCAGGTCCAAACACCTCCACCACGGCGCAGGCAAACTTGAAAGTAGTCTTCAGACACGTGCTCTCCGCCATCCTGACCATCTCACCAATGACATCTGCAGCAGTACCAAGTACAAGCATCCTCAGAGCAGCCGTGCACATCTGCTTAGCCCAGAAAGAGAGTTGGCCGCAGCAATCCCTTGTGAGCTTGAAGTAGTCGTCGTGTGCCTCCACTTCCACCACCATGCGCAAAAACAATGGTGTCCGCATGCGAAAACAGCAACGAAATCATGGGTCATCAGGGAAAGTAGGTTTGAGAGCAAAGTAGTCCTTTTGCAGTAGCTTTGCTCCAGACACCCTGTCCCGGTTGATTACTCTTCTCCCTTTGATTGAGACCTTGAAGTTGAGAATATGCTCCACTTGTCGGTCCATTTCCTCTTTCATGCGCACAAGCATAATCACGTCCACCTCTTCGTCCGAATTCGACGAATCGAAAATCTCATCTTTTTAAATTGAATCATTTGTTCAAGCTCCGTCGGTCCATACTCCTCGTCCGATGAAGCACCGGAATCCATAGTTTTAACTAACAAAATCACGAAAAATTCGGTCGAACAATGTATCGAACACATCAAGCGCAGGGCGGAGTCAGAGAGTTACCAGACGTACCACGGTGGCGTCCGGGCCGACGACGCCATGCCCTGCGGCGAGGATAGGAGGGCTCTTTCGAAGCTGGCGATTGAGAGCCAGGGAACTGTTGTGAATGCACGCGGTAGCGGAGCGCGAGACGGATGGCGCGAAGGAGAAAGAAGAGAGGAGAAAGCAAATGGAGTCGGATAGTCTCGGGGTGGATTTGGTGCAATTGGGATGGGGTTGGGTTGTCGGGTCCGACGTGGCGGGCATGCTTGGGCACCCCCATATCTGACTCATATTTGGGCTGGATATGAGGGGTGCCGGTCAGTCCGAGCGTTTGAGGGGCCCGTTCTGGATAAAAAATAGTGACCGGACAGTGACCGGGCGGCCCGCCCGGGCATGAGGCGCCCGGTTGTAGATGCTCTTATGTGCTTCTACAGTTTCCGATCCAAGCTTCCTTGGCAGCTCCTACTTATTCTTTTTTTTATTCTAGTTAAAACCATCGAAATAGTTCAGGCTCCCATATAGTACTTCATCCTCAGGTTCTTTATTTGTGCTTTGATTATGTCCCTATCTTCATTCATAAGCGCCTAAAGATAATTTAGTTGTTGAGCTATCCTATATCGATAATGTTTCTAATATTTTTTATTATTATTCACTCAATTCCCAAATCATCTTCTTTTTAGAAAAGGAGGGTGACCCTGGCCTCTGCATCTAGAAGATGCATATGGCCATTTTGTTGATTATTCTCGAGGACCTTACAAAATATTACAACAATACGTCTGAATCCGTCATCTTGGCAACATATGCCACTACTCCTATCCATATGATAAAAGGATGCTACCTGGGTCAAATACTCAGACCACTCACCTAAGTCTATCATCAAAAGCCAGAAGCCCCAGCCGAGCCACATACCGGGTCTGGGGCATAAACTGATCTGACGCGTCGTCGCCGCCATCTTCCACAGGTCCGTCTTCAGAGCAGATATTGAGGCTTCTACCTTGTCAGGCCACTCTGTCAGCCATCTTCCACAGGTCCGTCTTCAGAGCAGATATTGAGGCTTCTACCTTGTCAGGCCACTCTGTCATCGACGCGACCATGACGCCATACAACTGCCTCCACCTGCGCATCGGGCGCCGAGTCTCCACTGCACCACGCCGCCGAGATCCGACGTCAACAATGTGTAGGATGAAGCACCGCTCCACCAAAAAAGGCGCCCACTGGTCCGGTGGTCCCTCGATCCTCGGCTGCTGTCACCGACCCCATACTGAGCCCGCCACCACACTGCCCTCAAGGCGACACCTTTAAGAAGGTCACGGCGCCAAGGACGCCGCCGCCGCCCACCGGAGTTAGGTTTTCACCCAAGAAGCAAGGTGGTGGGGTGTGGAAGGGCAGACCTCGGCCGATGTCTCCATGAAGAAATCGGCGCCGGCGGACGTCGTCGTCGTCGCGGCCAGCTGGAGCCGACCAGAGGTTTCCCCCAATCTGGATCCCGACCACCAGAATCACCCGCAACCCAGAGGCAGGCCAGACGCCTGCACAGCCATGGACCATCGAGGGTGAAACGCACCCAGCAGGGGAAGATAGCCAGCAGCCAGATCTGACGCCACCAGCCACCAGGGTAGCCACGCGAGGTCCCAGCCCACCGAAGATCCGCCGGCCACCCGACCAGATCGCCGGCACCGCGCCCACCCCACTGCTCACCGCAGGTGACAAGGGGCCTCTCAGGGGGCCGCCGCCTAGATCCAAGACCCTTCGATGTGAACCAGAGCAGCGCATGCCCCGTCACCGCAGTCCCCGGCTGCGCCATGGGCCTTGCCCGGCGGCAGCCTCATGCGGCGGTGAGGGGGAGAGGGGCTACTCCGGCGACGGGGGAATTCCCAAATCATCTGTCTTGCCAACATTCTGCTTCTAGGAAGACACCACATACTTTCAGGAATAACATTACATGCTACAAGATAATTAGTTTTGCCGTAGCATACTACATTTCTCTGGTTTCTGTTTGACATGTGTGCAGTTTAAAGAGTCGTTACGCGGCTCTCCGGTTAAACGATGTTGTCTTTGTTTTCAGTTCACCTGGGCCAATCTTTGAATGTTGACTCAGCCCTCAAAGGGTTTGATTGAATGAATCATAGACTAGGCTGACCGGTGATATATGAATTCAGAATTCCATTCAACTAAATTAAATGTTTCTTTAGTAGTAGCAAGTTCAAATTTTTATAAGCAATATTTGATGGAAATAAATTTTTATCTTGTTGGAATCACTTTATCGATACACTTGAAACAATTCTTTGATTGCATGAAACAATTTTTGTCTGTGCAAACAGAATACACTGGAGACACTACTTCTAGCTACAAGAGTAAACCAATCTCAAAAGGTTGTAAAAATACCAAACAAACAAACTTTAACCATATCGACGCAATTTGAACAAGCAAATAAAAAATCAGTCCAAAACAAGTGTAGAAAGCAAATAAACAAACAAGGATCTTCTAGATTGAAAATTGCATACAAAGCAAAAAGAAAATATTACATAAGTCAAACTTGATGGATGCCTAATTATACATGCCTTGAAACTATAGGCAACAAACTAAAATTTTAGGATACAAACCGTGCTTTGAGTAAGTTGTGGCAAAATAAATCAATCACAATCAATGCAAATTCCTGCTTGCAAACGAAGTAACGCGGGGAAGTTGTTAAAAAATAAATCAATCACAATAAATGCAAAATCCTGCATGCAAACTGAGCAAGTAAAATAAATCAATCACGATAAATGCAAAATCCTGCTAGCAGACCGGACGATGTAGGTGCTTAGGATGGAATTGGATTCCTTCCATGATTTTATAGGTAGTATAGACGACATTCAAGAACTTTTTTTCTTCCAAACTTCATATAAATGTAAGTCATGTTTGTGCCAATAGCCCGTACAGAATCCTGACAATGGGGTACCATAAATTTCGAAGATTGCATGACGGTGCTTATACTATTTGCGGTTATACTATTTTGTAACACAAATTTGCATATAGTTCAACAGCACAAGTGGCTGTTGAAAGCTTCTACTACATCCAGGCCTCTTTGAATATATACATATATGTAAACAGAAGTAGTATCAGGAAAAATACTCGCATTCAGTATATACTTGCTATGCAAATATATTGACAAGATACAAAGACGACTACCAAGCAATGTTTAACAAACTGCTCAATCAGACAGACGTGATACAGTTTACAAAAGAACAAATATTGCTGCCACATCCAACATGAAGCTACAACATACAATGCAAGATTTAAATCGCAAGCACAATGACAACTGGATATAGCCTAACTAGCTATAGCTTTAACATTGTTAGAGCTTCCAACATCTCAAAGCTTTCACCAGAGCAAAAGGGATCAATCGCCATCCTCATGCCGAACCTGCAAAAAAATAGAAGACTACCATCTGATGCATAACAGTTTCATGGCATTTTATGTTTGCATCCAATAAATCTATGGCATATACCTCATACCAGACTCATCAAATGGAAACGGACGACAGCAAGCACGTGATAAGCGCATGGGGCAGAGACAGCAAAAGTAATGGCGCATGTGCTGCACTAAGCGCCTAGATCCAAGCAGCAGCCGTAAGGAATCTGATGCAAATCTACCATGGAAAATCATGTGGCCACGAATAGGACGAGGGGATAAATGCATCCATGGTGAGATCTAAGAGCCCTGCCACAAATGGACACCGGTCCTGTAGAGCAGACGGCCGGGAGAGAAGGGATGAAGACGAGGCAACAGTGACACCACGGCTCAAAAGCAAGGGAATAAAGGTGCGTGCAAAGTACAGAGCACAACCTGAATCTTTTATTCACTAACTGGGGGAGAAAACAACAAGGCTACTGAAATCTCGGCTGCAAACATAACCAAAGAAAATACCAAGCCTACTCGAATCTAAGTAGCAAATACCTAATAAAATCCATGCTCCTGGAGAGATCTCAAGAGGAAGAAATAGCTTCCGTTCAGATCTGGAACGTGGGACATTTTCAAGATTTGCAGCAGCTAGCATGCAATAGACGGCAGATGAAACTAATTGACAGTAGATCAAGATGCAGAGCTCCCTTCAATCCAAACAGCGGTCAGCGAGGGATCGAAGCGGCTCCTCGGTCATGCAAACCACAAGCCTATCTCCTCGTATTCTAATGAAGATAGGATAGTGGGAACCATGAACAAGCAGCTGCACAAACCCTTCGGTAGACCCTTCATTGGAATGATAGGAGCTCCACCTCTAAACCAAATCCAAAACACACCACACAGATCAAAGGGAACCAAACGAAAACAAAGAAAAACAAGATCTGTGCTATGGTCCACAAGCAGAAGCCAGAACAAAGAGCACAAGCATCCATGGAGGATATGCTGGCTAGAACTTGGTAGACAATAGGCTACATCTATGGGGCTAGAAGAGATGGAAGGGAATCTACATCTACATGTAGCTTTGAGGGGGAAGAGAAGGAAGGAAACTATTCTTCGGCGCTGTTGATGTGTGGGAGGGATGAAGACCAAGGGGTGAATTTATAGAGGGGTAAGAAGGGGGGGAGGCGCTCTAGAAGGCGCCATTGAAAGGAAAATATTGACTGCCATTTACGACCTTTGTTAATTGCCTCCCTCACCCGTTTCTTTCTATTTTATGTGGTGTAGGGCCGGACAGCTTCGTATCTTTCTCAATCCATAGCTGGAAAAATATATGGTAGTAGTATTCCAATTAATTAATATATTTATGTGTGTATGGAATGGAATGGTCTTGAGGAGATGTCGATTGATTTCCTGCCGAAGTAGCCATCGACTGCCTGCTCGTTTCCAGGTGTACCCACCAGCACCAGCCTTGCCCTCCGGTCCACGGTATCCACCAATTTTTTCAAAGTTGAACGAGACGTAAATGCACGACAAATAATACATTAAATAGTTCAAAATCTACGCAACTAAATGAGTACCGTTTGTTTGCTTTCTTTTAGGTATGCTTCTTTTTTACTTTTGACCTACTCCCTCCTTCCATCTATACAGGGCCTAATGCATTTTTTGAGGCTAACTTTGACCAAATATTAGAGCAATAATATATGACATGCAACTTACACAAAGCATACCGTTAAATTCATGTGCGAAAGGAGCTTACAATGATATAATTTTCACATTGTGCATGTCATGTACTATTAATCTTGTCAGTAGTCAAAGGCGGTCTTAAAAAACGCATTAGGCCCTATATAGATGGAAGGAGGGAGTACTCATAATCTGTGATGGCGATACAAAGAACGTGACTACAAATATTTGAGTGAACCGTAATCGCGTCACCATAGTTATCCTACCTCATCGGCATGAGGCCAAACCTTGTTGTACTAGTCAGTTGGAGAAGTCGTCGTGTTAAGGCCTCACGGGACAACCACCCTGAAACAGTAAGCATCGTCCATACAGAAAAGTATACATTGAAAGGATCAAATATGTAAACAGACGAACAAAGATGATGAACAAACAAATTCAGATGGGTCCACTAGAGATGAAAGAGGTTTGGATCCAAACGGATCCACTGAATACTAGCACCAATCTAATCTTGAGATATTCATCGGATACACACCTTCACACGCCCTCCGGTGATGTTAGACGTAATGCCCAAACGAGGGATAATCGGGAAGGACATTGTTCCATTCAGGGAGTCGTCGCCTTCTCACCTCCCTTAACAAGACAAAACTCTAACTGAACTCAATACTCTAAGAAATGGAGCAGGATCACACTCGTTGGGGATAGGGTCCATCGTGCCTCCGTGACCCCAAAGCCTCGGGAGACGAAATGACGTCAAGGGAAACCCTAGTTACCTTGTTCGCTCGATAGTATTCATGCTATTATACTATCCTTCTAGGATGTTTTATATGCATTTATATGATATTTTATATGATTTTTGGGACTAACCTACTAACCTAGAGCCCAGTGCCAGTTTCTGATTTCTTCTTGTTTTAGAGTACCGCAGAAAAGGAAAACTAAACGGAGTCCAATTGACGTACCACTTGACGAAGATCATTTTTGGACCAGAAGAAGCCCACGAAGTACCAGAAGCATGCCAGAAGAGTCCCGGGCTGCCCACGAGGGTGGGGGGCGCGCCCCCTACCTCATGGACAGCTCGGAGACCCCCCTGACGTGAAATCAATCTCTTCTATATATATACCCAAACTTCCAGAAAGAAACCTAGATCGGAAGTTCCGCCGCCGCAAGCCTCTGTAGCCACAAGAAGTCAATCTAGGCCCTCTCCGGCACCCTGCTGGAGGGGGCCATTATCACCGGTGGCCACGGAGGAGTATCCCGGAGGGGCCATCATCATCATGAAGGCCAAGGACCAGAGGGTGGAGGCCATGGAGGAGGAAGCACAAGGGGGGAGAACCTCTCCTCCTCTCTCTTGGTGGCACCGGAGTGCCATCGGGGGGGGATCATCGACACGGTGATCGTCTTCATCAACATCACCATCATCATCACCATCCTCATCTCTTTTACGCGGTCCACTCTCCCGCACCCCGTTGTAATCCCTACTTGAACATGGTGCTTTATGCCACATATTATGATCCAATGATGTGTTGCCATCCTATGATGTTTTGAGTAGATATCTTTTGTCTTTGGGTTGATTGATGATCTAGATTGGTATGAGTTGTATGTTTTACTTTGGTGTTGTCCTATGGTGCCCTCCGTGTCGCGCAAGCGTGAGGGATTCCCGTTGTAGGGTGTTGCGATACGTTCATGATTCGCTTATAGTGGGTTGGTGAGTGACTGAAACACAAACCCGAGTAAGAGGGATTGTTGCGTATGGGAATAAAGAGGACTTGATGCTTTAATGCTATGGTTGGGTTTTACCTTAATGATCTTTAGTAGTTGCGGATGCTTGCTAGAGTTCCAATCATAAGTGCATATGATCCAAGTAGAGAAAGTATGTTAGCTTATGCCTCTCCCTCTTATGAAACTACAATAGTGATTACCGGTCTTGTTAACAATTGCCTAGGACAATTAAACACACCGATCCACCATTATTCCACACTCACTATTTATAATATTTAGTAATATATTCTAACTTTGTGATAACAGCACCTACTTTTATATTTCAGCTCTCCGATATCATGCAAAGTTATCCTCTTCATACCCACAACGTAGTTTTATTTCTCATTGCTCGTTGGAAGCAAACGTTTGGTGTACGTAGAGTCGTATCAGTGGCGGATAGGGCTTGAGAGAATATTGATCTTACATTTAGCTCCTTGTGGGTTCGACACTCCATACTTATCACTTCCACCTTTGGAAATTGCTACAATGATTCCCTGCACTTGGGGATTATCAAGCTCTTTTCTGGCGCCGTTGCCGGGGAGCAATAGCGTGGGGTTGATATTATCGTGTGTGCTTGTTTGCTTTCTTCACTAAGTAGATTTTGTTTTTCCTTTTTGTTTCTGTTTAGTTGTGGGTGAAACATACAAAAAAAAGAATGAAAATATAAGAAAATTATTACTTGCCTTTCATGCCTAAAAAGTTTTTTCGAAAAGAGAAGTGATTGGAAAGTTATGCATTGAAGAAGTGAGGGTCGACCTTGAGCACTTTTGTTCATGCTCAAGGAAACATTGTAGAATTTTTCATGGAAGTTTCTCTGTAAATAATTATCCCCTTGTATATATTCATTCTATTGGGGAACATAGTAATTTCAAAATTTTCCTACGCACACGCAAGATCATGGTGATGCATAGCAACGAGAGGGAAGAGTGTTGTCCACGTACCCTCGTAGGCCGAAAGCGGAAGCGTTAGCACAACGCGGTTGATGTAGTCGTACGTCTTCACGATCCGACCGATCAAGTACCGAACGTACGGCACCTCCGAGTTCAGCACACGTTCAGCCCGATGACGTCCCTCGAACTCCGATCCAGCCGAGTGTTGAGGGAGAGTTTCGTCAGCACGTCAGCGTGGTGACGATGTTGATGTTCTACCGACGCAGGGCTTCGCCTAAGCACCGCTACAGTATTATCGAGGTGGACTATGGTGGAGGGGGGCACCGCACACGGCTAAGAGATCAATGATCAATTGTTGTGTCTCTAGGGTGCCCCCTGCCCCCGTATATAAAGGAGTAAGGGGGGTGCGGCCGGCCAAGGCGAGAGGCGCGCCAGGAGGAGTCCTACTCCCACCGGGAGTAGGACTCCCCCCTTTCCTAGTTGGAATAGGATTCGGGAGGGGGAAAGAGGAAAGAGAGAGAGAAGGAAGGGGGGGCGCCGCCTCCCTCTCCTTGTCCTATTCGGACTATGGGGGAGGGGCGCGCGGCCCAGCCCTATCAGCCTCTCCTCTCTTCCACCAAGGCCCACTAAGGCCCATTAAGTCCCCGGGGGGTTCCGATAAACCCTCCGGTACTCCGGTAAAATCAAAATTTCACGCAGACCACTTTCGATATCCAAACATAGACTTCCAATATATCAATCTTCATTTCTCGACCATTTCGAGACTCCTCGTTATGTCCGTGATCACATCCGGGACTCCGAACAACCTTCGGTACATCAAAACATATAAACTCATAATATAACTATCATTGTAACGTTAAGCGTGCGGACCCTACGGGTTCGAGAACTATGTAGACATGACCAAGACACGTCTCCGATCAATAACCAATAGCGGAACTTGGATGCTCATATTGGCTCCCACATAGTCTACGAAGATCTTTATCGGTCAGACTGCATAACAACATACGTTGTTCCCTTTGTCATCGGTATGTTACTTGCCTGAGACTCGATCGTCGGTATCTCAATACCTAGTTCAATCTCGTTACCGGCAAGTCTCTTTACTCGTTCCATAATACATCATCTCACAACTAACTCATTAGTTGCAATGCTTGCAAGGCTTATGTGATGTGCATTACCGAGAGGGCCTAGAGATACCTCTCCGACAATTGGAGTGACAAATCCTAATCTCGAAATACGCCAACCCAACATGTACCTTTGGAGACACCTATAGAGCTCCTTTATAATCACTCAGTTACGTTGTGATGTTTGGTAGCACACAAAGTGTTCCTCCGGCAAACGGGAGTTGCATAATCTCATAGTCATAGGAACATGTATAAGTCATGAAGAAAGCAATAGCAACATACTAAACGATCGGGTGCTAAGCTAATGGAATGGGTCATGTCAATCACATCATTCTCCAAATGATGTGATCCCGTTAATCAAATAACAACTCTTTTGTTCATGGTTAGGAAACATAACCATCTTCGATAAACGAGCTAGTCAAGTAGAGGCATACTAGTGACACTATGTTTGTCTATGTATTCACACATGTATTATGTTTCCGGTTAATACAATTCTAGCATGAATAATAAACATTTGTCATGATAAAAGGAAATACATAATAACTTTATTATTGCCTCTAGGGCATATTTCCTTCAGTCTCCCACTTGCACTAGAGTCAATAATCTAGATTACACAGTAATGATTCTAACACCCATGGAGCCTTGGTGCTAATCATGTTTTGCTCGTGAAAGAGGCTTAGTCAACGGGTCTGCAACATTCAGATCCGTATGTATCTTGCAAATATCTATGTCTCCCACCTGGACTAGATCCCGAATGGAATTGAAGCGTCTCTTAATGTGCTTGGTTCTCTTGTGAAATCTGGATTCCTTCGCCAAGGCAATTGCACCAGTATTCTCACAAAAGATTTTCATTGGACCCGATGCGCTAGGTATGACACCTAGATCGGATATGAACTCCTTCATCCAGACTCCTTCGTTTGCTGCTTCCGAAGCAGCTATGTACTCCGCTTCACATGTAGATCCCGCCATGATGCTTTGTTTAGAACTGCACCAACTGACAGCTCCACCGTTTAATGTAAACACGTATCCGGTTTGCGATTTAGAATCATCCGGATCAGTGTCAAAGCTTGCATCAACGTAACCATTTACAATGAGCTCTTTGTCACCTCCCTACACGAGAAACTTATTGAGGGAGTCCTGGATTAGGGGGTGTTCGGATAGCCGAACTATATCTTCAGCCGGACTCCAGGACTTGAAGATACAAGATTGAAGACTTCGTCCCGTGTCCGGAAGGTTCTTTCCTTGGCGTGGAAGGCAAGCTAGGCGTGCGGATATTCAAGATCTCCTACCAATGTAACCGACTCTGTGTAACCCTAACCCTATCCGGTGCCTATATAAACCGGAGGGTTGTAGTCCGTAGGACGAACACATCATAACCATCATCATACCCATAGGCTAGCTTCTAGGGTTTAGCCTCCTTGATCTCGTGGTAGATCTACTCTTGTACTACCCATATCATCAATATTAATCTAGCAGGAGTAGGGTTATACCTCCATCGAGAGGGCCGGAACCTGGGTAAAATAAAGTGTCCCTTGTCTCCTGTTACCATCCGACCTTGACGCACAGATCGGGACCCCCTACCCGAGATCCGCCGGTTTTGACACCGACATTGGTGCTTTCATTGAGAGTTGCGCTGTGTGATCGACAAAAGGATCGATGGCTCGCCTGCAGATCAACTGCGACTTCGGCATCTTCGTCACCAGCTCGACTGGTCACCTTGGTTCGACCAAGAATTGCGCCCCGTGTTTGGATCACCATGTTCGTACGAGGGCCTTCATCAACCATCAACTCCGATCTCTATCAAGATCACGGAGGAATCATCCATGAAGCTCGGGGGCTCAACGTTAACATTGCCCTCAAGCGACCGGGCTGTTTTTCTGGACAGCGAACTCGTATCTTCTGCCGCCACCTCCTCGAGTATCGCTTTGACGATCGCTTTGGTGGAATTGTGTGGAATTGAGTCTACAACAACCCTGAAAAATTTCGTCGAGTTCCGATGGAGGAATCTCCGGCAACCCATAATATACCAGAGCCCTGTCAAATCTGGACGGGAATCTGGACGAGTTTAGGGCGTGGTGTCCAGCTTCTAGCTCGGGCGTCCTTTGGAAGATCCAACCGTTGATCGGCTGCGGAATTACTATATCTACCACCCCTCCAAATTTCAGCTCGATCCGACCGTCCAAACTCCGGGAACCTTCCGATTAGTGCATCACTTTTTGGATCTGTTTTCTGCGCGAGAACGAATCCGACCCGAATTCATCTTTTTTATGAACGGGATTTCGGACATCCTTTTTGAAGGAAGTTTTGTATGGGATATTGTGTATTGTTCCCGAACACATCCCACTAACTTTAAGATCTTTTGAACATGATCTTCAACATCATTGCTGGTGTCAAACCAGTCCGACAATATTGCTCCATGGCTGCCGACCTGTGCTAGACACATCGTCACTTTGTTGAGCCGAGCTCAACTTCTTCGGATCATCATCTCGGCAAGCCGAACAAGAGTCCGGCATCGCGAAGGACAAATCATCACCAACATCGCCGCCCCATGGATTACACGGAGCGGGCATACCGGCATCACCGCACGGTCGCTTCATCAAGCCGGCATCTACCACGTCACGACCTGCATCGGCAGGGCCGCACTGTTGCCCCTTCAAGCCGGTGTCCGTCACGCCGGACTACTTCGACTCATCGACTGGCCTCGAGGCTTCGACATCTCGGCTGGACCGGAGGATTCATCATCTCTTCATCAACCTACTCCGGACACTTCGGCGTCACTAGCCGACCAGCTTCGTCATGATTGGCTGGACCGAGGGCTTTGCCTCGGCGAGCCAACCTTTGCCAGCATCATCTTCCTTTGGATTACTACAACAAATAAACCAGGTGCTATTAATCCTAATATTTTTTGCATGTTTGGGTTCATTTTTTTCAAAGAATTATTACTCTAGTTTGTCCATTATATGTTCACAGGTCTATCAAATGGTGGTCGCATAAACGACGGTCGCATGCTGGTTCGGTCAGTCTCCGTACATAGTCCGGCGAATGCCGCATCCGGAGCGCGGACCGACCTGTGAATTCAGGCTTTGCTACGCCTTTACCGCATCACGCCGACGCCCTGCATCGACATCGACTTCGGCGCCATGCCATATTCCTTTTATTACTCACTTTGCATAAATTATTCATTATGCAACGATTTTTTATTTTTTTATCATTATTACTATTATCTCCCGTTTGCACTATTTTTTGTGCACAGGAAAATGATCCGGGGACTTCGGCGTCACTCTGCCGGTCTGCATCGACCGTGCTATGTCACCACTTCGGCGTGTCGAGCTCTCCGCTCCGCCACCTCGGGACCAGCTTGGGGGATAGAACCTTGTCCCACATCAAGCTCGGACTGCGAACACATTAACTAGCTAAGTCGCTTTCATGCTCAAAGCTTTAATTTCTAACTTGTGTTCGGTTCGACCAAGCGTTATACTTTTTTGAAAAAAAGAGTTGCTTGTAAATTTTTTTTATCCAAACTTTGTTCACACATACTTGACGCGCTACCCGTGCTCATTATACCTGGGGGCTTCTTTAACAGAAGCTTATTAATACGGGCTTTATGCCCAACACATGTGTCACACTTCCGCATGTACCTTTTATTCACCATTATATGCATCGATATGACTTAAGTTTTGGCCAAGCTGAATTGCCTGGCTCCTGTGCTTACCCTTACGTCCCGATTGTTCGGCTAGGCGGTAAAGGGAGCACCTCTGCGATTGCTACTGCCGGATAAGCCGGATGTGTACCTCAGACTGGGTGAAGCCGAAAGCTAGCGTTCTTAAGGGAATATTCGGTCGGTGAACTAAAGATGAACCTTTTTTACTTATACATGCCCCCAGATGTTTTCCTGCATTTGCAGTCCGGACGTGCACTTCAGGGCACGCCACCCCAGCGAAAGGAACCCTTAACGGAACTATTCTCTCTGGAAAATGTTTCTTACTAACCATGTAATATAACATAACTAGTTGGGCACTTGTCTGATAAAACACTAATGACCCCTACGCCTGGTCTCCATGCATACCTCGGTTCTTATATAACCATTATGGTATTCCAACACACTCCGGACCGTCAGGTCCCGAGGTTGAAGCGAAAAGGTCGGCAACGACAAACGATCTACAATCCGGCTAGAAGGCATTCTATATGTCACCTTACATTATATAGTCAACTTTTACCCAAGTCACTTGGGGGCTCTTATGTTTATTTGAGTCCTTTCATACTAAGTGTTTTTCTTCTTAGTCGTTGCAAAGTTATTATTATTTATCACTCCTTTTTTCGACACGAGTGTGCGGTCACTAGCCGGGGAGCCTAATTTCTCTCTCAAAAGCCGCTAGAGTTTAGTTTGCTAAACTGGCTTGATGAGAAGTACTCCGCCCTCGGGATAGGAGGTTGAAGCCATAGGCTGACCCGCTCGAAGTCTTGAGATAGGATGTATCATGTTAAAGCACGACAGAAGCACTTCTTTTTTCTAAGACCAATTTTCGGGTTGGCACCGACACTTGATATTGTTCGGACGTCATGTTTTTACTGACGTTTCTTGGTTTTCCAAGCTTTTTGGCACTTTTAAACTATTTGTGTGTTTTCAGCACAAGTCTCGTAGTGCAGTGCCGGATTCCTTTAGAGATTCAGCAAAAACATTCTCGGATATTGCTATATATGCATTGGTTTCGAATTGTGTCTTCGGTCAATAGTTGGGTTGCCCGGCTCCTGCACTTGCTTCCTATGTTCCGTTTTGTTCGGCTAGGCGTGCAAAGGGAGAACCACTGCGATTGTGCTTCCAGCTCACATGGTTAAGCACCTCAGTGGAGAAAGCCGAAAACTGACTGTCACAATAAGCGTAAACTGGTCAGCGATCCGATAACTATGTTAAATAACAGGCCGTTCATAACATTGGCCGAAGTGTTTACGGTTTGACCTCGACTGACGCTGAACACTACCGGGGGCTATTAACTAGCCTCCCAAACTAAATCCTCGATATTTTGCTCTTACATTGGAGCTGAGGTTTTATGATCATGCTTAGCATGATAACCTAAAGAACGGAACCGATAGCGGGACTATTTTCTTTGGAAGACATTTCTTCTGTTAAAACAGTAATATAACATATCTCTCCGCGTACCTTTGTTTATAAAACCGTATGGCCAGATCGCCTTGTTTGTCATAAATCTTTGCCCTCATAAAGGCTTTACAAAGTAAGACAAACACTCCTCGGCTACTGGCCAAGGAGGTGGAAGCCGATGGCCGGTCAAAAAAGTTTTGTACAATGCGGATTCGAGCATTAATGACGTAAAGTACTTAGATACATAGAGTCATTACACATAATTTGCGATTTTACTATGGATATTGATCCTTAATTCGGCCACCCGTGCCCGCATTAAGGCTCAGGGGCTACTGGGCTTCGGGCTTATTATTTAAACATATTAAAGGGACACATTGATCCCCTGATCTGGTGTTGCCACCCGACCAGTGTCTCGGGGGCTACTGCATTGCTTGTCCAATGCAGAAAATTTTATGTGCAATATAGCTTCCGAGGAGATTTTGATCCTCAGGTTGGTCGGCCGCACCCAACCTGAGTCTCGAGGACGGAGCACGCCGCTTTTTGTATCCCGAAGTATTCTGCCGAGCTAGGACTTGATCCTCCGACCGATTTTGCAAATCAACCTGAGTCTCAGCGGCTACGGGGATCAGCGGTCTTATGTCATCCTTCATGTGCATCTCGGGTTTTAGACCGATACCCACCTTGAGGGCTACTGGCTATATATCTCGGCAGAGAATAAATTAAACCGATCAAAAATATTGACAAAAATCGGCCCACATTCGGGATGGTGCACCACCTTGAAAGCAGTCCGGCATAGAGCTCGGGCGCTAGTGGCTGGCTCCATAGAGGGCATTTCCGGCATTGAGCTCGGCTAAAACTCCTTCAAACTTCTTTGAACAAAGGTGATTTACGACACCTCGGACATAGTCCGGCGTTGGAGCTCGGATACATTCCGGCGTTAGAGCTGGGAAGCTGTCGGGCGCTGGAGCTCGGGTGCGAAGAAGATGGGTAGGCAAAGGAGGAAGAAGGCGTAGGTAAAAAGGTGGATCCTTATCTCCTTATATGGGCGGATGCGGCTATGCGTCCCCACCGGCCTAGTAAAACTCGCTTGCCTCCCAAGAGCCGTGATAAATGGCACGGTTGGGTTACCCACGTCCGCATTAATGAGAATCCCGTTAAAAGGGGCACACGATCTCTGCTTCGACAAGACGTGCCAAGGAAACCGCCTCGTTGAACGTGCTGCGGTGGAACAACAAAAAATAATCCATACAGAAGGCTTGGTCGCAGTGTTATGACGCACTGCGGAATACGTCAGCAGATTTGATTTGTGTTTGTATTATTCTCTATATGGCAATACGTGGAAACTTGTTTTGCAGAGCCGGACACTATTTTTTGGTGTTTATTATCTTCTTGAAGAATTTGGAGGAGGAACCTGCCTTGCAATGCCGAAGACAATTTGCGCGCCGGACTCGTCGTCATTGAAGCCTGGTTCAGGGGCTACTGAGGGAGTCCTGGATTAGGGGGTGTTCGGATAGCCGAACTATATCTTCAGCCGGACTCCAGGACTATGAAGATACAAGATTGAAGACTTCGTCCCGTGTCCGGAAGGTTCTTTCCTTGGCGTGGAAGGCAAGCTAGGCGTGCGGATATTCAAGATCTCCTACCAATGTAACCGACTCTGTGTAACCCTAACCCTATCCGGTGCCTATATAAACCGGAGGATTGTAGTCCGTAGGACGAACACATCATAACCATCATCATACCCATAGGCTAGCTTCCAGGGTTTAGCCTCCTTGATCTCGTGGTAGATCTACTCTTGTACTACCCATATCATCAATATTAATCTAGCAGGAGTAGGGTTTTACCTCCATCGAGAGGGCCCGAACCTGGGTAAAATAAAGTGTCCCTTGTCTCCTGTTACCATCCGACCTTGACGCACAGATCGGGACCCCCTACCCGAGATCCGCCGGTTTTGACACCGACACTTATCCTTAGTCCTTTTCAGGTACTTCAGGATGTTCTTGTCCGCTGTCTAGTGATCCACTCCTGGATTACTTTGGTACCTCCCTGCTAGACTTATAGCAAGGTACATATCAGGTCTGGTACACAGCATTGCATACATGATAGAGCCTATGGCTGAAGCATAGGGAACATCTTTCATTTTCTCTCTATCTTCTGCAGTGGTCGGGCATTGAGTCTTACTCAGCTTCACACCTTGTAACACAGGCAAGAGCCCTTTCTTTGCTTGATCTATTTTGAACTTCTTCAAAACTTTGTCAAGGTAAGTGTTTTGTGAAAGTCCAATTAAGCGTCTTGATCTATCTCTATAGATCTTAATGCCCAATATGTAAGCAGCTTCACCGAGTTCTTTCATTGAAAAACTCTTATTCAAGTATCCCTTTATGATATCCAGAAATTCTATATCATTTCCAATCAGTAATATGTCATCCACATATAATATCATAAATGCTACAGAGCTCCCACTCACTTTCTTGTAAATACAGGCTTCTCCAAAAGTCTATACAAAACCAAATGCTTTGATCACACTATCAAAGCGTTTATTCCAACTCTGAGAGGCTTGCACTAGTCCATAAATGGATCGCTGAAGCTTGCATACTTTGTTAGCTCCCTTTGGATCGACAAAACCTTCCGGTTGCATCATATACAACTCTTCTTCCAGAAATCCATTCAGGAATGCAGTTTTGACATCCATCTGCCATATTTCATAATCATAAAATGCGGCAATCGCTAACATGATTCGGACAGACTTAAGCATCGCTACGGGTGAGAAGGTCTCATCGTAGTCAATCCCTTGAACTTGTCGAAAACCTTCCGCAACAAGTCGAGCTTTATAGACAGTAACATTACCGTCAGCGTCAGTCTTCTTCTTGAAGATCCATTTATTCTCAATTGCTTGCCGATCATCGGGCAAGTCAACCAAAGTCCACACTTTGTTCTCATACATGGATCCCATCTCAGATTTCATGGAATCAAGCCATTTTGCGGAATCTGGGCTCACCATCGCTTTTTCATAGTTCGTAGGTTCATCATGATCTAGTAGCATGACTTCCAGAACACGATTACCGTACCACTCTGGTGCAGATCTTACTCTGGTTGATCTACGAGGTTCAGTAACAACTTGATCTGAAGTTCCATGATCATCATCATTAACTTCCTCACTAATTGGTGTAGGTGTCACACAAACCGTTTTCTGTGATGAACTACTTTCCAATAAGGGAGCAGGTACAGTTACCTCATCAAGTTCTACTTTCCTCCCACTCACTTCTTTCGAGAGAAACTCCTTCTCTAGAAAGGATCCATTCTTAGCAACGAATGTCTTGCCTTCGGATCTGTGATAGAAGGCGTACCCAACGGTTTCCTTTGGGTATCCTATGAAGACACATTTCTCCGATTTGGGTTCGAGCTTATCAGGTTGAAGCTTTTTCACATAAACATCGCAGCCCCAAACTTTAAGAAACGACAACTTTGGTTTCTTGCCAAAGCACAGTTCATAAGGCGTTGTCTCAACGGATTTGGATGGTGCCCTATTTAACGTGAATGCGGTCGTATCTAAAGCATAACCCCAAAACGATTGCGGTAAATCAGTAAGAGACATCATAGATCGCACCATATCTAGTAAAGTACGATTACGACGTTCGGACACACCATTACGCTGTCGTGTTCCGGGTGGCGTGAGTTGCGAAACTATTCCGCATTGTTTCAAATGTAGACCAAACTCGTAAGTCAAATATTCTCCTCCACGATTAGATAGTAGAAACTTTTTTTCTTGTTACAATGATTTTAAACTTCACTCTGAAATTCTTTGAACTTTTCAAATGTTGCAGACTTATGCTTCATTAAGTAGATATACCCATATCTGCTTAAATCATCTGTGAAGGTGAGAAAATAACGATATCCGCCACGAGCCTCAACATTCATCGGACCACATACATATGTATGTATGATCTCCAACAAATCTGTTGCTCTCTCCATAGTACCGGAGAACGGTGTTTTAGTCATCTTGCCAATGAGGCACGGTTCGCAAGTACCAAGTGATTCATAATCAAGTGGTTCCAAAAGTCCATCAGTATGGAGTTTCTTCATGCGCTTTACACCAATATGACCTAAACGGCAGTGCCACAAATAAGTTGCACTATCATTATCAACTCTGCATCTTTTGGTTTCAACATTATGAATATGTGTGTCACTACTATCGAGATTCATAAAAAATAGACCACTTTTCAAGGGTGCATGACCATAAAAGATATTACTCATATAAATAGTACAACCATTATTCTCTGATTTAAATGAATAACCGTCTCGCATCAAACAAGATCCAGATATAATTCTCATGCTCAACGCTGGCACCAAATAACAATTATTTAGGTCTAATACTAATCCCGAAGGTAGATGTAGAGGTAGCGTGCCGACCGCGATCACATCGACTTCGGAACCATTTCTCACGCACATCGTCACCTCGTCCTTTGCCAGTGTTTGCTTAATCCATAGTCCCTATTTCGAGTTGCAAATATTAGCAACAGAACCAGTATCAAATACCCAGGTGCTACTGCGAGCTCTAGTAAGGTGCACATCAATAACATGTATATCACATATACTTTTGTTCACCTTGCCATCCTTCTTATCCGCCAAATACTTGGGGCAGTTCCGCTTCCAGTGACCAGTCTGCTTGCAGTAGAAGCACTCAGTCTCAGGCTTAGGTCCAGACTTGGGTTTCTTCTCCTGAGCAGCAACTTGCTTGTTGTTCTTCTTGAAGTTCCCCTTTCCCTTCTTCTTGAAACTAGTGGTCTTATTGACCATCAACACTTGATGCTCCTTCTTGATTTCTACCTCCGCAGCTTTTAGCATTGCGAAGAGCTCGGGAATCGTCTTATCCATCCCTTGCATGTTATAGTTCATCACGAAGCTCTTGTAGCTTGGTGGAAGTGATTGGAGAATTCTGTCAATGACGGTATCATCCGAAAGGTTAACTCCCAGTTGAATCAAGTGTTTGCAGTACCCAGACATCTTGAGTATATGCTCACTGACAGAACTATTCTCCGCCATCTTGCAGCTATAGAACTTATTGGAGACTTCATATCTCTCAATCCGGGCATTCTTTTGGAATATTAACTTCAACTCCTGGAACATCTCATATGCTCCATGACGTTCAAAACGTCGTTGAAGTCCTGGTTCTAAGCCGTAAAGCATGGCATGTTGAACTATCAAGTAGTCGTCAGCTTTGCTTTACCAGACGTTCTTAATGTCATCTGTTGCATCAGCAGCAGGCCTGGCACCCAGCGGTGCTTCCAGGACGTAATTCTTCTATGCAACAATGAGGATAATCCTCAAGTTACGGACCCAGTCCATGTAATTGCTACCATCATCTTTCAACTTTGCTTTCTCAAGGAACGCATTAAAATTCAACGGAACAACAACACGGGCCATCTATCTACAATCAAACATAGACAAGCAAGATACTATCAGGTACTAAGTTCATGACAAATTTAAGTTCAATTAATCATATTACTTAAGAACTCCCACTTAGAAAGACATCCCTCTAATCCTCTAAGTGATTACGTGATCCAAATCAACTAAACTATAACCGATCATCACGTGAAATGGAGTAGTTTTCAATGGTGAACATCACTATGTTGATCATATCTACTATATGATTAATGATCGACCTTCGGTCTCAGTGTTCCGAGGCCATATCTGCATATGCTAGGCTCGTCAAGTTTAAGCCGAGTATTCTGCGTGTGCAAAACTGGCTTGCACCCGTTGTAGATGGACGTAGAGCTTATCGCACCTGATCATCACGTGGTGTCTGGGCACGACGAACTTTGGCAATGGTGCATACTCAGGGAGAACACTTTTATCTTGAAATTTAGTGAGAGATCATCTTATAATGCTACCGTTAAACAAAGCAAGATAAGATGCATAAAAGATAAACATCACATGCAATCAATATAAGTGATATGATATGGCCATCATCATCTTGTGCTTGTGATCTCCATCTCGGAAGCACCATCATGATCACCATCGTTACCAGCGCAACACCATGATCTCCATCGTAGCATCGTTGTCGTCTCGCCAATCTTATGCTTCTACGACTACCGCTACCGCTTAGTGATAAAGTAAAGCATTACAGGGCGATTGCATTCCATACAATAAAGCGACAACCATATGGCTCCTGCCAGTTGCCGATAACTTGGTTACAAAACATGATCATCTCATACAATAAAATTTAGCATCATGTCTTGACCATACCACACTCGGTTCAACTGAAGTTGGAGAAACTGACACCCACCAGCCACCTATGTGCAAAGCACGTCGGTAGAACCAGTCTCGTGTAAGCGTACGCGTAATGTCGGTCCGGGCCGCTTCATCCAACAATACCGCCGAACCAAAATATGACATGCTGGTAAGCAGTATGACTTATATCGCCCACAACTCACTTGTGTTCTACTCGTGCATATAACATCAACGCGTAAAACCTGGCTCGGATACCACTATTGGGGAACGTAGTAATTTCAAAAAAATTCTACGCACACACAAAATCATGGTGATGCATAGCAACGAGAGGGGAGAGTGTTGTCCATGTACGCTCGTAGACCGAAAGTGGAAGCATTAGCACAATGCAGTTGATGTAGTCGTACGTCTTCACGATCCGACCGATCAAGTACTGAACGCACGACACCTCCGAGTTCAGCACACGTTCAACCCAATGACGTCCCTCGAACTTCGATCCAGCCGAATGTTGAGGGGGAGTTTCGTCAGCACGACGGCATGGTGACGATGACGATGTTATACCAACGTAGGGCTTCACCTAAGCACCACTACAGTATTATCGAGGTGGACTATGGTGGAGGGGGGCACCGCACATGGCTAAAAGATCAAACGGTCAATTGTTGTGTCTCTAGGGTGCCCCCTGCCCCCGTATGTAAAGGAGCAAGGGGGGTGTGGACGGCCTGGAGAGGGGGCACACCACGAGGAGTCCTACTCCCACCGGGAGTAGGACTCCCCCCTTTCCTAGTTGGATTAGGACTTGGGAGGAGGAAAGGGGAGGGAGAGAGGAAGGAAGGGGGGCGTCGCCCCCCTCTCCTTGTCCTATTCGGACTAGGGGGGAGGGGCGCGCGGCCCAGCCCTGGCCGCCTCTCCTCTTCTCCGTAAAGGCCCACTAAGGCCCATTAAGTCCCCGGGGGGTTCCGGTAACCCCTCCGGTACTCCGGTAAAATCACAGTTTCACCCGGACCACTTCCGATATCCAAACATAGGCTTCCAATATATCTATCTTCATGTCTCGACCATTTCGAGACTCCTAGTCATGCCCGTGATCACATCCGGGACTCCGAACAACCTTCGGTACATCAAAACATATAAACTCATAATATAACTGTCATCGTAACGTTAAGCGTGCGGACCCTACGGGTTCGAGAACTATGTAGACATGACCGAGACACGTCTCCGGTCAATAACCAATAGAACCTGGATGCTCATATTGGCTTCCACATATTCTACGAAGATCTTTATCGGTCAGACCGCATAACAACATACGTTGTTCCCTTTGTCATCGGTATGTTACTTGACCGAGATTCGATCGTCGGTATCTCAATACCTAGTTCAATCTCATTGCCGGAAAGTCTCTTTACTCATTCTGTAATACATCATCCCGCAACTAACTCATTAGTTGCAAAGCTTGCAAGGCTTAAGTGATGTGCATTACCGAGAGGGCCCAGAGATACCTCTCCGGCAATCGGAGTGACAAATCCTAATCTCGAAATACGCCAACCCAACAAGTACCCTCGGAGACACCTGTAGAGCACCTTTTTAATCACCCAGTTACGTTGTGACCTTTGGTAGCACACAAAGTGTTCCTCCGGTAAACGGGAGTTGCATAATCTCATAGTCCTAGGAACATGTATAAGTCATGAAGAAAGCAATAGCAACATACTAAATGATCGTGTGCTAAGCTAACGGAATGGGTCATGTCAATCACATCATTCTCCTAATGATGTGATCCTGTTAATCAAATGACAACTAATGTCTATGGATAGGAAACATAACCATCTTTGATTAATGAGCTAGTCAAGTAGAGGCATACTAGTGACATTCTGTTTGTCTATGTATTCACACATGTATTATGTTTTCGGTTAATACAATTCTAGCATGAATAATAAACATTTATCATGATATAAGTAAATAAATAATAACTTTATTATTGCCTCTAGGGCATATTTCCTTCACATTTTATTATAAAAATAATGTGCCAAGCTTTGGTTTTAGGATGATTAGATTGCTTGTTTACTATGTGCAGAACAAAAACAGAAACTTTGGCTGTAGTGCGTGAATTTACATTTTTACTGGAAAGTCAAATGGGTCTGAAACTTTTTGAGAATTACCTCTGTACAAATTTTTAAAATTGTCAAATTTATTTCATAATTTTAGGAGTTACAGAAGTTTACCAAACTTCCAGATTACTACAGACTGTTCTGTTTTTAACAGATTCTGTTTTGCGTGTGTTGTTTGCTTATTTCGATGAGTCTATGGCTAGTATCGGAGGGTATGAACCATAGAGAAGTTGGAATAAATTAGGTTTAACACCAATATAAATAAAGAATGAGTTCATTACAGTACCTAAAGGTAGTGATTTGCTTTATTACACTAACGGATCTCACAAGTTTTTGTTAAAGTTTTGTGTGGATGAAGTGTCCGAAGGTCGAGGAGCTATCAATATGAGAAGAATAAAGAGATGCAAGAGTTCAAGCTTGGGGATGCCCAAGGCACCCAAAGTAAATATTTCAAAGGATACTCAAGCATCTAAGCTTGGGGATGCCCCGTTTGGCATCCCATCTTTCTTCTTCAACAAATATCGGTATACCTCGGTTTTTGCTTTGTTCACATGATTTGTGTCCTTTGCGTTTTTGTTTTTCCCTTAAGAACCTTGATAGCATGAGATAGCCCTTCATTGATTTATAGAATATTTCATGTGCTTCACTTAAATCTTTTAAGTATGATCTTATAGAATTGCTCTTTGTGCTTCACTTAAATCTTTTGAGTATGGTTTTATAGAATGCTTCATGTGCTTCACTTATACATTTTGAGCTTGGATATTGGTTAGTCTATATTAATTAATGCTCCATGAACTTCAATTATATCTTTTGGAGTATGAACAATACTATCATTTAAATTTGTTTTGGAAGAGTGTCAACTTTAGGAATTAGTGATCCCACTATCTTGGAGGGTGTTGAATCTTAGTGTGATATTTATGAAAGTGGATTTGGAAGAGTGTCAACTTTAGCTAGTAATGACTCCACTATTCGGAAGAGGTTCCAATTGAGTATGAGAACAAAGTTGCTATCCATGATGCTACTGAAAATTATTATGCGGGAGGAATACATGCTTGTAGGAGTTGCAATAATATCAAGTTTCCTCTCTATGTGCTTAAAGTTTTGAAGTTTTACCTGTTTTGCCTTCCTATGCTAGTTGATTCTTGTTCCCATAAGTTGTGTGCTCACAAAATCCCTAGGCATAGGAAGTGGGTTAGATTTAAATGTGCTAGTCATATTCTTCAAGATGCTCTCTTTGTGTTTCAATTCCTATCTTTTATGTGAGCATCATTAAAATCATCATGCCTAGCTAAAAGGCATTAAAGAAAAGTGCTTGTTGGGAGACAACACAATACTTAACCTTACTGTTTTTGTGTGTTTACATGATTAAGCTACTGTATTAATCATGTTTTATAGCTTTTGTTTCAATAAAGTGCCAAGTAAGACCTTTGGGAAGACTTGGGTGAAAGTTAATGTGATCTTGCTGTAAAAAAACAGAAACTTTGCACTCACGAGAATAGATGTCATTTTTTTACAGAAGAGTGCTTTTGAGTTGATTCTTTTTGCAGAAGATTAATATACAAATTCCTCACGTCCAACAACTTATTTCATAATTTTTGGAGTAGCATAAATATGGTTTATGTTCAGATCATTACAGACTGTTCTGTTTCTGACAGATTCTGTTTTCATTGCATAGTTTGCTTGTTTTCTAGTTTCTATGACTTATATTCCTCAATATAAATTTTAGAAATGAGATGGTACAGTAGGCATTATGTGAGAACAATTATGAAACTTGTCCTTAACAGCACCAAAGTGAATGGTTTACTCTTTATCATACTAACCTATCTCACGAAGTTTGGTTAAGTTTTGTGTGATTGAAGTTTTCAAGTTTTGGGTGAGATATCGATATGAGGAGAATAAGGAGTGGAAAGGCCCTAAGCTTGGGGATGCCCAAGGCACCCCAAGGTAATATTCAAGGAAGACTCAAGTACCTAAGCTTGGGGATGTCGTCTTCAAAACTATCGGTATACCTTACTCGGAGCTATATTTTTATTCGTCACATGATATGTGTTTTGCTTGGAGCGTATTTTCAATTTTACTTGCTGTTGAATAAAATCATTGGATCTGAAATATTGAATGAAAAAGAATCCTCCCATGTTTAGTTAATTAATTGACTACTCAGTGTTCTTCACTCATATCTTTTGGAGTAGTTTGTCATTTGCTCATGTGCTTCATGTATATCCTATGAGTAAATGGTTGAATAAATTGAATGTCACAAATCTGAATTTATATATGTTTCGTATGCTTATAACATGGGGAGTAATGACTTCACACATAATAAGTATAGGTAGTAAACTTATTGAAAGTTAGCAAATGTAGAATTGGTCACTTGAACAATTCATGACAGAATACTGAAGGAAGAGAGGTTTCACATATAAATACACTATCTTGGACATCTTTTATGATTGGGAGCACTCATTAAAATATGACATGCTAAAGAGTTGATGTTGGACAAGGAAGACAACGTAATGGGTTATGTTTTCATGTATCTGAAATAAAGTATATTGTCATGGATCATCCAACATGTTGAGCTTGCCTTTCCCCCTCATGCTAGCCAAATTCTTTGCACTAAGTAGAGATACTACTTGTGCTTTCAAATATCCTTAAACCAAGTTTTGCCATGAGAGTCCACCATATCTACCTATGTATTGAGTAAGATCCTTCAAGTAAGTTGTCATCGGTGCAAGCAATAAAAATTGCTCTCTAAATATGTATGATTGATTGGTGTGGAGGAAATAAGCTTTATACGATCTTGTGATGTGGAAGAAATAAAAGCGACAGACTGCATAATAAAGGTTCATATCACAAGTGGCAATATAAAGTGACGTTCTTTCGCATTAAGATTTTGTGCATCCGACCTTGAAAGCACATGGCAACCTCTGCTTCCCTCTGCGAAGGGCCTATCTTTCACTTTTATCTTCTACCTTATGCAAAAGTCATGGTGATCTTCACCTTTCCTTTTTACATTTTATCCTTTGGCAAGCATGGGATGTTGGAAGGATCCTGATATATATATCTAATTGGATGTAAGTTAGCATGAGCTATTATTGTTGACATTACCCTTGAGGTAAAAGGTTGGGAGGCGAAACTATAAGCCCCTATCTTTCTCTGTGTCCGATTAAAACTCCATAACCACAAGTATTGCGTGAGTGTTAGCAATTGTGAAAGATTAAACGATAGTTGAGTATGTGGAGTTTGCTAAATCAAAGCTCTGACATAGACTCTTCCTGAAAATAAGATGAATTGCAATTGTTTGACGACTGAGAATATTGTTTGTTAGTTTTCAAGAAAGTTTATGATCTATACTTTAAACATGTGACTTGCTTGTTACTTGATCATGAAAAGTTTTATGAGATGAGCTATTGTTATGACATATAATGATGCTATAAAAAGTGATTTGAATTATCATCGATCAAACTTACGCACTTGCTAGCTCAGGGAGTCCTGGATTAGGGGGTGTCCGGGTAGCCGGACTATACCTTCTGCCGGACTCCTGGACTATGAAGATACAAGATTGAAGACTTCGTCCCGTGTCCGGAGGGGACTTTCCTTGGCGTGGAAGGCAGGCTTGGCGATGCAGATATTCAGATCTCCTACCGTTGTAACCGACTTTGTGTAACCCTAACCCTCTCCGGTGCCTATATAAACCGGAGGGTTTTAGTCCGTAGGACAGAACCCCAACATACAACAATCATACCATAGGCTAGCTTCTAGGGTTTAGCCTCCTTGATCTCGTGGTAGATCTACTCTTGTACTACCCATATCATCAATATTAATCAAGCAGGGCGTAGGGTTTTACCTCCATCAAGAGGGCCCGAACCTGGGTAAAACATTGTGTCCCTTGTCTCCTGTTACCATCCGCCTAGACACACAGTTCGGGACCCCCTACCCAAGATCTGCCGGTTTTGACACCGACATTGGTGCTTTCATTGAGAGTTCCTCTGTGTCGTCGCTTTTAGGCCCGATGGCTCCTTTGATCATCATCAACGATGCGGTCCAGGGTGAGACTTTTCTCCCCGGACAGATCTTCGTCTTCGGCGGCTTCGCCCTGCGGGCCAATTCGCTTGGCCACCTGGAGCAGATCGAAAGCTACGCCCCTGGCCATCAGGTCAGATTTGGAAGTTTAAACTACACGGCTGACATCCGTGGGGACTAGATCTTCGACGGATTCGAGCCACAGCCGAGCGCGCCGCACTGTCTCGATGGGCATGATCTAGCTCTGCCGCCAAACAGTGCCCTGGAGGACGCACACGCTTCGGTTCCGACCCTTAATTCGGAGCCTACTGCGCCAATCGAGGATGAGTGGTTGGACGCCGCCTCGGGGGCTGCGATCTCAAAGGCGATCGAGCCGAACACCAGCCCCGCACTCCGCAAGGCCTGTGACTCCGAGGGGCCGGATTCCTCTCCGGACTCCGAGCCCTCCGCGCGCCTGCCGATCGAATCCGATTGGGCGCCGATCATGGAGTTCACCGTCGCGGACATCTTTCAGCACTCGCCCTTCGGCGACATTCTGAAATCGCTAAAGTCTCTTTCTCTCTTTATCAGGAGATCCCTGGCCGGACTACGGTCAGCAAGGTTGGGATACGGACGATGAAGAAATTCAAAGCCCACCCACCACCCACTTCGTAGCCACTGTCGACGACTTAACCGACATGCTCGACTTCGACTCCGAAGACATCGACGGTATGGACGACGATGCAGGAGACGACCAAGAACCAGCACCTGTAGGGCGCTGGAAGGCCACCTCGTCATTCGACATATATATTATGGACAGTCCAAAAGATGGAGATGGCGATGGAACAGCGGGGGATGACACATCCAAGAAACAGCCCAAGCGCCGGCGTCAGCGGCGCCGCTCTAAATCCCGCCAAAGCAAAAACGGTGATTCCGGCACGGGAGATAATAATACTCCGGATAGCGCCGAAGAACACCCCCTCCAACAAGAGGATGGAGAAGACAACTCTAACGAGAGAGCGACAGATAGAGAGGTTGAGGATGATAATTGCATGCCTCCCTCCGAAGACGAGGCAAGCCTCGACAACGACGAATTCGTCGTGCCAAAGGATCCCGCCGAACAAGAGCGTTTTAAACGAGGCTTATAGCCATGACAAGCAGCCTCAAGAAAAAGCAGCAACAACTTAGAGCTGATCAAGATTTGCTAGCTGACAGATGGATTGAAGTCCTTGCGGCCGAAGAGTATGAACTCGAACGCCCCTCCAAGAGTTACCTAAAGCACAGGCTGCTACCCCGATTAGAGGAGGAAGCACCTACATCACCAGCGCATGACATGGACGACCGGCCACCTCGTGGTCATGACAGAGAGGCTCTCGGCCCTCCACTCAAGCCGTGCCCCGGCGCCGCCCAAAACATGCTAAGGCACGGGAAAACGCGCCAGACCTGCGAGAGATACTGGAGGACAAGGCAAGACAAACAAGATCGATCTACGGATCGCGTGGGCGCCCTACGACACGGGACGAGGATCGTCACTCCACACATAATAAATCCGGCCGGGCCGAACACAATAGACAAAGCTCATTCGAGCTGCGTCGTGATATAGCCCAATACAGAGGCGCCGCACACCCACTATGCTTCACAGATGAAGTAATGGATCATAAAATCCCTGAGGGTTTCAAACCCGTGAACATCGAATCATATGATGGCACAACAGATCCTGCGGTATGGATCGAGGATTATCTCCTTCATATCCACATGGCCCGCGGCAATGATCTACACGCCATCAAATACCTCCCACTCAAACTTAAGGGACCAGCCCGACATTGGCTTAACAGCTTGCCAGCAGATTCGATTGGTTCTTGGGAGGACCTAGAAGCCGCATTCCTCGACAATTTCCAGGGTAACTATGTGCGACCACCGGACGCTGATGACCTAAGCCACATAATTCAGCAGCCAGAGGAATCGGCCAGGCAATTCTGGACACGGTTCCTAACAAAGAAAAACCAAATAGTCGACTGTCTGGACGTAGAGGCCCTAGCAGCCTTCAAGCATAATATCCGCGACGAGTGGCTTGCCCGGCACCTGGGACAGGAAAAGCCGAAATCTATGGCAGCGCTCACGACACTCATGACCCACTTTTGCGTGGGAGAAGACAGCTGGCTAGCTCACAGCAACAACTTAACCAAAAACCTTGGTAATTCGGATACCAAGGACAAAAGTGGCAGGTCGCGCCGGAACAAGCAAAAACGCCGCGTTAACAGCGCATCAACGAGGATACGGCAGTCAATGCCGGATTCTGAGGCTACAAATCCGGTCAGCGGAAAAAGCCATTCAAAAGAAATACTCAGGGCCCGTCCAGTTTGGACCGAATACTCGACCGCTTGTGCCAGATACATGGCACCCCCGAAAAGCCAGCCAATCATACCAACAGGGATTGTTGGGTGTTCAAGCAGGCAGGCAAGTTAAATGCCGATAATAGAGACAAGGGGCTGCGTAGCGACGACGAGGAGGAGCCCAGGCCGCCGAACAACAGTGGACAGAAGGGTTTTCCCCCACAAGTTCGGACGGTGAACATGATATACGCAACCCACATCCCCAAGAGGGAGCGGAAGCATGCATTACGGGACGTATATGCGCTGGAGCCAGTCGCCCCAAAGTTCAACCCATGGTCCTCCTGCCCAATCACTTTTGATCGAAGGGACCACCCCACTAGCATCCATCATGGCAGGTTCACCGCATTGGTTCTAGAACCAATTATTGAAGGATTTCATCTCACAAGAGTCCTTATGGACGACGGCAGCAGCCTGAACCTGCTTTACCAGGATATAGTGCGGAAAATGGGCATAGATCCCTCGAGGATTAAGCCCACCAAAACGACCTTTAAAGGCGTCATACCAGGTGTAGAGGCCAACTGTACAGGCTCAGTCACACTTGAAGTGGTCTTCGGATCTCCGGATAATTTCCGAAGCGAGGAGTTAATCTTCGACATAGTCCCGTTCCGCAGTGGCTATCACGCACTGCTCGGGCGAACCGCATTTGCAAAGTTCAATGCGATACCGCACTACGCATACCTCAAGCTCAAGATGCCAGGCCCTCGAGGAGTAATCACAGTCAATGGAAACACCGAACGCTCCCTCCGAACAGAGGAGCACACGGCGGCCCTCGCAGCGGAGGTACAAAGCAGCCTCTCTAGGCAACTCCCCAACCCGGCCGTTAAAAGGCCGGACACTGTCAAGCGCGCCCAGAGTAACCTACAACAAGACCGCCTGGCACGTTCTGAGCAGGCGTAGCAATGCGGCCCCAACCCCAGCCCTCGCGAAATAGCAAAACCAGTGCTCCGCGTACATAACTACGCTCTCAAAGTACCATGGGCACAGGGGAAGGGGCACCATCACGGCACGCCCAAAACACGGCTTAAACCGTACTAGGGGCTGCCGAATTCTTTTTTTAATTTTCTCTTACTTTCAGGACTCCATACTTCGGACGACCTGTTCGGCAATTCAACTGCCGCACAAACGATGCAAGAACCAGGGAAGCAGACAAGCCATGCCGCATTATGGAACTCCCAGGTGGTCTCTATTACAAGCAATATACCTGTTTTAAATACAATTCCGCGGCCTGCCCCTGGACAGGACATGTTAAATAGTCCAATTTATTTTGCTTATCGCACTATTTGTATCGTTCTGCTTGGATAGCAGCCTTCTTATAAACAATGCATAGCTTTTTGTCTATTTTTTGCATTACTCTCTTTTTATATGTATGTTCATTAATGACATGTTGCACCCGTACACTGTGGTACGGCAAATACGCCAGGGGCTCCAGTACCCCTTAATATGGTGTGAGAAGTCCGAACACTTTCACAAGTGCGGCACCCCGAACTTATAACATTATATGCATCGGCTCCGAATCATGATTTGGGTCAATAGTTGGGTTTGCCCGGCTCCTATGTTTTGGTGCCTTACGTTCCGCTATATCGGCTAAGGTAGCACTAGGAGAACTACTGCAATTGTGCCCCAGTTGAGCTGGGCTGAGCACCTCAGTAGAGAAAGCTAAAACTGACTGTCATGATAAGGCGAGAGACCGATCGCTGTTCGAGAGGTTTTTGGGTCCTTAATGACTTATGCCGCTTAGAGCGAGGAACCGGATTTTGTCCGGCCAAGGCGTGGATAATGCCCCGAACTCGGTCTTCCGAATACTAGGGGCTTCGCCGAAATTTAAAATTATAGAGTTCTATGGCTAAGTGAGAGTGTTCAAGCATTATAGTCCGATTGCCTTGTTCGTTGTGCTGAGCGCCTCCCTCGAAGGACCCAAACATGGGAAAAAGAGCGCTCAGGTTTATCCCGAACACCCCAACACTAGTGGCATGGGGGCAGAAGCCGACGACTAGCCATCTCTCAATTTTTGATAAATGGTCGCACAGAAAGTAATATTTTAAATTCAAAAAGCATTGCTTAGCGCATATGAACAAGTTTTCAGCGCACAGGACAACACGAGTGAGTTCATTCAAAAATTACATCCTTGGTACATTCATCCGCCATAAGGCGGGCACCCTTCAGAACATCCTTATAATAGTTCTCGGGTTTGCGATGCTCTTTCCCCGACGGTGGCCCGTCCTTCACAAGCTTCTCACCGTCCAGCTTGCCCCAGTGCACCTTAGCGCGGGCAAGGGCCCTCCGGGCACCTTCGATGCAGACGGAGCGCTTGATGACCTCGAGCCTTGGACAGGATTCCACCAGCCGCCGCACCAGTCCGAAGTAGCTCCCAGGCAGGGCCTCTCCGGGCCACAGCCGAACTATGAAGCCCTCCATGGCCTGTTCGGCCGCCTTGTGGAGCTCGACCAACTGCTTCAGCTGGTCGCTCAAGGGCACAGGGTGTCCGGCCTCAGCATATTGAGACCAGAACACCTTCTCCGTCGAGCTGCCTTCTTCGGCTCGATAGAACGCGGCGGCATCAGATACGCTACGGGGAAGATCTGCAAATGCTCCTGGAGAGCTCCGGATTCGGGTAAGTAACAAGTAGCTTACTTTTGTATGTTTGCTTTGCATAAAGAATGCCTTACCCGCCGCTATCTTTTTCACCACATCCAATTCCTGGACGGCCTTCTGGGCTTCTGCCTTGGCAGACTTGGCAGTCTTGATGGCCGCGGCGAGCTCGGACGCTCGCGTCTTTGAGTCAAGCTCCAAACTCTCATGTTTTTTCATGAGAGCCTGAAGCTCTTGTTGCGCTTCGCCGACCTGCACCTCAAATTTCTCCCGCTCGGTGCGCTCTGAGGCTGCCCTCTTCTCGGCCTCGGACAACGCCTGCTTGAGGGTCGCCACCTCAGTAGTGGCCCCTGCAATAAGTAGCATAATCCTGTTATTTTTTGCAATTGCATCTTTTTATATATTTATATAAGGTATCTCTTACCTTCTTTCTCCTCGAGCTGCCGCTTGGCCAGGCCGAGCTCTTGCTCGGACCGCTCGAGACCCTGCTTCAGGGTGCCTACCTCCGCAGTCAGTGCGGCGGTCGCAAGCAGCGAAGCCTGCATACGCATATTGACTCTTTTTTGTTAGACTCCTGCGAAATTTATTTGATCCTCTATTCGGCTTTTCTTTCCGAATGCCAAACAGAGCATCAGGGGCTACTTTCTATGCGGTAATACTTTTACATATTTTCACCTACCTCGAAGCCTGTTAGAAGGCTGGCACAAGCTTCAGTCAGTCTGCTCTTGGCGAACTGAACCTTTTGGATCACCGTACTCATAATAGTACGGTGCTCCTCATCGATGGAGGTGCCGTTAAGCACCTCGAGTAGATTGTCCGGCACCTCCGGTTGGACGGAGGCCGCCGGCTCAGAAGGCTTGCTTCTCTTGGAAGGAGTTCTCCTACCGCGGTCCGGAACCGTTGAAGATTCCGGCGCGGTGTCCGGCTCAAAGCCGGACTTGGAGCCCTGGGGGGTCTTGTCCCCTTTACTCCCAGAATCCGGGAGGTCGCCTCATGGCTGCTCCAGGACCACCTCCTCTTGGCCCGGAACTTGTCGCGATGCCACTTCGGCATCGTCCGCAGTGCGGGGGGAGGCAGCGGGCGGAACTGAGTTCACGTCCGATGAATCCAGGGAGCCGCTCGACGACTCGTCGAGCCCGGCCTTGGGCGGACTGCATAATTATATTTGACATAAGGAAAAGCTGTGCAACAAAGGAATGCTATGAGTTACTCTGGTATCCGAATACTCACGATCCCGCCGGGCGCCTGGCCCTTTGCGACCACTCCTCTTCGCCCTCGTCGGCGTCGGAGGAGTAGTCCGGAGGAAGGGTCTTCCCCTTCTTGGACCCTTCGGCCTCCCCTGTTGGGGCGGCCTTCCTCTTCTTTCCTCCTCCCGCTGGAGGGGAGAGGCTTCTTCTTCCTCCTCCTCGTCTTCACGGGAGGAGTGCGTCTCGGAGTCGTCGGACGATGAGTCCGACACCACCATACGCCGGGAACCCTTTCGAGTTCCCGTGGCCTTCTTCTTGGCCTTCTTCTCTGGCACCACATAAGGTGCCGGAGCCAGCAGCTTCGATAAACGAGCATCTGCTGGGTCTTCGGGCAGAGGAGCCGGATAGTTGACCTATCCGGACTTCGCCTGCCACTCCTGTCAAAGGCAAGGGGAGTTTAGATCCCGCATAGAGTCAAACAATGAAGAACAAATGTCCTGTAAAAGGTAAAGATAACTCACCGCACTAGCTGGACGTTGCGTGCTGAATCCGCGATCCTCGGATGCGGATGCGGGATCCTCGACGCCTTTGAATAGCACCTTCTAGGCGTCTTCGTACGTTGTGTCGAAGAGCCTGCTCAGGGTTGGGTGCTGCGCCGGGTCGAACTCCCACAGATTGAAGGCCCATTGTTGACACGGGAGGATTCGACGGACGAGCATAACCTGGACTATATTGACAAGCTTAAGCCGCTTGTTCACCAGGGATTGGATGCATGTTTGCAGTCCGGTCACCTCTTCCTCGTTGCCCCACGACAGGCCCGTCTCTTTCCAGGACGTGAGCCGCGTAGGGGGTCCGGATCAGAACTCGGGGGCTGCGACCCACTCAAGGTCGCGTGGCTCGGTGATGTAAAACCACCCCGATTGCCACCCCTTCAGGGTCTCCACGAAGGAGCCCTCGAGCCATAGGACGTTGGCTATCTTGCCCGCCATGGCGCCTCCGCACTCCGCCTGGTTTCCGCGCACCACCTTCGGCTTGACGTTGAAGGTCTTGAGCCAAAGGCCGAAATGGGGGCGGATACGGAGGAAGGCCTCACATACGACGATAAACGTCGAGATGTTGAGGATGAAGTTCGGGGCCAGATCATGGAAATCTAGGCCATAGTAGAACATGAGCCTCCGGACAAATGGGTGGAGAGGAAAACCCAGTCCGCGGAGGAAATGGGGAAGGAATACTACCCTCTCATGGGGCCTTGGGGTGGGGAGGAGCTGCCCCTTTTCGGGAAGCTGGTGCGCGATGTCGTCAGACAAGTATCCGGCCTTCCTCGAATTTTTGATATGGCCCTCCGTGACGGGGGAGACCATCCACTTGCCTCCCGCTCCGGACATGGCTGGAGAAGGTTGAGGTGGGAAGTGCGGACTTGGGCGCTGGAGCTCGGGTGCGCAGGAGATGGATAGGCAGAGGAAGAAGGCATAGATAAAAAGGTGGATCCTTATCCCCTTATATGGGCGGATGCGGCTATGCGTCCCCACCAGCCTGGTAAAACTCGCTTATCTCCCAAGCACCGTGATAAATGGCGCGGTTGGGTTACCCACGTCCGTATTGATGAGAATCCCGTAAATGGGGGACACGATCTCTGCTTTGACAAGATGTGCCAAGGAAACCGCCTCGCGAAATGCGCCGAGGTGGGGAAGTAAAAACAATTCGAATAAAGGCTTGGCCATAGTGTGATGTCACGCTATGGAATGCGTCAGCAGATTAGATTTGTGTTAATGTTATTCTCTCTATGGCAATATGTGGAAAATTATTTTGCAGAGCCGGACACTACCCTTAGTGTTTACAAACTTTTATGAAGAACTTGGAGGAGGAACCTGCCTTCCAATGCCAAAGACAATCTGCGCGCCGGACTCGTCATCATTGAAGCCTGGTTCAAGGGCTACTGAGGTAGTCCTGGATTAGGGGGTGTCTGGGTAGCCGGACTATACCTTCTGCCGGACTCCTGGACTATGAAGATACAAGATTGAAGACTTCGTCCCGTGTCCGGAGGGGACTTTCCTTGGCGTGGAAGGCAGGCTTGGCGATGCGGATATTCAGATCTCCTACCATTGTAACCGACTTTGTGTAACCCTAACCCTCCCCGGTGCCTATATAAACCAAAGGGTTTTAGTCCGTAGGACAGAACGCCAACATACAACAATCATACCATAGGCTAGCTTCTAGGGTTTAGCCTCCTTGATCTCGTGGTAGATCTACACTTGTACTACACATATCATCAATATTAATCAAGCAGGACGTAGGGTTTTACCTCCATCAAGAGGGCCCGAACCTGGGTAAAACATTGTGTCCCTTGTCTCCTGTTACCATCCGCCTAGACGCACAGTTCGGGACCCCCTACCCGAGATCCGTCGGTTTTGACACTGACACTAGCATTCACACTTCATAAATTATTTCTTTTATCATTCACCTACTCGAGGACGAGCAGGAATTAAGCTTGGGGATGCTGATACGTCTCCAACGTATCTATAATTTATGAAGTATTCATGCTATTATACTATCCTTCTAGGATGTTTTATATGCATTTATATGATATTTTATATGATTTTTGGGACTAACCTATTAACCTAGAGCCCAGTGCCAGCTTATGTTTTCTTCTTGTTTTAGAGTACCGCAGAAAAGGAAAACTAAACGGAGTCCAATTGACGTGCCACTTGACGGAGATCATTTTTGGACCAGAAGAAGCCCACGGAGTACCTGAAGCAGGCCAGAAGAGTCCCGGGCTGCCCACGAGGGTGGGGGGCGCGCCCACCCACTTGGTGGACAGCCTGGAGACCCCCCTGACATGAAATCAGCGCAAAACTATTCCAGAAAGAAACCTAGATTGGAAATTCCGCCGCCGCAAGCCTCTGTAGCCACGAGAAGTCAATCTAGGCCCTCTCCGGCACCCTACCGGAGGGGGCCATCATCACAGGTGGCCATGGAGGAGTATCCCGGAGGGGCCATCATCATCATGAAGGCCAAGGACCAGAGGGTGGAGGCCATGGAGGAGGAAGCACAAGGGGGAGAACCTCTCCTCCTCTCTCTTGGTGGCACCGGAGTGCCATCGGGAGGGGAATCATCGCCACAGTGATCGTCTTCATCAACATCACCATCATCATCACCATCCTCATCTCTTTTACGCGGTCCACTCTCCTGCACCCCGCTGTAATCCCTACTTGAACATGGTGCTTTATGCCACATATTATGATCCAATGATGTGTTGCCATCCTATGATGTTTTGAGTAGATATCTTTTGTCTTTGGGTTGATTGATGATCTAGATAGGTATGAGTTGTATGTTTTACTTTGGTGCTGTCCTATGGTGCCCTCCGTGTTGAGCAAGCGTGAGGGATTCCCGTTGTAGGGTGTTGCGATACATTCATGATTCGCTTATAGTGGGTTGGTGAGTGACTGAAACACAAACCCGAGTAAGAGGGATTGTTGCGTATGGGAATAAAGAGGACTTGGTGCTTTAATGCTATGGTTGGGTTTTACCTTAATGATCTTTAGTAGTTGCGGATGCTTGCTAGAGTTCCAATCATAAGTGCATATGATCCAAGTAGAGAAAGTATGTTAGCTTATGCCTCTCCCTCATATGAAACTGCAATAGTGATTACCGGTCTTATTAACAATTGCCTAGGACAATTCCGCACACCAATCCACCATTATTCCACACTCCCTATTTATAATATTTAGTAATATATTCTAACTTTGTGATAACAGCACCTACTTTTATATTTCTGCTCTCCGATATCATGCAAAGTTATCCTCTTCATACCCACAACGTAGTTTCATTTCTCATTGCTAGTTGGAAGCAAACGTTCGGTGTACGTAGAGTCGTATCAGTGGCAGATAGGGCTTGAGAGAATATTGATCTTACATTTAGCTCCTTGCGGGTTCGACACTCCATACTTATCACTTCCACCTTTGGAAATTGCTATGATGATTCCCTACACTTGGGGATTATCACTGGACTACAGCTAAGCCCCGAGTGTGAGGGTTGCTCACCACTCGGTAGGATTTTTCAATCTTAGGCGAGTACTGGACTACAGCTAAGCCTCCGAGTGGGAGGGTTGCTCACCACTCGGTAGGATTTTTTAAACTTAGGCGAGTACTGGACTGCAGCTAAGCCTCCGAGTGAGAGGCTTGCTCACCATTCGGTGGGATTTTTCAAACTTAGGCGAGTACTAGACTGCAGCTAAGCCCCCGAGTGAGAGGCTTGCTCACCGCTCGGTGGGATTTTTCAAACTTAGGCGAGTACTGGACTGTAGCTAAGCCCCCGAGTGAGAGGCTTGCTCACCACTCGGTGGGATTTTTCAAACTTAGGCGAAACAGATTCACGGCTAAGCCTCCGAGTGAGAGGCTTGCTCACCACTCGGTATTATTTTTCAAACTTAGGCAAAACGGATTCGCAGCAAAGTCACCCACTGGGGATTTTAGACACGAACAAAAGCAACAACAATCGTTTAAGAAGACTGTAAAGCTCTCGTATAAACAAACTACAAAGGTATTTCTTATTACATCTCATCTGAATGAGTACTTAAGTATAAAAGGGGCGGAGCAGCTCCACATTCCAAGCCCGTGGCTCGTCTTTCTTATGCTCGACATTGTAAAGATGATATGCTCTATTGCGGAGAACTCTGGTGACAATGAAGGGACCTTCCCAAGCAGGGGCAAGCTTGTGTGGTTTCTGCTGATCCACTCGAAGAACCAAGTATCCCTCTTGAAAGGCTCGACCGCTCATGTTTCTAGCGTGGAATCGACGCAAGTCTTGCTGATAAATGGTCGACTGGATTAAAGCCATCTCTCTTTCCTCCTCTAGGAGATCGACTGCATCCTGCCGGGCCTGTTCTGCTTTATCTTCATAGAAAAGCTCGACTCGGGGTGCATTGTGAAGCAAGTCACTCGGTAGAACAGCTTCAGCTCCATAGACTAAGAAGAATGGAGTTCGGCCAGTCGACCGATTGGGGTTTGTCCTCAATCCCCAAAGAACTGATGGAAGTTCATCAACCCAGGCGCCTGCTGCGTGCTTGAGATCTCGCATCAGTCGGGGTTTCAGTCCTAAGAGAATCAAGCCATTTGCTCTTTCTGCTTGTCCATTCGACTGGGGATGGGCGACTGAAGCATAGTCAACTCGTGTGCCTTGGGAGGCGCAGAAGATTCTGAACTCATTAGAATCGAAGTTCGATCCATTGTCAGTGATGATGCTGTGCGGAACCCCATATCTGAATGTCAACTCTCTGATGAAGCTGACGGCGGTACTGGCTTCAAGATTCTTGATAGGCTTGGCTTCAATCCATTTGGTAAACTTGTCGACTGCTACAAGCACATGAGTAAAGCCACTCCTACCAGTTCTCAGAGGTCCAACCATATCCAATCCCCAAACAGCAAAGGGCCAGACGAGTGGAATGGTCTTCAGGGCTGACGCAGGCTTGTGGGACATATTGGAGTAAAACTGGCATCCTTCACATTTGTCAACTATATCCTTCGCCATCTCATTTGCTCGTGGCCAATAAAATCCAGCTCGGTATGCTTTGGCCACAATGGTCCGAGAGGACGCATGGTGGCCACAGGTCCCCGAGTGGATATCGTTGAGGATCACTCGACCTTGTTCTGGCGTTATGCATTTCTGGCTGACTCCAGTCACACTTTCCCTGAACAGTTGTCCTCTTATCATAGTAAAGGCTTTGGATCGACGGACGATCTGTCGAGCCTCATCTTCATCCTCTGGGAGTTATTTCCTAAGGATATACGTGATATATGGCACTGTCCAGTCAGGGGTGGTGACTAAAACTTCCATGATCAGGTCGACCACGTCTGGGACCTCGACTTCAGTCGGATCTGTAGCACTCTTAGGCTACGGGGGCTCTTTAGTGAAAGGATCTTCTTGGACCGAAGGTGCATGAATGTGTTCTAAAAACACATTGCTGGGAATGGCTTCTCTCTTGGAACCCATCTTTGCCAAATCATCAGCTGCTTGATTTTTCATTCGGGGTATATGATGGAGCTCTAACAATTCTAACTTATTTTCCAACTTCCTTACCGCATTGCAGTAACCAGTCATAGCTGGGCTTCTGACGTCCCACTCCTTCCTCACTTGATTGACTACCAAATCTGAGTCGTCGTAGACCATGAGGCGACAGACATCGAGTGAGATGGCCACACGTAACCCATATAAGAGTGCTTCATATTCTGCTTCGTTATTGGAGGAATCAAAGTGAATCTGGAGTACATATCTGAGCTTGTCTCCTCGGGGGGATACCAGTACTACCCCAGCACCGGAACCATTCAGCATCTTGGAACCATCAAAGAACATGGTCCAGTGTTCCGAGTGGACTTGAGTCGGTAATTGCTGTTCGATCCACTCGGCGAGGAAATCTGCTATTGCTTGGGACTTGATAGCTTTCTTTGCCTCAAACTTGATATCCAAGGAAGGAGTTCAATCACCCACTTTGCCACTCGACTAGTTGCATCTCTGTTGTTCAGAATCTCTGATAATGGAGCGTCACTCACAACTGTAATGGAGTGGTCAGAGAAATAGTGTGCAACTTTCTTCGTGGTCATATAAATCCCATAAACAAGCTTCTGATAATGTGGATATCTTTGCTTTGATGGAGTCAACACTTCAGAAACATAATATACTGGGCGCTGAACTTTATAGGCTTTTCCTTCTTCTTCCCGCTCGACCGTAAGTACCGTACCGACGACTTATCCAGTGGCTGCAATGTAAAGCCGTAAAGGTTCTTTGCTGATTGGGGCAGCAAGCACCGGCTGAGTGGAAAGCAGAGCTTTGAGCTCTGCAAACGCTGCATCAGCTTCAGGAGTCCACTTGAACTTTTCAGACTTCTTCATCAGTCGGTAAAGAGGCAATGCCTTTTCACCGAGGCGAGAAATGAATCGACTTAATGCGACCAAACAACCAGTAAGCTTCTGGACATCGTGCACACGCACGGGGTGTTTCATTCGGAGAATGGCACCAACTTTTTCTGGATTAGCGTCGATCCCCCGTTCAGAAATGAGGAAACCGAGTAATTTTCCACCTGGAACTCCGAATGTGCACTTTGATGGGTTAAGCTTGATATCATACCTTCTAAGGTTGGCAAAAGTTTCAGCAAGGTCAGCCAGTAGGTCGGAACCTTTTCGTGACTTGACCACAATGTCATCCATGTATGCTTCCACATTCTGACTGATTAGAGTGAGTAAACACTTTTGAATCATCCTGATGAATGTGGCTCCAGCGTTCTTCAGGCCGAATGGCATGGTGACATAACAGAAGCACCCAAATGGAGTGATGAAAGCTGTTTTTATCTCATCGGGTCCATACAGTCAGATCTGATGATACTCGGAATAAGCGTCCAAAAAGGACAAGCGCTCGCACCCCGCAGTCGAGTCGACTATTTGGTCGATGCGGGGGAGAGGAAAGTGATCTTTCGGGCAGGCCCGATTGATATGCTTGAAGTCAATGCACATGAGAAGTGAATCTTCCTTCTTGGGGACCATGACAACATTGTCTAGCCACTCGGAGTGGTAAATCTCTCGGATAAACTCAGCTGCTAGGAGCCGAGCTACTTCTTCACCAATTTCTTTTCTCTTCTGAACGGCGGACCGTCGAAGATGTTCTTTGACTGGCTTCACCTTTGGGTCGACTTGCAAATGGTGCTCAGCCAGCCCCCTGGGAACACCTGGCATGTCCGAAGGTTTCCATGCAAAGATGTACCAGTTCTCACGGAGGAACTGGATGAGCGCTTCTTCCTATTTGGAGTCGAGCGTTGTTGAAATGTGAGTCAGAGTAGCATTAGGATCGGTCGGGTGAATATGAATCGGCTTCGTTTCACCAGACGACTGAAATGCTGAATCTGTGGCAGGCTTCTTAGCTCGCAACAGATCACTCAGATCTGCATTTTTCTGATATTCCTGTAATTCCACTACTGCCATTTGTGCATCGGCGATCTTTGAGCCTTTCTGGAAGCACTCTTCCGCCTTCTTCCGATTGCCAGTGATAGTGATCACTCCTTTGGGACCATGCATCTTCAATTTGAGGTACACGTAACATGGTCGAGCCATGAAACGTGCATAAGCCGGCCTGCCCAGGATAGCGTGATAAGCACTCTGGAAATCCACGACTTCAAACGTCAACTTTTCTTTGCGGCAATTCTTGGAATCACCGAAAACCACATCGAGGGCAATCTGGCCGAGTGACTCAGCCTTCTTGCCAGGAATAACTCCATGGAAACTCATATTGCTTTCACTGAGTCTGGACATCAGAATGCCCATTCCCTTCAAGGTCTCTGCATACAGTATATTCAGGCCACTGCCACCATCCATCAGAACCTTAGTCAACCGAGTGCCTTCGATGACTGAGTCGACCACCAACGCCTGCCTCCCGATTGCTTATGTGTGATTACTATTGCTTATGTGTGATTACATTGCTTGCTTACGATAGATTGACCGGAGTGTGACGATTAGAACTATCAGGAGTTATGAGTGTGAATCATCTTCATCAACCGTACAAGGCAAGTTCACACTTTGATCATATCCCCTTTTACCCAGTTTTTATGCATTAGTTTCACCCCCTCAAACATTGCATGAGTAGGTTTTGATAACATGTGGGTATTGGGAAGTAGTTGATGAGGTAGGAACCTATTGTCTTATATTCAAACCTTGGGAGTTACTACGTTATGCTTATACTGCTATGCTATGCTCGTAGACGTGGTTTGGTTTGAGTGATTCATGACAGATGAGAGAGTTATTATTAATGGTTAACTTAAGGTGGCTACTTTAATACACATCTGGGTGGAATGGTAGGGGCACCCTGGAGCACCCAGTGGTTTGCCCGGGCACCTGGAGAACCAAGTGCTTGCCCAAGGGGATCCTGGAGGACCCGTGTGATCACCCTATGGAATGCCACCCAGGCTCAAAGGGATCATAATATTATTCATGCTAGAAACTTCCGTGTGCAACCACAAGCTATTATGGGATCTAGCATAGTTGAGTAAATTGCATGACCTCTTCCAGTGGTAGGCTAGCAGATGTAGGGGATGTAGGTTGGTACTGTCTACCCGGGGTTAGAGTTAATGCTTCTGAAAGACTGTGTCTCGGTCATCCGTTTCTCAAACACCATCAAGTGCGAGAAATCCAACGGAGCAGATCGAGTCTTGTGGGGAAAAGTGTGCAAACCTCTTCAGAGTGTACAAACTAATCATGATTAGCCGTGTCCCCGGTTATGGACATCTTGAGTATCTGGTTCTTGAATTATCATGTTGATCTCATCACGTTACTTAATTAATTTGTTGGGTTGTTAACTTTTAATTGGGATTGAGTAGGAGGAACCTTATCAATAAATTTTTTCAACAAACTTTGTAGTTAAATAAAATATATTCCTTTGTAGTAGGGAAAAGTTGGCTTTTCGCAAAAACATGTTAACCATAGAGCTTTCCACCAGCCAAATATGCATGTAGTGATGGCCATTATTCAACATTGCTCTATGGTGTGAATTTGCCAGTACATTCAATGTACTGACCCATTGTGGCTACAACGTCTCATGTTGCAGGAATCTTACGACGAGTAAGTGATACGATAGGGTTACGATTTCTACACTCAACTTTGTCGTTGGTGTTGATGGGAATTCACAACCTTGTTGTTACTTCCGCTATTTGGATTGAGGTAATAGTATTTACGTTACTGCCGGTGTCAAAACCGGCGGATCTCGGGTAGGGGGTCCCGAACTGTGCGTCAAGGTCGGATGGTAACAGGAGACAAGGGACACTTTATTTTACCCAGGTTCGGGCCCTCTCGATGGAGGTAAAACCCTACTCCTGCTAGATTAATATTGATGATATGGGTATTACAAGAGTAGATCTACCACGAGATCAAGGAGGCTAAACCCTAGAAGCTAGCCTATGGTATGATTGTGTATGATGATGGTTGTCTTACGGACTACAACCCTCCGGTTTATATAGACACCAGATAGGGTTAGGGTTACACAGAGTCGGTTACATTGATAGGAGATCTTGAATATCCGCACACCTAGCTTGCCTTCCACGCCAAGAAAAGATCCTTCCGGACACGGGATGAAGTCTTAAACTTTGTATCTTCATAGTACTGGAGTCCGGCTGAAGGTATAGTTCAGCTATCCGAACACCCCCTAATCCAGGACTCCCTCAGTAGCCCCTGAACCAGGCTTCAATGACGTCGAGTCCGGCGCGCAGATTATCTTCGGCATTGCAAGGCGGGTTCCTCCTCCAAGTTCTTCAAAAAGATTGTAAACACCACAAAATAGTGTCCGGCTCTGCAAAATAAGTTTCCACATATTGCCATACAGAGAATAATATTAACACAAATCAAATCTGCTGACGTATCTCACAGTGCGTCATAACACTGCGGCCAAGCCTTCTATAAATTGTTTTCGTCGTTCCACCTCAGCCCGTATAGCGAGGCGGTTTCCTTGGCACGTCTTGTCGAAGCAGAGATCGTGTGCCCCCCTCTAATGGGATTCTCATTAATACGGATGTGGGTAACCCAACCGCGCCATTTACCGCGGCGTTTGGGAGGCAAGTGAGTTTTATTAGGTAGGTGAGGACGCCTAACCATACCTGCTTATAAGGGATAAGGATTCCCCCTTTTAACCTACGCCTCCTTCCTCCTTCGCCAATCTATCTCTCGCACACTCAAGCTCCAGCGCCCAAGTCCGCTCTCCTCCCTCAACCTTCTCCAACAATGTCCGGAGCGGGAGGCAAGTGGATGGTCTCCTCCGTTACGGAGGCTCAAGTAAAAAGGCTAAGGAAAGCCGGATACTTATCCAAGGATATCCCACATCGGCTTGCTGATAAGGGGCAGCTTCTTCCTACCCCAAGGCCCCATGAGAGGGTGGTTTTTCTCCCCCACTTCCTCCGCGGACTGGGCTGTCCACTTCACCCATTTGTCCGAGGGCTCATGTTCTACTACGGCCTAGATTTTCACGATCTGGCCCCGAACTTCGTCCTCAACATCTCGGCGTTTATCGTCGTGTGTGAGGCCTTTCTCCGCGTCTGCCCCCACTTCGGCCTCTGGCTCAAGACCTTCATCGTCAAGCCCAAGGTGGTGTCCGGCACCCAGGCGGAGTGCGGAGGCGCTATGGTTGGCAAGATAGCCAACGTCCTCTGGTTCGATGGCTCCCTCGTGGAGTCCCTAAAGGGGTGGCAGGCAGGGTGGTTTTACATCACCGAGCCCCGCGACCCGAAATGGATCACGGCCCCTGAGTTCAGATCCAGACCCCCCACGCGGCTCATGTCCTGGAAAGAGACAGGCCTGTTGTGGGGCAACGAGGAAGAAGTGACTGGGTTGCAAACATGCATCCAGTCCCTAGTGGACAAGCCAATCCGGCTTGCCAACATAGTCCAGGTCATGCTCGTTCGCCTGATCCTCCCGTGCCAAGAACGGGATTTTACTTTGTGGGAATTCGACCCGGCGCAGCACCAGACCCTCAGTAGGCTCTTTGACACGACGTATGAAGACGTCTGGAAGGTGCTAACCAAAGGCGCCGAGTCCCCCACATCCGCCTCCGAGGATCGCGGATACAGCTCGCAGCGTATTGCCGGCGAGGTGAGCTATCTATACCTTTGACAGGTTTGTTAAGCTCTTCTTCATAGATTATCTCTATGCGGGATCTAAGCCCCCTTTTACCTTTGACAGGCTTGGCTGGAGATATCCGGACCAATTAATTGTCCGGCTCCTCTGCCCGAAGACCCGACCCCAGCTCTCTTGGTGAAGCTAATGGCTCCGGCACCTTACGTGGTGCCGGAGAGGAAGGCCAAGAAGAAGAAAACCACCAGGACTCGAAAAAGTTCCCGCAACATGGTGGTGTCGGACTCGTCATCCAACGAGTCCGCAACGCCCTCCTCTCGCGAAAACGAGGAGGAGGAACAAAGAAGCTCTCCCCCTCCAGCGAGGGGAGCAAAGAAGAAGAAGGCCGCCCCGACAGGAGAGGCCGAGGGGTCAAGGAAAAGGAAGACCCCTCCGCCGGACTACTCCCACGACGCCGAAGAGGGCGGAGAGGAGTGGCCGGACAGGACCAAGCGTCCGGCGAAATCGTAAGTATTTACACACCAGAGTAACTCATGATACCCCTTTTTTTGTGTGCGGCTTTCCCTAATATCGCACGCATTCTATGCAGCCCGCCCCGGGCCGAACTCGATGACTCGTCGAGCGGCTCCTTGGATTCGTCGGACGTGAACTCTGTTCCGCCCGCGGTTTCCCCCGCGGGGCAAACGACGCCGAAGTGGCGCCCCGCCAAGCTTCAGGGCGGGAGGAGATGGTCCTGGAGGAGCCACAAGGCAATCCTCCGGACCTCAGGAGTGAAGGGGATGAAACCCTCCAGGGCTCCAAGTCCGGCTTTGTGCCGGACACCGCGCCGGACTCGACAATCCCGGTCCGCGGCGGGTGAACTCCTTCCAAGGGGAGTAAGCCGTCCGAGCCGGCGGCCTCCGTCCAACCGGAGGCGCCGGACAATTTGCTGGAGGTGCTTGAGGGCGCCGCCATCGACGAGGAGCACCATACTGTTATGAGTACGGTGATCCAAAGGATTCAGTCCGCCAAGAGCGGACTGAATGAAGCTTGTGCTAGCCTTCTAACAGGCTTCGAGGTAAGTAAAAATGTGCCAGTTTATTTACCGCATAGACCGTAGCCCCTGATGCTCTGTTCGGTGTTCGGGAAGAAAAGCCGAATAGAGGATCTAATAATTTTCACAGGAGTCTAATAAAAAGGTCAAATACGCGTATGCAGGCTTCGCTGCTTTCCACCGCCGCACAGACTGCGCAGGTGGAAGACCTTAAAAAGGACCTCGGGCGGTCCGAGCAAGAGCTCGGCCTTGCCAAACGGCAGCTCGAGGAGAGAGAAGGTAAGAAATACCCTAAAAGGAAAGGTGCCTATAGAGAGGCTTGATTGCAGAAAGAAATAACAGGATTGTGCTGCTTATTGTAGGGGCCACAACCGAGGTGACAGCCCTGAAGCAGGCGCTGGCTGAGGCCGAGAAGAAAACGGTCGAGGAGCGCACTGAGCGAGAGAAACTTGGGGTCCAAGTCGGCGAGGTGCAGCAAGAGCTGCAAGCTCTCATGAAAAAACATGAGGGTTTGGAGCTTGAGGCGAAAACGCAAGCATCCGAGCTCGCCTCGGCCGTCGAGACCGCCAAGAATGCCAAGGCCGAAGCCCATAAGGCCCTCCAAGAGTTGGAGGATGCGAGAAAGATAGCAGCGGGTAAGGCATTCTCAATGCAAAGTAGGAATATAAAAGTAAATTACCTATTACTTACCCGAATCCGGAGTTCTCCAGGGGCGTTCTTCGATCTTCCCCGCAGCGCATCCGACGCCGCCGCGTTCTATCGAGTCGAAGAGGGCAGCTCGACGGAGAGTGTGTTCTGGTCTCAGTATTCTGAGGCCGGACACCCTGTGCCCTTGAGCGACCAGCTGAAACAGCTGGCCGAGCTCCATAAGGCGGCCGAACAAGCCATGAAGGGCTTACTAGTTCGGCTGTGGCCTGGAGAGGCCCTGCCTGGGAGCTATTTCGGGCTGGTGCGGCGGCTGGTGGAGGCCCGTCCACGGCTTGAAGTCATCAAGCGCTCCGTCTGTATTGAAGGTGCCCGGAGGGCCCTTGCCCGTGTAAGGGTACACTGGGGTAAGCTGGACGGAGAGAAGCTGGTGAAGGACGGGCCGCCGCAGGGGAAGGAGCATCGCAAGCCCGAGAACTACTACAAGGATGTTCTTGCCGGAGCCCGCCTTGTCGCGGATGAATGTACTAAGGATGTAGTATTTGAATGAACTCGCTCGTTTGTATCCTGTGCGCTGAAAACTTGTTCATATGCGCTAAGCAATGCTTGTTTAATTTAAAATATTATTTTTTGTGCGGCCGTTTATCAAAGATTGAGAGATGGCAAGTCGTTGGCTTCTGCCCCCATGCCACTAGTGCTGGGGTGTTCGGGATAAACCTGAGGGCTCTTGTTCCCATAGTTGGGTCCTTCGAGGGAGGCGCTCAGCACAGCGAACCAGGCAATCGGACTATAATGCTTGAACATTCTCACTTAGCCATAGAACGTTATAATTTTAAATTTCGGCGAAGCCCCTAGTTCGGAAGACCGAATTCGGGGCGCTATCCACGCCTTTGGCCGGACATAGCCAGCTCCTCGCTCAAAGCGGCATAAGTCTTTAAGGACTCAAAAAACCTCTCGAACAGCGACCGGTCTCGCGCCTTATCATGACAGTCTGTTTTAGCATTCTCCACTGAGGTGCTCAACCCACCTGATCTGGGGCACAATCGCAGTGGTTCTCCTAGTGCTGCCTTAGCCGATAGAGCGGAACGTAAGGTACCAAAACATAGGAGCCGGGCAAACCCAACATGTGACCAAAATCATGACTCGGAGCCGATGCATATAGTGCTATAAGTTCGGGGTGCCGCACTTGTGAAAGTGTACGGACTTCTCACAACCAGATAGAAGGGTAATGAAGCCTCTGGCGTGGTTTGCCGTACCATGGTGTATGGGTGCAATCATGTTATTTAATAAACATATATATATATATATATATATATATATATATATATATATATATATATATATATATATAAAAGAAGATAATGCAAAAGATAGACAAAAAGCTATGCATTGTTTATAAGGAGGCTATTTATCAAAGCTGAACAATACAAGTAGTGCGATAGGCAAAAAAGATATTAGACTATTTAACATGTCCTGGCCAGGCGCAGGCCGCGAAGTTTAGAAACAGATATATCGCTCGAAATAGAGACCACCTGAGAATTCCGGAGTGCGGCGTAGCTTTGTCTGCTTTCCTGGGTCTTGCATCGTTTGTGCGGCAACACTGCCGGACAGGTATCCAGAGTATGGAGTCCTGAAAGTAAAAGAAGTGCGGCAGCCCCTAGTACGTTTAACGCCGTATCTTAGGCATGCCGTTTAATGTGCCCCTCCCCCCGTGCCCATGGAATTTTAAGGGCATAATTGTGTACTCTAGGTACTGGCTCCGTTATGGTGCGATGGCTGGGGTTGGGGCCGAATTGCTACGCTTGCTCCGAACGTGCCAAACGGTCTTGTTGCAGGTTACTCCGGGCGCGCTTTGCATTGTCCGGTTTTTTAATGGCCGGACTGGAGTGTTGCCTTGAGAGGCTGCTTTGTACTTCCGCCGCGAGGGCCGCCGTGTGCTCCTCCGTACGGATGGAGCGTTCGGTGTTTCCGCTGACCGTGATTACTCCTCGAGGGCCTGGCATCTTGAGCTTGAGATATGCATAGTGCGGGACCGCATTGAATTTAGCGAATGCGGTTCGTCCAAGCAGGGCATGATAGCCACTGCGGAACGGGACTATATCGAAGATTAACTCTTCGCTTCGGAAGTTATCCGGAGATCCGAAGACCACATCAAGTGTTATCGAGCCTGTGCAATTGGCCTCTACACCTGGGATGACGCCTTTAAAGGTCGTCCTTGTGGGCTTAATCCTTGAAGGATCTATGCCCATTTTCCACACTGTATCCTGATAAAGCAGGTTCAGGCTACTGCCGCCGTCCATGAGGACTCTTGTGAGGTGAAATCCGTCCACGATTGGGTCAAGAACCAATGCGGCGAAACCGCCGTGACGGATGCTACTGGGGTGGTCCGTCCGATCGAAGGTGATCGGACAGGAGGACCATGGGTTGAACTTTGGGGCGACTGGCTCCATCGCGTATACGTCCCGTAGCGCACGCTTCCTCTCCCGCTTGGGAATGTGTGTTGCGTATATCATGTTCACCGTCTGCACTTGTGGGGAAACCCTTTGTGTCCATTGTTGTTCGGCGGCCTGGGCTCCTCCTCGTCATCGCTATTCAGCCCCTTGTCTTTGCGTTCGGCTCTTAACTTGCCTGCCTGCTTGAACACCCAACAGTCCCTGTTGGTGTGATTGGCTGGCCTTTCGGGGGTGCCGTGAATCTGGCATGGGCGATCGAGTATCCGGTCCAAACTGGACGGGCCCTGGGTATTCTTTTTAAACGGCTTTTTCCGCTGACCGGATTTATAGCCTCTGAATCCGGCATTTACTGCCGTATCCTCATTGCTGTCACTGCTGACGCGGCGCTTTTGCTTATTCCGGCGTGACCTGCCACTTTTATCCTTGGTATCCGAATTACCGTGCTTCTTCGATAAGTTGTTGCTGCGAGCCAGCCAGCTGTCTTCGCCCGCGCAAAAGCGGGTCATGAGTGTCGTGAGGGCTGCCATGGATTTCGGCTTTTCCTGTCCCAGGTGCCGGGCAAGCCATTCGTCGCGGATGTTATGTTTGAAAGCTGCTAGGGCCTCTGCATCCGGACAATCGACTATCTGATTTTTCTTTGTTAGGAACCGTGTCCAGAATTGCCTGACCGATTCTTCTGGCTGCTGGATTATGTGGCTTAGGTCGCTGGCGTCCGGTGGCTGCACATAGGTCCCCTGAAAGTTGTCGAGGAATGCGGCCTCCAGGTCCTCCCAAGAACCGATTGAGTCTGCTGGGAGGCTATTGAGCCAGTGCCGGGCTGGGCCCTTGAGCTTAAGGGGCAAATATTTGATGGCGTGCAAGTCATTGCCACGTGCCATGTGGATGTGGGGGAGATAGTCCTCAATCCATACTGCCGGATCTGTCGTACCATCGTACGACTCGATATTGACGGGTTTGAAACCCTCTGGGATTCTATGATCCATTACTTCGTCTGTGAAGCATAGTGGGTGTGCGGCGCCTCTGTACTGGGCTATGTCACGACGCAGTTCGGAAGATCTGTGCCTGTTGTGTTCGGCCCGGCCGGATTTACTGTGTCCGGAGTGAAGGTCATCACGTGTCGTCGGGCGTCCGCGCGATCCGTAGATCGATCTTGTTTGCCTTGCTTTATCCTCCACTACGTCTCGTAGGTCTGGCTCGTTTTCCCGTGCCTTATTTGAACGGCGCCGGTCCATGGCTTGTTTAGAGGTTCGGCAGGCCTCTCTGTCGCGGTCGCGAGGTGGCCGGTCTGCCATGTCATGAGCTTCCTCCTCTGATTGGGGTAGCGGCCTGCGCTTGGGATAATTTTTGGAGGGGCGCTCGAGTTCATGCTCTTCGGCCGCAAGGACTTCGGTCCATCTGTCAGCTAGCAAATCTTGATCAGCTCTAAGCTGTTGCTGCTTTTTCTTTAGGCTATTCGCCGTGGCTAGAAGCCTACGTTGAAAGCGCTCTTGTTCAGCGGGGTCTGATGGTATGACGAATTCATCGTCGCCGAGGCTTGCCTCGTCTTCGGAGGGAGGCATGTAATTATCATCCTCAACCTCCTGCTCTGCCGCTCTCTCGTAAGGGCTGGCTTTTTCATCTTCCTGCGCCGAATCTTGCTGGTTTTGGTGTTCGTCGGCGCTGTCCGGGGTAGTATTATCTCCCGTGCCAGAATCACCGTTTCTGCTGTGGTGGGATTTAGAGCGGCGCCGTTGGCGCCGGCGTTTTGGCGGCTTTTTCGAGGTGCCGTCCTCCGCAGTTCCCTCGCCATCTCCATCCTTTGGAGCATCCACCATGTATATATCATATGACGAGGTGGTGGTCCAGCGCCCTATAGGTGCTGGTTCTTGTTCGTCTCCTCCTTTGTCGTCCATACCGTCGAAGTCTTCGGAGCCGAAGTCAAGCATGTCGGTTAAGTCATCGACAGTGGCTATTAAGTGGGTGGTGGGTGGGCTTTGAATTTCTTCGTCGTCCGAATCCTAACATCACAGGCCATAGTCCGGCCTGGGCTCTCCTGATAAAGAGAGAGACTTGAGAGAATTCAGAATATCACCGAAAGGTGAGCACTGAAAGATGTCCGCGGCGGTGAACTCCATTACAGGTGCCCAATCAGACTCGATCGGCAGGGGCACGGAAGGCCCGGAGTTCGGAGAGGAGTCCGGCTCCTCGGAGTCATGAGCCATGCGGAGTGCGGGGCTGGCGTTCGGCTCGATCGCCTTTGAGATCGCAGCCCCTGAGGTGACGTCCAACCGTTCATCCTCGGAGAACGAGGCGGGCTCCGAGTCAAGGATCGGGGCCGGAGCGTGTGCGGCCTCCAGGGCACTGTTCGGAGGCAGAGCTATATCATGCCCCTCGAAATAGTGCGGCGCGCTAGGCTGTGGCTCGAATCCGTCGAAGATCAAGTCTCCGCGGATGTCCGCCGTGTAGTTTAAGCTTCCAAACCCGACTTGATGGCTAGGGGCGTAGCTTTCGATCTGCTCCAAATGACCAAGCGAATTGGCCCGCAGAGCGAAGCCGCTGAAGACGAAGATCTGTCCGGGGAGGAAAGTCTCACCCTGGACCTCATCGTTGTTGATGATCAAAGGAGCCACCGGGCCTAAAAGCGACGACACAGAGGAACTCTCAATGAAAGCACCAATGTCGGTGTCAAAACCGGCGGATCTCGGGTAGGGGGTCCCGAACTGTGCGTCAAGGTTGGATGGTAACAGGAGACAAGGGACACTTTATTTTACCCAGGTTCGGGCCCTCTCGATGGAGGTAAAACCCTACTCCTGCTAGATTAATATTGATGATATGGGTATTACAAGAGTAGATCTACCACGAGATCAAGGATGCTAAACCCTAGAAGCTAGCCTATGGTATGATTGTGTATGATGATGGTTGTCCTACAGACTACAACCCTCCGGTTTATATAGACACCGGATAGGGTTAGGGTTACACAGAGTCGGTTACATTGATAGGAGATCTTGAATATCCGCACACCTAGCTTGCCTTCCACGCCAAGAAAAGATCCTTCCGGACACGGGGCGAAGTCTTCAACTTTGTATCTTCATAGTCCTGGAGTCCGGCTGAAGGTATAGTTCGGCTATCCGAACACCCCCTAATCCAGGACTCCCTCAGTTACTTTATACATGTGATTTACCTCTATTATAGATCCTCGAGTTCTGTGTGTGTCAACATACCGATCCAGGGATGACACTTAAGCACAGAGATTTGAACGTCTAAGGTCGGGTCGCTACAGTTAGTTAGTTCATTTAGCCATTCCAGGATCAAATGATAGTACCTATTTATTGGCCATTTCTTCTTCCCTTTTGCGAATAGAGATGTGGATTTATATCCAAACAAACTCAATATCTAAAAACGAGTTGTAGGTGTGTCGCCGCCGCTCCACTGTCGAAGAGGGCTTGACATTGTATCGTGCTTAGGGAAGCTATGGTGCTAAGGTCCAGTTGGACCAATACCTCGGACAAAAAATCATCGTCGTAGAAGCCTTATGTAGATCAAAAAACCCAAAGCCAAAGAATCCCTTAAACAAGCCTTTAGCCAACTTCGTAGCGATGGCAGAGTGAGCATCGATGCGATGGATGTTGGGGACATAGTAATTACGAAATTTTCCTACGCACACACAAGATCATGGTGATGCACAACAACGAGAGGGGAGAGTGTGTCCATGTACCCTCGTAGACCGAAAGCGGAAGCGTTAGCACACCGCGGTTGATGTAGTCGTACGTCTTCACGATCTGACCGATCAAGTACCGAACGTACGGCACCTCCGAGTTCAGCACACGTTCAGCTCGATGACGTCCCTCGAACTCTGATCTAGACGAGCTTTGAGGGAGAGTTCCGTCAGCACGACGGTGTGGTGACGATGATGATGTTCTACCGACGCAGGGCTTCGCCTAAGCACCGCTACGATATTATCGAGGTGGATTATGGTGGAGGGGGCACCACACATGGCTAAGAGATCCAAGAGATCAATTGATGTGTCTCCAAGGGGTGCCCCCCTGATACGTCTCCAACGTATCTATAATTTTTTATTGCTCCATGCTATATTATCTACTGTTTTGGACTATATTGGGCTTTATTTTCCACTTTTATATTATTTTTGGGACTAACCTATTAACCGGAGGCCCAGCCCAGAATTGCTGTTTTTTGCCTATTTCAGAGTTTCGGAGAAACAGAATATCAAACGGAGTCCAAACGGAATGAAACCTTCGGGAACGTGATTTTATCATCAGATAAGACCCAGGAGACTTGGACCCTCTGTCAACAAAGCCTCGAGGCAGCCACGAGGGTGGCCCTAGGGCGCGCCCCTTGCCTCGTGGGCCCCTCGGAGCTCCACCGACGTACTTCTTCCTCCTATATATACCTACGTACCCCCAAACGATCGGAAACGGAGCCAAAAACCTAATTCCACGGTCGCAACCTTCTGTACCCATGAGATCCCATCTTGGGGCCTGTTCCGGAGCTCCATCGGAGAGGTCCGTCATCACGGAGGGCTTCTACATCATCCTAGCCCCTCCGATGAAGTGTGAGTAGTTCACCTCAGACCTACGGGTCCATAGTTATTAGCTAGATGGCTTATTCTCTCCTTTTGGATCTCAATACAATGTTCTCCCCGTCTCTTGTGGAGATCTATTCGATGTAATCTTCTTTTTGCGGTGTGTTTGTTGAGGCCGATGAATTGTGGGTTTATGATCAAGTCTATCTATGAATAATATTTGAATCTTCTCTGAATTCTTTTATGTATTATTGGTTATCTTTGCAAGTCTCTTCGAATTATCAGTTTGGTTTGGCCAACTAGATTGGTTTTTCTTGCCATGGGAGAAGTGCTTAGCTTTGGGTTCAATCTTGCAGTGTCCTTACCCAGTGACAGAAAGGGCAGCAAGGCACGTATAGTATTGTTGCCATCGAGGATAACAAGATGGGTTTTTTTATCATATTGCATGAAACTATCCCTCTACATCATGTCATCTTGCTTAAGGCGTTACTCTGTTTTTAACTTAATACTCTAGATGCATGCTGGATAGCGGTCGATGAGTGGAGTAATAGTAGTAGATGCAGGCAGGAGTCGGTCTACTTGTCTCGGACGTGATGCCTATATACATGATCATACCTAGATATTCTGATAACTATGCTCAATTCTGTCAATTGCTCAACAGTAATTTGCTCACCCACCATAGAATACTTATGCTCTTGAGAGAAGCCACTAGTGAAACCTATGGCCCCCGGGTCTATTTTCCTCATATTAATCTCCATCACTTTAATCTTGCTTGCTTTCTACTGCCTTTTTACTTTTCACTTTGCATCTCTATATCAAAAATACCAAAAATATTATCTATCATCTCTATCAGATGTCACCCCCGTAAGTGACCGTGAAGGGATTGACAACCCCTAATCACGTTGGTTGCGTGGAGCTATTGTTTTTGTGTAGGTACGAGGGACTCGAGCATAGCCTCCTACTGGATTGATACCTTGGTTCTCAAAAACCGAGGGAAATACTTACGCTACTTTGCTGCATCATCCTCACCTCTTCGGGGAAATCCAACGCAGTGCTCAAGAGGTAGCAAGAAGAATTTCTAGCGCCGTTGCCGGGGAGGCTTACGCAAGGTCAAGTCAAGATTTGGACTCCGGACAACGAGCCATTTCTGGTGCCGTTGCCGGGGAGTCTGCGCAAAAGTCAACATACCAAGTACTCATCACAATCCCTATCTCCCGCATTACATTAGTTGCCATTTGCCTCTCGTTTTCATCTCCCCCACTTCACCCTTGCCGTTTTATTCGCCCTCTCTTTCTGTTTGCCTTTTTCCCGTTCGTCTTTGGCTTGCTCGTGTGTTGCATTGCTTGTTTGTCGCGATGGCTCTTCCTAGATTTGGTGATCTCCACCTTAAAAAACTAGAAGAGATTGAAAACAACGTCAGGAAGTTTATGGTTTTGTAATTTGAGCATAATAATTTCTTTAGAAATGAGCTTAAGGAACAAAAAAATTTTATGAGCTATATGAACAAAGAGCTCGATGATATGTCTAAGGAATTTGATGGTGTAAGATCTCAAATTGCTCATCTTGAAAAATTAACTGCCGAAATTTCGGATATGCAAGCTACCTTAGTCAATAAGATGGCTGCTAAACCAGATTCCTATGAAAATCAAGATGAAGATCTAAAAGTTATTGATGTGTCCCCTATTAAATCTTTGTTTTGCAATATAAATCTTGATAAAACTGAATATGATCTTCCTTTACCTAGAAGGCGTTCCAAAAATTTGAAGTATTTAGATCTTGATGATGAAATTGATAAACGTGGGATTGAAAGAAATAAAAATCTAGATGTTGCTAAACCCACTATTTGGATCTCAAGGAATTTAATTATGAAACTTGCTCTTTAATTGATTGTATTTCCTTGTTGCAATCCGTGCTAAATTCTCCTCATGCTTATAGTCAAAATAAAGCCTTTACTGAACATATCGTTGATGCCTTGATGCAATCCTATGAAGAAAAACTTGAGTTGAAAGTTTCTATCCCTAGAAAACTTTATGATGAGTGGGAACCTACTATTAAAAAACAAAATTAAATATTATGAGTTTTATGCTTTGTGTGATTTGGGTGCTAGTGTCTCCACTATTCCCAAAACTTTGTGTGATTTACTAGATTTCCATGATTTTGATGATTGCTCTCTAAACTTGCATCTTGCGAATTCCACTATTAAGAAACCTATGGGAAGAATTAATGATGTTCTTATTGTGGCAAATAGGAATTATGTGCTCGTAGATTTTGTCGTTCTTGATATAGATTGCAATCCTTCTTGCCCTATTATTCTCGATAGACCTTTCCCTAGAACGGTTGGTGCAATTATTGATATGAAGGAAGGGAGTATTAGATTTCAATTTCCATTAAAAAAGGGCATGGAACATTTCCCTAGGAAGAAAATTAAATTACCATATGAATCTATCATGAGAGCCACTTATGGATTGCCTGCCAAAGATGGCAATACCTAGATCTATCCTTGCTTTTATGCCTAGCTAGGGGCGTTAAACGATAGCGCTTGTTGGGAGGCAATCCAATTTTTTTTGCTTCTGTTTAGGAATAAATAATCCATCTACCTTCTGTTTAGATGTGGTTTTGTGTTTTAATTAGTGTTTGTGCCAAGTTAGACCTATAGGATCTTCTTGGATGATAGTTATTCGATCTTGCTGTAATTTCCAGAATCTTTCTGTTCACGAAAACAATTGTTAAAAATCACTAGAACGTGATAAAATACTGATTCCAATTGCTACTGATCAATAAACAAATTGTCTAGGTCGTCCTATTTTGGTAGATTTTTTGGAGTTGCAGAAGTTTGTGTTAGTTACAGATTACTATAGACTGTTCTGTTTTTGACAGATTCTGTTTTAAAGAATGAGTTCATTGCAGTACCTTGAAGTGGTCTTTTGTTTTCTTTCGCTAACGGAGCACACGAGATTTCTGTTGAGTTTTGTGTTGTGAAGTTTTCAAGTTTTGGATGAAATCTTTTTGATGGATTATGGAGCAAGGAGTGGCAAGAGCCTAAGCTTGGGGATGCCCATGGCACCCCCAAGATAATCCAAGGACACCAAAAAGTCAAAGCTTGGGGATGCCCCTGAAGGCATCCCCTCTTTCGTCTACTTCCATTGGTAATTTTACTTGGAGCTATATTTTTATTCACCACATGATATGTGTTTTGCTTGGAGCGTCTTGTATTATTTGTGTCTTTGTTTGTTAGTGTGCCACAATCATCCTTGCTGTACACACCTTTTGAGAGAGCCATACATGAATTGAAATTTGATAGAATACTCTATGTGCTTCACTTATATCTTTTGAGCTTTATAGTTTTGCTCTAGTGCTTCACTTATATCTTTTAGAGCATGGTGGTAGATTTGTTTTAAAGAAACTATTGATCTCTCATGCTTCACTTAGATTATTTTGAGAGTATTTAATAGCATGGTAATTTGCTCAATAATAATAATAAACTTGGTATTCAAAGATTTGTAAAACTTTCTTTTGAGTGCATTGAATACTAAGAAAAGTTTGATGATTGATAATTGTTTTGAGATATGGAGGTGATAATAATATCAAAGTCGTGCTAGTAGAGTAATTGTGAATTTGAGAAGTGCTTTTGTTGAAGTTGGCAAGTCCCGTAGCATGCACGTATGGTAAACGTTATGTAACAAACTTGAAACATGAGGTGTTATTTGATTGTCCTCCTTATGAGCGGCGGTCGGGGACGAGCGATGGTCTTTTCCTACCAATCTATCCCCCTAGGAGCATGCGCGTAATGCTTTGGTTTTTGATGACTTGTAGATTTTTGCAATAAGTATATGAGTTCTTTATGACTAATGTTGAGTCCATGGATTATATGCACTCTCACCCTTCCATCATTGCTAGCCTCTTCGGTACCGTGCATTTCCCTTTCTCACATTGAGAGTTGGTGCGAACTTCGCCGGTGCATCCAAACCCCCTGATATTATACGCTCTTTCACACATAAACCTCCTTATATCTTCCTCAAAATAGCCACCATACCTACCTATTATGGCATTTCCATAGCCATTCCGAGATATATTGCCATGCAACTTTCTACCATTCCGTTCATCATGACACATCCATCATTGTCATATTGCTTAGCATGATCATGTAGTTGACATAGTATTCATGGCAAAGCCACCGTTCATAATTTTTCATACATGTCACTCTTGATTTATTGCATATCCCGGTACACCGTAGGAGGCATTCATATAGAGTCATACCTTGTTCTAGCATCGAGTTGTAATCATTGAGTTGTAAATAAATAGAAGTGTGATGATCATCATTTTCTAGAGCATTGTCCCAAGTGAGGAATAAAAAAAAGAGAAAGGCCATAAAAAAAGAGAAGGCCCAAAAAATATAAATAATAAAAAATGAGAGAAAAAGAGAGAAGGGGCAATGTTATTATCCTTTGCCACACTTGTGCTTCAAAGTAGCACCATAATCATCATGATAGAGAGTCTCTTGTTTTGTCACTTTCATATACTAGTGGGAATTTTTCATTATAGAACTTGGCTTGTATATTCCAACAATGGGCTTCCTCAAATGCCCTAGGTCTTCATGAGCAAGAAAGTTGGATGCACACCCACTTAGTTTCTTTCATTGAGCTTTCATACATTTATAGCTCTAGTGCATCCGTTGCATGGCAATCCCTACTCCTTGCATTAATCAATCGATGGGCATCTCTATAGCCTGTTGATTATCCTCGTTGATGTGAGACTTTCTCCTTTTTTGTCTTCTCCACATAACCCCCATCATCATATTCTATTCCACCCATAGTGCTATATCCATGGCTCGCGCTCATGTATTGCGTGAAGGTTTATGAGTTTGAGATTATTAAAGTATGAAACAATTGCTTGGCTTGTCATCGGGGTTGTGCATGATGAGAGCATTCTTGTGTGACGAAAATGGAGCATGACTAAACTATATGATTTTGTAGGGATGAACTTTCTTTGGCCATGTTACTTTGAGATGACATAATTGCTTTGTTAGTATGCTTGAAGTATTATTATTTTTATGTCAATATGAACTTTTTTCTTGAATCTTTCGGATCTGAATATTCATACCACAATTGAGAAGATTTACATTGAAATTATGCCAAGTAGCACTCCGCATCAAAAATTCTCTTTTTATCATTTACCTACTCGAGGACGGGCAGGAATTAAGCTTGGGGATGCCAAATACGTCTCCAACGTATCTATAATTTTTTATTGCTCCATGCTATATTATCTACTGTTTTGGACTATATTGGGCTTTATTTTCCACTTTTATATTATTTTTGGGACTAACCTATTAACCGGAGGCCCAGCCCAGAATTGCTATTTTTTTGCCTATTTCAGAGTTTCGGAGAAACAGAATATCAAACGGAGTCCAAACGGAATGAAACCTTCGGGAACGTGATTTTCTCATCAGATAAGACCCACGAGACTTGGACCCTCCGTCAAGAAAGCCTCAAGGCGGCCACAAGGGTGGGGGCGCGCCCACCCCCCTAGGGCGCGCCCCCTGCCTCGTGGGCCCCTCGGAGCTCTACCGACGTACTTCTTCCTCCTATATATACCTACGTACCCCCAAACGATCAGATACATAGCCAAAAACCTAATTCCACCGCCGCAACCTTCTGTACCCACGAGATCCCATCTTGGGGCCTGTTCCGGAGCTCCGCTGGAGAGGGCCTTCATCACGGAGGGCTTCTACATCATCCTAGCCCCTCCGATGAAGTGTGAGTAGTTCACCTCAGACCTACGGGTCCATAGTTATTAGCTAGATGGCTTCTTCTCTCTTTTTGGATCTCAATACAATGTTCTCCCCCTCTCTTGTGGAGATCTATTCAATGTAATCTTCTTTTTGCGGTGTGTTTGTTGAGACCGATGAATTGTGGGTTTATGAGTCTATCTATGAAAAATATTTGAATCTTCTCTGAATTCTTTTATGTATGATTGGTTATCTTTGCAAGTCTCTTCGAATTATCAGTTTGGTTTTGGCCTACTAGATTGGTTTTTCTTGCCATGGGAGAAGTGCTTAGCTTTGGGTTCAATCTTGCGGTGTCCTTACCCAGTGACAGAAAGGGCAGCAAGGCACGTATAGTATTGTTGCCACCGAGGATAACAAGATGGGGTTTTTATCATATTGCATGAAACTATCCCTCTACATCATGTCATCTTGCTTAAGGCGTTAGTCTGTTTTAACTTAATACTCCAGATGCATGCTGGATAGCGGTCGATGAGTGGAGTAATAGTAGTAGATGCAGGCAGGAGTCGGTCTACTTGTCTCGGACCTGATGCCTATATACATGATCATACCTAGATATTCTGATAACTATGCTCAATTCTGTCAATTGCTCAACAGTAATTTGTTCACCCACCATAGAATACTTATGCTCTTGAGAGAAGCCACTAGTGAAACCTATGGCCCCCGGGTCTATTTTCCTCATATTAATCTCCATCACTTTAATCTTGCTTGCTTTCTACTTTGCCTTTTTACTTTTTACTTTGCATCTTTATCATAAAAATACCAAAAATATTATCTTATCATATCTATCAGATCTCACCCCCGAAAGTGACCGTGAAGGGATTGACAACCCCTAATCGCGTTGGTTGCATGTAGATATTGTTTTTGTGTAAGTATGAGGGACTCGAGCGTATCCTCCTACTGGATTGATACCTTGGTTCTCAAAAACTGAGGGAAATAATTACGCTACTATGCTGCATCATCCTCTCCTCTTCGGGGAAATCCAACGCAGTGCTCAAGAGGTAGCACCCCCTCCCCGTATATAAAGGAGTAGAGGAGGGGGAGGGCCGGCCCTCTCTATGGCGCGCCCTAGGGGAGTCCAACTCCCACCGGGAGTAGGATCCCCCCTTTCCTAGTAGAACTAGGAGCCCTTCCAAGTAGTAGGAGTAGGAGAGAAGGAAAGGGAAAAGAGAAGAGAAGGAAGGAGGGGGCGCAGCCCCTCCCCCTAGTCCAATTCGCACTAGGCCTTGGGGGGCGCACATCCTCCCATCTCTCTTTCCCCTAAAGCCTAATAAGGCCCATATACTCCCTGGCGAATTCCCGTAACTCTTCGGTACTCCGATAAATACCCGAATCACTCGGAACCTTTCCGATGTCCGAATATAGTCGTCCAATATATTGATCTTTACGTCTCGACCATTTTGAGACTCCTCGTCATGTCCCCGATCTCATACGGGACTCCGAACTACCTTCGGTACATCAAAACACATAAACTCATAATACAAATCGTCGCCGAATGTTAAGCGTGCGGACCCTACGGGTTCGAGAACTATGTAGACATGACCTAGACACGTCTCCGGTCAATAACCAACAGCGGAACTTGGATGCTCATATTGGATCCTACATATTCTATGAAGATCTTTATCGGTCAAACCGCATAACAACATACGTTGTTCCCTTTGTCATCGGTATGTTACTTGCGCGAGGTTCAATCGTCGGTATCTCAATACCTATTTCAATCTCGTTACCGGCAAGTCTCTTTACTCGTTCCATAATACATCATCCCACAACTAACTCATTAGTTGCATTGCTTGCAAGGCTTATAGTGATGTGCATTACCGAGAGGGCCCAGAGATACGTCTCCGACAATCGGAGTGACAAATCCTAATCTCGAAATACGCCAACTCAACAAGTACCTCCGGAGACACCTGTAGAGCACCTTTATAATCACCCAGTTACGTTGTGACGTTTGGTAGCACACAAAGTGTTCCTCCGGTAAACGGGAGTTGCATAATCTCATAGTCATAGGAACATGTATAAGTCATGAAGAAAGCAATAGCAATATACTAAACGATCAAATGTTAAGCTAACGGAATGGGTCAAGTCAATCACATCATTCTCTATTGATGTGATCCCGTTAATCAAATGACAACTCATGTCTATGGCTAGGAAACTTAACCATCTTTGATTCAACGAGCTAGTCAAGTAGAGGCATACTAGTGACACTTAGTTTTGTCTATGTATTCACACATGTACTAAGTTTCCGATTAATACAATTCGAGCATGAATAATAAACATTTATCATGAAATAAGGAAATAAATAATAACTTTATTATTGCCTCTAGGGCATATTTCCTTCAACGGAGAGGGGCACGAACCAGCACGGAGCAATTTTTCACGTCAAAGAGATGCTCAAGGGAAGAAAAGGAGGACATAGCCTCATTTCTACCACAAGAACAACTAGGGGAACATCACAATGATCCCCAAGGCTCGACCTTCCACTGTCAAAGTCGTTGGATGCCCGTAAAACCAGTGCCACAAAAGAGCATAAAGAAGATGAAGACCATGACCTCAATACCTACAGCAAGACACAACAAGCACCCGCCCAGATCCGAAGGACCCAACAGGGCGTAGACACCTCCTCCAAAGTCCAACACTAGTAGTTGAAAAAAACACTACTTTGGCAAGCGATCTAGAGGAAGCTTATTTGCCGCCGCCATTGCAACCGTCGAAGCCAGAGCCATGGAGAGCCAAAGACCTAACAAAGACACTACATTATTAAACACATGGGAAACAAAGTCCTGGGGTCCCCCTCCCTCCACCATCACTGAATCAACCGGTGAAGTTAAGGAAACCCAGTAACCCGCAATATATGGGGCCACTTCCTTACATGCGGCGGCTAGGTCCCATGTCAAATGGGAAACAAATTAGTAACACAAAATTTTGAAGCTTTATTCGCCATTTCCCATTGACAAGCTATAACAATCAAGAGAGGGATAAGGTTTGATGATATAACGCGTTATATCCATTTGACATGTGATAAACTGCCATCCCAGTGAGGGTTCGGGCGGGATTTATCTCTTGGGCACTAGCAGTAGAATCCCGTTAAATTTCCTTTTCATCTTCCCATCAAACTTCCATGGGCTTCTTTGTAACAAGTAGTCATCAAACCCAGGGCTCATGTTGAGGATTTCCAATGCTTTTTTTATGAAATTATGAATGAAAAGTTACCCTTTCTAAAAGAATCTGTCTTGTTGGCATCTAGTATGTTTAACCTACAAAAAACATACCATGTTACATAACAAGTATGACCAATATGACATCGTAAGGCCATGTAAATGTTGGTTCCAAAAGTGGTATATGAAGTGCACTTATGTTATCATCAATAAATTATAGAGCGCTGCGACATTTGATACAAGCACAAGATAAATCAGACGTGGTTACACATTTTGATTTACAGAAGATTCATAGGAGTTTTAGAAGACTAGATCCTTAGACATCTTTCGCCATACAGGTTATTTGATTCGTACAATTGAATAATATAGTGTTTCTTCTAAGGTATTTTCACAATATGGATCAGGACTATTATAAAGATTCACTAAAAGTACTAAAAACCTCAAACATAATAAAAATGGCATTGAGGTCCATGAAAAAACCATTGCCTCGGTGAGAGATTTGGAGGAAGCTTATTTGAAAATGCCAATGCAGCCTTTGAGGCAAAAGCCAAGGAGAGCCAAAGACCTAATAGAGACACTACATTAATAAACACGTGCAAAAACAAAGTCTCGGGCTCCCCCATCACTCCGTCATTATCGAATCAATCAGTCAAGTTAAGGAACCCCATAACGTGCAGTATATGGGCCCCCTTCCTCACGTGTATCGGCTAGGTCATGGGTCGAGAGGAAACAATTCATTACATAAATGCTTGAAGCTTTATTGGCCTTTTCATATTAACTATCTATAATAATCAAGAGAGAGATATAACTGATGAACTGCCCTCATAGGGAGAGTTTGGGCGGGATTTGTCTTCTGGACACCAACAAAAAAATGATACGTCTCCAATGTATCTATAATTTATGAAGTATTCATGCCATATAATTATCCATCTAGGATGTTTTATATGCATTTATATGCTAGTTTATATGATTTTTGGGACTAACCTATTAACTTAGAGCCCAGTGTCAGTTTGTGTTTTTCCTTGTTTTGAGTACTGCAGAAAAGGAACACCAAACGGAGTCCAATTGACCTGAAAATTCACAGAGATTTTTGTTGGACCAGAAGAAGCCCACGGAGTACCGGAGATGGGCCAGAAGAGTCCCGAGGCCCCCACGAGGGCGAGGGGCGCGCCCTACCCCTGGGTGCGCCCCCTACCTCGTGGCCACCTCGGGGACCCCCCTGACTTGTTCCCGACGCCAAAAACCTCTTATACATACCCAAACTTCCAGAACATAACCTAGATCAGGAGTTCCGCCGCCGCAAGTCTCTATAGCCACCAAAAACCAATTGGGACCCTGTTTCGGCACCCTGCCGGAGGGGGATCCCTCACCGGTGGCCATCTTCATCATCCCGACGCTCTCCATGACGAGGAGGGAGTGGTTCATCCTCGGGGCTGAGGGTATGTACCAGTAGCTATGTGTTTGATCTCTCTCTCTCTCTCTCGTGTTCTTGATTTGGCAAGATCTTGAAGTATCGCGAGCTTTGCTATTATAGTTGGATCTTATGATGTTTCTCCCCCTCTACTCTCTTGTAATGGATTGAGTTTTCCCTTTGATGTTATCTTATCGGATTGAGTCTTTAAAGATTTGAGAACACTTTATGTATGTCTTGCGTAGGATACCCGTGGTGACAATGGGGTATTCTATTGATCAACTTGATGTATGTTTTGGTGATCAACTTGCGGGTTCAGTGACCTTCTGAACTTATGCATAGGGGTTGGCACACGTTTTCGTCTTGACTCTCCGGTAGAAACTTTGGGGCACTCTTTGAAGTTCTTTGTGTTGGTTGAATAGATGAATTTGAGATTGTGTGATGCATATCGTATAATCATACCCGCGGATACTTGTGGTGACATTGGAGTATCTAGGTGGCATTAGGGTTTTGGTTGATTTGTGACTTAAGGTGTTATTCTAGTACGAACTCTAGGATAGATTGAACGCAAAGAATAGCTTCGTGTTATTTTAGTACAGACTCTTGAATAGATCGACCAGAAAGAATAACTTTGAGGTGGTTTCGTACCCTACAATAATCTCTTTGTTTGTTCTCCGCTATTAGTGACTTTGGAGTGACTCTTTGTTGCATGTTGAGGGATAGTTATATGATCCAATTATGTTATTATTGTTGAGAGAACTTGCACTAGTGAAAGTATAACCCTAGGCCTTGTTTCAACGCATTGCAATACCGTTTGTACTCACTTTTATCATTAGTTACCTTGCTGTTTTTATATTTTCAGATTACAAAAACCTATATCCACCATCCATATTGCACTTGTTGAAGGAAATATGCCCTAGAGGCAATAATAAAGTTATTATTTATTTCCTTATTTCATGATAAAATGTTTATTATTCATGCTAGAATTGTATTACCGGAAACATAATACATGTGTGAATATATAGACAAACAGAGTGTCACTAGTATGCCTCTACTTGACTAGCTCGTTGATCAAAGATGGTTATGTTTCCTAGCCATTGACATGAGTTGTCATTTGATTAACGGGATCACATCATTAGAGAATGATGTGATTGACTTGACCCATTCCGTTAGCTTAACATTTGATCGTTTAGTATATTGCTATTGCTTTCTTCATGACATATACATGTTCCTATGACTATGAGATTATGCAACTCCCGTTTACCGGAGGAACACTTTGTGTGCTACCAAACATCACAACGTAACTGGGTGATTATAAAGGTGCTCTACAGGTGTCTCCGAAGGTACTTGTTGGGTTGGCGTATTTCGAGATTAGGATTTGTCACTCCGATTGTCGGAGAGGTATCTCTGGGCCCTCTCGGTAATGCACATCCCTTGCAAGCCTCATTAGTTGCGGGATGATGTATTACGGAACGAGTAAAGAGACTTGCTCGTAACGAGATTGAACTAGGTATTGAGATACCGACGATCGAATCTCGGGCAAGTAACATACCAATGACAAGGGGAACAACGTATGTTGTTATGCGGTCTGATCGATAAAGATCTTTGTAGAATGTGTGGGAGCCAATATGAGATTCCAGGTTCCGCAATTGGTTATTGACCGGAGACGTGTCTCGGTCATGTCTACATAGTTCTCGAACCCGTAGGGTCCGCACACTTAACATTTCAATGACAATTATATTATGAGTTTATATGTTTTGATGTACCGAAGGTTGTTCGGAGTCCCGGATGTGATTACAGACATGACGAGGAGTCTCGAAATGGTTGAGACATGAAGATTGATATATTGGAAGCCTATGTTTGGATATCGGAAGTGTTCCACGTGAAATTGGGATTTTACCGGAGTACCGGAGGGGTTACCGGAACCCCCCGGGGGTTAATGGGCCTTAGTGGGCCTTTACGGAGAAGAGGTGAGGCGACCAGGGCTCGGCCGCGCGCCCCTCCCCCTAGTCCGAATAAGACAAGGACAGGGGGGCGACGTCCCCCCCTTCCTTCCTCTCTCCCTCCTCTTTCCCCCTCCCAAGTCCTAATCGAACTAGGAAAGGGGGGAGTCCTACTCCCGGTGGGAGTAGGACTCCTCCTAGCTCCCCCCTCTCCAGGCCGGCCGCACCCCCCCCCTTGCTACTTTATATACGGGGGCAGGGGCACACTAGAGACACAACAATTGATCGTTTGATCTTTTAGCCGTGTGCGGTACCCCCCTCCACCATAGTCCACCTCGATAATACGGTAGCGGTGCTTAGGCGAAGCCCTGCGTCGGTAGAACATCATCATCGTCACCACGCCGTCGTGCTGAGCAAACTCTCCCTCAACAGTCGGCAGGATCGAAGTTCGAGGGACGTCATCGGGCTGAACGTGTGCTGAACTCGGAGGTGACGTGCGTTCGGTACTTGATCGGTCGGATCGTGAAGACGTATGACTACATCAACCGCGTTGTGCTAACGCTTCCGCTTTTGGTCTACAAGGGTACATGGACAACGCTCTCCCCTCTCGTTGCTATGCATCACCATGATCTTGTGTGTGTGTAGAATTTTTTTGAAATTACTACGTTCCCCAACAGTGGTATCAGAGACAGGTTTTATGCGTAAATGTCATTTGCACGAGTAGAACACAAGTGCGTTGTGGGAGATATAAGTGATACTTCTTACCAGCATGTTATACTTTAGTTCGGCGGTATTGTTGGATGAATCGGCCCGGACCGACATTACGCGTACGCTTACGCGAGACTGGTTCTACCGACGTGCTTTGCACACAGGTGCCTGGCGGGTGTCAGTTTCTCCAACTTTAGTTGAACCGAGTGTGGCTACGCCCGGTCCTTGCGAATGTTAAAACAACACCAACTTGACAAACTATCATTGTGGTTTTGATGCGTAGGTAAGAACGGTTCTTGATAAGCCCGTAGCAGCCACGTAAAATTTGCAACAACAAAGTAGAGGACGTCTAACTTGTTTTTGCATGGCATGTTGTGATGTGATACGGTCAAGACATGATGCTAAATTTTATTGTATGAGATGATCATGTTTTGTAACCGAGTTATCGGCAACTGGCAGGAGCCATATGGTTGTCGCTTTATTGTATGTAATGCAATCGCCCTGTAATGCTTTACTTTATCACTAAGCGGTAGCGATAGTCGTAGAAGCATAAGATTGGCGAGACGACAACGATGCTATGATGGAGATCAAGGTGTCGCGCCAGTGACGATGGTGATCATGAGAGTGCTTTGGAGATGGAGATCACAAGCACAAGATGATGATGGCCATATCATATCACTTATATTGATTGCATGTGATGTTTATCTTTTATGCATCTTATCTTGCTTTGATTGACGGTAGCATTATAAGATGATCCCTCACTAAATTATCAAAGTATAAGTGTTCTCCCTGAGTATGCAGCGTTGCGAAAGTTCTTCGTGCTGAGACACCACGTGATGATCGGGTGTGATAGGCTCTACGTTCAAATACAACGGGTGCAAAACAGTTGCACACGCAGAATACTCAGGTTAAAACTTGACAAGCCTAGCATATAACAGATATGGCCTCGGAACACGGAGACTGAAAGGTCGAGCGTGAATCATATAGTAGATATGATCAACATAGTGATGTTCACCATTGAAACTACTCCATCTCACGTGATGATCGGACATGGTTTAGTTGATATGGATCACGTAATCACTTAGAGGATTAGAGGGATGTCTATCTAAGTGGTAGTTCTTCAGTAATATGATTAATTGAACTTAAATTTATCATGAACTTAGTACCTGATAGTATCTTGCTTGTCTATGTTGATTGTAGATAGATGGCCCGTGTTGTTGTTCCGTTGAATTTTAATTCGTTCCTTGAGAAAGCAAAGTTGAAAGATGATGGTAGCAACTACACGGACTGGGTCCGTAACTTGAGGATTATCCTCATTGCTGCATAGAAGAATTACGTCCTGGAAGCACCGCTGGGTGCTAGGCCTGCTGCTGATGCAACAGACGACGTTAAGAACGTCTGGCAGAGCAAAGCTGATGACTACTCGATAGTTCAATGTGCCATGCTTTACGGCTTAGAACCGGGACTTCAACGACGTTTTGAACGTCATGGAGCATATGAGATGTTCCAGGAGTTGAAGTTAATATTTCAAGCAAATGCCCAAATTGAGAGATATGAAGTCTCCAATAAGTTCTATAGCTGCAAGATGGAAGAGAATAGTTCTATTAGTGAGCATATACTCAAAATGTCTGGGTATAATAATCACTTGATTCAACTGGGAGTTAATCTTCCGGATGATAGCGTCATTGACAGAATTCTCCAATCACTGCCACCAAGCTACAAGAGCTTCGTGATGAACAATAACATGCAAGGGATGGATAAGACAATTCCCGAGCTCTTCGCAATGCTGAAAGCTGCGGAGGTAGAAATCAAAAAGGAGCATCAAGTGTTGATGGTTAATAAAACCACCAGTTTCAAGAAAAAGGACAAAGGAAAGAAGAAGGGGAACTTCAAGAAGAACAACAAGCAAGTTGCTGCTCAGGAGAAGAAACCCAAGTCTGGACAAAGCCTGAAACTGAGTGCTTCTACTGCAAGCAAACTGGTCACTGCAAGCGGAACTTCCCCAAGTATTTGGCGGATAAGAAGGATAGCTAGGTGAACAAAGGTATATGTGATATACATGTTATTGATGTGTACCTTACTAATGCTCGCAGTAGCACCTGGGTATTTGATGCTGGTTTTGTTGCTAATATTTGCAACTCGAAACAGGGGCTACGGATTAAGCGAAGATAAGTTAAGGACGAGGTGACGATGCGTGTGGGAAATGGTTCAGAAGTCGATGTGATCGCGGTCGGCACACTACCTCTACATCTACCTTCGGGATTAGTATTAGACCTAAATAATTGTTATTTGGTGCCTGCATTGAGCATGAACATTATATCTGGATCTTGTTTAATGCGAGACGGTTATTCATTTAAATCAGAGAATAATGGTTGTTCTATTTATATGAGTAATATATTTTATGGTCATGCACCCTTGAAGAGTGGTCTATTTTTGTTGAATTTTGAAAGTGGTGATAGACATATTCATAGTATTGAAGCCAAAAGATGCAGAGTTGATAATGATAGTGCAAATTATTTGTGGCACTGCCGTTTAGGTCATACCGGTGTAAAACGCATGAAGAAACTCCATACTTATGGACTTTTGGAACCACTTGATTATGAATCACTTGGTACTTGCTAACCGTGCCTCATGGGCAAGATGACTAAAACGCCGTTCTCCAGAACTATATCGAGAGCAACAGATTTGTTTGAGATCATACATACAGATGTATGTGGTCCAATGAATGTTGAGGCTCGTGGCGGATATCGTTATTTTCTCACCCTGACAGATGATTTAAGCAGATATGGGCATATCTACTTAATGAAACATAAGTCTGAAACGTTTGAAACGTTCAAAGAATTTCAGAGTGAAGTTGAAAATCATCGTAACAAGAAAATAAAGTTTCTGCGATCTGATCGTGGAGGAGAATATTTGAGTTATGAGTTTGGTCTTCATTTGAAACAATGCGGAATAGTTTCGCAACTCACGCCACCCGGAACACCACAGCGTAATGGTGTGTCCGAACGTCGTTATCGTACTCTACTAGATATGGTGCGATCTATGATGTCTCTTACTGATTTACCGCTATCGTTTTGGGGTTATTCTCTAGAGACGGCCGCATTCACATTAGATAGGGCACCATCAAAATCCGTTGAGACGACGACTTATGAACTGTGGTTTGGCAAGAAATCAAAGTTGTCGTTTCTGAAAGTTTGGGGCTGCGATGCTTATGTGAAAAAACTTCAACCTGGTAAGCTCGAACCCAAATCGGAGAAATGTGTCTTCATAGGATACCCAAAGGAGACTGTTGGGTACACCTTCTATCACAGATCCGAAGGCAAGACTTTTGTTGCTAAATTCGGAATCTTTCTGGAGAAGGAGTTTCTCTAAAAAGAAGTGAGTGGGAGGAAAGTAGAACTTGATGAGGTAACTGTACCTGCTCCCTTATTGGAAAGTAGTTCATCACAGAAACCGGTTTCTGCGACACCTACACCAATTAGTGAGGAACTTAATGATGATGATCATGAAACTTCAGATCAAGTTGTTACTGAACCTCGTAGGTCAACCAGAGTAAGATCTGCACCAGAGTGGTACGGTAATCCTGTTCTAGAAGTTATGTTACTAGACCATGATGAACCAACGAATTATGAAGAAGCGATGGTGAGCCCAGATTCCACAAAATTGCTTGATTCCATGAAATCTGAGATGGGATCCATGTATGAGAACAAAGTGTGGACTTTGGTTGACTTGCCCGATGATCGGCAAGCAATTGATAATAAATGGATCTTCAAGAAGAAGACTCACGCTAATGGTAATGTAACTGTCTATAAAGCTCGAATTGTTGAGAAAGGTTTTCGACAAGTTCAAGGGATTGACTACGATGAACCTTCTAACCCGTAGCGATGCTTAAGTCTGTCCGAATCATGTTAGCAATTGCCGCATTTTATGATTATGAAATATGGCAGATGGATGTCAAAACTGCATTCCTGAATGGATTTCTGGAAGAAGAGTTGTATATGATGCAACCGTAAGGTTTTGTCGATCCAAAGGGAGCTAACAAAGTGTGCAAGCTCCAGCGATCCATTTATGGACTGCTGCAAGCCTCTCGGAGTTGGAATAAACGTTTTGATAGTGTGATCAAAGCATTTGGTTTTATACAGACTTTTGGAGAAGCCTGTATTTACAAGAAAGTGAGTGGGAGCTCTGTAGCATTTCTGATATTATATGTGGATGACATATTGCTGATTGGAAATGATATAGAATTTCTGGATAGCATAAAGGGATACTTGAATAAGAGTTTTTCAATGAAAGAACTCGGTGAAGCTGCTTACATATTGGGCATTAAGATCTATAGAGATAGATCAAGACGCTTAATTGGACTTTCACAAAACACTTACCTTGACAAAGTTTTGAAGAAGTTCAAAATAGATCAAGCAAAGAAAGGGCTCTTGCCTGTGTTACAAGGTGTGAAGCTGAGTAAGACTCAATGCCCGACCACTGCAGAAGATAGAGAGAAAATGAAAGATGTTCCCTATGCTTCAGCCATAGGCTCTATCATGTATGCAATGCTGTGTACCAGACCTGATGTGTACCTTGCTATAAGTCTAGCAGGGAGGTACCAAAGTAATCCAGGAGTGGATCACTAGACAGCGGTCAAGAACATCCTGAAGTACCTGAAAAGGACTAAGGATATGTTTCTCATTTATGGAGGTGACAAAGAGCTCATCGTAAATGGTTACGTTGATGCAAGCTTTGACACTGATCTGGGCGATTCTAAATCGCAAACCGGATACGTGTTTACATTGAACGGTGGAGCTATCAGTTGGTGCAGTTCTAAACAAAACGTTGTGGCGGGATCTACGTGTGAAGCGGAGTACATAGCTGCTTCGGAAGCAGCAAATGAAGGAGTCTGGATGAAGGAGTTCATATCCGATCTAGGTGTCATACCTAGTGCATCGGGTCCGATGAAAATCTTTTGTGACAATACTGGTGCAATTGCCTTGGCGAAGGAATCCAGATTTCACAAGAGGACCAAGCACATCAAGAGATGCTTCAATTCCATCGGGGATTTAGTCCAGGTGGGAGACATAGAAATTTGCAAGATACATACGGATCTGAATGTTGCAGACCTGTTGATTAAGCCTCTTCCACGAGCAAAACATGATCAACACAAAGACTCCATGGGTGTTAGAGTCATTATTGTGTAATCTAGATTATTGACTCTAGAGCAAGTGGGAGACTAAAGGAAATATGCCCTAGAGGCAATAATAAAGTTATTATTTATTTCGTTATTTCATGATAAGATGTTTATTATTCATGCTAGAATTGTATTAACCCGAAACATAATACATGTGTGAATATATAGACAAACAGAGTGTCACTAGTATGCCTCTACTTGACTAGCTCGTTGATCAAAGATGGTTATGTTTCCTAGCCATTGACATGAGTTGTCATTTGATTAATGGGATCACATCATTAGGAGAATGATGTGATTGACATGACCCATTCCGTTAGCTTAGCACACGATCGTTTAGTATGTTGTTGTTGCTTTCTTCATGACTTATACATGTTCCTATGACTATGAGATTATGCAACTCCCGTTTACCGGAGGAACACTTTGTGTGCTACCAAACGTCACAACGTAACTGGGTGATTATAAAGGTGCTCTACAGGTGTCTCCGAAGGTACTTGTTGGGTTGGCGTATTTCGAGATTAGGATTTGTCACTCCGATTGTCAGAGAGGTATCTCTGGGTCCTCTCGGTAATGCACATCACTTAAGCCTTGCAAGCATTGCAACTAATGAGTTAGTTGCGGGATGATGTATTACGGAACGAGCAAAGAGACTTGCCGGTAACGAGATTGAACTAGGTATTGAGATACCGACGATCGAATCTCGGGCAAGTAAAATACCGATGACAAAGGGAACAACGTATGTTGTTATGCGGTCTGATCGATAAAGATCTTCGTAGAATATGTGGGAGCCAATATGAGCATCCAGGTTCCGCTATTGGTTATTGACCGAAGACGTGTCTCGGTCATGTCTACATAGTTCTCGAACCCGTAGGGTCCGCATGCTTAACGTTTCGATGACAGTTATATTATGAGTTTATATGTTTTGATGTACCGAAGATTGTTCGGAGTCCCGGATGTGATCACGGACATGACGAGGAGTCTCAAAATGGTCGAGACATGAAGATTGATATATTGGAAGCCTATGTTTGGATATCGGAAGTGTTCCAGGTGAAATTGGGATTTTACCGGAGTACCGGAGGGGTTACCGGAACCCCCCCCCGGGGGTTAATGGGCCTTAGTGGTCCTTTACAGAGAAGAGGAGAGGCGGCTAGGGCTGGGCCGCACGCCCCTCCCCCTAGTCCGAATAGGACAAGGAGAGGGGGGTGCCCCCCTTCATTCCTCTCTTCCTCCTCTTTCCCCCTCCCAAGTCCTAATCCAACTAGGAAAGGGGGGAGTCCTACTCCTAGTGGGAGTAGGACTCCTCCTGGCGCGCCCCCTCTCCAGGCCGGCCGCACCCCCCTTGCTCCTTTATATACGGGGGCAGGGGGCACCCTAGAGACACAACAATTGATTGGTTGATCTTCTAGCCGTGTGCGGTGCCCCCCTCCATCATAGTCCACCTCGATAATACTGTATCGGTGCTTAGGCGAAGCCCTGCGTCGGTAGAACATCATCATCGTCACCACACCGTCGTGCTGACGAAACTCTCCCTCAACACTCGGCTGGATCGGAGTTCAAGGGACGTCATCGGGCTGAACGTGTGCTGAACTCAGAGGTGATGTGCGTTCGGTACTTGATCGGTCGGATCGTGAAGACGTCCAACTACATCAACCGCGTTGTGCTATCGCTTCCGCTCTTGGTCTACGAGGGTACGTGGACAACGCTCTCCCCTCTCGTTGCTATGCATCACCATGATCTTGTGTGTGCGTATAATTGTTTTGAAATTACTACGTTCCCCAACACTTGTATCACCATCTCTTCGCCAAACTAGTGCACCTATACAATTTACCATTGTATTGGGTGTGTTGGGGACACAAGAGACTCTTTGTTATTTGGTTGCAGGGTTGTTTGAGAGAGACCATCTTCATCCTACGCCTCCCACGGATTGATAAACCTTAGGTCATCCACTTGAGGGAAATTTGCTACTGTCCTACTAACCTCTGCACTTGGGGGCCCAACAACGTCTATAAGAAGAAGGTTGTGTAGTAGACATCACAGAACCATGTTGAATTCCTTGTTGTCTTGCAATTCAAACTTCCACGAGTTATTTTGTAATAGGTAGTCATCAAAACCAAGGGCTTGATACATCTCCGTCGTATCTACTTTTCCAAACACTTTTGCCCTTGTTTTGGATTCTAACTTGCATGATTTGAATGGAACTAACCCGGACTGACGCTATTTTCAGCAGACTTTCCATGGTGTTATTTATGTGCAGAAACAAAAGTTCTCGGAATGACCTGAAAGTCCACGGAACATCTTTTTGGAAAATAAAAAAAATACTAGAAGAAAAATCCACGTCAGGGGGCCCACACCCTATCCACGAGGGTGGGGGCCGCGCCCCCCTACCTCGTGGGCCCCCTGATGCTCCACCGACCTCAACTCCAACTCCATATATTCGTGTCCGGGGAGCAAAAAATGAGAGAGAAGGATTCATCGCGTTTTACGATACGGAGCCGCCGCCAAGCCCGTAAACCTCTTGGGAGGGCTGATCTGGAGTCCGTTCGGGGCTTCGGAGAGGGGAATCCGTCGTCGACGTCGTCATCATCGACCATCCTCCATCAGCAATTTCATGATGCTCACCGTCGTGCGTGAGTAATTCCATCGTAGGCTTGCTGGACGGTGATGGGTTGTATGGGATCTATCATATAATCGAGTTAGTTTTGTTATCGTTTGATCCCTAGTATCCACTATGTTCTGAGATTGATGTTGCTATGACTTTGCTATGCTTAATGCTTGTCACTAGGGCCCGAGTACCATGATTTCAGATCTGAACCTATTATGTTTTCATGAATATATGTGAGTTCTTGATCCTATCTTGCAAGTCTATAGTCACCTACTAAGTGTTATGATCCGGCAACCCCGAAGTGACAATAATCGGGACCACTCCCGGTGAGGACCATAGTTTGAGGAGTTCATGTATTCACTATATGTTAATGCTTTGGTCCGGTACTCTATTAAAAGGAGGCCTTAATATCCTTAGTTTCCATTAGGACCCCGCTGCCACGGGAGGGTAGGACAAAATATGTCATGCAAGTTCTTTTCCATAAGCACGTATGACTATATTCGGAATACATGCCTACATTACATTGATGAATTGGAGCTAGTTCTGTGTCACCCTATGTTATGATTGTTACATGATGAACCGCATCCGGCATAATTCTCCATCACCGATCCAATGCCTATGAGCTTCTCACATATTGTTCTTCGCTTATTTACTTTTCGGTTGCTACTGTTACAATCACTACAAAACCCAAAAATATTGCTTTTGCTATCGTTACCGTTACTTCCATATTACTTTGCTACTAAATACTTTGCTGCAGATACTAAGTTATCCAGGTGTGGTTGAATTGACAACTCAACTGCTAATACTTGAGAATATTCTTTGGCTCCCCTTGTGTCGAATCAATAAATTTGGGTTGAATACTCTACCCTCGAAAACTGTTGCGATCCCCTATACTTGTAGGTTATCAAGACTATTTTCTGGCGCCGTTGCCGGGGAGCATAGCTCTATTATTTGAGTCACTTGGGATTTATATCTGCTGGTCACTATGAAGAACTTCAAAGACTCGAAAACAACAATTTATCCCTCAACTATGAGGGAAGGTAAGGAACTACCATCTAGCTCTGCACTTGATTCACCTTCTGTTTTGAGTAAGCTTGCGACACCTAAACCTGCTTCTGCTATTCGTTCTAATATGTCGCATGTTATTGATGATGCCACTTCTGCCATGCATGATACTTATGATGAAACTACTTCTATGCTTGATACTACTGTGCCACTTGGTGAATTTCTTGATGAACAACTTGCTAGGGCTAGAGAGAATGAAATTATTGATAATATTGAAGAAAGTGATGATGAAGACTCTCCCCCTAATAAATATGAATCGCCTATTATTCCTGAGGATTATGTTTTGGAAAAAGAAGCTGCTAGAGCTATTTTAGCTTGCAATGATAGATACGAGCTCAAGAGGCTATTAGCTAAATGGAAGCAGCAATCTCTTAATGCTAGAATGAAACCTGATCCTGCTTTTGCTACTTCACCTATCTGTGTTACTGATAAGGATTATGAATTCTTTGTTGATCCTGATATAATTACTTTGGTTGAACCTGATCCTTTTTATGGCTATGAATCTGAAACTGTTGTGGCACATCTTACTAAATTAAATGATATAGCCACCCTGTTCACTAATGATGAGAAATCTCGCTACCTTTATATCCTTAAAATATTTCCATTCTCACTAAAGGGTGATGCTAAGATATGGTTTAATTCTCTTGATCTTGGTTGTGTGTGTAGTCCAGGATATGATTTATTACTTCTCTGCTAAATATTTCCCTACTCATAAGAAACAAGCTGCTTTAAGGGAAATATACAACTTTGTGCAAATTGAAGAAGAGAGTCTCCCACAAGCTTGGGGGAGGATTCTCAAATTACTTAATGCTTTGCCTGATCATCCTCTTAAGAAAAATGAAATACCTGAGATTACCTGGATAGTTGTGCTGGTTCTGTTTTTAGGGAAAGAACACCGGATGAAGCTGAAATTCTATTGAATAATATGTTGACAAATGAAAATAATTGGACACTTCCTGAGCCAGCTCCTGAGCTAATTCTTGAGCCTATTCCTAAACCAACTCCGAAGAAAAGAGGTGTACTATTTCTCAGTCCTGAAGATATGCAAGAGGCAAAAAATCTATGAAAGAAAAAGGTATAAAAGCTGAAGATGTTAAGAATTTACCTCCTATTGAAGAAATACATGGTCTTAATTTACCGCCTGTTGAAGAAATATATGATCTTAATTCATCACGTATTGAAGAAACTCATGGTCTTGATAACCCGACACAGGTAGTAAAGGTAAATTCTCTCTATAGATATGATAAAGCTGAAATCCCTCTTACTAATTTTGCTAGCCAATGCTTAGATGAGTTTGATAATTTTATTGTCAAACAAGAAAACTTTAATGCTTATTTTGGCTGACAATTGAAATACAATTCAAATATGCTTGAACACTTGGGTGATTATATGGCTAATGTTAAAGGTGAACTTAAACTCATTAGTAAACATGCTTCTATGGTTACCACTCAAGTAGAACAAGTACTTAAAGTTCGGAATGATTTGCTCAATGAAGTGAATAGTAAGAAAAATGATTATGCTATTAGAGTGGCTACTAGAACTGGTAGAATGACTCAGGAACCTTTGTATCCTGAAGGCCACCCTAAGAGAATCGAACAAAATTCTCAAAGAAATAATATTGATGCACCTGGTCCTTCTAAAAAGAAGAAAAGGAAAAATGATAGGACTTTGCATGCTTCTAGTGAACCTATTGCTGAAACACCTGAGAATCCAAATGACATCTCTATTTCTGATGCTGAAGCACAATCTGGTAATGAACATGAACCTAGTGAAAATGTTACTGATGATGTTCATAATGATGCTCAACCTAGTAATGGTAATGATGTAGAAATTGAACCTATTGTTGATCTTGATAACCCACAATCAAAGAATCAACGTTATGATAAGAGAGACTTTGTTGCTAGGAAACATGGTAAAGAAAGAGAACCATGGGTTCAGAAACCCATGCCTTTTCCTCCCAAACCATCCAAGAAAAAGGATGATGAGGATTTTGAGCGCTTTGCTGAAATGATTAGACCTATTTTCTTGCGTATGCGACTAACTAATATGCTCAAAATGAATCCTTATGCTAAGTATATGAAAGATATTGTTACTAATAAAAGAAAGATACCGGAAGCTGAAATTTCCACCATGCTTGCTAATTATACTTTTAAGGGTGGAATACCAAAGAAACTTGGAGATCCAGGAGTACCCACTATACCATGCTCCATTAAAAGAAACTATGTTAAAACTGCTTTATGTGATCTTGGAGCCGGTGTTAGTGTTATGCCTCTCTCTTTATATCGTAGACTTGATTTGAATAAGTTGACACGTACTGAAATATCTTTGCAAATGGCTGATAAATCAACTGCTATACCTGTCGGTATTTGTGAGGATGTGCCTGTTGTGGTTGCAAACGTCACTATTTTAACGGACTTTGTTATCCTTGATATTCCCGAGGACGATAGTATGTCTATTATTCTTGGAAGACCCTTTTTGAATACTGCAAGGGCTGTTATTGATTGCAACAAAAGTAATGTCACTTTTCATGTTAATGGTAATGAGCATACGGTACACTTTCCGAGGAAACAACCCCAAGTTCATAGTATCAATTCTATTGGAAAATTTCCACCGATTATTTTTGGAGGTTTTGAACTTCCTCTTCCTACTGTCAAGAAGAAATATGATATTCTTATTATTAGGGATGTGCATATCCCCGTTGAGGTAACATAGTGTTATTCGAAATTTCTCCGGTTCCATGTTAGTCGGAATGAGTTTGTTAACAAGACTTGATCAACCTTGTTAGTGGATTCCTTTTGATGAGCATGAGATGGATGAAGTTAGAAGGCACAACCTTTTGTACCCTCTCTTTACTTTCTGTTATTTAGTTGAAATAAAGTAAAAATAGTATTTTCCTGTCTGTTTTCTGAATTATCTGTGCAATATAAAAATACCCCGAAAATAAAAGTTCTCCAAATGCCCTTCCAATTTAATATGATTTTTCTGGAATATTTGAGAATATCTAGCACTGAGAACATAGCAAGGGGAGCTGGCACCTGGCCACGAGGGTGGAGGGCGCGCCCCCTGCCTCGTGGGCCCATGGTGGCCTCCTCCACTTATTCCTGCACCCAAACACTTCTTCTTCCTCCAAAAAAATCACCATCCAGCTGAAGCACGAGTTCTAGCTCATTTTGCTGCGATTTTCGATCTCCTTGCTCAAAGCACCTCTCACAAAACTGCTTGGGGGGATTGTTCCTTGGTATGTGACTCCTCCATTGGTCCAATGAGTTTTTGTTCTAGTGCTTTATTCATTGCAATTTTGTGCTGCCTAGGTGACCATGTTCTTGAGCTTGCATGTCAAATTTATATGGTTCCAAGTAGTTCTAATGCATGATATAGGCTCTAGGCACTTGTAGGAGTAGTTGCTATCAATTTTGTTGAGCTTGGTTCACTTTTTACTAAAAATTTCAGAAATTTTTTAGAGGAAGAAATGTGCTTAATAAAATGTAGCAAGGTGGTTCTTCAAGGAAGCAAGGACCCAGGCTTGCAATACGTGATGCCGACGATGAGCCACCAAGGGACGCTCCAGTGCGGCCTTGTGAATGGCCTTCAGAAAACTTTATGGAGCGAGCGGGAATCAAGTAAGAATTTAATGCATATTTGCGTAACGCTGATCTTGTGAGCTTCGAGGAAGAAAAGTGCCGCCAGTACCACTATCTCACTAGTTCCTTTGTGAGGAGGTTTGAATTTTCATCTTCACGCAAAAGGAAGATATGTTATTACTAGAGAGGAGGCAGATGAGTACGAGAGGAGGGCGTAGGTAGCTCGCCGCCATGCTGCAGCTCAGGAGGCGATAGCCGCTGCATCTCGGTACGACCCCGGCTACAACTACGGATATCCGCCAGGCCAACAGTGGCCATAGACCAACTTAGGCCAAAAGCCTAAGCTTGGGGGAGTATGTATTTCCCACCGACATTACATTCATGTTCACACACCCATTGCTAGATGTCGGTGCTCACACTCTTTCACTGTAATATCAATGCTAGTTTATTTTATTTTTTGCTCTCTTCTTGTGTGTTTGATAAACTTTAAGAAAAACCAAAAAAATTAGTAATAGCTTCTAGCTAGCTTACTTTCTTGCTGTTGTAGTAATAATTAAAAAGAAAACCCAAAAATATTTCCCGTTCTTCTTTTGCTTTTTTGGAGCTTTCCCGTGTAAATAATTTTATTTCCTTTCTTTGGGGGTCGATAGGAGAAGACCATGATTAAATTGTTGAAGTGGCTCTTATATGCATTATTGTAGATTTAACCAAGAGCCCATATTGCCTTGTCTTCTCCTGTTTATTGAATGGCCGCAGATTCCAACTTAGTCCAATGCACGTGCACTCTAATTATTATTCACATCGTTTGGTCGTGCAAGTGAAAGGCAATTATGATGATATATGATAGACTGACTGAGATGAGAAAAGCTGGTATGAACTCGACCTCTCTTGTTTTTGTAAATATGATTAGTTCATCGTTCCTGATTCAGCCTATTATGAATAAACATGTTTGCAATGACAATTAGAGATTATAGTTGCTTGTGCCATGCTTGATTAGCTATGAGTTATAATGGTTTTCCTTGCGTGTCAACATGTTATTAAAATGGTTGTGATGTGGTATAGTGGGGTGGTATCCTCCTTTGAATGATTTAAGTGATTCGACCTGGCACATGTTCACACATGTAGTTGAAACAAATCAACATAGCCTTCACGATATTTATGTTCATGGTGGATTATATCCTACTCATGCTTGCACTCAGTGTATATTAATTTTAATGCATGTTCATGACTGTTATCACTTAAATCATATCGTCAAGGTATGGTGGACTCATATGACATGCATTAAAATATCGTCAAGTATGGTGGACTCATATCAACTTGTAGAGCACCATACCTTCACTATATTAATTTTGGCACATACTACGTGTTGGGGAACGTAGTAATTTCAAAAAAATTCCTACGCACACGCAAGATCATGGTGATGCATAGCAACGAGAGGGGAGAGTGTTGTGTACGTACCCTCGTAGACCGAAGCGGAAGCGTTGACACAACGTAGAGGAAGTAGTCGTACGTTCTCCTCGCGATCCAACCGATCACAGCACCGTTACTCCGGCACCTCCGAGTTCTTGGCACACGTTCAGCTCGATGACGATCCCCGGGCTCCGATCCAGCAAAGCGTCGAGGAAGAGTTCCGTCAGCACGACGGCGTGGTGACGATCTTGATGTGTTACCGGCGCAGGGCTTCGCCTAAGCACTGCAACGATATGATCGAGGTGGAATTTGGTGGAAGGGGGCACCACACACGGCTAAGGAAAGATCTCAATGATCAATTGTGTGTCTCTGGGGTGCCCCCTGCCCCCGTATATAAAGGAGCCAAGGGGGAGGGGCTGGCCGGCCAAGCCTGGCGCGCCAGAGAGTCCTACTCCCTCTGGGAGTAGGATCCCCCCCCCAATCCTAGTTGGACTAGGATTCTCCAAGGGGGAGAGAGAGAGAGAGGGGGCGCCCACCTCTCCTAGTCCTAATAGGACTAGGGGAAGGGGGAAGGCGCGCAGCCCATGAGGGCAGCCCTCTCACCTCTCCTCCAAGGCCCATGTTGGCCCATTATGCCCCCGGGGGGTTCCGGTAACCCTCCCGGTATTCCGGTAAAATCCTGATTTCACCTGGAATGCATCCGATGTCCAAACATAGGCTTCCAATATATCATTCTTTACGTCTCGATCATTTCGAGACTCCTCGTCATGTCCGTGATCACATCCGGGACTCCGAACTCCTTCGGTACATCAAAATGCATAAACTCATAATAACTGTCATCGTAACGTTAAGCGTGCGGACCCTACGGTTCGAGAACAATGTAGACATGACCGAGACACGTCTCCGGTCAATAACCAACAGCGGGACCTGGATGCCCATATTGGCTCCTACATATTCTACGAAGATCTTTATCGGTCAGACCGCATAACAACATACGTTGTTCCCTTTGTCATCGGTATGTTACTTGCCCGAGATTCGATCGTCGGTATCCAATACCTAGTTCAATCTCATTACTGGCAAGTCTCTTTACTCTTTCCGTAATACATCATCTCGCAACTAACTCATTGGTTGCAATGCTTGCAAGGCTTTATGTGATGTGTATTACCGAGAAGGCCCTGAGATACCTCTCCGACAATCGGAGTGACAAATCCTAATCTCGAAATACGCCAACCCAATATGTACCTTCGGAGACACCTGTAGAGCACCTTTATAATCACCCAGTTACGTTGTGACGTTTGGTAGCACACAAAGTGTTCCTACGGTAAACGGGAGTTGCATAATCTCATAGTTTAAAGGAACATGTATAAGTCATGGATAAAAGCAATAGCAACATACTAAACGATCGGGTGCTATGCTAATTGAATGGGTCATGTCAATCAGATCATTCAACTAATGATGTGATCTCGTTAATCAAATAACAACTCTTTGTTCATGGCTAGAAAACATAACCATCTTTGATTAATGAGCTAGTCAAGTAGAGGCATACTAGTGACACTCTGTTTGTCTATGTATTCACACATGTATTATGTTTCCAGTTAATACAATTCTAGCATGAATAATAAACATTTATCATGATATAAGGAAATAAATAATAACTTTATTATTGCCTCTAGGGCATATTTCCTTCAGTCTCCCACTTGCACTAGATTCAATAATCTAGATTACAAAGTAATGATTCTAACACCCATGGAGTCTTGGTGCTGATCATGTTTTGCTCGTGGAAGAGGCTTAGTCAACGGGTCTGCAACATTCAGATCCGTATGTATCTTGCATATCTCTATGTCTCCCACCTGGACCAAATCCCGGATGGAGTTGAAGCGTCTTTTGATGTGTTTGGTTCTTTTGTGAAATCTGGATTCCTTTGCCAAGGCAATTGCACCAGTATTGTCACAAAAGATTTTCATTGGACCCGACACGCTAGGTACAACACCTAGATCGGATATGAACTCTTTCATCCAGACTCCTTCATTAGCTGCTTCCGAAGCGGCTATGTACTCAGCTTCACATGTAGATCCCGCCACGACGCTTTGTTTAGAACTGCACCAACTGACAGCTCCACCGTTTAATGTAAATACGTATCCGGTTTGCGATTTAGAATCGTCCGGATCAGTGTCAAAGCTTGCATCGACGTAACCATTCACGACGAGCTCTTTGTCACCTCCATAAATGAGAAACATATCCTTAGTCCTTCTCAAGTACTTAAGGATGTTCTTGACCGCTGTCCAGTGATCCACTCCTGGATTACTTTGGTACCTGCC